>OX632360.1:19595169-20082669 GCA_951751655.1 Ophion costatus | reverse complement strand
AATTTTTTACCAAAGTTTATGAAGTCGTGTCAAACTATTTCAAATGAACAACCAGAACCTTTTCAAATGAACAAGAAGTAAAAACTATTATTTATTTGCGATATGCCTTTGTAAAATCACTGCATTCTCTCAATATCGGAAGTATTTGTAAAATGAGCTGGTCTTTCTTCATTGATCCTCGACACTTGTTTTTACCGATCGAGTAATCATTATCAATATATTCGAACAACCAATATCCTTGTATAGATTTTTTGTCGGCCACCGCTTATATCTATGATGTTTCGTTCGTATATCGCTTGTTCTCCGCTTACAATTCCGCTTGGAAAAATATTTGCAGTAATTTTAAGCGTCAGATTACGTTCAATCTCCAGCCTATAGGGAGTCGCTCAATATGCTCTTTCTTTCTCTACCTCTCTCTCTCTCTCTCTCTCTCTCTTTCTCTCGCTCTCTATATTTCGCTCGCGTTTAAAAAGATTACAAGTAAGTAGGCGGGCTCGTGTGTCCAGGTAACCTAACTGGTGGCCAACTGGTTACGAAGAAGCCCCAAAGTATATGTACATGAATATTCAAAGTTGTAGCATCTTTGTGAAGTGAGTCGCAGAGGGCGTGAGAGTGGCCTCACTCGCCCAGGATTACAAGAGTACCATTAAGAATAGAGGGAGGATACGCGAGTACAATAGATGGCCACCAGTTGGCGCGACAAGAGCGGTTGGGAAATGACGACGTTGCGACCTATACAGAGCCTTCCATCTCCGAGCTCCGTTTCATTGTTTGAGTTAAAACTCTCCAAAAAAATATACTTTATTAGCGAAAGCTGGGATTCGGGTGGATATGACAAGGACGAAGGATTGGGGTGTACTTTCCGAGGTCGTTAATGGGTACGTACATAACGAAGCTGCTAAGTGTATAAGACGAAAGTTTCTGTCACTCCAGGGACTGGTCAGTGCCCGGTAATACCTCTCTCTTTCTCTCTCTCTCTCTCTCTCTCTCTCTCTCTCTCTCTCTCTCTCTCAGTCTCTCTTTTTCTCTCTTTCATTCTCTAACTCGCCTACGAGGGTTCTATTATCCCCGGCGTGAACGGACACGCTTCTCGGACGATCCGAATTGTCAAGATGGTCGAACCCGCGCTCATTGTCTTGTCCTTTGGCTCTGTACAGTCATTGTATTCAGGGTGAGCAGGTGGCGTGGAAATCATACAATGGATGACAATCGGCAGCCACCGGTTGAAATTTTACTCGCCCCACCCCCTCTTGCCTGGCCTCTTCGGGATTTCTCCTCAATAGACTTCGGAAAAGTGCACTCGGAGGTCTCCGAGTACACCGGTCTTCGCCGAGATATGTCTTGCCAGCCGTAGTCTCGCAAACGATGATACATCGTTCTTGAAACGATGCCAAAATTATCGGTGACTTGCGCGTTAACCGGCTTCCATTTTACGACTAGTCGTCGCCGTCTGGAATGACGAAAATTGGGGCCTATTGTTGGACGGTATGACGTCAATGGGGCGGTATTTCAGTGACTTGATAATTGTTCAAAGGACGTAGCATTAGCAAACGAACAAGGAGCGTAAAGTTAACCTAATCTTTATAGTTCCAGTTGGCCTAAAAAAAAAGATGCACGTTTAAAAGCGATGACAAACGAGGAAAAACATTTTTTCTATTGCTACACGGAAGAGCATGGAGGCAGATAATTGTTTTCTTTTATTTATGGAAGTACGTCGAATTGGCGAGAACTGTAGAATTTCTATGCATTTGTAGTCGCACGTGCTCGCCTTATCGCATTAACTCATCTCGTAATCTAGCGACCCCCCCCCCTCAAATTTTTCAGTATCTCAACGCCAGGCCACTCATTCGCACTTTCCGTACATCACTGATACCATTTTTCCTTCCACGATATTATTGAAGGAGATGTTTATACAAAATAAGATCAAGTGATTTCAACGGATGGCCACCGGAGCGACATCTTAACGACATTGAGCTATTTCCGGACCAAGTGTTCTCACCACACTGCCGCGTCTATGCCTTCTAATGAGCAGCAATGCTACCGAATTTTTAGTTACATCTTTCGGTGTGTAAGAACCTCGGTATTTGGACACTTTCCGCAAATGTAATTTTTTCAACGTTTGAGAATGATCTGAACACGTTTCCATTGGAATTCTAAAAAGACTCCTTCGCGAAAACGAAGCTTCCTCTATGGCGAGGAAGGAAAATAAAGTTTGCGTGGTCGGTACCCATCTGAAGACGATGGCGCTGCGAGCTTAATCCTTTGCAGTGTAGTTCATGAATGCATATATACATTTAGTACGGATTAGATCCGCACAAATAGCTCGCACATGCACACACATTTGGACCTTTAGCATCGAGTTTTCGCTCATGAATTGACGACGAGAGCTACGACGGCATGAGGCAAATCTCGGAACACAAAGAGCCCCGTTTGTATACGATGTAAATACGCGCCGCGCGCGCATGCGTGTGTCCGTGTGTGTAAAAAATATTTTGAAGCCGTTGTATCTATTCAACGTTGACTATCAGCTCACTTTGCCGTATTGAAGTTGACCCTCAAATGTTTTGATTTTGTTTTTTCAAAATCTACGTTTCTTGGGGGACAGGCAGTTCTTCGAAATGACCTTCAAAGACATATATTTACATTGGTTAAAGATAGTTTCAAAGGCATCGACGTTTTCATAACATCGGACATGGGCGACTATGAGGATGGTGCTCGAAGTGGAAGGTCGTCAAAATCATCTTTTCCGATATATATATAGATGATTTTGAGGACCTTCCACTTCGAGCACCATCCTCGTACCACACACACACACACACACACACACGCGCGCGCGCGCACACACACACACACACGCACGCGCACACACACACACACACACACACACACACACGCGCGCGCGCGCGCACAAACACGCACACACACACACGCGCGCGCACACAATCGCACACACACGCACACACACACAAACGCGCACACACACATGCACGCGCGCACACACACACACACACGTCCACACGTACCACACAAAATGTACGTACTTATATACAATGCGGACTGTATGTAAGTCCGTTTTGCCGAGAAACCGGGTACAGCTCGAATGGCAATTGTAAATAGACGATGAATCTGTTGATCCGAAATCAGCAGGAAGCAACGCCTTTGTTCCGGATTATACGGGGTACATAGGAGGGGCGGTAGCATCGGTGAATTTAACAATGGTACCGAGTGACGGGAGGTCAGCCACCGTGTATACCAAGACGACAATGCCACATAGCCCCTGGTGAGCGCGCTCTCGCTCCTTGTTGGAATCCATACTACGAGATGATGAAGAGAGGATGGGAGGCAGAGAAAGAATGAGGGGCAGTGAGAGAGTTAGGTGTGTCGGAGTAAAAGAATACAGGTGTTCAAAGAGAGGCCTGGTGTCTCCGTGGAGATAAAAGCCTACGGTTTTTTCTCTCTCGGTCTCTTGGTCTCTCTCTCTCTCTCTCTCTCTCTCTCTCTCTCTCTCTCTCTCTATCCCTCTCTGTGGCCAGCTTGGAACATCGGCTCGACCGCGATACAATCGCTCTACGGGCAGATCATTAAAACTCTACGCAAAATGGCTGAAACGAGTGTAAACAACGCTCAAACGTGGGGGAAGGGGGAAGATAATCATTAGCTCAATACCCCTCCCTAAGCCTTTTTAAAAGGATCCGTGAACGGGAGCCTAAAACGTGTAGGTTTCATAGCCATTTTATTCGTGCCCATCTACGCTGTACTGGTTTCGGTTTTAGTGTTGCGGATTTACCGGTGAATTATTGTGTTTTGTATTCAAACGGTTATTTCGACGGCTGATCCAGCGCGGCTGGGTGGATCTCGTTTCATTGTTGGTGGATTATTAGTGAACTTGAGAGATTTTTCATAAATCATCTCGTTGTTGGCTGCTCATTTCTATCAATATTTGGTTATTAGGTTTTGGGTGTTTGTGAATTTTATACACCGTCGATGTAGGACTACATACCGGTTAGCTTTCGAAGACTACTCTGTGCGCATGGCATGTTGGCAATTTGATTCGTGGGTACGTCGGTAAGGGATTTCACGCTCGTATCGTATTGAGGGTTACATACCGACGTTGTTACGAAAAACGGGTATTATTTTTAAATAAAAAAATACATTCGAACTTTTTCGTAGAGAAGCGTTCTTCCTAGCGCACGGTCTTACATACAGGTCTGGAAACTCCGGCGTTTTCGCATGGTGAAAAGTGTCATCGTTAGTGAGGCAAGAACGTAGTTCCACATTTATTCACTGGAACCGCTGTCAAGTAGATGTAGTTTTGTAGATATAGATATACCGCAATGGATAAATAACCCCTTGACAGCTTCTACGCAATTAAAAAAATGCCTAATATGTGCGTCGTACCGAACTGTGAGAAAAGTTTTCAAAATCATAGCTAACAGCGATCGGTGTTCAAAGTTCCACACGAAGAATTGCGTCGGAAATGGGAAGTCGCAATATATTCGATTGAGGATGCGCCATTTCGCCTATCAACAAAACGAAAAACAGCAATGCGTTGTATAAAAAACAAACTCGCTAAACTGACAGATTAACAAAAACGGTGCCTTTTAAACATACATAATGCGTTAATTTATTTTTTAAATTCCTCTCCCTTTATATTTATTTTCAGGTTTTCATTAACATTGTTAAAAAAGCCAAAATAACAATAAAAGTTGTAGAAACAAACAAGGAATGCAACCTACTACGGACAAACGTTAATGATGAAGAAAACAATTTAGACCGCACAAATTTGTTCATACCTCATCTATTTCCATGGCGAAGGACCGAATAAAAATATTACAGAAGTTCGAGCATACGAGAAACAGTCTACTGAAGTAATAATTCTCATTCTGCCCGGGGACCAGGAGTGAAAAATGCTCAATCATTTTCCATTTATATCGCTCTTATAATTAATGGGTCTGTTCGTTTTGGCTACACTTTTCCAAACTTCTTACACCTTCTGAGGCCTTTCTATTACTGTATCTATTAAAATTGAAGAAAGTGTAGCTAAAACGAACAGACTCAATGTTTATTTCGAAAAATCTGCGCCTTTGCACAGCTGTTCGGACCCGCGTTCGATTGGCTAACTTCTACCTAGCAGCGCTGCGGGTGGCGAAAGTGAGAACTGCCATTTTGCCTCATTATCTGTCACTCCCCGACCTAGAAGTTTTCAGACCTGTATGTAAGACCGTGTTCTAGCGAGACCTCAATTAGTGTGGTGGTTAGAGTATACAGGGGCGGGAGGGGAGCTACGACAGTTCTCGGTTGGGTGAAAATGAAAAAGTGCGCAGCTCACTCTGTTTCGGGTTTTTCACCGCCAAGGAGAAGGTCAGACATTCGGGACACCGATTTTCTTGAAACTTCACACAGCTTAAGGGTTCATTAGGACCATACACTGTGCAAGCAATAAGTTGCGATACTCACTCAACTGAAGTTCACGTACTTGGACCCCGGACTCATAATCGGGGGCTCGCTGGACGGAGCATCGTTTAAACGCCTTTTTTCTCCAATCTAATTCATTTGTTGGGTTCTTATTTATATAATTCCAAAGCATGACATATCAATTTTAGTCCTTTTTTTTAATTATTTTTTTTCACGAAATAAACTTATTTTTCATTATTCTAGAAAATGTAATATTACATACTTTTATAAAGAATAAATTGACGTCAACGTTTTGCAAATAGAAGAAACTTGGGATGTAGTATAATACAAATTTCCATGATTTTCCATTATATTCTTTATAAAAGTAATATGACATCCTATAAAATAAGGAAAAATAAGGAAAAATAAGTTTGTTTCAAGAGTACCGACACCGGTGGATGGGCGGTCGGGGTTCATCCCTGGCGGTACATCGAGTGAAGCAGTACTATGCATAGCTAATACTCGGAGCGGTGACCGCTTACGCTTGGACCAGCTGGCGGATCAACCAGTGAGCGGAAGGCCCCCTACTCCCTATGTCTGTGCACCAGAGATTCAGAAAAATCTTAATATTTAGAGGTTCCTGATCGCCAATTCCTCATTTGCTTGCTACTTTTGACATGTATAACTCACCAACGGGTAAACGTACACCAATGCCCAAGATGTATTTTCGTAAGGAAAAAGGTTCCTCGATGAAAAAGGTTTCTCATGGTTTTATGGTAAATCTACTCTTTCCAAGTTTATTCGAGGTCACAGTTGGCCACATTTCATTTTATACTCAAATCACTTTTTTATCGATCATTTCATTTTATGTAAAATCGTGTCACTTTGTTCTAATGACGAAAGTTATGAGGAAAATTTGTAATTCTTCAGACGTCTAAGGATTAGGTGACGGCTAGATACAAAAATTGAATTTTTGTATCTAGCCGTCACCTAATTTTTTATTCCCAGTCAATATGGTTATCCCTCGCAGAGGTGACGTGAATTGGCCACTAAGATCTTACGATTTGACCCCGCTAGACTGTTTCTCGTGTGGTTTATTGCAGTCGCATGTCTATGCCGATAAGCCGCAGTCGACTGATGCACTTAAAGTCAACATAACCGAGGCCATCGCTCAAATTCAGCCGGATCTATGCGGCAGAGTCATTGAAAATTGGACCATTCGGATTCGTGCCACTCGTGATTTCAAATTAAAAAAAGAATTTCATTAATACCTCACACAAAGCTTGTTTTATTCCATTTCAACATCTACCCGCCCTTATTGAAAAACCCTTTACAAGAACGTTGTCGACATTTTCCGGATTGTACCGAAAAAAAACAAATAAATATCTATTTTTTCATAACTTTTATATTTAACAGTAAATAAATGTATTGTTTTAGAAAAAATTATCAATAAAACGAAAAAAAAGTCCGGGTTTCTCCGGAAAAGTACAAAAATACTATAACTCTAAATTCAACCTCGAATAACTTTTGTAAGAGTAGATTTATCACAAAACGATAAGAGACCTTTTTTTATAGTGTTCAATTTTCTGCCAAAATATGTCTTGAGCACGTACGTATACGTTTATGCGTTGGCGAGTTATAAAAATCGAGAGTATCAAGCAAAGTTTTATCCATTAGGAGGGAAATAGAAAATCGCGATGAGGAACCTCTAAATATTAATATTGAAAGTTCATATTTTAACAAGGGGCTTCTCGCACCCTAGTGCAACTACTGAATGGGAGAATTTAAAGAAGAAAAAAATAACTCTTTTTAATCACCCTAATATACATACGAAATATAACACATTGGCTACGAAAGACGAGAGGGCCACCCTTCGTTTTCGCAATTCTCGAGATGCTCCGAAAAATCGCGTTTGAATTCCAGTCCTCTAATCTCCACGCTTTGAACCAAGTATAATATGAATTTGTAGCACTTTTCTAGTTACTTTAATTATCGGCCTATGTATAATACATAATCGGCACATATACATGTATAATACAGAATAATTTATAATTCTCAAAAATTACCAATCTCAATGATAATTGCTTACAATTGGTATATCTGTGAATTATTTTCTTTGCGTTTCTAATACGACTTCTGTACGCCTGTTTCCAGTATTGTAGCAATTCGGTTACGAAAAACGTATTCGGGATTATTTTTATGGACTAAGTAGTTGTTATCGGTTCTTTTCAATTTTGACTTTTTCAGGAGTAACTGGAGTGTCGCGATCACAAACATGTGATCTGCCTATGAGTATATTGCTCGGCCACTTGTTATCGGAGCGACACTGGCGGTGATGTTTTGTACCTGAACTTTTTACATTTCCACGCACGCTTTTTCCACCGCAATCCCTGTACACCCATATAGATTAGTTTCGGTTACTCGCGATCGCCTCTCGAGCGAAATCGCACCTAACCTACAAACGCGCACAGTCATCTACCTTCCCGGAGTGTTGTTCAACAACACGGGGCGACAGGCGGGCCGGGGGGGGGGGCTGCTGCGCAGTGAGAAGGGCGTAGGGGACAAAGGTTCGTAGTGTGTTGTCATACCTCGTTGAGCATGATCCTCGGTAATGTGAAAGGAATCATTCGCCGGAAACTATCGCTATTATTAGCATCGGGTGCAATTAATTCCGTAAAGGGAGCGGCTTTTCGATGAAAAAAAGTCGTCGATGCGCAAGATCCTCCCTCGGTAAGCGATCTCTTCTTTTCTTTTCCTCTTTTCTTTTTTCCTTTCTTCTTTTTATTGCGGTACAGTGCCTAGTGGACACCCGCTTTACGCGCTATTCAGTCCGACAACTCGCGTGGATTTCAGTGCCGTAGGGCGCATCGCTTCTTGTTATTTATAATGGTACTTTTATACGCTTCTGGACTGATGCGCATCCCTAATCGAAACGCTCGTGCGACCACACAACGGTCCAACGAATTGGGACCTCTTGCGAAGCGTCCAAATAAAGCAATGTGTGTGTATATACATAGTGTTTGTGCGTTTATCGGTGAATTATAATATTTACTATTCTAATGGTAAAATTGGGGGATAACTTACCAATCAAGATGACGGAATGAAGAAGTACGTCCCGGGAGAGGAAATTCGCAGCAATCTTGACTGTGACGGACATATCGTGATTGATTGAAGTGATGTGGGAAAATATGTTCAGGTTTCTTTGGGACTTTTTTATCCTGGTCAATACATATTTTACAGGTTGTAAAATAACATGGAATCGAATGATTTCATGCACATGTGAAAATTATATTTTATCATATAACTTTGCCGATATTTAAATAACTTGAACATAAATATTTGAACATTTTTGTAGCGTAACTATCTTTCGACTAGACTGAGTTGCCATTGCGGATTAATTCACTCTCTCTCTCTCTCTCTCTCTCTCTCTCTCTCTCTCTCTCTCTCTCTCTCTCTCTCTCTCTCTCTCTCTCTCTCTCTCTCTCTCTCTCTCTCTCCCTCCCCCTTTCTCTCTCACTCCCGCTCTCTTTCTCGCTCTAGTTAGGCTCAATTTATTATTATTATTATTATTCATTTATTTATTACACTTTATTAGTCTGAGATTTATATTAGTATAGTTATTTTTATCATACTGTGCATGTGGTATAGTTAGCGACGGTTAGGTTCACTACTATCATATGTATGGCTAACAATCTAGTGCTAATACACTTTGTATCAAAAATTGCACGGTACGTTTTAGGTTAACACTTTTAGGGAGCAGATGCTCCAGAGTACGAAATAAATACCCCCCTTTTCTCTCTCTCGCTCTCTCTCTCTTTCTCTATGTCGTTCGTTTCATCATGCAAGGTTACAAAACCGTCTCTTTCGGGACAACGAAGCGTGAACGTAAAGAAAAGAGGAAAAAATATATCATTGAACGCGTAAGCCACAAACGAAATCCACGGATCTTATTTTTGACGCAGCGTGATCGGGGAAAGGTAGGGAGGGTTTCCACCCTGGGAGCACGCGTTATTATATTGATAACGTCCGGCTGCGCGTCCCCGGCCGCGCGACGACCGAAATTGAGATTATATCCGTTCCCGATCCTCTTACGCTATTATCGAATTGAACTCACTTACAATACGTGTCTCCCTTTCACAACGGTTTATGGACTTGACCAGGATCCTTTTGAGTGCGCCAACGAGGCCAATATGCGGCGCTGCTGGTACATAATAGTTGGTATACATATATAATATGTGATCTCAAAGCTCGTACTCTCGGATGGAAAATCGTCGAGTAGTCCGTGGCACCTCTCGTCTTCCCTCCTTCTCCCCGTGCCGCTTCTCATCGTTTTCGCGCACCGCACACGTCGTGGCGCTGCCCTCGTTCACGAATCACGCATCGATTCGTGTGTGACTTGGAAATCGCGGACACTCGAGGCTCCCTCGTCCCGTGTCTCGACGCAAAGCGAACGTTGAGGTAAAAGGGGTCAAGTGCGTGACGAATCCTGGTGCGGTTTTTCGAGCACGTAAGTAACCGGTGAGTAATCTGGATATTTAACGGGTTTTTGTCCCTGTATATCGCGGAGAAAAAGTTTGTCCTACGGGGGAAAAATGTGGATCGATATTTCGACCTGGAAGAAGTTCAACCTTTGGGACCCCTTTTTTATGCCTATTTTTATGCGTCATTTGACAAAATTTGGCTATGGACAAAATAAAGCACGCACCTTGCGGTTATTTTGCATTGGTTTGTACGTTCTCTATATTCTTCAGTACTGTGTATAAGGTGGTCGGACCAGTGGTCGTCATGTTTACACATTAAATAAGTATTTTAAGATGAAAATCAACCATTCGTGCAAATCTGTGATATATTAGCGTCCAGAAGATGTTTACTGTGTTGTATCGCGCTGTCACACTAATGAGTATACGTATTCAAGAAAAATCAAATCAAATATATTTCGCCATGGCGTCTACCTACGATTTCGACCGAATCTTTCACTTGGAGGTTAAAGCGAACCGTGTCTCATCCCGGGTGAGTCGAGAATGCTTGGGGAGTTGTGTGAGGTAAGTTTTTCTTCGAGTTATAAATACGAATCTTAGTTTTGCGCTCAGCATGGAAAATTATAGTTTTATGCTAATTTCAACGAGTTTTCATATATGACTATTACCGATTTAGCAATTTAAACACTCTGTCGATTGATCGGTACGGCTGTCGATAACTGATATAAGGTTTGCGAAAAATCTGAATTAAATATTAACTTATAGGAAATGAGAACAAAAATATTGGGCCCGTAATTATCCTTGTCTGAAGAATCCACGGAGTTTATACAATCAAGTCAATAACGAACCACGAACCATTGCATAATTAGTCAAAGCAGTTTGAACGCATGGGGGGAATAGTGGGACGTTTACATTGCAATTACTAGACGAACCGTTACACATGAGAGCATTTGACCTCAAAAACCAGTCAACATTATTTATCGTTTTTTTAGTACAGATGAATAAAGTGCATAAATTAATAAAGAAATAGTGTATGATGAAGAAAAAACAAGTAGAAATAACACAGAGGTCAGAATTTTTGGTTATTATAAGAGCATTGGTTTTCAAATAATTAATTATTTCTAATTTTAAACTAAATTAACTCAGATCTTTTGTCTCTTTCAGATCTTTAGATCTTTAGTTATTCGAATTCGCCGTGAAACAATAAACTAAAGGAAAAGATATTAGTTTTATATGAACGAAAAAAGACCGGAAAAAATGTACAACAATTAAACGATTATCATTTGTGGAAATTTAATAGGTCAACTATTTTCTAGCCTAACGTTGCTGGTGAGTTTTTTTTATTGTTTAATGTTTATAGTACATATTTTATCAATACATTGTGAATTCTGATAGAAAAAAGTAAAAGTCTATCCCGAAAGCCTGTGTCGAAGAGGTAAAGAAACCTGCGGAGACAGCAACCTTTGCAATGGCAGAGGAAATTGCAAGAGCTGAGAAGACAATTCAGCGTGAACGATAAAAAGTCGCAAAGAAAATAAAGCAAGAAGAGTTAGGGCGCTCGGAAAGTGAGCCAAAAAGAAAGCGACAAAAGAAACAAAATAATCTTTGGTAACTATTTTTTTGTTTGTTATTTTCTATACCTCTCATATTCCTATGTAAAGAAAATAAAATAGTCGTGCACTAATTAAATATAGTTCGTGGTTTGTACCTAACGTGTACGTGATATTCCATATACTTATTGCTATTTAACCCGTTTGAATGGGAATATTCGGGAGTGTCAGAAAGTGGTCTTGCGCAGGGGTCATAAACTGCGCCACGAGTGTCATGCATCGGTACACGCAGGCCTCACAAACTACGACACGAGTGTTTCTCCAGTGTCAGAAACCCCGGCAGCAGAGAAGCGCTATTAAAATAATGATTTTATCAATAAATCTTAATCCTTTCACTTTTGCAATCGGTGAATCTCGTTCCGAGGGCTTTAATGCACGTGTTGAAACCTTTAGTTTTTCGTTTGGCTATATCACGACCGAATAAATAGCAGAAATCCGACGCCGCCGCTCTTAAAGTGTCATTAACTGGGCCGTTTACCTTATATGAGTGGAAACGTTTGTTGCGGGCCTCTGCAGCCTATTCGAATAACTGCCCGATACATAAGTAGGTGGACGATTTTCTGTAGAGTTGGCGTCATTGGATGCCAGCCATAAAGTTCTATGTACATTTTTGTTGTCGCTTTTGTATACTCCTCAAATTTCTCTACGTTGATTCTGTGACCCGTTGATATAACTCAGAGAATGATCTTCCAAAAATTACATTTTACCATCTAGTTTTCTTTCCGTACATCGTTTAAGGCGTTACCCCCACTGGTAGCGCAAGAAAAGGCCTTTTTCATGATTTTTTTAAAAGAAAACTACAAAACTTTTTTAATCGATCAATATACCATCTTAAAGAACACATCTTGATGAACTTCCAGTAATTTTGTTATTGAAAAATATTACATTGTTTAGTGGCAAATGGCCGTCAATGAAATAATGTTTTTATATACACGGTTTGCGGTGACCAACATTGCGGCGAAGTGGATCATCTGAAAAAAAAATGCGGAAGGATTTAGTCAAATATAAGTATAAACTAGTTTTTAATCGAAGGATTTTAAAAAATATTCATTTTTGACAAAATGGCGGACAGTCAAAGTTAATGATTCGATTTTAACGAGAAAAAACGGCCGTTTTTTGAGTATAAAACGGCTATATTTTTCGAAAAAAAATCGAACGATTAAAGACTACATTTTTATGTATTAAATAAGCCTGCAAAATTTCAAGAAGATCGGTTCATTAGTGTTCGAGTAATCTTAGTCACCGACTTCAGAAATGCCATTTTGAGAAAAACGCGTTTAAAGTTTCAATTTCAGTTCTTCAATTCACGGATTCTTCTCTTTCAACGCTCATATCTCAGTCAATTTTGTTCGGATCGACTTGAAATTTTCAGGACATATTCTCAGATACTTATACTTAAAAAAAATGCAATAAAAAAATCGATTTTTTCAAAATCGCAAGTGGGGTAACCCCGTAAACAACATATATAATGATCTCCTAGAAACCTGTACAATATTCACCGTCAAATCTGAAAAGCGACAAAGAAAATAATTTTTTTGTAAAAATACAGAAAAAAATGCCCTTAAGATTGAAGTGGCTGTAAACTACGGGGGGAAAGATGGGGAAAATGTTTTTGTTTGACTAATATACACAGGCCCGATACTTGATTATGTCGAGAGAATTCCTGCCCGATTACCACTGACACCCAAACAAAAACGCCTATTTATAAATAAAACCGAAAAAAATCTATATTTTCGAGTATTTTATTGCCACGGTAACTGGCAATAAAATACAAATACGATACGTAAATGAAACTCAAGTAAATACTACGCTAAAATTAAGTACATACGTTGTAGTTCAGTATCGATAGCAAACACTTTTTAAAATCAACTTTAAATTATATGAAACACCAACCGGCCCTTTATTGAAAATAGAGCGCATTGAGAAAAAAAACGTGCGTAATGAAGGGCGAATAGATTCCAACTACCCACATACGCTTGGGCGAGTCAGGGGTCTATTGTGAAACCATTTTATGATAGCACGGTTGCTTGCGTGTAAAAAATGCTATTTAGGGGTCATTATACAAAGTTTGTTTGTTTGACTTTTGACCGGTTTTTTTTTGTAAAATGCTCGTACGTGCGTCATGACGGTATGACAATGACAATGTGTCTTATGATCTTCGGGAAATATTTTCTCGAAAACTGTATCAGGCACAAAAACTTCACAACGACGTTGTTTTTCGCAATAAAAAGTGATTAAGAATAAATTAAAATAACTTCTACTCACTCTTCATATTGAGGTATATAAATATGAAAATTCAAGCGATCTGCGTAACATTATTCGGTCAACTGCCTTACATTTGATTGCATATCTTATTAACGTATCGAAAATTCAACGCGATCTGAACAAACCCAAACAATCTGAACACATACACAACGCAGCGTGCCATTACGATGATCCTGCCAAGTGATCAGTGACGAATATATTATAATCTTCGAATAATCTTGAAGATTCAATACGTCAAACCATGCACGAGGTGGGAAGAATATTATGCGAGACCTCGATAAAGCATCAATATCGATTTAAAAAAACTTTCCTTTTACAAATCGCCAATATGCCGAAAATGATTGCTTATAAATATTCATATGTTGAAATTTCAATTGCCAACATCGTGCGTGTTGTATTAGCAAATGTTATCATTGCATTGTGATGATTGGACGTGGTACCATATATACAGGGTGATTTTTTTATCTTGAGGCTGCTAGATGTCTCGAAAAATAAGCCTCATAAGACAAAAATGTCCCAAGTAAACCTTCAATAGTTTCCATGGGGCAATTTAATCCTACAGAAATTAACCGCCTCACATTCGGGGTGTTTGATTATCGTGAGTCCCCTTGCCTCTCACCATTTAATTGAAACAATTGTTGCGAAGTTAATGAGGGACTCACAACAATCGAGCACCCCAAAGGGGTTACATTTCCGCCATGTCCACGTCCTTAGTCCCGGCCAAAGCGAAGAACGGATAAAAAATTATCGTAGATATGTACTATAATTAAAAAAAACATGTTTCCGACAAAAGTTACTTTTCTTTGACGTAGCGCCATTGTGCAATAAAACATAGGGGATTTCCCTTGAAGAAAAGGAAGGTTACTCAATCTTCCCCGAATGCAGCGCCATCCATCCCGAATTAAAAAAAAAGGTCAGCCAAAAGTTACGTGTCTTTTTTATGTATAATCTGAATCTGTAATAAAAAGTAGGCGTTCCCATTTAAGATTTCAAAGTTCCCCCCCGCCCCAATCCCAGGGAGGGCGGCAGGCGGTTAATTTGGGATTGAATTGCCCCTTGGAAACTATTGAAGGTTTATTTGGGACATTAAGGCTTATTTTTCGAGATATTTAGCAGTCTCAAGATAAAAAAAATCACCCTGTATATATATATATATATATATATATATATATATATATATATATATATATATATATATATATATATATATGTCAGACATGTCTGTAAGTGAGAGGCTCATCTTTAATCGGACGATTCCGGGACATGTGTGTTTTCGAAGCATCTCGTTAAGTTGGTACATGGGATTCGGGATAGCAACATAGCTGGTCGACCCGCGAGTCAAGATCTATGATAGAATAGTCCGTTATTTCGGAAAGTACAATGGGAACCCCACCGTATCCCCCGATTGTTTGGTATACGTCTTTCCCATAAAGTCGAGAGGGTGAGCTGCGGATCACGACAATAAGGGGAAAAGAGAGATAGGGAGAGGGAGAGCTCTACGACTCTCGATCGTCAATTGACTGACGTTATCGGTCCATCTTTCAGATTAGGAAGATTGCTCGAAGACGCACGGGGAGAACGGATCTTGGTATATATATATATATATAGTATTATCATTTCGTCAGAGTTCCATTCGGCGTGTATTCACTCGTCGTTCATTGTATCGCAGTAATGTGAATACTATTTGAAAGAGGATACATTCGTAAGTAAATGAAAATCTAAAAGTGATTTCCGAATCTATTGAACTACTCCAATTTCGGTGTGTTCGGGGCTCAAGGAAAGTGCGCGGACGCGCGCGATTGTGAAGCGATCGTGTACGGGTAGAGCGTGTTCAGGTGGCGTCTGACTATACTGACGGGACTGGAGATCTGTTCTGTGAAACTCTGGGTACGCTGAGTATTTTTCTTTTGCACCGAGAAATCGTAAGCGTGAGAAAACGGTGCGATGCGACGAAAAGTGAATTGATTCTTTGTGCTATACGGCAAAGTGTTTGGGGATTAATCTTCATTCATAAGCAGGCCTTGGGCGTTTGCGCAACTACGTTTGGATCAGATGGTGATTCGCCAAGTCATATAAGGTGATCCAGAATCGGTATAGTGCTTCAGGTTTGTTTAGACTTCACATACATCTTGACCTTAGCTAAAGACCCCCAATGTTCATTTGGGTTAGAAGCCTGGAGTTGACCACATCCCCTTGCACACGTTTGCGTAGCAACCTCGAACGCCTGCACACCTCTGACCTAGCTGCCCCTAAGTTAGATGCCGATACCAGATCACATCGAGTAATCCAGAATCGGCATAACGTAAATGCCCGAATTATTGAACAGCTAAGGATCTGGGGAGTGAATTCGGTGAGAAAAAAATATTAAATCAAGAAAAAACCATCGCATTCATGTTCAACTGATACTTTGATATTTTTACTTTCAAAAAATCACCCTTTAAATTATTTTTAAATGATTTCAAATGAAAAAAAAAGAATAACAATGTGAAGCATGCAAATGTCCCAATTATTGAACACTGGAACTGCCTATGTCCCTAATATTGAACATGCATGTCCCAGTTATTGAACACTCTCGAGAATTCTTTTACCGTTCTTAAAATATTATTTTGGGTACAATATTAAGAAATAAAAGCAAAATCAAACACTTAAATAATCTTTTATTAATCATGTAAAAATACAAAAATATATATTTAGTCCCTTTTGACCGGTTTTTGGTTCATTCGCATTTGGTTTATTTTTGCTTTTCAACTCGAACTTTATTTTATTTTTCTTTTCAGCTTCCTCGTTTTTATGTTCTGTTTTTGTTTGATTTTGTCGCAGCTTTCTTGTTTTTCGACTCCAACTTGATTTTCTTTTTATTTACCGCTCTGCATATAGTGCGGATTTTACAACTTCCGCACTACATGCAGAGCGACGTCTTATTTTTGTCGCCATGTTTATGCCGTTATAGTGGGAAAATTTTGTCCCTGAAATATCGAAAAGCAAAAAATATTGAACATTACATTCGTATTTTTAGGTTACATTTAGGTTATATTCTCTTTTCACTTTTCTTTTTATGCTTATTGCACGAAAATACAAATATAAAATATATTTGACGATCTTAGAGTTATTATTAAAAGAATAAAGGTAAGTTTATTCAGGAACTTACAGATTTTGTTTGAATAAATCCAATTCACACGATCTGTCACACATGAAGGGGTAACCCCCACTTGCAATTTTGAAAAAATCGATTTTTTTAATTGCATTTTTTTTGAAGTATAAGTATCTGAGAATATGTCCTGAAAATTTCAAGTCGATCCGAACAAAATTGACTGAGATATGAGCGTTGAAACAGAAGAATCCGTGAATTGAAGAACTGAAATTGAAACTTTAAACGCGTCCCATGAAAATATTGCCGACACAAACAATACGGCCGATGTCCGGCCCAGTACTGGCTAACCGATCGTTGGCAACCAATGTTGGCCCAACATTGAAACAACGGTTCTGCCATTTTTCGGTCGCCCCTCTTTTCGGAGCCCGGCATCCGACATCAGGCCGATGTGCGGACAGTACCGGTTAACGACCTAGGGCCGACTGTTGGCGTAGACGGAGAAGCCGACCGTGGGCCAATACTGTCTGCCATTATTTGTCCTGCGTTCATTTCTAATCCCGGCAACCGGTACTATACCAATGTCGGGCCAGTATTGGCTGCCCCGGTGAGCCGACTGTTGGGGGGGACTACTGGAGCCGACCATGGGCCAATACTGTTCGCCAATAACTGTCCTACGTTCATACGTAATCTCGGCATACCGCAATATACCAATGTCGGGACAGTATCGACTAACGACGAAGAACCGACTGTTCGAGTGAATATGTTGAACCAATCACGAGCCGGCATCACTCCCCGTTACGTGTCTTATGAATTGCTCGCTAGTCGCCATTCGGTGTCGTATCGATGCAGACCGCGAACTAAGAGTAGCGTCCATCGTCGCTTTTTCGTGCAACAGTAATTTTTTCCCTTATGCTCCTACCGTATTTTCAATATGAATAAACAAAAGAGATATGATAAACTGAAAAAAGTGCGAAAAAAATTATGTTGGAATAAACTGTTATTGAAGCACGAAAATGTGTCATGAATCAGGAGTCATGTTTGACAGAAAAAAAAATCCTCGAAAATAATATTAAAAAAGCGAACTGTGAGAACACTATCGAGTATGTGGAAGAAATTATTGAACACGGGGACGATAAAAATGATGAAAATGAACAACTAAAAAATTGTAACACGAGTGACCGATAATGCCCTGAGTTGTATCGGTCGATACTCGGGGCATTATCGTACCACTGTTGGTTATGGACTGGACCAAAGTTGGTACGATATTGGCTTGAACTTGGGCCAATGTTGGCACAGGCGTCTGGCCGCTCTTAATACCAACGATGGCATAGTCTTGGGCCGACCTTGGCACGAGTGTCAGCACCAACGCTGGTACGATATTGGCTGTAACTTGGGCCAACCTTGGCACTACTGTCGGGCCGGTGTTGAGTCCAACGTCGGTACGATATCGGTAGCCAGCCTTGGCCCGAGGATATCACTCCGACAACGGTCCATTAATGGACCGACATTCATGCCAGAGAACGGCCAACCATACAGGAGAGTTGGCGCACTACTGGGCCAATGTCGGACCAGTTGTACATTTTTTCATGGGGTTTTTCTCAAAATGGCATTTCTGAAGTCGGTGACCAAGATTACTCGAACACTAACGAACCGATCGTCTTGAAATTTTGGAGGCTTATTTAATACATAAAAATGTAGTCTTTAATCGTTCGATTTTTTTTTTCGAAAAAAAATGGCCGTTTTATAGCCAAAAAACGGCCGTTTATTTTCGTTAAAATCGAACCATTAACTTTGACTGTCCGCCATTTTGTGAAAAATGAATATTTTTTAAAATCCTTCGATTAAAGACTAGTTTATACTTATATTTGACTAAATCCATCCGCATTTTTTTTTCAGATGATCCACTTCGCCGCAATGTTGGTCACCGCAAACCGTGTATATAAAAACATTATTTCATTGACGGCCATTTGCCACTAAACAATGTAATATTTTTCAATAAAAAATTTACTGAAAGTTCTTCGAGATGTGTTCTTTAAGATGGTATATTGATCGATTAAAAAAGTTTTGTGGTTCTCTTTAAAAAAATTCATGAAAAAGGCCTTTTTTGCGCTACAAGTGGGGGTAGCGCCTTAACTGTCTCGATGTTTTGATGGGTTTAATGACGTCATCTTGGAGAATTCGAGTGTTCAATAATTGGGACACACGGCATTTTCTATGTCCCAATGATCGAATACCGTATTTTTTAACCAATAATTAATTTAAAAAAAATTTTTAATTGTTATTTGTGAGAAATTTTCTGAGGAACCTGAAACGCCTTTACTTTTTGAGATGTGACAGTTTTTGAATTTTTTATGCCCTTACGCATGAACCGGCGCTGCTTAGCAAAAACGATAAGTAGTTACCACGAGACGTCAAATTGGGTCACCGTTGCTGATTAAATAATTTGTTTCTCTATTAATTTAAGCTTTTTTGCACAAGTAAGGTAACATTTCGATAGCTAAAAGTTCCATATATGTAATGAAATTTTTATAAATAAGTAAATGGATGCAGGTGAATGAGAAATAATAAAAATACAAGATAGTGTTCAATAATTGGGACATTTACGTTAATCCAGATTTACTTTTTTCTACTGCTCAATGGCTTCGGAACATTGGTCCTGCCAGTACCCAAACTCAATGCTACTGGCCAGCTGAGATTTTCCGTGCTCGAGAAAATGTTCCCATATTCTCCCAGTAAGTGTCGCAAAGGAGTCGCTGGGTCTGGTCTCTTCCCGTGTATTTTTTTTCTTCCTCGGCGCGAAAGAATAGGGAAGCGAGGCAGCGCGAGGGCAGCGTGCGCAGGTGGACCTCAGGAATTCAGGTGGTAAAGGTGTAGGACGGGGAACTCCCGCTGTCTTGGTTCAAGCGGCGAGGGGAAGGGGGGGGGGGTGCTGGTGGCAGTACAGGAGACTGGAAGGCACCGGTGGTGTAGACCGAAACCGCCCATGAGCCACATTCCGATGCCTGGTCGGTAGACTTTCAGGCGCCCAACTCGTTCCTTTAAATGTATACGTGTGTCTATATGACTGTAGGGATGTGTGTGTAGGTGTGGGAACGCCTATACATGTGTGGGAATCGAGCCCGTTCATTCAGAAAGTCATTTTTACGTAGGGTCCGAACCAGGTATAGCCCACTTGAGTGGTACATGGGAGGGGAACTCCCTTAGCTGGTATGCTGGGATGTACGTACGTGTGCAGCGTGCCCCTATCCTGTCGTTTATGGGATTCCCACTCCCCCCTCACTTCATCCCCTTTTCCATTTTACACAGGAATTTATTATACTAGAACAGACCGAATAGGTATAGGTATAGCTATCTCCGGGCGCGAGCACCCCTCCCATTACACATCAAAACGAAACGGCCCATCTCCATTATTGGAGTCTGTGGACGTTGTAAAACGCGCGGTCAATTTATCATCCGCGTATGAGCTATTTCTCGGGGCTTGTGGTGGCAACACTCGCAGCATACTAGGTTGGCTGACTTCACACGCTACTCCGGAATTCATTTTGTGTTTATCTTTTAATCCGACTGCATGCATATACGCGTGGGATGATTTCTTACGAAAGCTTCATTGAGGTTAGGTAAACTGGTATTTTGTCGCTCACGTGGAAGGGAATGACGTCGCTAGGCTTGATGGTGATATGGAAGGGATGAGCCAGTTTTGAAAGTCTCGCACAACTGTCGATTTCTCATGTCCTTATAACATCTGGGATTGAGAATCAAGAGTAGCAGTTCCGAAATGTAGAATCAGAGACCTAACATAGGGGACGGAATGGATGTGCCACTTTGAATTTAAGATTTTTTCAGTTGATATTCGCGATTCGCAATTCGCAACCGAAACAGCCACTTAGTACCAAATTTGACACAAAACGAGTATTTTTTAAATATTTTGGTCGGCTATGCTTGATCTGCTATTTCTGAATCCGGATTTCTCAGTCTACGTTCGTAATCAGCAGTCTTAAAAACCTCCCAGAATCAAACTGCACCCAAATCAAGTAACTTTTTGAACGCGGGCCCGTCATATTGGATTTATGCTGCATTCATTGAGAGACCGACATGCTTTCGAATCTAAATTCGTTCGGTATGGTCAGATCCCGCTTAAATTCGCTGCCCTCTTCATCCTTTCCACATTGCCAAACGGGCTCTGCACCCAATTTTACGGTGCTACGGTACTGAGCAGCAAGTCCCTTTATTCCCACCCAGCGCACAAGCCGCTTAAGAGGGAATGATACCTTATCGCGGTCGGTATGGTAGAACGATTATACATTCCCACGAATCTCTGCAACGGCTCTTCAGATCCCGTCGAAACTTTGCCAAACGACGTCAAATGGATAGACGAACGGCTGTCTTCTCCTCAAATTTTCCGAATTTGAGAAGAAGAGAGCCATTCATCTATCTATTTGACGTCGTTTGGCAAAGTTTCGACGGGGTCTGAAGAGCCGTTTCAGAGATTCGTGGGAATCTATAATCGTTCTACCATGCCGACCGCGATAAGGTATCATTCCCTCTTAAAGCTGCGCGCCGCCGTCGTTCTCTCGTTGAACGCAGTATATTTAGAATTTCTGTTTATTTAGTTTGTATCCGCAATCGGTTGGTGTAAAAAACCCCTGGTACAAATTTCATTAAAATCAGATGATTTTTCGTATTTTCTTCTTTGTCTCACAGGTAAGTGTCTCACTTACCGATACCAGCGCCGCCTGCGACGTCAAGGTGAATTAAATTTGTCATACTGTTCCCGCGCCGCCAGCCTTTCAAGACCGCAGCTTCGTGAAGAACGCGTGAAGTTATTTGACGAAACTATAGATGTACAGATGCGTTAGGATTTTCCATAGGCAGCGACTCGGGCATTGCAATAATGCCGGACATTGTCCAGGATTATTTCAGCGAGAGGGGAAATTTCAGTTTTCACAAAAAAAATAAGGCACGTATCAAAGTTCGGGATACGTTGAATATATTGCCGGGGCCAGAGGAGGGAGGAGGTTATACGGTCGAGCAAGAGCACAAAGGTTTACCGGCGGATGTTGAAGATTGAATTGAGAAGAGAGGCCCTTTTGCACCTTCCTTTGTGAAGGAAGACTTTTAGGAATTCACTCAGACAATGTCACGTTTTTCTTCGGCCTTACTCCTTGTTCTCTTCTATACCTAACGCCTACGAGCATCGGTTTCCCGCCTTCTTTTTTTTCGTCTTCAAAGCGACCTCTGCGATCGTAAAACGTACGATGTCGAATCCTGGCTGGTGTGAATTTACCGGTAGATTACACTATTTACTGTTTTGAGGGTCAAGTTGTCGGTTATTTTACTGGTCAATTTAGCGAAGAACGTTCTGTGAACCGTGCGAAAAAAGTTAAGCAAAGATACTTAACCATTCTAAAATACTTTATTCGATTGATGAAAAAATCCGTGTAAGATTCACTTTGATCAACATCTTTTTCTCACACTCATCATTTGGGAGATTATATCAGAATGCGGTCCCGTTGATGATTCCGAGCACATGTAACGTTTTCGCTCCAAACACTATCCCATAGAACGGTCCACGAGGGCGATCAATATACCTATTATTACCCAACCGGACCGTCTTGCAGTTTTCAAAGGGTTCGGCTTAATCGTACATTTCTAGCTAGGCTAAACAAAGAAGCCGGTTCGAATGGACTTTAATTGGCGCAAAGTTCAAATACGATCTGCAGTCTTTCATCCAAAAGCTTACCAGATAATGCAAAATCGTTTCATGCCCGAAGCCTTGACGGTTAAAGAAAACCATTTTCTCATTGTTACCGAAGAGCATGGAAGTTGAGTACTTGTGTCTTTCGATTTTGCAAGTTCGTCGAATTCTCGCAAGCCCTCGATTTGTATGGATTTGCAGTCGTACGACCTCGTATAATCGCATCAACAACTGTTTAAAAAGAATGCTTCAGTTGTACTACTTCTTCTTTGTTGGAAGCAAAAATATGTGACGTATTAATGAGCCCACGCATGTTTTAAAAATACTACGAAGTATCAGGTAGACCACTCAAGTCGGCACTTGAAAAATTAATATTAATACTTTAAAAATACAATACTTTAAAAATACAATACTTTAAAAATTAAATTGAATTAAGTATTTCAATTTATTTTGGATTTACGAAATATTCTATTCTATATCCTAAAAAACATATTTGAAACAAACAGAATCGTACTATTCGATTTAAATAGATCCGATTTAAATGAAATATTTTTGGCAGTGCAATGAAGAATGCAATGAGATGGAGGTTTCCGAAGCAACAGCAAACTTCTCTCTTTGAACTGCATGTCAGGCCTTCACTTTTCACCCTGATCAGGCCTTGATTGTTTACCCTGATCAGACCAAGGTCAGGGATTGCGTTTCAAAAATGACCAGGACTTGATAAAAAAAACTCTGCCCCCTGCACCCCCGGACCCCCTCCTCCGTAGTCCAGTAGCCACCCTCTCCAGTAGCTGGTTTATCGGCGTTGGTATTTCCGCGCATTTCAAAACCCCATAACTTTTTATGGGGGGGGGGGGGGTGACCGCCGCGATTTCTCTTCACCATCGTGTTTAGGGGTCAAAATCTATTAACCCCCCACCTCCCACCCCTCTCCGGGGTGGGGGTCATTTTCCGAATAATTACCATAGTACAAGGTTTCCCTTGTACATTTTCTTAAGGGGTTACCCCCACTTGCGATTTTGAAAAAATCGTTTTTTTTGCTTTTTTTTGAAGTATAAGTATCTGAGAATATGCCCTGAAAATGTCAAGTCGATCCGAACAAAATTGACTGGGATATGAGCGTTGAAAGAGAAGAATCCGTTCTTCGTGTAAACTGAAATTGAAACTTTAAACGCGTTTTTCTCAAAATGGCATTTCTGAAGTCGGTGACCAAGATTACTCGAACACTAATGAACCGATCTTCTTGAAATTTTGCAGGCTTATTTAATACATAAAAATGTAGTCTTTAATCGTTCGATTTTTTTCGTTAAAATCGAACCATTAACTTTGACTGTCCGCCATTTTGTGAAAAATGAATATTTTTCAAAATCCTTCGATTAAAGACTAGTTTATACTTATATTTGACTAAATCCATCCGCATTTTTTTTTCAGATGATCCACTTCCCCGCAATGTTGGTCACTGCAAACCGTGTATATAAAAACATTATTTCATTGACGGCCACTAAACAATGTAATATTTTTCAATAAAAAAATTTCTGACAGTTCTTCAAGATGTGTTCTTTAAGATGGTATATTGATCGATTAAAAAAGTTTTGTAGTTTTCTTTAAAAAAATTCATGAATAAGGCCTTTTTTGCGCTACAAGTGGGGATAACGCCTTAATATGCTAGGATTGTTTCTAGCCCCTCTCCCTCTTCTGACTTTTTGTTTTAAAATATCGGAATATTCCTTATTTCCCCGGATTATTTGTATCATGTGACTCGTACGATACGTCAAACAGTAGATCCGTTCTGGGCATTGTTCCTAAAAATAAACATTTCTAACCTACAAACAAGTTGCAGGGGACTTCTTCGTCACCGCCTTCTTTCTTTTTTTACAAAACTAGGAACAGAGACAAGAGAAGAACTACATCAATAATCTTTGTAATGGAAAACATACGACTTCAAGTCCAACCACTATATTTTTCATAACTATTTCGAAGCCTCACGACTTTATAGTGAGCATATGTGATCAGCTGGCTTTTGTTTTACTCTCTTTTTTCACGAATATTTGTTCTCACAGTTTTCCATTTTGGACACTGGGTGATGCATAAATAAGCCACTTTGTCCGATTGGGGAACACGACACTTGTGCCCGCAATATAATGAACAAAGTTCCCCCATATGGATTGGACTTTTAGACGTGTCAAAGAACGAATTCCATCTTCAGGCCGGTTTACGACACGGCTGTACAATCATATATATATATATATATATATATATATATATATATATATATTCCATACCTATATGCATAGGTTTCGAGCAAAGTCGCGTTTTATTTTATGTATCCTGAATACCCATACGCCAGACAAAAGGCTGGGTGAGTTATGGGTTTCACCGAGACCACGTGTCTCCCCATTTTGTATCTCCCTCTCCCCATTTCTTTTTCTCACGTCGTTTCCCGGACCGACTGAAGATGTCTTGACGAAATTTAACGCGACGACTACGTGAACGCCGCAACACCTATGTAATTATACATACATATTTTGTAAGTTTTTCTTCTAGCACGAAGCCTTCTTGGACCGAAGAACACTCTTTTTATACCCAATCAGCTAAGCCTGTAGAAAAGTAGGGTGTGAGAAAATAGCACATGCAACTTACTTCATTTTTCGTATATCATTGGTATACACATTGATCGCCATGTGGGTAAAATTGAAATATCATTAGCAAAGTTGCTTAATATTGAAGTGAAAAGTATAAATTATGTAACGAAACGCTGATGAATTCTGTATAGCATTTACTGATGTTGTTGATCAATTAAGACCTTGCAGTACGTTTTAAGCCGTATTTACCCCTTAAGAATATTAAATATGTAATTGAATCTCAGTTTTTTACTGTTTAACCATTTTGCTAATTATCTTTTACCGTATATACGGGGTGGGCTATTTTTAAAAAAGCATTTAAATGAATCCCAAAGATGAGATCGTACAAAAAAGTGTTTTGTTTAAAAGCTTTATGGTTTTGAGGGGGGCATCCGATGAAAATACAAAAAATTTCTTTTGTCAACACGTTGACGAGATACCACAGTAAGTTTCAATTTGAAACATAAAAAGCATGATTTCATTTTTTAGAAAAATAGTTCATTTTAAGATAAATCCCGCGAAAAAAGTTCTCAAACTCAAAAATCAAGAAAGTTATCGCAGTTCAAAGTTTTTGGTAATATCGCACGCTTACACAGGGGAATTGTGCTTAAGATGACATAGTCAGATAAGACAACACCCTCAATATCTTTTCAAATACTCGCGCTGTACGAGTAATGACGAAGTCATATGGTCGGCCTATATGTGTCGTTATAGTAGCGAAATCTACCATAACCGTCCATGAATGCGACCGTCTACGTAATTAATATTTTCGTGATTCTGAAAGACAAAAAACTGACCACGTTATTATCTGGTGCAAAAAATATCCGTCAGGTAAGATTTTTTTCTAGTTAAACGAGTTTATTCGTAATCTAGGGTCATTGTACTTCACAAATACTGAACAACGGATATTCTAATTTCAAAGCTTTTGTCACAACGAATAAACAAAACCCGCATCAGTCATGGGTAAAATTGACATGGCAGACATCGGTGTAAGCTGGCACACTACGTCATTTTACCCTGTTGCGTATAAAATCGGATATAAAATCCTATTTTTTAACTTATCGTTATAGGATGCCTGACAATTATCAACAAACCTCACACGTAAGAGCTGGTCACGAGAGCACATAACCAAGGCAATGGAAGCGGCAAAGAAGAATCTAATAGATTCGCTTTTAGCATCCAAACATTTTAACATGCCGCAGGCACTTCGTCGCCATTATAATCATATTGAGTAAAGTTTGGTCTCTATAGACCAACCTTTATGCCAGAAATTGATGTATCTGAGCATAATGCCTTCGACGTGTGTAAGATGCTATACATATGTCATGTTAGACTGAAACATGTCGTCTTGCACACGTCGACCTACATGTGGTGTATTATTCTATTTTTGAAATAAAAGTAACGCATGCGCATTTGTGTGTGTGTGTGTGTGTGTGTGTGTGTGTGTGTGTGTGTGTGTGTGTGTGTGTGTGTGTGTGCGCGTGTGTGCGCAAAATACCGCTCGGCATTTCTGCGGTATTTTGTCCGGAACCGCTTTCCGACTGTGTTCAAAATTGTTCAAAATTCTTAGCATTTTCATTGGCACAAAGTCGAATACACCTTTCAAAATTTGCCACTATATTTCGCAGTCTCGATGCGACTTGTCATGTAGAGTATCGACGTTGGTCGCTCGCGGTCGACGAGGTCTTCGAGGAGCTTGTCCGGAAAAAAGTCCGGGTATGTCAAATCGGGTAACTTGGGAGGCCAGGTCACCAGACCTCTACGGCCAATCCACTGGTTCTTAAATGTTCCATTCAAATGATCCGTCGGAGCACGTGCAAATTGTGGAGGAGCCCCATCTTATTGAAACCAAATTCGCCGACTGGTATACAAATCGACTTCTTTGAGAAACCGCGGTCGATCATTGTGGAGACACCAAATAGCGTTGACCATTGACGGATCCACCCGGGAAAAAGGCCCAATTATAGATACCCGTTGACATTTCCACACGACACACCAAAGGATTTTTTTTTGACTTAAGTTTTGAACTTAATTTTTTTTTCTGACCTTTCAATTTTGTAATATCTACAATATACTGAAAGCAATAGAAACAAAACGAAGTTAATAGATACATTTTTTTAAATTTCTTTTGAAAATTGTTCTTAACAAAATGTTAGTTTTTTAATAACGAGCTTCCTAATCGTCGTGAAATTTTAACACGACCTCTTAAATACTTCATACAAAAGCATACCAAATTTTCATAATTTTCTTATCATTTTTTATTTCAACCCTTAAGGAGGTTGAAGTAATGATGATAGAATTCTGAAAATTTGGTATGTTTTTACATGAAGTATTGAGGAGGTCGTGTAAAAATTTCATGACGATTAAGAAGCTATTTATTGAACAATTGACATTAACATGTTTCATAGGGAGTCAACATCCTTAAGGGGTTACCCCCACTTGCGATTTTGAAAAAATCGATTTTTTTATTGCATTTTTTTGAAGTATAAGTATCTGAGAATGTGTCCTGAAAATTTCAAGTCGATCCGAACAAAATTGACTGAGATATGAGCGTTGAAAGAGAAGAAGCCGTTCTTCGTGTAAACTGAAATTGAAACTTTAAACCCATTTTTCTCAAAATGGCATTTCTGAAGTCGGTGACCAAGATTACTCGAACACTAATGAACCGATCTTCTTGAAATTTTGCAGGCTTATTTAATACATAAAAATGTAGTCTTTAATCGTTCGATTTTTTTTTTTCGAAAAAAAAATGGCCCTCTTGTAGCCAAAAAACGGCCGTTTTTTTTCATTAAAATCGAACCATTAACTTTGACTGCCCGCCATTTTGTGAAAAGTGAATATTTTTTAAAATCCTTCGATTAAAGACTAGTTTATACTTATATTTGACTAAATCCATCCGCATTTTTTTTTCAGATGATCCACTTCGCCGCAATCTTGGTCACCGCAAACCGTGTATATAAAAACATTATTTCATTGACGGCCATTTGCCACTAAAAAATGTAATATTTTTCAATAAAAAAATTACTGAAAGTTCTTCAAGATGTGTTCTTTAAGATGGTATATTGATTGATCAAAAAAGTTTTGTAGTTTTCTTTAAAAAAATTCATGAAAAAGGCCTTTTTTCGGCGCTACAAGTGGGGGTAACGCCTTAAGCGATAGCTGATTTCTGCTCGCGCACGCACACACCCACCCACCACCACCCCACACACACACACACACACACACACATATGGAATATAATTCTCTATAGATCACCCTGATTTTTCAGTTTTGAGAGATATATCATGCTTGCAAGAAACAGTAGGACCAGAGGAATGGTAAAAAACATTGCCTATCGAGTTTTTATTGGTTTATTAATGCCTTTTTCAGTGAATCCCGCTCTTTTCGTTCCATCTTCTATCTTCCTATAGGACCCTGTTAGAGCCTTTTGCATCTCCGTTTTTCAGCTTCTTTCTTTCTACGGAACTTTTCTTCTTTCGACAGCGTCATGGTGATAATCTAAGAGAATTATTTCTATGTAATCTCATGGCTATCCACACAGCGTAATCAAGATGGTGTCATTGCTCTGGCGCATCTATCATTACTCTGGATCTCACATATCAGAAGGAACTTAGAGCAGTGACGATTTAAAAGGGTTTTTATGCACAGTGCGGCATGCTACGTTTTTCTAACCTCAAAATCTGATGGCGTTCAAGTTTCACGTGAACGGGTAAAGAATTACATATTTAATTGAAGAATAATACAGTTAAGAATAACTGTATCATTATAACAATCATAACAAATGCAATGACTCCCTTGCCTGGGACACCACCTCATAACACTTAAGGCCTGTAGAAAAAAGCGTAGGCTACAAAAATGACATGATACAATCAGTCCCTTCGGGAAAGTAGATGGAGGAGTCACTGGTCTGGCAAGCATGATCAGCCGTGCCATCACACAATATATGAAATGATTGACAGCTCTCTAGAGGCATGATTGAGAACAACGGTTACAAATTTTCGTTATGTATTATGAGGTACCTGTGCTTATTATGACTTTTTTTTCAGGGAGGAATTCAATAAATGTCCACTGGTTTCAAGGAATGTTTTTGGATTTCTAGTACCTCTTCAGCTGGCTAGTGTATATGAAGTCTGGATGGTTACACTCTAGAGCAGCGGTTCCTAACCTTTTCAGTCTTGTTACCGCTATGACCTATCAGGGAAAATTGTTTTATCCCCCCCCCCCGCCCCGCTCCCCACCTACACAAAAGCATCGCCACGCTTTTTAGAATGTACATTAGAGTGGCACAAATTTGAGCTCAATATTTTTCCTTTTTCTCACCGTCCAATTATCTTCTTTAACGAAAAAAAAAAATTGTCGCGAAACCTGCGAGCGGTCAAACAATATTTACAGGTCGCTCGAGCCTCCCAAAAATTCAAATTTTTATTAAACAAGTCAATTTTTTTTCGTCCACTTCTCACTTATGAATTTTACGCTTTATAATTTTTTAATTAACCTCGCGAAACCTCCATGCGGCAAATGAATATTTAGTGGTCGCTCAAGATATTCGAAAGTTCCAATTTTTGCCAATTCTTTTTTTTACTCTTCTCGAACATAAATTTAACGCTTTGTAAAATTTTCAAAACAATTAATCCTTTTTTCCATAATACAATGCCATAATACAATAATTCATAATAATACATATCGCCTAATTGGTGTTTGTTATAAATTATACAATGCAATCGAGTTTTATTTGCATAACTTGCATTACAAGTTTTTTACAAAATGCTCTTTTTTCTTACCACTACCTTAACTCTATTTTCTATAACCCGCATGCTCGTTCCCTTTTCACTCTCACACGCTTTCTCTTTTTTTTCTTCTTATTTCACTTCTTTTTTCCATCGCTTTCTCCTCTCTATTCCTCCTTGCACATTTAGAAATAAATCGTTATGTTTTACAGCGTTCATCTACACTACGCATCTATGCACTGGCGGTTGAGTGTCCATTTACTGGTAATTTCGTCCATTCGCACTGGCAATTTAGTTATTTCGATACTTGTTTATCAATTCCTTGAATATTATTTGTTGCAATTACTTAAATTGTTTCTTTCCGTCAGAATGATATCTTTTGGTAGTTATAGCGACTGAAAAATTTATTTCGATAATATTTTGACAGTCCATCTGAATCCGACAGTGTCGCTATTCGTGCATTCACTGGTCGGTTTTCTCTATCAAATACGAAGAAAAATGTCAATAATTACCTCAGTTATTTGGCGCACGCGCGCGCGCGCGCGTGTGTGTGTGTGTATAGTATCAACTTCTTTTTCTCCGCGCTCTGTCTAGTGTATCTGGTGAAGAAAAATAGTTTCTTTTGTTTTCATATTCCTATAGTTAGAGGTGAGGTAAATTTACCTTATAGTAAAGGTCAATAGCTGAATTCAGTCGATATCCACCCTACACCTGCATGAGAAACTGCAAACGCGTTTTTCTCAAAACAACATATATATTTTTCAAATCGGGCGTATATTTTTGTCAGAAACTGATGGGTCGATCGACTTGCACACATGTACTCGTCAGGCTATCATTCGACCATGCATCTTTATGATTGATTTATAATAACTATTTTTTCGGGTCACGATGAGGAAAATAAATTGTTGTAAAAATCAGAGTACTCTTTTTCAAACGCCGCCATCTCGTAAAGTTAACCCACATTTTTATTAGAGGATCGAACGATAACTACATTCGTAAAGAATAGAATTTTAACAAGATCGATCCTTTTAGATACCAAGGACGCCCGCAATCGTTACGCCCGACAATAACAAATTTTCTCGACATGACCTGCGCAACATCAAACATCATGGACAATTTCGAGCTCAATGCTTTGAAAAAATTTAAGATGTTATTCCCAAAATGTAGAGATATAACTGTGAAACACTGACAATGTAGATTTAACTTGTTCTCTAAGTTTAATTCCCAAAAAATCACCTCGAAAATGGGTGATCACATTGGAGTTCGGCCTTCAGCAATGTATGCCGATCTATATGCAAATGCTACTGTCACACCAGCCCGTGGCGATCTTACCCATCCTACAATGGGATTCCCTTATCGGTATACAGTCCTCACACTGAAACGAATCGTAACGATGCAAATTTCACAGACATTCTTTTTGCCTCTCTCTTGCTCTCGTTGCTCTTTCTGTTTCTGTCACTGTTTTCTTTCGAATCCGAGCATATGTCACGACGCACTTGCCCCCATCTCGCGTGTAGAAAGGGCGCGGGTTTATGCGGCAGCGAATTATATTCGATAGGAAATGCGTAACGGGGAGCGGTAGGTATATAGGTTAGGGGCAAAGAGTCTCGCTCGTGCGATATGCGGAGGCACGCGTTGCATAGCGAAACTGGCGCATGTTCACATACCTATATAAATATGCATATACATATATCTATATTTAAATGCACATACGATTTCGATATTCTCGGTTCGGCAGGGTATGAATAATTTTTATTTTTTATTGGCCGGTTATATATGCACGTCGCGTGATCCATGAGAATAATACCATTCGGAACGATCTTTGACGGTTAGTATATCGTATTATGTCGTAAAAAAAATCCTTCGTAGCTGCATATGCACATGTGATAAAATCAATTGTATATATATATATATATATATATATATATATATATATATATATATATATATATATATGCACACCAGATGGGCAATTTTAATTCATTTAGGCAAAAATATAGAAGATACGAAAAAAAAGTTTCAGCCAAAAGTTTTTGTGTATCTTTACTTTAAATAAGTTGCCGTAAAGTAAAATATGGGTTTCGATTTAAAAAAGCGAAATTAACCTCCAAATAGCCTCGAAAAGGAGCACTTGAGAATCATTCAAGGTCACCATGTTACGACTACCATAAAGCAGTACAACTTTTCCTAAAACTTTTTTGTGTAGCTGCCGTATTTTTCGAGATATATACCCGGCTTAATAAAAACGAGACACCCGGTATATATATATATATATATATATATATATATATATATATATATATATATATATATATATATATATATATATATATATATATATATATATATATATATATATATATATATCAATCGACTTTATCGGTTACTTTCAAATCACAATGTGAATTTTTTATACTAATGTAAATTCGTCTTGGTATACCGGAATTACGCAAAGAGATATATATATACATACATACATACATATATATATATATATATATATATATATACTTATTCCTGTCTCGAGTCGTTACGAAGATACAAATGGGCGGCACATATAAATATATACACGTATGTATTAATAATTAAATTTCAGGCCATCTACGCCGCTCTGTGAGCCTCTTTCCCGTGACTAGTCACCCTTTAGTATTCGGGCGTGATTGTCCCTTCCGATTGAATCGAATCCAATGAATAATATATAACCGATACAGTTGTATAACTGTATAACGTGCCGTGTAAAAGCCCCCCGCGTGCCGAAACATACACTCGTTCTTCCCTCGGGTTATTTCAGGGCGTGGTGGATAGCTATTAGAAACTAGGCGAGTTGCAAATTTTCTTTGCATTCGCACGTTCCGGGCGATTGCGTTTGTGACGAAACGAGCGTTAAATTTATCGATATAGGCGTACATATCTTCTAAAAGTGAAGATTCAATAGATCGATGGTGGACGGTTCGACGGCCGCAAAGTCACCAGAGTACAGGAGTGAGGGTTTTAGGGTACCTTTTCAGTGGCAGCATGCTGCACAGCTGCATTACTGTTGGCTGTTGGATGTGCAGTGCGAACGGTTGATGATCCTGAACACTTACAACGTTTTCGCTGCAAGCACGACCATAGAATGGTCTACTAACGCTAACAATACGTCTAATATTATCCGAGTGGATCGTCTTATAGCGTTCAAAGTGTTAGGATCTGACGCAGCCTTAGCAAAATAAAGAAAGAGTGGAAAGTGAAGCGAAACATACATTTTTAGCTAGCCTAAAAAAAGAAGACAGTTCGAATCGAGTTGTTTAATTAGCGCGAAGTTCAAAAACCTTCTGCATTCTTTCATCCGAAAGCTAATCAGTTAGTACAAAATCGTTTCATGCCCGAAGCCTTGACGGAAAAAGAAGAACATTCAATCATTACTGTCGAAAAGCAAACCCCTGACGTACCGATAGCACCATGCATGTTTTCAAAATGCTACGAGGTGCTAAGTACACTACTAAAAATGTTACTTTGCAAATTTCGAAGCATTTGCAGCCTTAAGGGGTTAGGCCACAGTAACGGATATAAAATGATGTGCGAATTTAACATTTTTTTTCGTAACAAAAAGTGATCCACTCATAAAATTAATTACACATATATTTAGTATTAATATCAAGCTGTTAGAAAATATTTTTTTTTTTTCAATATACAAAATGACCTACTACTAATATTTTCTTTTATTATCTTTTTTTTAGGCGGTCCGCGGCGTGACATTTAGCATCCACAATTTTTGACCTTGAACAAAAAACAAAAATTCTCGTCAATCTACATTAGAATACCTAGAGAAGTACGTACGGAATTAAAAAAATATTGTTTTATTCAAAAGTTGTAGGTATTTGAACTTAAGAAATGAATTTTCAATGAAAAAATTCGAGTGAAAATTGTTGAAGTTATTTGTCACCCCAATTGGAAAAAAGGTGTTTCGAGAAAAACGCGTTTAAAGTTCTTTCTACTTTATGGCCGTGCCAGAGGTGGGATGACGTTAGACGCTCATAGTCGGTGAAAAAAAAAATGATTGCTATAAGTCGAATAGTAATTTATTCTTATGATGATAAAGCACCGTTTTAGCGAGAAAACAAATCGATTTTTTGAAAATTCTACTGTGGCCTTGCCCCTTAACTGCGACTGCACCCATAGTTCTGTGATTGGAGGACCCACCAGATATCAAACTTTACGTCACTTCGGTGTTGGGACAAAATAAGTTCGAGTGATTTTACCGCACAGTAACAGCGCAACTATTTTTATCGGATTTTTAAGTTACGAAATTATTGCTGTATCTTGATTCCCATAAATTGTCACCCACAGTCCTTTTTAGCCTGGGAACTTTTTTATCTATCGCAAACCCGTACGTATCTCGCGGTTGAAATCGATTTTTTCCCCACTACCCAATCGTCATTGATCATTTTAGTGAAAAATATACAAAAATAAAAATAGGCCACCATATTGCATCTGACATCTATGTTTATTTTGACGATCCTGGCGAGACCTGCAGAAATGTTCAAATCGATGTGACACACGAGACGCTTTTGTTTGCGGCTTACGATCGCTATCTAGCGGTGAAATTGGAAACCTGATCGTAAATGTAGGCAGGTAGGGAAACGGTGGCACCGACAGCGGTGTTGTATATATATATAAATATCATAATTATCTATATTATTATTGTTTTTGTTGTAATTGAAAAATGGAATATATATAACATCAATATACTACGATTATATTTGCGACTTATGAAAATCGATTGCAAGCATAATTCGAGTAAAGACTGACAAATCCACTTGTGCTTCTTTTAATATGTTAGGATTTTTTTCAGTCTCTCCCCCTCTCCTGATCTTTTTCTTACGAAATGAAATCGTGACTTCTTTCGAAAATATCGGACTATCCCTTTTCTTCTCTAACATCGAAATCCGCGTACAGTTATTATACGCAGGGTGTCCCAGAACTGCATGCGTTCGCTGAAATGGGGTGTTGGGGTGAAATTCTGCGTCGATTGATAGAAGCATGTGTGGGTCTCAGATCAATCCCTGAATTATTATTAATTCTTAAAGGCGGGCGCACCTGATTTGACCCTGAAACCACAATTAAATATATATATATATAGATCATTCTTATTATTTATATTATGAAAAAATAAAATATGTAAAATCAATATATTACGAATATATCCGCGACTTTAGAAAAATCAGTTGCAAGCACAATTGAAGTACAAACCGACAAATCCCCTTGTACATTTTCTTAATATGCTAAGATTGTTTCTAGCCCCTCCCCTTTCCTGACTTTTTTTTTTAAATATGGGTATATATATATATATATATATAATGTATCGGTATATGTATATTATATATGTATAAATATTTTTTCGTTGCATTAACGCGTTACCCTCACTTGTAGCCCAAAAAAAGGCCTTGATCATGAATTTTTTTAAAGAAAACTACAAAACTTTTTTAATCGATCAATATACCATCTTAAAGAACACATCTTGAAGAACTTTCAGTAATTTTTTTATTGAAAAATATTACATTGTTTAGTGGCAAATGGCCGTCAATGAAATAATGTTTTTATATACACGGTTTGCGGTGACCAACATTGCGGCGAAGTGGATCATCTGAAAAAAAAATGCGGATGGATTTAGTCAAATATAAGTATAAACTAGTCTTTAATCGAAGGATTTTAAAAAATATTCATTTTTCACAAAATGGCGGACAGTCAAAGTTAATGGTTCGATTTTAACGAAAAAAATTGAACGATTAAAGACAACATTTTTATGTATTAAATAAGCCTGCAAAATTTCAAGAAGATCGGTTCATTAGTGTTCGAGTAATCTTGGTCACCGACTTCAGAAATGCCATTTTGAGAAAAACGCGTTTAAAGTTTTAATTTCAGTTTACACGAAGAACGGCTTCTTCTCTTTCAACGCTCATATCTCAGTCAACTTTGTTCGGATCGACTTGAAGTTTTCAGGACATATTCTCAGATACTTATACTTCAAAAAAATGCAATAAAAAAAATTGATTTTTTCAAAATCGCAAGTGGGGGTAACCCCTTAATCATTTTTATTATTAAAGAAGTTTAATATAAGAAATCAATATATTACGAATAACGTATTCGCAACTTACGAAAAATCGGCTGCTAGCATCATTCAAGTGCTGACTGATATAAATTCACTTGTACTTTGTCTCAATAATTTGGGATCTTTTCGAGCTCTCTCGAAGGGGGCTCTCTCGGCTTCCTTTTGTTTCCAAGTAATATCGTTACGGTTTTTACAAATATTGTGACATTCGGTTTCTTCCCGAAATGTCGAAAATCGGTAAATATTCGGAAGAAGGGCTCCTGCTAGAATAAGGCTAATTTTCTTCAAGGGTTCAAACAAACCCAAACAACCCTAAATAACCCCAAACAACCGCAAACAACTCTAAACAATCGCAAACAAAAATTAGCCTGATACTAGCAGGAGCCCCACTTCCCAATATTTACCCAAAAATCTCGTACAGTTTTAGGGAAAATTGCGATCTCTCGGGGCCCTTTAATTTGGAACGCAAATTGCTGTGCGTTTGGAACGCACACTAATGGTATTCTTAGCGTGAACGAGCTAGGACAATGGAGGAGAGAAAAAAAAGGCGCCATTCACTTTCTTACGATACGCCGTAACGTGAAAGACGTTTTCGTCGGGGGTACACTCGCAACGCGCGGAGTTATAAACGCGTCCGTGTTTTTCTCAATGAAATATATGACCTCTACCTGCGTACGACTCGTCAATGATGTCGATGACGAGAAGAGAAACGGGAGGTCGCCCTTCGTCCTTATTGAATGGTCAATGAGATACATAGTTGGACAACGCGCGTGAAGAGCTTCGAAAAAAATTCTCGCAACACACCGCCCGACTACAATTCGAAGAATGGCAAAGAATTTCGACACAATGGGGCCTACGTCTGGGGCCGCGTACCCTCGACGCGTCCTTAGAAACCTTTTCCTTTTAATCTACCAAGTTGTCACGCTTACCAATGTGGGAGTGGGATCCCCCTTTTTTCGTATTTTCTCTGTTTTTCTTTTGACTCTTTACAACGACGGATTTCGAAATGTTGAATTTCTTGCCGTTTGGTTGTGGATGACTGCCTCCTGGCGCGGCTTCGTGTGATGATCTTGCGTTTGTTGATTCCACGAAGACTGTTCGGATGATACCCAGGAAGACGAAAGTGCAACGACCGAATAGGCACGTAGCGTTAGAAGTCAGTGAAATATAGTGGTTAGAGTACAGAAGTGCCAACTCCGTACTTGAAAGCGGCCGATTGTGAAAAATAAGAGTTCCACTCGAGTGGCACTGGCGTAGACTGCGGCCAATATGTTATATAAATGCAAATGTTATTTTGACAGGAACACAACCTCAATTTTTTCGATATTAATGGAAAGTTTGAAAGATAAATACGAATATAACGTACGGTATTAACAGTGTATATAAATTAAAAGTGATTAATGTGTTTTGGCGAAACTTCAGACCATGCATAGGATCTATACGCATAATTCCGTAACGAAAATCGAGTACATTTCAAACGCAAAATACTTATTAAAACAAGCGATTTTAATCTACTAAATATGTTCCATCCTGTTCAATCACTTTCTGCCATCTCTTCACGAGCTTCATTATCTGTTTGGTGACTGAAGGTCGTTTGAATTTTAGTCGTGAGAACCTTCAAATTATTGTTATCGAAGCCAAATTCAGTTAGAATATGCGATTATACGCGGAGAAAAATACGGTCTCAAATTATAACACTCATTGTCAGAATTCTAATATTGAGTGCTAGAAAATATAGCAGTTTACTGCCAGTTCGGAAATTCTAAGACTTGTTATAGAAGTGTAAAAATGATTCTCACATCGTATAGTAAAAATGATGCGTGCATATTACATTTGAAACTATTCTCGCATAGGCGCGAGTCCTATACGCTGTATAGTAAAAATAATGCGTGCTTTGTAAAATACCAACCTTTATTACACGCTATATTTTCATATGGATTTTACTATACGTTTAGCATGAATCTTCGTGTATGTATAGATTTTACTATACGCATAGCATTAATCTTCGGCGTATAGCGAAAAATATTACGAAGTTGATTAGTAAAATGTGACTCTTTATACCGTGTACTTTTTGTAGAATACTGGAAACTAATTGTTCCAATCACGAGGGCAAAACATTTTTTGAATGCTACGAAACATCACAATATGCCGAATGAAATGTATTATTTGTATCAGTTTGGGTGCCATATCGTAGGTTAAAATTTAAATTTCTTCATTATTACTATACCATAATTACAATTTTTATCTTCCATTCAATACTTTTTGATATTTAATGATATTTTTTTTTAGAAGCATAGTATTAATTCTTAACTCTGAGGCCCCTGTTTTCTCCGTGTATGACAGAATAATTTCAGTTTGTACCCGCCCTGTAATTGTTTGCTATTAAGGTGATTCTTCAACTTTTTAAGGGGCCAGTCCACTTTGGCGCCATGAAAAGAAGACTATTTTCTCGTTTTTTTTTTAAGATTTTATAAAAGATATGAATATAAAAGTTATTGGGCTTGATAAATAAAGTCTTGAAATACATTTAAAAAAAATTAATTCATTTTTATTCATTTTTACACTCAGAAAAACGTTTGGTACCGTAACAAAAATAGTTTGGATCAACCAAATCCTGCAGTTGCGGGTGGCGAACGATATGAAAAATTCAATTGACGGCAAGATTTAGTTGAATTACAAATATATATTTATTTCCGGCAAATAAACTTCTTCTTGATCCAAAAACGCACAGAGTACTTCCAATTGTAATTCCACTGTCCTGAAACCAAACTTTATTTTAATATACTGAACGGTTAGATCGGTAATGTCTCCCTCAAAAGCATTTTCAAAATATATAGTTCAACGAAAAACATATACAGTACAATGAAACATGTGTGCATTTAATGAATTACAGAGCATATTTCAGTTAATACATAATATTTTTGATAAAAGTCCATGGTATAGTTCGTATCACTGAAGATACATTTTGAAAGAAAACCCCCCAACGCTGCTATAGTCGACCCAACTATATGTTGGTTTGCCCTGAATGACGGAGTAGGTTCTGACAACTGTTATCATAACATAGTCGAAGCTGCATACAGTAAGTTCAATCAAAATCGGTTTTACATCAATCGAACAAATGGCAGATAGAGCATCAGCTTAATATGAACCAAATAAACATCGAGTAAGAACCGCAGGCAGAACACTGCAACCGGCTTCCGGCTCTACCGGCTTCGAGGATATGTTGCTCGACGGAGCGTTATAGCAGTAGTGGAACCTACAACAAAATTGATGATTTTTTATTTGTCGCTATACTAAGATCGTTATTATTTTGGCTATTCTCGTTTGAATTCCATCGCAAACGCTTCACGTCGAATATTTACTGTCGCATATTTCGGATTTCGTTTTTCTTCGAATATTATTCGATCCCCTACTGTTGGAATCAACTTGGCAATATACTTTGGCCGATACTTTTTAAAGACCTCGATATCAATCTTATTGTCGAAAAACAGATTAATCAAAATAATACGCATATGTAAATTATGAGCTTCATAATCGTTTCATTTCATTGAAACGAAAATTGAGTCGTCGTGAACGAATTTTATTTCGTCGAAAATAAATTTAGTAGGAACGATATGCGATTATCGTTTGAAAATTTCAGCAATAAATTATCCTTGATGGAGTTACTGTTGCTAATTTTTATGTACGATCAAGACTTGCACGGGGTACGAGTATTCAAGAAAGTTAGCTTAAATTGCCGGTCGCTAAAAATTATAACCAAATTGTATACTGTAGGACGATTGCACTTCCAAAAAATTTGTTTTATGAACGTTATGATTTATAATGACGCAGATGCAAACGACGACGCAGTATAATATTTCTAATGGCAAAGAGCACACGGTGTGACAACAATGGCGGATACAAAGAAATTACGATCATGTACCTCAAAATATGGCAACCAGTGACTGCAGTCCGTAATTAGTCAAAATATTTTTCGCTTCGCACATTGTGTCATTGCAATCGCCTTAAAATTTTTGTTTTTTATTCACTTTTCATTATTACAGGTAATCTTTTCTAGTAATTATTTGCGAGGTACGCGAAACGCGAGACTGCTCGACCCGAAAATGTGAGAAGAACGAAAGGGGAAGTGCGAACGCAGCGCCGCCCGTGCGTTAAAATACCAATGTCACAGACTACAACGTAGTTGCGACGAACTATTAGCGGCTTAAACCGAGTGTCGGAGTGTCCACGTGGTTGGAGTTACCGAATTTAATCGATATCTGAAATTACAGGAGAATAATGGCTCGTGTCCGCAAAAAATCTTAATCACGATTCCCTTAGCTCTTGGTGAACATGCAATGTTAAAAGAAAATCACCGGCTTCCACTAAATTTACTATCAACACCCCAGAGACACCGTACAGTGTTTTTCTTGAAAGATAGCGCGCAGCGTGACAACAATGGCGGACACAAAGAAATGACGATCGTACACTTACCTCGAACTGTAGCAACAAGCGACTGAAGTCCCCAATCTATATCAAGATGTCTTCTACTTCGCACATTTTTATATTTTCGATGCAAATCGTCTCACAAAACTCATCACAATTACTATTGTAGTTTTCTACACGCTCACAGGGGAGATGCACGTGAACAGTCGGACGAGAAGACGTGAACAGCCGGAAGTCGAAAAGGGCGATCGTAACGCTGTTCGTGCATGAATCTTAAACTACACTGATTCGCGATTTCCACAAACTAATCGCTCACAGCGATCGAACAGAGCGCGCACGTGTCGGATTTACCAACTAAAGTCGTTATCTGGAAATCGTGCCGGGAAAAAAGTGATCGATTGCATTCACAAGAACTCAAGTAGCAATAGCAATCAATAGCTGAAAGTTATGCACATCGTAGAAAAAGAAAACACGGTCTTACCTCGAAGTAACTTTAATTAAATCCTTTGTTTCAATTAACTTATTCAATTGTAGAACCAACCATCATACGCTTTATGCGTAATAATGAATTCAGTTGGAAATTGTAGTTTATTGGCCAATATAACGACCAAATATAAAAATCATATAAAACGCGGATTACTTGTATGAACTCCGATGTAGTTAATCTAACCCATTATATGGCCAGGAGGATATTGCTATTTTGACATGATAATTTGGTTGTTTCAACTAAACTGGCTTTGTCACTTGAATCGAATTGTATTTCGAGCGAGTAAAATTAGGTTGCTCCAAGCAAAATTGTTTCAACTTAATATACATAGTTGGTATTACCAAACGTTTTTCTGAGTGAAAGCACAAAAACTATAGTTTAACGTAATGCCTTAAAACTAGGTGGGCTAGGTGGCTCCATCACAACTCGGCAACGACTTGTCTTAAACAAAAAAATCAAAGTCCATTAAGTTCAGTATGACACCAGCTACAAAATGACCCTCGGGTATAAAGTTTTATTAAAAAATAAAAAAATGGCAGATGAAAAACGAAAAAAGTAAAAAAAATGCGTTCTTTCGCAAAAAAAAGAGTAAAAATGCAAATTTTAAAACCATTGAGGGTCATTTTGTTGGGAAGCATGTTTACAATATGTGGTTCAAATGTCAAGGGAATCGGTTTATTAGTTTTAGAGATACGATGGAGCTAGGTTTTGAAAACGTTGATTCGAGAAAAATGCGTTTGAAGTTTATACTATGAAAAACTCTTACCTAAACTCAATCGGCAATTCTTGCACTGTACAAAATTCCTTCTGATTGCTCATCATCGTCGATTCCTTCAAGTCTTGCTTGCTTTCGTTTAGTTTGAAATTTTCGAATTGGTCTGGCCTCTTAAGTTCGCGCCATTGTGATATCTCCGTCGATCTAGGCACACTAGATAGCCGCGCTCTATGACTCACGTCAGAGTAGATGCCGGATCCCTCGCTGACGAGAGGGCAAGCGCGCGCGAGTTTCCAAGCAGTCAGTCGAATGACGTGGTTCGGCGATACACGCTTACGGTAGGGCCGGAGGCCCGATACATAGCCAACCCAACAAGATTGACAAAAACACATCTAACCCAACGGGGTTGACGAAAACCTTCCTTGTAATAGAGATCGAGACAACGGCAACGGCTCGAGATTCTCCGATCCTTGACAATTAACCGCTTACAAGGAACATCCTTCAGGTGTCCGCCTCCGATTTTGTTGAAACTCATATATGTGATAGAGCATCAAAAATTTTGAGACACATATTTTTTTTTATCGGCGGAAAAACGGTTTTGAGGGGTGAAACGCACCCTCGAAAATGGGGATGTTTTTCGTTTTTCGTCGATAACGTTTTAACGGTATGAGATATAAAAAAAATTCAAATTGCAACAATGTTTATTTTTTCGTGTACTATACATTGGAGATGAGAACGATACCATTATCGACGAAAAACGAAAAACACCCCTATTTTCGAGGGCGCGTTTCACCCCTTAAAACCGTTTTTCCGCCGATAAAAAAAAATACGTGTCTCAAAATTCTTTATGCTCTATCACATATATGAGTTTCAACAAAATCGGAGGCGGACACCTGAGGGATGTTCCTTGTTAGTACTAGGTGCGCAACTAAGTTCCCGGGTTTCACACATGGATGGCGCTAGCGACACATGTAGTCGGCATACAGGCCTGAAATTGGGTGTCTTTGTAGCTTGGACATCTGTTAAGAATACCCAGTCGTAATATACACAAATATCGCAACACAACGACCTTTTTTCTAACCTCGAAAATGACAAAGTTCGTGCCAAATAAACAGCATTTGCGGGAAGCGGGAAGCCACTTCCGAAATTTTGCCTTTGCGGCAGTACAAAAAGTGTTTCCTGCATCGAATTGTTACTGGTGATGAAAATGAATATATTTCGAGAACCTCAAAGGCAGAAAATCGTGGCTTTCACTTGGCGAAGCGTCAACATCGACGGCACGGCCGAATCGCTTCGGAAAAAAACAATCCTCTGCGTTTGGTGGGACCAGAAAGGAATCGTGTACTATGAGCTGCTGAAACCATGCGAAACTGTCAATGGGCATCGCTACCGACAACAACTTATCAATTTGAACCACGCATTGCTCGAAAAACGGCCAGAATGGGACACGAGACACGAACGTGTGATATTGCAGCACGACAGCGCTCCGTGCCATCGCAGTTTCATCGTCCAGGACACCATAAAAACACTGAAATGGGATCTACTACCGCACCCGCCGTATTCACCAGACCTGGGCCCTTCCGACTACCACTTGTTCAGGTCGATGGCGCATGGCTTGGGTGGGCTACACTTGGCCAATTACGATGCAGTACAAAATTGGTTGGACGAATGGTTTCAGTCCAAAGACGCGTCCTTTTATCGTCGCGGTATTTATGTATTGCCAGAGAGATGGCAAAAATGTGTAAATAGCGAGGGACAATACTTCGAATGAACCATTTTTTGTATTTGTCTTGAAATTTTCAATTTTTTATTGGTTAAAAAAAACCGGAAACTTAGTTGCGCACCTAGTAAGAGGACGACGACGGCTCAAGATTCTCCGGTAGGGGTTTGCGAAACTAATGGGATAAACAGCGACATATACACGCGAGATTGCAATGGTGCGAGATAAACGGGCATTACATCTTTTTTAAATATTATTGTTAAAGCGACAATACGTGTACTATAAGATAATACTACAATTCGGCGGCTCTAGTATCTCGCGACTTCATTTCGCTAATTGTAAATTATCTGCAAGTATATACGGAACTTTTCCCATAAATTTTACCCACTTGAATGTTATTTGTGATATTGTGGTTTATTTCTAGTGTCATTTGCATGAAACAACTATAAAATATAACTTTGTTTGCGAACAACATAATGAAGTTCAAAATCGTCCGGTTTTTCACAACAAAAGGCATTAAAAAACTTATTACAGTCGAACTTCGATATAACGAGGCTCTAGGGAAGTTCGTTATATCGAGTTTTTGTTATATCAAGGTTTCGTTACATCGAGACCATGTTCTTTGAAAAAATATATTAGTACGATAAATATAGGGATATTTAAAAAAAAAAAAAAGGTTTAAATTAGAGCAATATTTACAAGCAATTAGAAATGAGAGCACAATGTATATTATTATGTTGTTGTATCAAGGTTTCGGGTGTCTATTGGAAGGGAATGGACAAATCTTTGTTGTATCGAGGATTTCGTTATATTGAGGTTCGACTGTGTATGCATAATTGTTGAAACTGATTGACGGGATTAATCTGCATACACATTTGAATTTAAAAAAAAGTTGCGAGCAAGGAAGTTCGGACCGGGGACGACGGGCTTATGAAGCAGGGAACTTGCGCGCTGCGCCACGCGCTCCTTGAATTTTTCTTTGCGTAGAACATACTTGAACGCAACGGAATATTTTAATGCCGATTTTCTCGTCAACGGCAAAGAAGCGCATATTACTGCTTTGCCACATAACACCTCTGGCCATGAGCTTTTATTACACGCAGTACGAATCGAATCTGAATTTGACAATTGACAGCCTCCCCTTGTAAGTATTTAACTATTCATAATTTTGATGTCATGTCATTATTGACTTTGCATGGCTATTTCATAGTTCACAACGTTCGCCACAGTCACGCAATACATATCGCGGTTCAACGTGCGCTTCGTGCGTCTAGTAGAGCATCCACACGAGCACACATAAGCACGTTCATACATTTTAGGCCGCATTTTTTTTAACCCCCTTGTCAATATTTCTAGCCTCCACTAAACCCTAGCAGGCCCCATTCTTTTGTAATGCATAAGCCGCCAGCCTCCGATGAACCTACCAAATCCCATTCGTCGACTTCAGTGCCATGAAGAGACCTCGTCTTGGTCCAGTGTAGCCTATGTCAGACCTCACAAATCTTCTTTCGACCCCCAGTTTCAGTAAAACGTGCAGAACACAGGCCTCCTTAACCTGCTTTCGATCTCAATTCCGTTTCCTCGACCCCACCTAAGCTGCTTTCGGCCCAAATTCAATATCGCCTCTATCTTCACTCCATTGTGGCCTGATCGGTAACGCGTTTGATGACGAAAAAAATAGGTTTTCCCTGATTATCACCCGAAGGATGGTACAGGTAAATATACATTATCAGATGATGAATAAATACTACGTCACAATAAATAAAAATACATCGTTACCTTATCGAACTATTAGTGCAGTATTAATATGCGAAAACAATCAAACTTTCTCAATATCGGTTTATAGGTGATTTTATAGGTGGTTCATAAAAGAATGCTCGTATATATACAGTGCTACTCAAATTCCATCGAATTGATGGGCATCACGAATTTTACCGTGCGAAAAAATCTCACAGGAAAGTTCTTTAAAAATTCCAGGCTATCCAGTACAAACTTACACTACTTTTTACATCTTTGATATTTTCTCTTAAACCCTATAGTTCTTAAGTTGCATTATATTTTCCAGAATTAGTCTTTTGTAACCAAAAACAAAAAGACTTTGTGAAAAAAAAGCACGAAACTTTTTAAAAAACGAAAATGGAGCTCCTGCTACCCCATTTAAGTTTATCATGGATAAACATGACAAAAAAAATTCCATAAGGTTGAAAAAAAAGCCGAAAAACAGTCACGTACAAAAGTGCGTACCGGGTCGAAAAAAAAATCATAAAATAATATTTCAAGAAAGCAAAATAAAGCTGAATTTGTTCCCTCCAAAACGCCGTTCGGTAAATTTGGTTATCTTTTTTTTGACGAAGCTATGCAACTTTCAGTGCAGCAAGAACTATCGACTGGTGTACCCAAACTTTTGAGTGGCAGTGTATATTGTACAATGTGTGTGTGTGTGTGTGTGTGTGTGTGTGTGTGTGTGTGTGTGTGTGTGTGTGTGTGTGTGTGTGTGTGTGTGTGTGTGTGTGTGTGTGTGTGTGTGTGTGTGTGTGTGTGTGTGTGTGTGTGTGTGTGTGTGGGCGCGCGCGCGCGTGTATGTGCGTGTGGGTGGGTGGGTGCGGGTGTGTGTTATACTCGAAATATGTGGTTGCGTTAACATATTGATATATACACTACCGGTCAAAAGTTTCCGGACACGTCAGATAATTGCAAAACTTTCAATCACTTTGGATAATTGCAAAATTATGTGAATAATTCATTATATAGAGCTTTATAGTATCTTCGTAAAATAATAAATGAAAAAAATTAGATTACTCTAACATCATTTGACAATTATCCAGCGCTCGAAATTTTTACAATTATGTAGTTGTCCGAAAACTTTTGGCTGACAGTGTATGTCAAAATAACCTATAACGTTGATATTCATATATAATACGTTAGGGTGTTGATAGTCTATTTTATGTTCTAAAAGATTGAAATAGTCGGTTTGGAATTACACTTCACTCTAAGTATTTATTGTTTAGTTTTTTTTGTTTTTTAGTCCATTTGATAATGCGGCGATAAATGGTGATGGCCGGTTACCCTCGATTTCAAATAAAAGGTATGTTTTTTTCTTTGTTTTCATTTTTAGTATGTCGGAAATAAAAAGAATATGTCCACGTGTATGGGTGAACCACATATTTTTATTTCTTTCCTGTTATAGCGGTTATCTGCGATTTAGGTAAAATTTTCCACAGATTGTTCTTTTTATATAAGTCACTGTTTAAATCGATTTTCGGCGCTTCGAAATAGTTTTGTACCATATAATAATGATTTATACCATATTATATGATACGACCTGCTGAATGCATTGTAATGTGTGCCTTATAAGAACACAAGGTGAACTACAAGAAAAAGTATTGAACTGATATCCTATTTTTGAATGCAACAGACATACATACTATGTAACAGTTTGTGAGACACGCGTAGTTCTTTAAGCTATTAAGCTGCGGCTGCTCGAACTGCAAATGATTTACGTCGTCGCTGTAAGTAAACTTTACTATATATTTTTTTCTAATAGTCCCTTTTCATAATGTCATCTGACAAATTATACTCGAAAAACGTTTATGTCACCCATATGAAGTGTACAAAGTTAAAAAGAATAGTAGAAGTTTGAGTGAACAAAACTTAACGTACAGCATACAATATTTTAATCTGTACGCCGACCTTGTTGGAGCACTGAATTAACCATATCTATAATGTCAAACTTTTACAATAGTGCATAATCATTTCGGGGACAATAGATAGTCAAACACGCCACTCAAATCGCATGTTTAGGTATACTTTCGATTATAGTTGTGTAAACCATATTATGATTGCGGTGTTAATAGACTATAACGAATTTTACTATCTCCTCCTTTACCATGGGCGTGTGTTGTAAATACCATTTCTTCCAGTGTATCAGTAGGTAGGTTCTAGGTTCGATTCTTATGTAGGTGAAATATTCCCTTCGAAAAAAATCGTTTTAAAAGACCAAGATAGCATAACTCGCGAGGCGCTAGGTTGTGGCTGGCAAGTTTTTGCTAGCTAGTTTTGGGTACCTCGCCGCTAGATGACGGTAAGTAGTTTTCCTCGTATGTTTTCTCGCAGTGTTACTTTCTTAGCCGCGAGATGGAGAAAACAGATTTTCTCTCGATACATCGAGTCGCCGGTCTGAGTGCATGGCAGCCCCCTGACACTGGATACTATTCCAATTGCGATAAATGTTTCGCGTTTTATCCGGGTTTTTTAATTCTACTATCGGTCGCTTCGTGGCGCTAGCAGTCGGCTGAACGGCTTGCTTCACGCATGCGCGCTCAAAACACGTAAACACGATTTATTTACGATATTTTGGTGAGCGTATTTTTTATTTGGGGGATCTGTAAATGAAAAATTTCAATTTAGTGGTTCGAGAGTGATCTCTTTTTTCAACTTTCACATATTACTTAACCGAGAGAGCTGTAAACTATGAACAGTGTTCAGGGTTAAATATGCCGAAGTGCATCGTACCGGATTGTACCTCAGGGTACACGTCAAACCCGCAAAAAGTGCACTTTTTTACTATTCCGAAGAATGTAGACAGTGAAAAACTGTGGAAAAGAGCTGTGAGGCGAGAGGATGGCTCCGTGAAAGCTGGAGCAGCAGTTTGCGAAAAACATTTTCGGAGCAACGAAATTCTTTGGCAACGCGAATATTTGGATTCTAATGGAAAAGTAACCAGCGTGGTAAGTTTTTTAGTTTCATGTTATGATGACTGTTAATTTGATAATTTGATGGCCAATTTCTTTACGGGTGTATTCAAAATCAATGGAACAATTTCAGGGGAAATACAAAGTGCCTCGGTTGAAGAAGGGCTGCGTGCCAACAATATTTCCATGGGTTAAGGAATCGATGAATGACAAAAATATTGTTCCTGCAGGCGAGACCAATTTCGATGAGAGCCAAAATGTATCTAAAAGCCAAAAGAGTAATTTCGATAGGAGCCAAAAAGAGCCAAAAGAAAATATTGATTCTGCAGCAGAAAAAATTCACTCATCGAGCGGAATCTTGAGTCGTGCAGCCGAGTCTCTTCCGCCACCATGCGAAACTCTGGTTCTACAGCATAACGACAGGGCACAAAGTCCTTTTGATATTGAATATGCTTCTCCGCTATCTGACGCAGAACACATGCGTCAAAAGTTAGTTGATGAAGAAAATATCATTCCTGCAGCTGCAGCAAAGATTTCGCATAGAACAGGCATGCTGGATTTTCCTGAACTCCAGAAAAGCGACGTTTGTCTCCCTCCGGGGTGGATAAAATACGAGTCTGGTTGTGCAGGGGCAAGACGGCTATTTTTCTTTATCAACGAGACAATGGAAATTGATAATTCTTTTCAAATGTTTTCATTGAAAAATATTATGATAAAAGAAGCCATGTCCATTAATATAAGAATTTTCGGCCTGCTGCTGAGTTTAAATGACTTTGACATGCCTCGCCGCATGACCAGCATTCAAGGATTTGAAAATTTGCTGTCAACGATCCATCGTTACAACATATGTCATGCCAGCAGTCGTTGATTGCGTTACATATTGCTATATGGCAGACATAACGAAACGAATTTGCAATACAGTGCGATGTTCGCAATGCAAGAATGCTTTTCTGCACTCTGGCACAGACAGCGGGTAGTTCTCCCGGAAGCTGTTCTCGGTATTTGGCAACAACGCGGCACTTGGGTTCATCCGAATACGCGCTTATACAAATTTGTTCTGTTTTTGGAAAAATCATTCCAAAAGCATTGTCAATCCCCACATGTATTTGACGACGTTCTTCAAGACGTCTATTCATTTAATGAATTGTCATTTCCATGCAGCCTGCATGCTCACGATATTCTGTACCAAATCATACATGTTTTTTTAATGACGAGAATATAGCATTATTGTACGCGCATGAACACTGAGCAGGTGAAAAATAATCTGCATAAAAAAAAACGGCAAAATTCTGTACAACATGACAAAAAATAGAAAACATGATAAATGGATTTAAAAAGTTCACATGTATATATATATGTATATTTTTAAATATAACTTTTAGATATTTATCTCCAACGGAAATTAATATTTTTCGAAAAATCCGTGTTTGGTTTTTATTTTGATGTACTTGTGCATCCGGCAATAATTTAAATCTATGTCGAAAACCACTCACGATAAATTCCCACTCCATAATTACTGAGCATGTAAATAATTAATAGTAATAATTTGCGAAATAAAAATCCGCATGTTGTATGCTCAGTATATCGTGTATATTGCTTGCACTGCAATATATAGTATCAGGCCAGACGACTACTAGCGCCGCATGTGACGCAATTCGACAATAACAATGTCGGGCAATCCGTGAACCGTTTCTTGGCGGCTGTGTCTGGGGGCTGGTGCATGGCACGGTGGATTATAACCTTTTTTCTTCGTGTGACAGTTTTATCAGACGGAGAAAAATTATTCCTCAAGTAATAATTATTAAAAATTATGGACGGAAAGCGGGAGAAAAAATCCAGTCGAGATAGAGTCCGTAAATACCGAGCTATAAAAGCCGATATAAACGATGCGATCGCAAAACGTTTGCAAAATCAAGAACGCAATGGTAAGTGCAACTTTTGATAAAAATTAACATTCATTTGCAAAAAAAAATTAATCATCCAACTAGTTTTAGAAAGATACAAACATTGATATGCAATGATAAAATTATATCGACATATTATGCATATATTGGTTTTAAAAAAATTTCTAACAAAAATTAAGGTGATTTTTTTTTATGCGTTACCTTTTCTCGATGTGCCGAGTAATTTAACGTGAATAATATCATAAACTATAATTATATTTAGTCAATAATTTTTGACTAAAATTAATTTTTCATTTTCGAAACCTAAACAAACTTTTCATTAAAAAAAAAATTAAGCGAAAGCCTTCGAGATACAATATCGCGCGATCACGCACCGTAAAAAAAGCGCTCAACGATTAAAAAGGTATAATCCATAAAAAAAGTAATCAACAATACAATAAACAATGAAGTAATAATCAGTACAACAATAACAAAAAAAATACAAACGCGATCGCGCACCATTAAAAAAGTGATAAATATTTAACAAAAAAAAATTACTTCAAATGTGATATTAATTATAATAATATCTAACCTACTTATCTTACTTCTTATGTGTATTAATATTTGATATTTATAATATTTAATAAAATTTGTGATTTTTCCAAAGTGATCAGATTTCTTTTAATTTTCTATTCAACCCTAATCAGCGTACCCTATCCAGCGTCGAATTATAAAATAGCTTTCTTTCCAGCTAGCGTCTATCTAAGAGCTATCTAGCACCGAGCTAGAACATCTGGCTAGGCGTTAGATTTCCAAGTGTTACATACAAAGCTAGCGGCGGGCTAGTTTCACTGCCAGCCGCTAGCAAGTAAGGGGAAAAAATAGACCGCGGCTAGCTCTACGGGGGGGACCCATTTCTACACGGGATGTTTCAACGTTGTGCCAACACTGGTTGCCCACAGTCGGTTAGCCTGCACTGGACCAGACATCGGCCGTATAGTCTGTGTTGGCAATGTTTTATGAGATAATTGAGGTCACCTGCATGTCATATAACAATTCTGTTGAACAAAGCAGCTATGATGAACATAAACGATCTTTATGCCAAATTATCATATCGTAGTTTGGCTAAATGGTTAGCCCCAAGTTTTGTAACCCCAAGCTTCAGAGTTCGATTCTTAACAATGTTTTTATTATCTTCAGGTAATACAATTGTTTATTAATTCTGATACGTTAAATACTTTTTTACTCCATTTTTTGTTACATTTATTCATCATTTTCTTACGGTATACGTATAATCGGCGTATTCAAATGCTTCGATTGGTCGGGAAAGGGTTTTTCCTGTTTGTACAGTCTTCGGATTAATTAATGGCGGCAAGTAAAAATTATCAACATGATGTACGTTTTCAAATTAAATTAATATTTGTTTCGTAATCATTGATTTATTTTATTTTAGGTTTTTTTCTGGATTAGTAAAAATTGTATTAATCGGGTCAAGAAGTTCAATTTTTTTTAAATTTCATCAACCATTAATGAATCAGTAATGCGCATTACCTTTTTGCGCGAAATTAATACTTTCTCATTTCGAATTTCGTGGGATGATGAGAGCCGAAAAAAACGCTTGCACGTGGCATGATAGATATGCTTTAAATAGTTTTATTCATTGCTAAGTTTGGATAGCTTTTTCTTAACAACAAACCTTTTCGTACAAATGAGACGTTTTTTACAGTCGCATATTTTCGTTAAAAATTCGCTAGCTTCGCTTCAAATTTTACCAGTATACGGTGATGTATTTTTACTTGATTATAAACGAAAATTAATTATTTTTTAGATATTTGAGTCTGTGAAAGAAATACTTCAAGAGCATGAGATGGCACACGGAGCGAGGTTATGGTTCACTTGACAATATGAGAAATAATAAGCGGTAAGGAAGCACGGTGAGATCGCTGAAACCGTGGGCGGGGGGGGGGGTACCCTCCGATAGCAGTGACGCATATGACGGGTAGCGGAATAAAAAGTGGATCGCGCAACGATGCCTGACGGCTTCATTGAAATCGGGCTTCGTTTCTGGCACTGTATGTAAGACCGCGTGTGAGACCGTCATTAAAAACAAGATCAGAAGCAGTGGGAAGAGACCTAGACCAACAACAGTAGACCGGAAATGTGTGGGTTGAAACAACGGTAAAAGGATTAATTAATGAGGAAGTAAAAAAAGCAAGAGTAACAGACGCGGCAATATTCCATACGCAAAAAAAAAGAAGAGTAGCAGATAAAAAATATTAAGAAAGGGGTAAAATCGATCGTGAAAAAGAAAAGCGGAAAGGAAACCGGAAAACATTTAACCTTGGTGGGTTATACACTGAGAGAAAAGTTCATGGTATTTACAACAAACGCCCATGGTAAAAAAGGGGATAGTTAAATTCGTTATAGTTTATTGACACCGCAGTCATACTATGGTCTACACGATTATAAGCGAAAAGTATACCTAACATGCGATTTCGGTGGCTCGTTTGACTATCTATTATCCCGAAATGATTGTGCACTATTGTAAAAGGCTTGATAATATAGATATGGTTAATTCAGTGCTACAACAAAGTTGGAGTACAAATAATAATGTTGTACGCTGTACGTTAAGGGGTTACCCCCACTTGCGATTTTGAAAAAATCGATTTTTTTATTGCATTTTTTTGAAGTATAAGTATCTGAGAATATGTCCTGAAAATTTCTAGTCGATCCGAACAAAATTGACTGAGATATGAGCGTTGAAAGAGAAGAATCCGTGAATTGAAGAACTGAAATTGAAACTTTAAACGCGTTTTTCTCAAAATGGCATTTCTGAAGTCGGTGACCAAGATTACTCGAACACTAATGAACCGATCTTCTTGAAATTTTGCAGGCTTATTTAATACATAAAAATGTAGTCTTTAATCGTTCGATTTTTTTTTTGAAAAAAAAATGACCGTTTTATAGCCAAAAAACGACCGTTTTTTTATGTTAAAATCGAACCATTAACTTTGACTGTCCGCCATTTTGTGAAAAATGAATATGTTTTAAAATCCTTCGATTAAAGACTAGTTTATACTTATATTTGACTAAATCCATCCGCATTTTTTTTTATGATGATCCACTTCGCCGCAATGTTGGTCACCGCAAACCGTGTATATAAAAACATTATTTCATTGACGGCTATTTGCCATTAAACAATGTAAAATTTTTCAATAAAAAAATTACTGAAAGTTCTTCAAGATGTGTTCTTTAAGATGGTATACTGGTCGATTAAAAAAGTTTTGTAGTTTTCTTTAAAAAAATTCATGAAAAAGGCCTTTTTTGCGCTACAAGTGGGGGGTAACGCCTTAAGTTTTGTTCAGTCAAACTTCTACTATATTCTTTTCAAGTTTGTACAATTCATATGGTTAACTTTAACGTTTTTAGAGTATAATTTGTCAGAAGGCCTTATGAAAAGTGAGTACTCGAAAAAAATATATAGTAAAGTTTACTTACAGCGAAGAAGTAAATCATTTGCAATTCGAGCAATCGCAGCTTAATAGCTTAAAGAACTACGCATGTCTCACAAACTGTTGCATAGTATGTTTGTTGCATTGCAAAAATTGGACATCAGTTCAACCCTGCATATCATTATTAACAACCGTGTCAACGTATTAACGAAATATTAATGCCGAAAAAATGAAAAATTAGTCAAGTTAACCGCTTGCTGCCAAATAACTTTCCTAATTTTTAAAAATTTTCTTAATTAAATGCAGTACATGTTTTTCATTATACATATTTATTTTCAAATTCGACGTTAAAGGGGCATCCGTGTTTTTTTTTGTTCAAGTATTCGATTTTCGATTGCAGTCTTGTAAGTATTCCTTCCAAATGTTGGAGAGAAATTCGAAAAATTAGCCGGGTTGAAAATTTTCTTATTGCCGGGTGCTCCGCAGATATAGCACGAGTCGGGCGTCAATAGTGTGCTACAAGAAGATCATCCTTCAGGGTCCATGAAGCAGTAAAGGCTGCGAAAGGGGCTAGTAATGCTCGGTACGATTTTAAACATTAAACGTGTTTTTCTCGAACCATTTTTTTCACACTTGTACCCACGATATCGCAAGAATCACTGAATCGATTCACCTGAAATTTTTGCAAGGTTGTCCAGAATACAGCTCCCTACAGCCTCTACCGCGGAGAATAGTCTACATAAAAAAATAGGACTTGTACAACTTGAAAAAAAAACAATAAATATATACGCAAAAGAACTTTTCGATAGGCACGATTTGGCACGAAAAAATTATGAACTGCCATTCGACAAATTCCGGTAAAACGGCTCTCCTCACTTAACACGTACACTATGGAGCGAAAATTAAGTAACTCCCACGAGCAGTTTTTTTGCAAGCAATACCCAAAACTTTCACAAACGTTTGAGATGGCAGTAAGATGCACCCCCTTAAGAGCAGGCAGAGCACGATTTGAAGCACGAACAAAATTACGTGGCCAGCTTCGAAGGGAGCAAACATAAAAAAGGGTATTACGAGAATCTTCGCGATCGTCGCCCACAACGACGGAATGTTAATCAGATGTATGTACGAGTGCTCGGGAAGGGGTAATCATTCCAGTTCGGTAAAAGTAATTGCAACGACGGACGAGAGCCGGGCAAACATAGTTTCCCCAGAAAAACGGATCATTGTCTGTAGAGTAGCGGGGGAGGAGAGGGGGGCAGACATTGCTTTACCGCTTGTTCACCATTTCTATTCCCCAGAGATTTTCTCTTGACACTCACTCCGTGGGAGAACCAAATTAAAATACTGTTTGCCGCGATCCTTAAATACAAAATTACTCGGGAATATATAGCGGCGCGAACGTAGTCAATATCGGTAGTTATATGCAAGAGTGTCGTTGGGCATAGGTGCAACAAAAACGCCAACGTCTCAATTCGGAATGGACGAGCTGTTGGCCGATTAATTGAAATGGTTCGGGTTTTTGTTCGTACTCGTCGATTAATCTCATCGATATGTGTCTTATCCGATACACCTAAATTGGATAATTTGGATTAGACATCGATCACTGTAATTATTACTTTCTCAACGCCTGCGGGCACTGGACTGCCTGTGCTAGGCCGCTGTGGGGCGCTAGTAATCAACTGTTGTACCACGCCGGGAACCGGTGTTATGCGTAAACTCCGTGACACGCCACTTCACTATTAGATATCCGGACATCACCCGACTTCGCTGCTGTCACTCCTACAACAAATTGGCATTTGTTTTGGACTTTCACGGTTAAATTTCAAACTGAGACGAGACGTGCAATTTTTTTCGTATCAGTTTATATGCCACGATGAAAGTGTGCCCACGTTTAGTCAGTGCTTTACCATATTTTAGCTTCGACTTAGCAGGGTACACTAAGGCTGTAGTTGTAATTGTAATGATTGAGGTTGGAGTACAGTACAGTCCCAAACTCCATAGAGGGAGCTGATGAAAAAGCGTCCGCCATAATGTAAAAAATTCAGCTACAAAATTACACCACCGGTGTCGCTCCGATAACAAGTGTCCGATCAATATAGTAATAGCCAGACCGCAAAGGGAAAGTGACCACGACACTGATTAAGCCTAAAAAGGTAAAAATTCGCAAGAAGCAATGAAAGGACTAATTCATCTATAACATTAATCCTGAAAACGTTCTTTGAAACGTAATTGCTGTAATACTCGTAAATAAGAGCACAAAAGTCGTAAGTATTTGAAAAACAAATAAAATCATTCGCAAATGTAAACGATTTGCATTGAGATTTATACTTTTTGAATTATAAATTATTTTGTATTATACATATGCCGATAATGAAAGACATGAGAAAAGTATTACAAATTTTCATGATATATACATAGTGGAAGTTAAAAAAAATCATTAAATTTTTATTTTCCTATACTCTTTCGACTACAAATTACCTTCACATTTATCTTACATACTTACCATTAATATCGAAAACAAATCGAGTTTATGTTCCTGTCAAAATGCGTACCCCTTTAAATAACATATCGGACGCAATGGGCACCAGCGCAGCGCCGTTTGAGTGGAACCCTTATTTTTTACAGCTCTGCGAACGCTCTTGAGTACAGAGTTTAGTTTAGTTTAGACTCCCGTACCCAAACCTTCCTATCACAAGCAACACTTCTCGTTCTGAGCGACGCGTGTCGGCAATGCCGTGAATTAAAATTGCCCGGTTTTCGAGTGTCCCCACCAAAATCAGCCTGACAATGAGTTTCCAGACCGTAACTTTGTGTCGCATTGTGATCACGCAAAACCAACGCAGAGATCGACATCCTTTGTGCCCCTGCTTGGCTCCGGTAGTCTCTCGATGCCATTTGGCTATATCGAGGATCGAATAAAATTTGTCCAACTACCAATTTGGACGGGATCTACTCCATCCGACAAAAACGTTCTTTCCTGTTTATACACACAATCGTGCACCCCTCCCGTCCCCCACGGTTTTCTATACTCGTGCCTCATTTTATTTTCATTTCCGAAACTCCTTGCTCCGCGCAGCCAACTTGGTTGCCTCGTTTACCTCCGCAGCGTTTCGCCGTTGTGTTCGGCTACATTCTTATTTTATTCGAGCAGGAAAATTCGACGGTGGCGAGCCGGAGGTGGGGTCGTTAGAGTCAGGAGATAAACAATGAAGCCCCCAAACGTACATAGAAGTTGTCTTTCTTTTATTCCGCATCTCTCCCTCACATGGCAATTCGTATTTAGTTTGGCAACGAAACTACGGCTTGCCCACTCTCCTTCCATCATCGCCGCATGAACACGGGACAAGAGGCGACTTTTCGACATTTCAATCAGACTCGTTCGTCCTCCCCGTTAATGGCCAAACCGTCGAACTCGTTGGCTCCTCGTTTCAGCCAATTCGCCGGCTCTCTCTCTCTCTCTCTCTCTCTCTCGCTCTCTCGAATTGAATGGCCGTTTTAATGAAACACTGCCTGGCCCGCGCGCTGCGCATTGTCAGTTGCATTGTTGCTGAGATGAGGGGTCGCGATCGGGAACCTCGTGCTTTTATAGGTGGAGTTCCTCCTCCGCCCCCAACTCTTTCCGGACCCGCGTTCCCTTGTCCGATACAACCGTATCGGTATTTTGGAAAACATCCAAAATAACATTTAAGACGAGAACACGAACCGTTTCACGTTCAATCGCGCTCCCTGGCGACAATTCGCGATTATTCCGTTGCAGTTTTTTGCCCCGAGATTGACGCAACGGTGTCGCTAATGGGCAATGGTCCACTGGTCGGTGGATGACTTGAATCATGAAGAGTTGAAGAAGTCCTGACTGGGAGTAAATTGACAGATCGAAGCTGCAAAGTGTGCGGTCGATGACTCTGAACGCTGCCAAAGTTTTCGCTCCGAACCATACTCTAGAGCCGTAGTACTAGGGAGGTACATAAGTCCGAACTCCGTATTTGAAAGCGTTTACAAAACTATGAAAAGTAAAAGTTCCAGTCAAGCGGTGCAAGTGTAACTCGCGTCCCAAATGTTATATATGGATCCGTATGTTATTTTGATGGGAACATAACCTTAATTTGTTTTCAATATTAATCGAAAGTATGCAATATAAATACGCGTATAATGTAAAATATAGAGTACGAAAGTTAAAAGTGATCAATCTGTTTTTAATTAAACTTCAAACCTCGTATATAGAATGTATATTTATAACACTTTTCTAGTGTCTTCCATTATCGGCATACCTATGAGAGAAAATCATTTATAATTTAAAAGATACCAATCTCAATTCTAATTTTTTACTTATCTGAATTATTCTCGTTGTTTTTCAAATAATTTCGATTTTCGTACTCCTGTTTAAAGCACTGACATTAGAAAAAACGTTTTCACGATTATTTTTATAGATAAATTAGTTCTTTCGTTGCCTATTTTCAGTTTTCACTTTTTGGGGTTAGTCGAAGCGTTACGATCACTTTCAATTGGCACTCTGGCAATTACTATATTGGTCGGTCACTTGTTATAGGACCGACACTGGTGGTGAAATTTTGTACCTGAACTTTCTACACTCTCGCGGATGATTTTAGTACCGCCCCCTCTATGAAGTTTAGACCGCACAATTTCTCTGTATCAGGAAAATTTGAGTACGCCGATTAGTAGATAGTAAGCCCAGGCGGACTCAAATATTGCGCTATCGGGATGAGTTTATCGCGATCACTCAAGGTCTTGGAGTTTTTTAATACCGAGCAAATTTATTCTACAAAAATCGTGTAGCCAACGATGAGTGATAAAAAAAATTGTTGTGCAAATCAGAAACCAACGCGTTGCAAAGACGTGAACATTGATTACGAATAATAATAATGCGAAAAAAACAATTGGCAGTTGAACAAATCATCGTTCAACAAATAATCACCCGACAAAACTGTCCCCTTGTGCAATGACTTGGAAAAATTTTCGCGCTTTTTCGGGTTTGTTCAGAACAAATTGAAAAAAAATATATTACAAGTGTTGGAAAAATAAAGTATTTCATTGCGTAGGATTTTTTTTACTAAATGTTTATTGAACAATGATTTGTTTAAACAATGGGTCGATAACATTTCGGCATTATAATCCAAAATGAATGTTCGGATTAACTCGAATGTATTCAAATGTCTTGCGATTCCTGCCGAACCACGGGCTACTGTGTTCCGATCGAATGAAAATGCTCGGTTCGCTTGGGTTTGTTTGGGTTCCGAACAACTTCAATGCGTCTGAATTTGTTCCGATTTCTGTTGAATGGCGGAGTACCGAAATTACGATCGAATTAAAATTTTCGGTTGCTTCAGCTATGTTTGGGTCCCGAACAATTTCAATGTGGCTCAATGTCTTCCGATTTCTTTTCGAATCGAGGGCTACCGAAATTCCCACTGAATGAAAGCTTCGGGTTTGTTTGGGCTCCCGCCAACTTAAATGTATCTGAACTTTTTTGGATTGTTGCAAAACCGCCGAAATCCTGAACGAAAGAAAATTTCGGCATGAACGTCTTCACGAAATTCTGCCGACGAGAAGGTATTCTCTCGCGTTCGGCAAGTCCATCCTGGGGACGCACCAACGGGAACACTGGGTCATAATGAAATTTCGTTTATTATTTTTTGTTGATTTTAGCTACTTTTGGCTGACAATTACTGGCCACAACACAATATCGGTAGGCCAAGAACAGGCGAAGGGCGAGCCCACATTGAGTAAAAAAAAAAAGAACGAGAAAAAACAAAGTTGGTTATGATGCGTGAAACTAAGGACAGAACATTTTTAGGTGTGATCGCCTTGGGATGAAAATCTCCCCGCACTCGTGACATCCACTCTTCCTTGCCTCGGTTTGCGAGATTTGACGTTGCTGTGTGGTTTTTTTTTCTTCCTTTCTTCGGCCGGTAATGGACCGCAGCTTACGCGTCTTATTGCACTGTTCTCGCGGTCTTCCGTTCCCCCTCTATTGCCCTCGCGTTTGTTACATAGACGTTTAAAAAGTTCGAACGTTTTTCTCTTTTCTTATGTTGCGTGTAATGCCAGATAATAACGGCGCCAGTTGCGTGTACAGAAGAGGAACCGAATTACAACTGCCATATTTATACAAAAACTTTCGAGTTCCATCGACAGTAATCGAGGTCTTCTTCCGTTAACTTCGGCGTGCTCGTGCTGCTCTCTTTCGATCTCTTTTCGAAAGGGTCATAGGGCGATTTTACCGATTGCCTCTTCCGCCTCAGAGTTCCCCGGTCACGATTGTACCGCGCGCGCGTCACTACGGAAAAACAAGAGATCGGAGATTCACGTTATACAGTTTGCGTTCGGCGATTGGGGGATGAGCGATGCTGGGACCGACTGATCGGAGTGGTCGATGGTGTCTTCTTTTGCCCAATTATCGTCGAGTCGATGCGATCGCAAAGACGATTTTCGATTGTTCGTTTCTAAGATGGTAGTTTTTTTCCGTTCATCGCGTCTTGAAGTATCAAGAAGCGATTAAATCGGTTTTGGGTCGGTTGGAGATAGGGATTTATTTAATAGATATTTCAAGAAAATTGCCGATTTCGTGAATAATCGAATATCATTTTTGCGATCGGAAGCAATAAAATGGATATTAGTATTGGAACGATTGGAGATAGGCAATTCTCTTGAAACGTCAAGAAAATTACCAACCTCTAAAACGGCTAGTCAAACATCGTTCTGGCGATCGGAAGCAATAAAATCGGCATTGGCATAGTATCGGTTGAAATCCCAAGAAAATTACCGATTTCTCGAAATATCACGCAAATTATCGATCTGCAATACGCGTTTGGGTTATCCTTAGTGAGTTTTCTCTATGCCTCGGGCGTTTTTAATAGCCCTTGGGGAGTTGAACGATACCGATTTTTTCAGCCGCGGCTACGTCTCGTAAAAATGCAACTCCAAGAACTACATTGTTATCAAAAGATACAAGAATAATAGAGACGTAAGAAAGTCGACGCAGTTTATTATGAAAAATCGTGAATTTAGCCGCATTAATATCTCTTGCCGATTTTTTTAAGGCGTGTAAGCGTCAAACAAACCTGCATCCCTTAAATTTCATCGAATCGGAACCGTGTTTCTCGTTTCTTGAACTATCGATACTTTTTGCAACCGATCGATCCAGTATTACCGATTTATCCCAACAAACATTTTTTCCCGTAAACATCGCTCGTCCCTATCCACAATGGCAAAGCAGGATCCTTTTTCGGATCATACGATTGCATTTCACACATTTACTGACAAAGTGGAGAAAGTTCACTGACACTGTGGCTATATACATTTACGAATTTAAAAGGGAAACTGGAGTATCGATATTTAGTGCGGAGGGTACGTGCGGCAGTGAATACGACGATATTGCGGTCTAACTTCGCTCGCTTCACTTACCTTACCCCAAAATACCAGATATCGCTGCCCTTTGCTAATTTTTCGATACTGTTTGCTCAACAACACACACGTTGGGTTTAGATTTTCTTAGCTCCGGACCGACCAATAGCAAAATCAAAAATGTGTTCCGGAACTTACAAATTCTCTCTCTCTCTCTCTCTCTCTCTCTCTAAAACTCTTTTTTGGCCGCTTTCTTAATTTTATTTACATTCGTTATAAACTTCTTACTTTATGACTGCATGATTTTTCTCAATTTCTGCTTTATCAACTTCGTTGTATATCATTCGATTATTATCACATTACTATTGATATTATATCAATATTATTATCATTATTATCATTGTTGTTATTATTATACTACTTTTGGATTCACAGCCGACGTAATACAATTATTCTTCACTTTTATTATTATTATTATTATTATCGCACGACAAACCAATTTCTCCATTCGTTGAAACTCATTATCGGCAAATGTTGCGGATTTTTCGATCAATTTTGAATATAACGGTACGGTTTTGTGAATGAAGGGTCTGCATAACCTTGAAATTTCAAAATGACGATTTTTTTGTCACTCCGTTTCATAGCTTTGGATCGTAACTTTAACTCGCAACAAAGATTTTGTAGAACATTCCCAAAGGTGACCGAGTTAGGATGATTGCTGCGAAGGCTCGAGTTGCCAACTAAGCTACGGCGAACCGCCCCACTGCTGTTTACCCTCGTTTCTTTCGCGTTTTTTTTTCTATACAATTTTTTCCTGAAACGGTGTAAGTCGTATCTCAATACCTAGTCGTCCGATCCACTTTAAATTCGGAAAGAGCATAGTTCATAACATTTTCTATTGTATGAACGGATAAGTTTTTATCTGTTTATCCATTTGTTAATAACAAGTCATTAAAGTTGATTTTTTTTGTCGAGAAACAAACTTTTTTCTACAGCTTGCCATTTTCGCGATTAAAAAAATTTCGAAAAAGTATGCGTTCGTAAGAAAAATTTATTATATTAAAAGTAGATTTTTTTGTTCTTCACTTCGGATCACCCTAGTTGCCAAGCGCCGATTAGCCATATTGCAACGGCGGCACTTTGTTCAAATAATGATCATTTCTTTGGGTATCGATGTTTCAATTTATTTAAGGGGCCGGTCCACTTTGAAAATTTCAAATTTTCAATTTGAGAATTTCACTTGAAGAGATCGACGATGATAATCGGAAGGGGTTCTGTACGGTGCAGGAATTGCCGATTTAGTTTAGGTAAGAGTTTTTCATAGTATAAACTTCAAACGCGTTTTTCTCGAAACGTTTTCAAAATCTAGCTCCATCGTATCTCTAAAACAAACGAACCGATTCTCTTTAAATTTGAACCGCACACTGTAAACATGATTCGCAACAAGATGACTCGCGATGGTTTTAAAATTTTGATTTTTATTCTTTTTTTTGCGTAAAACTGCGGAAAAACGCGTTTTTTAAACTTTTTTCGTTTTTCATCTGCCATTTTTTAATTTTTTTTTTATAAAACTTCATATCCGAGGATCATTTTGTAGCTGGTGTCATACTGAATCTAATGAACTTTGATTTTTTTTGTTTCAGACAAGCCGTTGCCGAGTTGCGATGGAGCTACCTAGCCAACTTATTTTTTAGGCGTTACGTTCAACTATAATTTTTGCACTTAAAAATGAACAAAAATGGATTAAACATTTTTTTAATGTATTTCAAGAATTTATTCATCAAGCCCAACAACTTTTATATTCATATCTTTTATAAAATCCTCAAAAAAAAATCGCGAAAGTGGCCTTTTTTCGTGGCTCCCAAGTGGACTGGCCCCTGAAGAAAAAACTCAAAGTGCTGAAGCTATGTATTCATTGTTGATACAAACCCGACCCCGTCAGCTCAATACTTGGATCAGAAAGAATATTGAAAACCGTTCTACTTTTCGGGCCCCGCATTTATGCAGATACGATAACGAATTTTTCGAATACAGATCTAATGATTGTCCAATTCGCCTAAGCTATCGGTGCAAGTGTTGGAATTTAATTGTAGAAAAGCTGCTTACGGGGTTTACTTTATTTTTGGTATATCATTAGTGTACATGTTAATAAAAAATAACTGTAAAATTTGAAGAAAGAGAAACGAGAATAATTAGTAAAGTTATTTAGGATCGCGCCGTACTCGAGCGGCCGCATGGTGTATCTAATTCCGCCCATCTGGCTGTTCTGAAACGAAAGAAAAAAAACGCAATTTATTCACGAATCGTATTGGCCGTCGTCCGAAAGAGCCTTATTTTTTCGTATCTTAATCTCGTTCGGCCAGTGGACGAATCTTGAATTTTTCTTCACGATGTTTGCCGAAAAACAGTCGCATTATCGATGTTACGTAACGAGTAAAGTTTTACGAAAAAAATGTCGGACGATAGCCAATACGATATAATCGATGAATAAATTTTGTCGTTTTTTAAATTTTTATTTGGCCCAAATATAAAGGCGGAAGTGTTTACGCCATCCTTTGGCGCAACGCTATATAACTTTTCCAATCTACGTTGATTTGATCAAAATGCCGTGGCTCTGTATTAGATTTTTCGCCGGCTTTTTTCCCATAAACTCATTGTTTGGGTTTGAATCCTTCTTTTGTTTGTTTGGGAGGTAAATCGTAAATGTAGTTTGCCCCATAATTCGATTCGCGAATCTTTACAGATTTTTGCAATGTTGCCCGCTGTGAGTCGGTAAATAATGGTGGACAGCCTGAGAATGTGTCTGGTCGAATAACCTGTGGAGGCTGGAAATTTATCTGGCCAAATAACCTGTGGAGAAGCTGGAAATTTATCCGGTCAAGTAATCTGCAGATCGCGGGAATTTGTGCGGTCAAATAACCTGTAGAGAGCCTGGTAATTTATCCGATCATGCAACGCGTGGAGTTCGTAAAAATGTATCCAGTCGCGTAATCTGTAACGCCTGGGAATTGGTACGGTAAAAGACCTGCACTCTGGGAATTTAAACGGTCAAATAACCCGCGAAGCGCCCGCGAATTTATCTGGTCAAATAACAGCGGGCAGTACGGTATTTTAGCATTGACGTTTTCTAACATTCTACTGGATGCGCACTCTCACAAATAGCAGGCAAACTGTAGTGATCGATCGGTTTTCACAGCCTATTGGAGAGATTCCGGACTTCTAAGGAAGGCCGGAAGTTACTTTCGATTTAAGGTGCGCTTGAGGGTTAACAGAATCACATAAGCGAACTGGATGAAAGTCCAGGAATTAAAAAAAAAAACACCGCCTCAGGATGGCCGCTTACCCAATTTTAACCATTTTTCAACATTGCCACATGACCGAGATACCGGAAGTACCTTCGGATTTTTAGCTGCTTTTGCTATCCCACAAGCCTGGTAATGCGCCACGATGTTTTGTATCTTATTTACAATATTTCGAGGTTTTCTTCACTTGTATTGTGTGACGCGCTGGCGTCAACGTATCTGCAGACTGAAGATAGCTGACGGTTCGTTTTTCTCCGTTTTTTTTTCGAGACTATTGACGTCCCGAAAAGAGGCTTATTTTGTCATATCAAAAGGACAACGAAGTGAGGCTTTTCGTTGTTTTTTCCTCTTCTCGGACTGTCAACACTCTTGGAGAAAAGCACCCAACGGGATTTTTACCGACTGAGCGGTAAAGCTGGAGCCGCTTTACCGGAAATGAGATACACAATGGCTGAGTACTCAAATTTCGTAGCCGGAAGCCTTATTCTGAGGGGTCACGTACCTCCAGCATTAAAAAAAAACATCGCCATCGATTATCGCTGATCATTCCTCTCTATACCTTGATATGTCTCTTGAAAACACCCTCTATGACGATTGGAAGCGCGAAATCCGAGGCAAAAAAAGTTTTTACGCCAAAATGTGATAATTATTTTTCTTTTTTTCGAAATTTATAAATCCGGCCCGCGGAACTATTACCATAACGTTACTCTGCAAGGATCTTTGTGGTTTTTCTCGATCCATCAAACCACGTTAGGGTTTTCATGCCGAATGTGAGAACGCGCATTTTTGTCAGAGTCCCGAACAACGTATCAGAACGTGAATAATTTATTGTCAAATAGTTTTTCAAAAATATGTTGCATGATGCATAATTTTCCGCATTATCTAAGATTTACAAAAAAAAATCGTCGATTTTCAGCCCAGCTGGAGTTACGTAACCGATCAATACCGAGGTAGAAGCGTTGAATTTTCCGTTTGAAAAGTTATTCCGACATTTGCTACACGCGAAGAATTGTACAACCAGGATCGAGGTTGAAAGGAAAGACGTTCCCGCGGCTAATTAACTAAATGTTCTTTTAATTAAATTAAATACAAGCTTACCGAAGCAAATTATAGATATGGACGATTTAACATTATTTTTCTGCTTCCTGTTCTTTTCGATTCGTTTCTTTCGTTCTTTCGTATCTTTCTCATTTGCTCTCATCGTGAAAAGTTGACAAGGGTCCGGGTAGGACAAATAATCAATGCCTTGATATTACCTGGGCCGTTACTCAACCACAGGCAGCAAACCTGTCATCGGGGTCGGTGAGGACGACGCGATAGTCGATCGGCCTTGATCCTTCACGATTGGATCTGCAACAGGATATCGCACGTTGAACTTTTTCCTTCATCTACGAAGTCTCCCATTTTTGACAAATTTTTCCTTGCCTGTGCCTTCAATTTGTGAATTGTTTAATTCTTATTCGCTATTTGTTCGAAAACCAAAACCCAAAATAACCCTTGCCACAAACTCAAACCAAAAAATCATTTCGTACAAAGTCAAAGCCGGAGAAAAAAAATCGTACGAACCGAAACGCAAAAAAATTGTTTCGTACAAACTGGAAAAAATGGTTTCGTTCGAGCCACCGAAAGAATTGTTCCGCACAAACTCAAGCATAACGCTCTTCCGTACAAACGCAAAGACGATTATGTTTTTTCTCCTATAAGCCCAAACAAAATGTTCGCAATCGAGGAAACGAAAAGCACAAAACAATAAAGATAAAATAGGCAAGGCGAGGGGGAGAATCTGGGAAGTAGATAAATCCAGAACGTAAACAAACAAAGTACTAACAGAAATAAGGATGCTCCATGGCTTCACGGGCGGTCAGCCGTCCGTAGTGGTCGTAGCGCAAAAGCTTGTCAAGGAAATCGAGGCTCTCGGGCGAGACGAGATGCTGGTTTTCCGAGTGTACGAAGCGCTCCCAGCGTTTGCGCGAGTGTCGTCCTAGTATGTCGTTGAACCGCGGGTCGAGCTCGATGTGATACTTGTCGAGATACTCGAACAATTCTTCCGTGCCCAATACTTTGGCGATCCTCACAAGCTGGTCGTAGTTGTCGTGGCCGTGGAAGAATGGTTCTTTCCTGAAGATCATGCTGGCGAGCATGCAGCCGAGGGACCACATGTCCAGCGAGTAATCGTACATCTGCGATTCGAGGCACAGTCGAGATTACGAGCCAATTCCGAAGTGGGAAAAGTAATTAGATATTTTATACAGCGAAAATCGAGGCCAGCGTTCTCTCGGGTTCAATTTTTCCCTCGGTTCCACATCGTTATAACGGGAAAAGTATTGACAGACGTTTAGGTCAACCCAACCAAAGGCGAGCAAATTTGGATGAAGCATCGTGATCGTGATTATCGAAAGAATGAAAAATCGAGTACTCGAATTGTTAGTCCTCCAAATAGTGCGCGTTGTCGAAGTAGTTTTTAGGGCGAATTTTCCGGACGTTTCGCTCACCTGATAATCCACAAGCAACTCGGGTCCTTTGAAGTACCTCGAAGCTACGCGCACATTGTATTCCTGTCCCGGGTGATAAAACTCGGCCAAGCCCCAATCGATCAGCCGGAGCTTACGGTTTTCGTGATCGATCATCACGTTGTGCGGCTTCACGTCTCTATGCATAATGCCCATACTATGGCAGTAATCCAGAGCCTGAAATTTCACGAGCCGCGATCGAGATTCAGAGGAAGAAAGAAGACAAGGCGAAACAATCGAATCTAAGGTTTTCAATGTACTTTTGCTTTCCGAACGACCTGTCATTGAGGTCGCTTCACACGTAAATTCCCAGCGAAAGTCCCAGTCAACTGATCTCAGTTAATGACCTACCGACCTAGATACTAGGGTTGCCAAAGGCTAGTTCCTAGAGTTCCCCAAGGCTAGTTACCAGGGGGTCCCAAGGCTAGTTCCTAGTTCATAGGGATACCCAATTATAGTTAGTCAGGGTCTCCAACATTAGTTCCTAGTGAAATAAGGATCATCAAGGCTAGTTTCCAGTTCCTGGGGATTTCCTCCGAGGCTACATTCTAGTTCCTAGTGATTCCTAAGGCTAGTTTTCTAGTTACGAGATCCCCAATGCTAGTTCTAAGTTTCTAGCGGCCTTCTAGGCTAGATTCTAGTTTGTGGGGATCCCCAAGTCTAGTTCCTAGTTCCTAGGTATCCTAGGGCTTGTTCCTAATTTAGAGGGATCAATAAGGCTAATACTTAGTTCCTCGAGAGCCCGAAGACTAGTTCGTAGTTCCTTGAGAGCCCGAAGACTAGTTCTAAGTTCCCAAGAGTTCCTAAGAAATCCCTAATACCAGTATAAGAAAAGAAGAAGAAAAAACCAGAATAAAATGTTCTCCACGTACTTTCAATAGTTCGTAGAGATAATATCGAATGTCGTAGTCTGTCAATGTTTGATAAAGCTGCTTGAAGTCTGTATTGTTGACGTGTTCGAAGATGAGCGCAGGGGTCCTGGAGACTGGATCCTTTACGACTGCTTGAAGCGTTATTATGTTGGTCCCACCTCTTAGATTCTCTAAGATTTTGATCTCTCTCTTTATTTTCTTTTTTTTAACCGGCTGCAAAAATCAAGCGATACGGCGAATTATAAATACAGCCATCGACAATGCTTCGTGCAAAGACAAAACACTTTTATCCATTCAGAAATTTCGTTTTTCACTTTTTCGAGAATAAACTGACCAAAATAATACGATAATGACGATAAAACCATACTTATGATAAAAAAAAAGTTATATTTGTAATGGACAAAATGTGAAAAGATCGGTGTCGCTATAAATATTAGTAGTTTATTTATAATAACGAATGTAATATCTAGTATAGGTATTGTCGAAACATATTGTTGATTAATAAAAAAAATTAATGCAATCAATTTGATATCGCGCGGCATGAAGCTAATGGCAAAGTTATTCTTATGTTGAATAACGTAATTGACAGGCTCGAATCTGTGAGGGGGTGGTCCACTCCGCCGGGAATTTATTTTCGTACTTTTCGGAAAACACAACGGGAAGAATCAACGGCCGATTTCCAGGAAGGAAAATGCAAACGTTTAAAAATCGAACGATATCATTTCGACGCAGAAAACGGCTTCACCCTGTTATTTCCTTTGATCGGGGGGTGATTGAGAACTCGATGCTTATCGCTCTTCAATTTGGCTTTTTTTCCTCGGTTGTGAAATCAGTTTATAATTGTTTGGGTTTCATTGAAAATTCATGAACCTTTGGATGAAAACAGATTCGGTATACCAAGGCCCTAATATTGTTTGTGGATTTTGTTCGTACCTTTAATATTTTGACGACGCACTTTTCGTTATTCGTGACGTTAATGGCTTCGAATACCTCGCTATACTTTCCACGGCCCAACTTTCTCACCAGCTGATAATCGTCCTGCTGGCTGCAACGCGACGATAAATATTTCGTTAAACGTGCTCGAAGCACCGAGATCATCGTCGATAAAAATTGCGCTGTATCGCGAATCAATTTTTTTCTTTTCAGCATCTTCGACGTGCAATTTTGTCTTATTACATTTTTTGCAAACTTTTTAATACATTTTGCCATCCCTCGCACTCCGAGCTGTCAGGGAGCTCTTTGGTGGCGAATTTTTACGCGAGTCAAGAGCAACCTAAAATTCCGAAGAGTCTTGAGCCCTGCAGAAGTTGCCGAGGAAAGGCGTGCAATTTCGTTTTTGTTAGAAATATTATGCGCCTTCGAGAAAAATGCGTTCGACAATTTTCCAAGTTACGTTTTCATCTTTACTGCGTTTTTTTTGTCCTCGTTAGTACATCGATTAATGTAATCGATAATTTTCATGTATTATTTGATGGCCGTTTTTTTTTTAATTAGAACACATCGATTTATATATCATTTGATTGCTTTTTAATCGGAAAAGTGATGCAAAAATTTCTCAATATCCAAAGGATTCATACTGGTCATCTTCCACAGTTTCGATAATTATTTAACGATACATCGAATTGTTTGAAACTAAAAAATAACTTCAAGATTAATTTGAAGAAAAAAGAAAATACAAAAGCATTTTTTGGGACCTAATGAAAAACAAATAATCAAACAACAGGCATGACCAATTAGTCATAATACGAGGCCAATTATAGAGGTCCGAACATGAGCAAAAATTTGCTAAGATCCACAAAATTACTCCATCCCAAAATAAAGAATTAACCCCAAAGATGTTTCAACCCTCGACTTCTGTTCATCAGAAGAAAGAAAACATTATTCGAAGTTGCATTTTTATCGAAGTGAAACTTTCTATTTTTGTTTGGCTCCTTTGTGGGGTCTTTTGAGCGCTCAACAATGGGAAAAAATATACGAATACGAAAAACGAGTGACGATGTAATTGTATCGAGTTCGTTGCGCACGTGGCTTTTTTTCTCTTCTGGAAACAGTAATACATCGAAATGATTAATAAACGAAATGGGCGATTTATACGAACATGCGAATAGTTGAGAAAAATAAATGAGGAAATGGCGTGCATCAATTGGAAGACAATTAGCGAGAATAACGAAGGAAATTATATCAATTATGAACAATTAATATTATATAAATTAATATAAAATATCAATTGAATTAATTTAATATTAATATGGAAAATTAATATGAAACTTCATTCTTTTTTTTGTCTTCGAACAATACCCTCGCTGGTTTTTACGTATTGCCCTTTCCAATTGAATTAATTCCTATCACTCCCTACCCGCACTGCGCTAACCTAACCTTCCGTTGCGTCCACAGCAGTCTTAAGCTAGATTACACCGCATATGCTGAGGGTACGGGGAAACTGTGGAAAACCCATACCGGTATAGACGGCCCCATGTTCTTCTGATTCTCCAGGGCACAGACTTTAACTCAACTATCTATACAACGGTATCAGAAGTATCGGTCTTCCGCTCACTGGTCGATGCGCCAGCCGGTGCACGGCTAAGCGGCCACCGCTCCGAGTACCAGCCATACTCAACGCTCCTCAACTGGAACTACTGCCGGAGCCAAACGCGGACCGCCCATCCACCAGTGTCGGTGTTATCAAACTCAATATATAAAATTGATATAAAACGAACAATATAAATCGATATCAACTGTGTATAATATAAATTATGATGGAAACATCAGCAAACGAATTATGTGAATTGTCAAATCGTGGACAAAAAGCCAAGACAAATTATTGCCACAAAAAATGAAGAAAATTCATGCCGTCGCTCGACAGATAAAAATAAAAGCAATTATTATATTAATTCAAGAACAATGGACATAAATAATAGAGAAATTTGGATTCATTTTTCAACGAATAATTGCTAAACACGATAAATCAAACAAATGCTGTCAATTAACGAATAACAGAAAGCAATTCTGAATGAAATAGATTATTTCCATTGCAATTAATAACTCGCAATGGGAACAAAAAACTATGTCAACTGGAAATACAACAATGAGAAATAAAATGAATAATTAATCAGCATGAATAATAAATGAAATGAGCAATATGATCCGACGAAAATAATAAAGGGAATGGATTAGGCGGGTTGACAAATAAGTAATGGAAATAGAAAATAGAAAATAAATGTTGGCATAATGACTGTCAAATAAATATAGAAAATGTGAAACTAATTGACTCAATTGACGGCAATAATAAAAGTAAAAAATATGTAAACGTCAAATTCTGTTACATGAAATTTCGCAGAGAAAACAATCAATAAGATGAACGATACCAAATGTACTAGATAGCCAATAAAAATGAATTGTGTTAATTGGCAAACACAATGAATTGAATAAAAGATGTTCATTGACAAATAATTGCCGTTAATAATCAAGACAATACATTCTATCAATTGACTAAAGAAATGAAGGAAACATACTATAACTATACTGTAACAGAAACGAAAGAAAGAAAGTAACTCACGTTGACATCAAGTAATCTCAAATTGAAACTTACTGCAATGCTTTTTCCAATAATGAATTAGATCAATGATGCCAGGAAACAAATAATTAAAGAAACAAAGAATGTCAACTCACAATGTTAAGCATAATAAATGAGGTTAATGATATCGATCGGCAGAAACAATCAAAGCAAAAAAACTAACCTCAAATGCTGTCAAATTAAACCGCACGAAAAATAACCAACGAAATAAACTGTCTAATAACAATAAATGAAGAATGATAAAGTAAATGTCAATTTACAAATACATGCCACAAATGATATCGAAAATGTATTCTGTCATTTGACAAAAACAATGAAACACCAAACGATCTCAATTGACAGAATCACTGAAAGCAAATAAATTACATTTGCATCAGACGGTGTGAAAAAAATCTGCTTCGCAATACTTGTTCAATGATTAATTAAATAAATTATGTCAATTGAGAAAAATAATCGACAAAAAGAATTATGTAAATTGTCAAATAGCTCTCGAGAGGAATAAATTAGGGGAAGGATGTCAATTGACAGAAACGGTAAAAGTAAATTAATCAACATCAAATACCGTCGAAATAAATTGTGCGGAACAAATTCAATGAAACAAACAATGTCAATTGACAAATAATTGCCATTGATGGTAAAGAAAATGCATTCTGTCAATTGGCAAAAAACAATAGACGAAACGAACAATGTCAATTGACAAAAATAAGGACAAAAGCCAAACAAACGGCAATCGACTTTGATTTTGTTTCTAGAATTGTATAAAAACGTGCGAAAATTCAACGAATAACACGAATAGTGACAAATCGAGTGACATATTGACACTATTGCGGGAACAAAATTTACGCTCACCCCCAATTAACGACGTAGGATTCGTAATCCCAATAATCCCGAGGCTTGTGCGAGTTGACATCTGCGTATACCCGTGCTCTGCTCGGCAATGCCATCGTCTCGAATACCTCGCCTGTCACGTTATTCGAATCGTCAACACTATTAACTGTTGTACTATCTCGGCTGCGTAATGGAAACATACGACGTTCCAACGAACCGTTCACCGTTTTAATAACACGGGAATGGCGAAACAACCCTGGGATGAACAAAATAAGTAGAATGTCAGAATATTTGTCTCGTTGAAAGATCATTCTATGTATAAATATATATAGAGATATACAAGGTGTACCATTTGGGCAAAAGCAGCAAAATATCTTTAATAGGGATTCATTTTAGGAAAAAATGTTCAAACGAGAGTTCCATAGTTTCAAGTAACAAAAATCAGGGTGTTGGTCATTTTTTTATCGTCGCAATATTCAACGCTACTTCGAGGTCAACTTTAGCTTTTTTTTATATATATGAACCAATACGTCTTGTTTGTGAATATTTTTTTGTGTACAAAAATGAATAACTTTTCACTGAAACTTACTTTCCTTTGACTTCCATTTCCAAAGATATCTTTCAATACTTAACTGAATACGTTGTTAATATTTTCTTGAATATGCAAAATATTTCTAAGAAATTAAAATCAAACAGAATAAGTTGTAGACACGAGTTACGTTTTTTGTTCCGCAAAAATTATCTTGGACTAAAAAATATTAGTTCCGATTTGAAAAACGGACATTGACCTTGGAATGGCCTTGAAATATACAACCAAATAAAAAATACCCAATGACACCATTTTTGTTTCTCAACACTATGTAACTTAGTATGATTCTTTTTTTCGTAGGATGCATCCTGCTCAGGATATTTCCTTGCGCCAAATTTAGTGATCTACCCTGTAAGAACACTTCTAAGCGCTCTACTTTTGGTTTCTGAAAGACCCCTCGACAGATGCCCACAGCCAGTAGTGCGTAATGCACATTCACACTCAGTTACAATTTAGTTTTACGTGATAAATCGAAGGGTAATATCTCTTTCCAGTCGCTCACAATTCCATGTATCAAAACCATGGTAAACTCCAATCGAGGACCATAATTCACAGTAATATTCAATTCCCTGCAGAATCAATTCGCAGTGACTAATCGTTGCTGTTTAATTCCATTGCATAATATTAAGACACAGGCGAAGCAAGTGAATTTAACTTCGCTTAAGTACAAAAAACCACATTAATTGTTGCAAAGCTTAGCAATGTCCTGGGAAGTTCTTAGAGACTCGTCGACTGAATGTACGATTACTTTGTGTACCGACCGTTCGCACGTGAGACTAATACAAAGATACGAAAAAAAGTAACGGTTAAATGACGGGTGAGTACAAATCCAATCAAACCCAAACGAATAACGAGTTCGATTATCTGTTTCGGTTGACATCAACAGAATAATGATTAAAAAAAAAAGTTTCACGTGGGTTTGAAGAAAACCTGTTCTTTACTATTCAAAGTGGCAGATCTGTAGCTTCGTCGTTGGTACAATGTCTAGCAACTTTCCGCCGCGCGTGCTTTTTGGACAGAGTGAGGGAACGGTCCCTTCGCAAAATGATAAAAACGAAAACAATTTTGATGTTCTTCTGTTTAAGTTTGTTTGGGTTCGGATGCATAAAAAATAAAAATTAAATGCAGATGGGCTTGAATTTTGCGTCGTTGGAATACAACGATTTTCTTTCACTTCCTTATTTTTATTAGTGTGGAACATCAAATTTTGTAGATTCGGGTCGTAGATAGCTGAATAAGGTACAGAAAAAAATGATTGCGGGCTTTCTGTGGCTTAGACCTGTTAACGCCAATTTGAGAAGTTCACTAATAAAATATTGCGCTGCATTCCAACTATGCAAACTTCAATATCACAAAAACAGAGCAGAAAGTGTTGAAAAAATGATTACTCTTTCAATCCATCTAAGAGATTGTAAGGTAAATATTAGCATCTGAAAATCTAGTAACTTTTTTACCCCAGGCAGGTGAATAATCCCCCGACTAAATAGTCTTATCAGCAAGCATCGTCAATATCAAACTTTTGCAGATTAGTGTGAACGGTGTATCCGATTTTCAGTATAATTCTTTTATTCCAGTTCAGGGGCACGAAACATGCGACTGATTGGGAAATTTTAACCAATGGTACGCTGAAACTGAAATTTGAAAACCTGCTCCGTGTGACTTTTTGCTCACAATTTTGTGCTCATTTTTTTCCATTTCTTTTTCTCATTTCCTTTCATAGAACTCCCCAAAGCGAATTAATTTTTTTTTTTTCATCTCACGGCGACGCGAAATTCTCGAAATTGCACAGAAGGAAGTCAGTCTGACCGGAAAAAGAAAGTTTTATCAATGTTCGAGGAAGGCGATGGACTCGTGAATTATCGTAAAAATGGATTTTTCGATTTTTTCTGGCCGAATTTCCGGATCCTCGGGATTTTGTGAGACGCAAGGAGCGAGCACCGATCCGGGAGGTGAGCCAAGAGCGCGACGATTCCTTTCGCCGCGCTCGTTGCGACGTGATTTTCAGTCGAGGGAGAACTTTTGATCGGACGTATTTGATTGATCGGGCTGGATTTGCAGCTGCGGAGGATTAATATCTTGGCGGTAAAAGTTAACCTACCCCGCGACACACAACACGTCTCGCGTTTGCGTTCACCTCTCGTACGTGTATGAGCGTACCTATATACGTATATCCGTATAGGGTGAAGATCGCAGCGATCGTTTACTCGCTTCGACACGCTTCGAACTTCCGCTTATCGAGGAAAGAGGCAATTTTTTTTTTTGTTCACCGAACAGTTCGCGATGGGTTGACGTGGACGCGCACAATTGAAAAAAAGGAACACAATAAGCGAAACGGCGACTAGAGATGTGCACGACACGGACTGAGACTCCCCCTCCTCTTCGCCGCTGCTCGTTGTCCCGTTACTCGTAAAATCCGCTCTTACCGACCCTCGAGACTGCTCCGAAGTGAATTTGCGTTTTTTCTGCGTCTCTCTAACGAGGTGAGCACTTTCGAGGTATTTTGACTGCGGGATAAAAAAAGACGCGTCGCAATGAGGGGCCCCCGAACATAAAGGAAAAAAAAATGTCACACGCTAGAAATTCGATGAGACACGAGCACGGTGTATACGCGGTCGTAACGGATGCGCGGGGGCTGCTCACCTAAAGCATTCCGGGCGAGAATCTTGCTCGAATATCACTCGCTGTTAAAATCTTATTGTAACGAACGCGTGAACGTCGATTAATCCACGATAAAACACCCATGCGCCTCGGGAATGCGTGTTACTCGAATATTTTTGGGGCGCCCGGCTTCCGAGACCGATAGAATCCAAGATGGCAGCCGGCAAACCGCCACATGTTGGGTGAAGTGAGCCAGGAACGCCAGAACAGTTTTATTCCCAAACGGGTCGATGCGCGATCCCGCACACCAATGCAGGCGGGGGCGGTGCGATCGTTGGCGAGGCTTTCTTTCGGACTGTCAATCAAAAAGGTTCAATGTTTATTTCGTGGGTCATCGGATATGCAGAGGCGTGTTGCGCGAGTTTTTTCTCGTGTAGTTCTCGATTCATGGGAAAATCATCGGCGTGGTGGACCTGATTATCGCCCGATTTTGTCGAGTTCGGTCTGAAGTCGGTTTTTCTGGTAGGGTCCGCTTTGGGAGTTGGCGATACTGGGACGGCGGTTCGGTCGGTAGTTAGGAAATGGGAGGTGGCTGACAAACTTGTTCCGCGCTCATAATCGAAACTATGAGTAACTATAAATTTGGATTTCTAGCAACTTTCGGTTGGAAACTAAAAAACAAGTTCCTAAATAGGAACCTACTAGTTCCTAAATAGTGTACACATGCCGAAGAGTGCCTCCGCATTGCTCGCGATGAACGATATCCAATGGAAACTTCACTTTCCTAGGGAGTTTCTGAAATAGGTTAGCTTCCATTGGATATCGCTCGTCGCGTGTAGTGTGCGGGCACTTTTATGGCCTCTGCACACTGCGCGCGATGAGCGACCAGTGATGAGCGATATCCAATAGGAGCTCAGGTATTCCGGAAACCCCCTGTGAGAGTGAAGCTCCCATTGGATATCGCTCATCGCTCATCGCGCGCAGTGTGCAGAGGCCATTAGGCTAAAATTTCATGGATATCAAGAAGCAACAGCGTTTTCGTAACTTACTAGTTGTTACTAGCGTTGGGCCAATGGCGTAGTGAATCACCACTTAGATGGAGGTACGTGACTAAAACGCTACTGCATCTTGCCACCCATGCAAGGGCACCTTTATAGTCTCTGCCGCGGTCTCGCATACAGATCTGGAAACTCTAATGACCTCTGCACACTGCGCGCGATGAGCGACGAGCGATGAGCGAGATCCAATGGGAGCTTCACTCTCCCAGGGGGTTTTCGGAAGACCTGAGCTCCCATTGGATATCGCTCATCGCTCATCGCTCATCGCGCGCAGTGTGCAGAGGCCATATAATACTGGCAGCCGCGATCAGGTGCGTCAGTTAGGCCCGGTTCCACAACTCTCGGTTAACCGAGTTAACGGAAGTGTAAGGGCGACTGGACCAATCAAAACCACGCTTGGCTGGCTAAACTCCGGTTCACTCGGTTAACCGAGAGTTGTGGAACCGGGCCTAAGCGTGGCAAATTTCGGCCCTAGCGCCGCCACTAGTTGTCGTTGCGGTTTTGAAACCCGGACATGCATAACCTCAATACGGGGAAGAACGGAGTGGGCGGTTGAATACGTGTGTCGATGAGTCACTGATAACTGTTTTATTTGCGTTTTGGACACAGTGCATTTTCGATAAATTGGAAGTATATTCTTTTAAGTATATTGTTTTAAAATGGTCAAGTGCGGAACAGGCTATTCCGGTAATTGTTAAGCTGAAACGGATAGACGTTGTGTGTGAAAAACATTTCGATGACAACGATATTTCTCGAGAATGGGTCAAGGTTGATGCAAATGGGCAGATAATTGCACAGGTGAGATATCAGAAAAAAATCGCAAGTGGATTCAAGAGTTCTTACGCAATTTTTTTTTGTAGGCCACATACAAACGTCCGAGACTGAAAGACCTTTTTTGCATTTGCATTTTTTACATTTGTATTTTTATTAAACTGCATAAAAAACACGGGAATGAGGGATGGAAGAAAAAATTGAGACAAGTAGCCTTGAAAGTGCACATGCAATGTGACAGCTTCAAAATCGCGTGCATATGCTTTGCGCGCTCGCTTGGATTTAGAAATTTTGTTTGATTACGATTAGGCCCTAGCAATTTTGGCAACTGCAAAGTCAACCGAAAATATCAACGGTTGAATTTGGACAGCTTTACAACCATAAAGTCAACCGTAAAAAAGAATCCTAATGGTTGATTCATTCAACGGTTGCTTACCCGCGGCCATTTTGTTTTCGCTGGATGGTTGGCTGAACGGTTGCTCAACCGTGGCCATTTTGTTTTCGCTGGATGGTTGACTCAATGGTTGACTGAACAGTTGCTCAACCGTGGCCATTTTGTTTTCGCTGGATGGTTGACTCAACGGTTGCTTCAACGGTTGCTCCAACGGTTGCCCGATGGAATGTCGGGCAATCCAATATATCGATGTTGTTCGCCTGCCGATGATGAACCGCAGGTGGAAATAACGTTTCTTTCTCGGAGCGAGTTGAGAGGAGGGATGGATGGAAAAATTATATTTATGCATATGAGTTTTTGTTTCGCCACTGCTTAACAATTTTAAGCACACAGTGATAAAGGTAGAGAATTTCTTCTCTTCGGACATTGCACATTTATTACAAAATCGTCAAACTCGTATTTTGTCGATACAATTTTTCTCAACCCAGCTCAACAGTTTCGGCACAGTCATCGGCACTTGTCATTATCTCCGGTGATCGTGACCTTCCTGAACGCGATTGATTCGTAGCACTCCCTATTCGACTGAGACGGCTTCGATCGGACATGATTTTTGCCGAAATCCACGTTCGAACCGCTCTCGAATCGTTAATATCTTCGTCGTTTAGCGGATGAGTCCATTCCAGAATTTTCGCGGCCTCGCTTTATATGTCAGGAATGAAGGCTTAGTTATATTAAAATTGTTTTCGTCGGCAATGTTTAGCGTATAAATGAGCCTCCTGTCCATTTACCAGTCAAAATATCGATTTCCTTTTTAGTTATCGTTCGGTACCCAGTATTTCGTTTTTTCATCATCAACGTGAGCTTGCAACGTTGCTCCAATGGCCAAAAATCTTCCACGAGAATGTTCATGCGTTTCCTCATCCATTTGGCTTCCACAGCCCGTGCGACGCACGAGCGGCTGAAGCGTCCTCCCGGTACTAGAGTCACCTGTTGAAAATGAAGTTTTGCAGTAATATATTAATTTCGGGGTGTAAGTATCGCAATCATTGTATCGTACCATATTATCCTCATCGGCGGCAGGGATCATTAATTTACTCATCCTTACTGGCACGCCATCGCTAGATCGTGCCATTGAAGTTGCCAATTCCGCTGTACGTTTCCACAGTCGCTCCCATTTGGCGTTGACGGCTCTCGCCAAACAAGCAATATCCTCGGACGTGTGGTATTTTTCTGATAACCGGTATCTACGATGCTTCGTCCTACTGTTCATTCTCTTCTTATCCCTCTTCTCCTTCTTCCCGAGCGATTCATCGTTCTATACAATAACATTGCACCGATTTGAAACCTACCATACGAGGTCAGCTAATATATTTGTTTACCGTTTCGTCCGACGAATCATGACTAGAAATGCGACGGCCCCTATTTTTCCTTGGCAGCGAAGGCTTGCCTTGCGGTGCGCAAGCTGCTTTCTGTATACAATACCGAATAAAGATCATTTATTAAACCGGTTGCCACACTGGCATTTACTTATAAACCATGACGTACCCGCGGTACATGACAGTCCGGACTCGTCAACTCGCTTTCCGTGGATGATTTCTCTGGTGTTTGGGAAGATGAGAATTCTGATGACGACGCATCTTTTGCTGTGGCTGTTGTCCCAAATACATTGCAAGAAGTAGTGGCAAGATCTCTCTGCGGCATGTCTTCAATTTCCTATGTAGGTGAACAGAGCACTATTAATTATTCGTTTTCGGGTAATACTTGTGAAGAGTACTTTTCAATCGGTGTCACTACATGGGCGTTCCGGTCGTTTGGTCTTTTCTTAGAACGCTTCAGGGCCTTGCCGTCCAGCACCACTTCCTTTGCGAGTGGACGGATGTTGCGAATTCTCACTTTCGTCGTGAGTTCGCTGTTGGTCACCTGAAAGTCGCAATGACAATTAATAATCGTAATTTGGACCACTGTAACTATATTTAACTCGCACATTTGACTCCATACCATGTTTACTACCGTATTAGTACGATGAGCGTTGAGGGCGGGTGTCGCGGAACGGTATTTTGGCATATTTGACGAATCGCCTTCGGTACACTTCGGCGAGTCATCGGGAGTTGTCGGTATCTGCAATTCGATACGTGCTTCCGGTTCTTTTTCGCCCTGGACATTGCTGTTTTCGCTCATTAGCAAATTGTCCACATCCAGCAAATCTACGATTGCCGAATCCTGCGATGTTGTTGCGGCGCACTTCAATTTCGTGAAAAAGAATATCATGCAACATCGTGGCAGCGAGTACCGCTTTGGACATACAATTCGCGTATGAACATCACAAAGCAACATGCATAGCAACGATATTTTTTGGCAATTATTGTACAATATTTGCTTTTTCCAACGGTAAGTTTGCCAATTGTTTCCAGTGCCCCCGTTCCAGGGACACGGCATTGCAAATGTTCCAACAGTTTGCTTTACCGATTGCACTTTTTTTCGGTTTCAAATGTCGGAGTTTTTTTCAAGTGCATCTACATTTATGTGTACAGTTTCCGAACGGCTTCCAGTTCCGTGTTCCGATATCCACACGGCGGTACAGGCGTCCCATGCCATCTGCGGCCACTCGTATTTTTTTGTGACGCTGAAATGAAAAATACATTGCATTCCCCAATTCCCAAGTATTGGTACGCGGCGGTAGTAACTGTCGACGTTCTTCACAACAACTGCACTTCCCAATTGAACTCCGATGCAGGACTATGCTAAGGTAACTGCAAGTTCGCGCAATGCATGATAATACACTTTGTAAAAGGAGCTTCATTCTGCTGTTATTTGTTCCACGGTGTGCTGTGACATAATAAGGACCATCGTTATGCATGAAATATGCTTAAGCTTTTTAGCTTCTCCTTGTCGCACGCACCAATGCATAAAAAACAATCGGCAGAGCCGCAAGAGAGTCGCATCGATGATGTAATTAGCAGATCAGGACAGATTTTGCGTCTCTGGAACTAGTATTCGCACGGGCGCAGCTGGAGGAGTTGCTACTCGTTTCAGTCTCAATATCAATTTCTCTGCGGCAGTTGATTACGGAAGACGTGGAAACAATTTAGTATTCGGATTGACATGTTCGTATATTATCGTAATCTCCGTGCATTCATGTGTCATCTATTACCTTCTCGTCTTCGGTACATATGGATGCACGTGATTCCGTTGCACCAGACTCTTCCGAACGATCTATGTCTCCGCTGTCCTTCCTGCTGATGTAGGTCGTAGAAGTATCCTTTGGCGTTATCAAGTGATCAAGTACATTTAATATCTCTTGCGATGAACTCGGTACATTTTCTTTCCAACAGGCATCGGCACGATGAGATAAGTCCATAATATTATCGTTGTCGAACGGTCTGTTCGATGCGGCTATGTCGGCGCTCGATCGGTTATGTTTGGATGTTTCACTACTGGTAAATTCCTTCCAAACAAAAACATATATTTATTGAATCAGTATGTAGGTAACTTGAAAGCTTTCGCATGCGGACGGCACGTTGGTATTGTTCGGCACCGAATTCCGCATTTAAGGGCGGGGTAAAGTATTAACATTTTTTATTTTATTTAAAATAAAATTTTTAAATGAATGCATAATATATCAAGAATATTGTGTTAAAATTTCAAGTCGATCGGAGTAAAATTGACGAAGTTATGAGTACTTGAGCGTCTATTGCTCCATGCCGGGTTTTATACCTGGGCGGCAGCTGCGCGGCGCGCTATTGTATTTTTCGACCCCGAATAAATTTCTTGATAAACAGGCCTGTTCCGGTCCCGTTTTGTGTATTCGTGGCATGGTATATATTAGTATACACATACTGGTGTATATTAGTATACACAGAAGAAAGAGTTTTGCGTAGACAAACGCAAAAAGATGCTCTCGATCATCTTGATGGAAGCCTTTTGCTCTACGGACCTGGCATCAACGATTTTGAGTGAGTAAAAGAAAATTATCGAGTTTTATTTTGAATTTCTAAAAATTCAAAGATAATAGAAAAATCTGAAAAAATTCATACGTATTCAGAAAAATGAACGAATCACGAAAAAAAATTGGGTTGCGGGGAAATTTTTTGACTAATTTTTTTGTTCATCATTTTGTTAATAACATTTTGGAATTATTATTATGCAAAATTAATCTTTTGAGTACCTTTAATATGCATGAATTTTCTCAGATTTTTAGGCAATCGAGAAGTGTTCTCAAACTTATGTGCAATGAGCGCTAAGCGACCAAACTCTTCTGCGTTTTTCTGAGACTTGTCATATTTGAAGTCCGTGTGCACGATAACTCAAAATCTACTGGACCAATCGCTTTGAAATTTTGCACAGTACTTCTTCACATAATTCACCAGGTATTGTCGAGAGCTTTTTTGTTTTTTTAAAAATAATTACTAATTTTTCAACAACAAATGAGCCGATTTTTTTTAGCGAAAATCGGGTTTTTGGCTCCTAAGTGCTACGAAAAATCGAAAAATCGAAAAAAAAAATCCTCCCGTCATTACCTCGAGAAACATCTCCTTTAACAAACGCATTTTGATTTTTTTGTTTCAGATGATTCTGTTGCGAGTTATGGTGCACACCGCAAACCAACTTTTTTTCGAGGCGCCTCCGGGGTTTAATTATCACTCGCTCAATTTTGAATATTTTGCAATGCAAATTTAGGAGAATGTTGTTCAAATGTTACTTTATTATATGTAAATTTTTCAATAAACGAACACTATTCGTTACGCCAAAAAAAAATCTTAAAGACATGCCTTTTTTCGCCGAATTAGTTTACCCCGCCCTTAACCGTATAGAAATGTCCACCGGCTGTAGATATTTTTTTTGTACAACACACAATAAGGTCTTTAACGCCTCATTATTAATCTCGTTTATTTGGATCCGCTTCAACATGAATTTTCTTTCTCACACAAACGCGATCGACATTCATGCACCGGACGTGCAGCAATTTACGGTAACATTTTAAAAATAAAAATTAAATAATTCACAGCAACGATGTTGACTGTGGCATGCACAATTATATGTGAGATTTTTATTTATTGCTTGCTCATGTACGGTTAGAAAATGTATTAGTCCCACTCCCCACGTACATACCAAATGATCATTATATTTTGAGGCTCAACAAAAAATCGGGATTAACGCCTCCGTGACGACGGATTTTGCGCAGTCGTCTCGTTTCGTTGAAACGTGATGACTGCGTGACGGTTTTATTTCGATTCTATTTGCTTTAAGGATGTTGAGTCCCTATGAAACATGTTAATGTTGACTGTTCAATAAATAGCTTCTTAATCTTCGTGAAATTTTTACATGACCTCCTGAATACTTCATGTAAAAACAGACCAAATTTTCAGAATTCTATCATCATTACTTCAACCTCCTTAAGGGTTGAAATAAAGAATGATAAGAAAATTCTGTAAATTTGGTATGTTTTTGTATGAAGTATTTAAGAGGTCGTGTTAAAATTTCACGACGATTAGGAAGCTCGTTATTAAAAAATTAACATTTTGTTAAGAGCAATTTTGAAAAGAAATAAAAAAAAAATAAAAATGTATCAATAAACTTGGTTTTGTTTCCGTTGCTTTCAGTATATTGTAGATATTACAAAATTGAGAGGTCAAAAAAAACTTATTGCAAATTCACATCAGTTTCCATAAGACAACATTTAATTTGTGAATGTTAATTGTTCAATAACGAGCTTCCAAGTTATCGTGAAATTTTTACACGACCTCTGAAATACTTCATACAAAAACGTACCAAATTTTCTGAATGTTATTATCATTTGCGATTTGGGACTCAACATCCTTAAGCGTGACGTTCGGAATATTTCAAATATCTTACTTTTGTTTCGTTGGTCCTTTCGTCAACTGAACTCGTTGTTGGCGCGGTGGCAGAGGAATCTATTGCATTGTCATCGTACCAGTTGAGCTTCGCTTCCAATTCGCAACGCTCGCTCGGTTCACTGGCGACAATCGTCTCTGCGGTATTACCGTCGACCAACTTCGTTTGTGATGCCGGTGTTTTCGGGCTCGATCGCAGACGTTCGGTCCCATTCGATCCGGTTCATATTTTTTTTATTGTATTAATCGGAACTGACAGGGCTAACACCTTTGCCTGGCCCTTTTGAAAGTGTTTCGAACTCATAATCAATATCGTGTAACGAACATAAAGGGGGGACAGAGATAGAGAGATAGAAGCATGGCCAACAATGGCTGTCTGTGTCTGACCCCCCCCCCCCCCCACCCGCGGCCGCGCCATGGGTATTATGATCGGAACGAACCTAGTGACGACTAGTGAACTACCAACTCTCTTCAATAAGCTATCTACCTCTTTCACTGGAGTTTTCAGACCTGTATGTAAGGGGGCGCACATAAATTACGTAACGTAATTGGGCGGAGGGGGGAGGGGGTTCGGCCTGGCGTTACGGTTAACGTACATGGGGGGGGGGGGGGGGGTCGAGGTTTGCGTTACGTCACGATTTTAGAACTGCCAGAAATAGCGAAATTTCTGCATGTTCAAGTTTTTAAATTTAAAACCCATCGTTCAGAATAGATGAAGTGCAAGCTCTTATTATTTTGAGGAATATAATGAAGATGAAAAACCGTCATATCGCCCGCGACTTGATCCTCTAATGTATTAATATTCTAGAAAAAAACATAACATTATATCAAGAAAAACTGAACGAAAACTTTGATCGCGATGTTCTCAAAAATACTTTTTTCGATCTTGTCTCAGCGAATTCGCAAAAACTTATCAACTGATTGCCAATTTTATAAAAACATTTTTTTTATCGCTGTGACTAAGGTTGTTCGTAGCCGATTTTTTAGATTTTGTTCATTACTTGTTTGAAAGATTGCTTGAGTACAAAAAAGGGCCTTAAAGATAGAAAAATAATGTCCAAACTGTCGGCATTTTGTAAAAAAAACCAAAATAAGAAAACGGCTATGCATAATCATAGCTACATATGTATACATATCGATAAATTGTTGACTTTTTATTTACAGATAACCTTTCATAAAGATATCGATGGGACAATAAGAGAATTATTTTCGTCGTCACGTCAGGGTTGTTACATCCGTATTATATTTTTCCATAATTCTCCTTCACATTCCCTCCAATAGATTTTCACATACGTTATAGCGATTTAAGTCCTTCGGAATTGAACTCATTTGAACTTTATATTGCAAAGTCATGTATTCTCCGAGCACACCTCGCATTGAGAAACCAAAATTGATCCGCTTAGTTTCAACCCCGAATTCTTCACAATGATGATGTCTTCATCAGCAACTTGCGAAGCGTATGAACTTCAATGAGGACTCGGAAAAAGCCACAGCCGCTCAGCCTATACGTATTTCGAATTTCGTCACTTAGAGGCAAGCAAAACTGCTGATTGGCCCCAAAATTTAGAGGCAACCCACCATCGAGTTGCAATAATTTACGTTAGTCTCTCGCGAATCTTAGGACTGAGCGGAGCTCAACAGGGGCCGAGGCTCTCTGTACCCTGAGTCTTTTTCCGTGCCCTTAGAAGTTAGTTCCGAGTACGCGTCTTCGATTCTTAGCGATCAAGCATCACTACCCGAGGGTTAAGTGAGGCACTGAGGGGCGGCGTCTCATCACGCTTCGCAGGCTAAAAAGAAATCATTACCGTGTAGAAATAATTATTCGTTCAACCAATCACTCAAATAATAAACCCCAACTTGTAATTTGCGTACGTGAGTGTCATACTAAGGCATTGTCTTTGAGGAGACCCGAACGTCCAGCGTCAGCACGGTATCAAATTACAAGCTCATCAAATCGTAAGTTCAATCAACCCATGTTTACTGTAATAATTTCCAACTTTGTCAAACCGATTTAACCAATGAAAGGAAACTGCGATAATAAGCTAAATTGTCAATAATAATTATCTGTATCAAAATTGTAACCTCCATTTCCAATTTCTCAAACCCTGATAACGAAATATATACACAAATTTCGACAGAGCATACTTGTCTCTTATTCAAAAGGCCCAAGACCCTTATATTAACCAACTAGATAGGTGCGCAAAGCGCTTTAATAGCTAACCCGAAAAGTATATTGAGATAGATCGGAAGGCTCCAACTCTAGAGTCATTCCGAAATAAATCTCAGCCCGCTCAGTAACACGAGCGAGCATAACAGTCGGAACTAAAACTAAAAACTTCGAGCTTCAAAATCGTTTTTTTTTTGTACGACCATTTATGACGAAGTTACAGCCTTTCGAAAAAAACGAAAAAAATGGTCAACTTTCCTTGCTCCTTTAATTTTTTGTGTTAATGTATGTTCACTTTCTGGTACTTACGATTCGCAGCCGGATGGATGATTGTTTTTGGGGATAATACTTTATCGCTTGATGAAAGTATATGAGAATGAATGTAATAATACGAATATAAATATATTTCCGCTTACTTTTATGAATTACAATTTATTTGGCATAGGGACGGGTGTGAGTAAAGCGCGAACAATTTTTTAAACGATAAATAAGTTGTATTTTAGATTTATTATTATACAGGGTGCGCCAGAGAAACTTACTTATTTGAAAGGTCAATAAAAACAAAAGTACTTCAATTATTGTTTTAATTTTTTTTTTATTTGAGAATACAATATCCCAATTTTTTGTTTCATGTAGTCTTGAAAATGACATAGGATAAATGGCGACCCCCATTGCGCATACACTGATGAAGTCGATTTTTGAAATTCGTATCCACTCTTTGCAGCATATCAATCGGTATGTTGGCAATGGCGTCGCGAATGTTGTTCTTGAGGTGTGCTATGGTCCGTGGTCGATCGACATAAACCAGAGATTTCAAATAACCCCATAAAAAGAAATCGCATGGAGTCAATTTGTTGGTGGGTCTTCGTCAATTTGTTGCGACAACATTTCCCCGACCGCCTCATCTCTCTCAGAGGCGATCTCCAATGGCCGGCACGCTCTCCAGATTTGACTCCATGCGATTTCTTTTTATGGGGTTATTTGAAATCTCTGGTTTATGTCGATCGACCACGGACCATAGCACACCCCAAGAACAACATTCGCGACGCCATTGCCAACATACCGATTGATATGCTGCAAAGAGTGGATACGAATTTTAAAAATCGACTTCATCAGTGTATGCGCAATGGGGGTCGCCATTTATCCGATGTCATTTTCAAGACTACATGAAAAAAAAATTGGGATATTGTATTCTCAAATAAAAAAAAATTTAAAACAATAATTGAAGTACTTTTGTTTTTATTGACCTTTCAAATAAGTAAGTTTCTCTGGCGCACCCTGTATTTAAATTAACCTACAAACTAAGAAAATAAGCCGTCAGGGTGCGCAATCAATTTTTCGACACTAAGAGATAACTAATTAAAATATGAATGATAACTAATCAAAATAACTAATCAAATAAAGATTAATAGTAATCATAATTTAAAAAAAAAGCACTGAGCGTGAGGAACGATCCTGCGCCCTTGCGGACCGAAGCCAGGAACGCTACCAACGGGACCATCTTATCGCTTGTGTTAAAAATACACTTTCTGGCACTTACGATTCGCGGCCGGATGGATGATTAAATTGTGTTTGGGGATAATGCTTTATCGCTTGATGGAAATATTAGAATTAATGTAATAATACGAATATAAATATATTTCTGCTTACTTTTATGAATTATAATTTATTTGGCATAAGGACGGATGTGAGTAAGGCTTAAACAATTTTTTAGAAGATAAATAAGTTGTAATTTAGTTTTATTATTATATTTAAATTAACGTATAAACTAAACAAATAAGCGATCAGAGTGCGCGATACATTTTTTTGTATACATTAATAACGCAGAGAATCAAGAGCTAAATAACCATTGAAATCATCTAAAAGCCTCGCGCGTGCCGTCGGGTGACGTCACGCGCGAGTCGTGCTCAGATTGCTTTTTCCCTCGAAGCCTTCGTTTCGGCTTGGCCGCACATGAACGTGCTCAGCATCCATGATTGGTGTAGCTGCCGAATGCGCCGTCGAGACACTTCAACCACACTCGGCTCTTTCCGAAGATGTCCGAGCGTCGCTCGCTCACGGACACGCGCTACTATGATTGTGTGATGGGCGCGTGAGAGACTAGAGAGGGGGTAACTTTTACGCGCGATCTGGCTGCACTGGTGACTGATAATGCTCCGAGTTGTATCGGTCGATACTCGGGGCATTATCGTACCACTGTTGGTTATGGACTGGGGTATGGATTGGCTTGAACTTGGGCACAAGCATACCCAAGAACTTGGGCACAAGCGTGCCAACAATGTTGGCACAAGCGTCGGGCCGCTCTTAATACCAACGATGGCATAGTCTTGCCTGACTTGGGCCGACGTTGGCACGAGCGTCAGCACCAACGCTGGTACGATATTGGCTGTAACTTGGGCCAACCTTAGCACTACTGTCGGGCCGGTTTTGAGTCCAACGTCGGTACGATATTGGTAGCCAGACTTGGTCCGAGGATATCATTCCATCAACGGTCCATTAATGGGCCGACATTCATACCAGAGAATGGCCAACCATACAGGAGAGTTGGCGCACTACTGGGCCAATGTCGGACCAGTTGTACATTTTTTCATGGGAATTTCGATAAAAGAAAAGAATGTGTGCACTCTCTGACTTCCCGGCAACCCTCGGATCTGAGGGTTGCTGAACCCCAGAGTCCAGATTCGAAAAAAAATAATCCTCGGTTTGGAGGGTTCAGGAACCCTCGGCGTCACTTCCGGGTTAGGGCTGCTGAACCCTCCAAATGAAGGGTTCCTGGACCGCTGTGTGCTGCCCCGTTCGAGGGTTGCTGAACCCTCCAAACAGAGGGTTCCTGGGCCGCTCTGTGCTGCCCCGTTCGAGGGTTGCTGAACCCTCCAAACAGAGGGTTCCTGGACTACTCTGTGCTGCCCCGTTCGAGGGCTGCTGAACCCTCCAAACGAAGGGTCCTGGACCGCTGTGTGCTGCCCCGTTCAAGGGTTGCTGAACCCTCCGAACGGAGGGTTCCTGGACCGCTCTGTGCTGGCCCGTTCGAGGGTTGCTGAACCCTCCAAACAGAGGGTTCCTGGACTACTCTGTGCTGCCTCGTTCGAGGGTTGCTGAACCCTCGAAATGGAAGGTTCCTGGACAGGTTTTTTCTAGCGGACTTGTCGCTTTCCGACAATGCGTAGCGCTTTTCTCTTAATTGAAATTGAATGCAGTTTCTCCAAACTACATTCAATTTCATATCAGAGAGAAGCTCTCCGCATTGTCATGAAAATAGTCGAAAAAATCATAATCTTTCATTACATATAAATAATTACAAACATTTTTACAATATCGCTATAAACACATCGAAATTCATGTTACATAAATTAAATTGCCATTTGTAATCACATTTTTTATATAAAATTACAAAAATTCATCACATAACGTACGTAACGGCGTTGATGGTGCATAAAGTTCAACACAAAAGTTTCTTTTTCTTTACAATGTAAAATACCGGTGAGTATTATCAATAGTATTTTTTATCATAAAAAAATGTAACGCTTTGCGGTTGACGCCTGTGTTTCACGCTTAATCATTCATTTTCAATCCGTTTCCCAAACGCTGGTCATTTTTACACCATACATTCGTTTGGGAGTTTATTAGAATCAATGAGTTCAGAACCATACAAAAACTTTTCTGTTCGAATGTATTGCAAAGTATCTTTAAATGAACGACTTATGTGGAATGGTTTCGCAACTTTAATGCACCCAATGGTTTGCTCGTTTCAGAACTTTCAGGATTTTTGAACATTTTCGTAAATTGAGTCGCCTCGTTTGTAAATTTCATCATAACTAATTTTTTATGGTACCTTCGATACGCGTTTCGTTGGTTCATTTTGTGCCATTTGTTTTAGATGACTTGAAAAGCAATAAAAGTTTTTTATTCAACTCTCTCTCTCTCTCTCTCTCTCTCTCTCTCTCTCTCTCTCTCTCTCTCTCTCCTCTCTCGCTCTCTCTCCCTCTCTCTCTCTCTCTCTCTTATTCGTTAACGTACCGGTAAATTGTAATTGTTAAAAATGAGTAAGATAAGCAGAAATAAAATATTAAGCGCTCGTCGCAAATCACCCATCGTCCTGCGTTTCATTTATATCAATACATAAAAAAGGACTAGTTTTCCCAATCGTACATGCAAAGCTTCTTGGCTTCTCGGACGTTCGATGGTCATCTTAAAAAAATATATCGCAATAATTTTTAACTCTGTTCCTCTGACACATCGCTGTACGAGTATGTGTCCTCGTCCGCTTCGTCTTGTGTTGTGTTCGTCGGTTGGCTCCTACGCGGACGATCATTTTTTTCTCGCGATTTCAACTTGTTTCGGTGAGACTTCAATTTAGCGATCATCATTTTCCTGCCGTCTTCGTAGCTTCTTAAACCGTTACATGGGATGTTCCTTGTTTCTTGCAGGGCGAAGCATACGTCTGATGCAAATAATAATGCTTGCTATGATATTTCGATCGCATTTCATTTTTTTCAAATGTGATCTCGGATACTTATCAAGAAGTCCTTTTACTGTCGCTTCTTTAATTTTTTGTTGTCGTCTGGATTTGGTCTATCGATTTTCGGACAGTACCAGTTTTCTCATCTGTTCTGGAGTCCAATAACTGTCCATCAATACGTTAAGTCTTTTGCGCAAGTTGCGAGCGGTGGCAGCTTTGGACAGCACCAATGCGTTCAGAATTATGCCACTTGCCAATTCGGCATTTTCATTCCCTTCACCCGTACGCAGGTCCACCAACGGTTTTACATATGGAGTTGTTCGACTTTTTTTCTTTTGTTCCTGGAGTCGTTTTTTCAAGCTGCGGAAGTTACCCTTTTGCAAAAGGAAGACCAAAAATGCAACGGCGAATTAAATATTTACAAACAAGCAAATATTAGAGGCCTTACTTACGTTAGCGACGAAGGCGATACCGGTAACGCGCGAAGTTGCGACAAATACATATTCATGAAAGGGGAACTTTTTGCAAAAATTGACGCAATTATTGGCTTCGTAAATGATGAAAACACGACGATATATGGGGCATTCGCAACATATATGGAAAGTACCGGTATTTATTGCGAAGCGGAACACATATTCCGTTTGATAGAAACGACGACGGGTTCTTTCAAAACTGATGATGGATTTAGACCGGCTATAGTGATAGTAGTGAACAATGAAATTTATGGTGTAAAAATGACCAACGTTTGGGAAACGGATTGAAAAAGAACGATGAAACGTGAAACGCAGGCGTCAACCGCGAAGCGTTACATTTATTTATGATAAAATATACTATCGCTTATACCTACCAGTATTTTACGTTGTAAAGGAAAAGAAACTTTTCTGTTGAACTTTACGCACCATCAACGCCGTTACGTACATTATGTGATGAATTTTTACAATTTTATTTAAAAAAATGTGATTACAAATGGCAATTTGATTTATGTAACATGAATTTCGATACGTTTATCGCGATATTGTAAAAATGTTTGTAATTATTTATATGTAATAAAAGATTATGATTTTTCCGACTATTTTCATGACAATGCGGAGAGCTTCTCTCTCATATGAAATTGAATGTAGTTTGGAGAAATTGCATACAATTCAGTTGAGAGAAAAGCGCTACGCATTGCCGGGAAGCGACAAGTCCGCTAAAAAAAACCTGTCCAGGAACCTTCCATTTCGGGGTTTCAGTAACCCTCGAACCAGGCAGCACAGAGCGGTCCGAGAACCCTCCGTTCGGAGGGTTCAGCAACCGTCGACGAGGCAGCACAGAGCGGACCGGGAACCCTCCGTTCAGAGGGTTCAGTAACCGTCGACGAGGTAGCACAGAGTAGTCCAGGAACCCTCAGTTTGGAGGGTTCAGCAGCTGTCGACGAGGCAGCACAGAGTAGTCCAGGAACCCTCAGTTTGGACGATTCAGCAACCCTTTAACCGGGCAGCACAAAGTAGTCTCGGAAACCCTCCGTTTGGAGGGTTCAGCAACCCTCGAACGGGGCAGCACAGAGCAGTCCAGGAACCCTCCGTTTGGAGGGTTCAGCAACCCTCGAACGGAGCAGCACAGAGCGGTCCAGGAACCCTCCGTTTAGAGGGTTCAGCAACCGTAAACCTGATGTGACACCGAAGGTTCTGAACCCTCCAAACCGAGGGTTATTTTTTTCCAATCTAAACCCTCCGAGAGAGTTTCCCGGGAAGTGAGGGCTATTGAGGATGTATGCTCCATAAGTCAAAATAAAGAGGGGAAGATAAAAGTCACAGAAATCGTGTATTGATAAATCCTAAAACCACGTGAAAAGTTGTAAGGCGATTGATGGACTGGTTTTCAAGTTATAAACGATCGAAGTTTTACATGCGCTCTTATGCAAATCGACATATTTTCAAACCTATGTTGATGAATCATCGAGAAAAAATAGACAACATTTTAAAGAAAAATGCAGTACATCGGAATGTATCGGAAAATATTCACTTCAAACCAGTGCAGCCAGATCGCGCGCGAAAGTTACCCTCTCTCTAGTCCCTCGCGCGCCCATCACACAATCATAGTAGCGCGTGTCCGTGAGCGAGCGACGCTCGGACATCTTCGGAAAGAGCCGAGTGCCGTCGAACTGTCTCGACCTCGCCTTCGGCAGCTACACCAACACATAGACACGCTGAGCACGTTCATGTGCGGCCAAGCCGAACGAAGGCTTCGAGGGAAAAAGCAATCTGAGCACGGCCCGCGCGTGACGTCACGCGACGGCACGCGTGAGGCTTTTAGATGATTTCAATGCTTATTTAGCTCTTGATTCTCTGCGTTATTAATGTATACAAAAGAATTGTATCGCGCACTCTGAACGCTTATTTTTTTAGTTCATACGTTAATTTAAATATAATAATAAATCTAAACTACAACTCATTTATCTTCTAAAAAATTGTTTATGCTTTACTCACACCCGTCCTTATGCCAAATAAATTATAATTCAGAAAAGTAAGTGAAAATATATTTATATTCGTATTATTATATTAATTCTCATACTTTCATCAAGCGATAAAGTATTATCTCCAATAACAAATCAATCATCCATCCGGCCGCCAATCGTAAGTGCCAGAAAATGCATCTTTAACACAAGCGATAGGATGGTCCCGTTGGTAGCGTTCCTGGCTTCGGTCCGTAGGGGCGCAGGATCGTTCCTCACGCTCAGCGCTTTTTTTTTTTTAAATCATGGTTACTATTAAGGATGTTGAGTCCCTATAAAACATGTTAATGTTAATTGTTCAATAAATAGCTTCTTAATCGTCATGAAATTTTTACACGACCTCCTGAATACTTCATGTAAAAACATACCAAATTTTCAGAATTCTATCATCATTACTTCAACCTCCTTAAGGGTTGAAATAAAAAATGATAAGAAAATTCTGAAAATTTGGTATGTTTTTCTATGAAGTATTTCAGAGGTCGTGTTAAAATTTCACAACGATTAGGAAGCTCGTTATTGAAAAATTAACATTTTGTTAAGAACAATTTTTTAAAGAAATAAAAAAAATGTATCAATAAACTTCGTTTTGTTTCCGTTGCTTTCAGTATATTGTAGATATTACAAAATTGAGAGGTCAAAAGAAAAACTTATTGCAAAGTTACATCAGTTTCCATAAGACAGCATTTAATTTGTGAATGTTAATTGTTCAATAACGAGCTTCCTAATTGTCGTGAAATTTTTACACGACCTCTGAAATACTTCATACAAAAACATACCAAATTTTCAGAATTTTATCATCATTTGCGATTTGGGACCCAACATCCTTAATTCTTATTTGATTAGTTACTTTTATTAGTTATCATATTTATTTTAATTAGTTATCTTTTAGTACCGAAAAATTTATCGCGCACTCTGACCGCTTATTTTATTAGTTTTTACGTTAATTTAAATATAATAAATCTAAAATACAACTTATTTATCTTCTAGCAAAATGTTTGCGCTTTACTCACACCCGACCCTATGCCAAATAAATTGTAATTCATAAAAGTAAGCGGAAATATATTTATCTTCGTATTATTATATTCATTCTCATATACTTTCATCAAGCGATGAAGTATTATCCCCAAAAACAATCATCCATCCGACCGCGAATCGTCAGTACCAGAAAGTGAACATACATTGACACAAAAAATTAAAGGAGCAAGAAAAGTTGAACTTTGTCAAAAGTGGTCGTACAAAAAAAAAGGATTTTAAAGCTTCAAGTTTCTAGTTTTAGATCCGACAATGATTTTTTTTTTTGAGAATCACTGATTGCGCGGTCGGAAGAAATATCACGGCAAAAAAAATTGCGCAAATTTTTACGTTTTTCAAAGTTCTGCACGTGTTTTGGAGATTTTTTTCTGACTTTACCAATATCAAGGTCATTGAGCCCATTCAATTCACTTCAATTTGCTGTTTTTTCTCCGTACGACCATTTTTCGCTGAGATATCTCAGGAACTAATGGTCGTACGGGAATTCGATCGGTAGTTTTGGAAACGTGAATACTCTACAAGCTCCGATTATTATTGTGGTGAAACTTTTATTTTTTATTTTTGCCATTAGTTTTAGAAAAGTACAAAATAACGATGTCTTCTTGGTTTTTATGAAATCCACCGCTACTTTGCAAATATTGCGATAAAGACTAATGTTTATGACGGTCATTCAGCTCAATATGTCCCCAAGAGCCATGCAAAATTCCACGTTGATCCGATTATCGGTCTTTTTTGCCCGATTAACCAAAATTTGAAAAAAAATTAAAGGAGCAAGTTTCCTCCTCTTCAGACATCATTTCATGGTTACTAAGAGGAAAAAAAACTTTTCATTACTTTTCGTACAATTGGGTATTGAGTACGCATTGAATGTTGGAAAAAAACCGTGAAAATCATATTGACTAAAAATTTTCGAAAAAAAAAAATTTTCATGAAAAAAATATTGAAAATTTTTTTGTTTATAGAAAAATCAGTTTCGAATTTTTTTTTTTTAATGTTGAAATTTTTTTTTAATCAACATTGTACCGCCAGCATCAGAATTACCCAAAGCATACCACGGGGAGGTACGCTTTGGGTAATTCTACGTACACTTTGGGTAATTCTAATGCTGGCGGTACAATGTTGAATCGAAAAAAAATGTCAACATTAAAAAAATAAAAAAAATCGAAATAGATTTTTTTATAAACAAAAAAATGTTAACATTTTTGTTATTAAAAAAAAAAAAAAATCGGAAATTTTTAGTCAATTTGATTTACAGGGTTCTTTTCCAACATTTAATGCGTACTCATTACCCAATTGTACGAAAAGTAGTGAAAAGTTGTTTTTCCTCTTAATAATCATGAAATGATTTCTGAGAAGGAGGAAACTTGTTCCTTTAATTTTTTTTCATATTTTGGTCAATCGGGCAAGAAAGACCGATGAACGGATCAATTTGGAATTTTGCATATCTCTTGGGGACATATTGAGCCGAATGACCGTCCATAAACAATAGTGTTTATCGCAATATTTGCAAAGGAGCGGTGGATTTTATAAAAAAACAAGAAAACATCGATTTTTTGTACTTTTTTAAAACTGATGGCAAAAATAATTTTTTTTAAACCTACAATAATAATCAGAGCTTGTAGAGTATGCATTCACGTTTCCAAAATTGCCGGTCGAATTCCCGTACGACTATTAGTTCCCGAGATATCGATGACTGAAGACAAAAGGACGTTTTTTCATTCAGAGGCCGACGAGGAGGCCGATATCAGCGAAAAATGGTCGTAAGGAGATAAAAAAAGAAGCAAATTGAACTGAATTGAATGGGCTCAATGACCTTGATATTGGTCAAGTCCGAAAAAAATCTCCAAAACACGTGCAGAACTTTGAAAAACGTAAAAATTTGCAACATTTTTTTTGCCGTGATATTTCTTCCTACCGCGCAATCAGTGATTCTCAAAAAAAAATCATTGTCGGAACTAAAACTAGAAACTTGAAGCTTTAACATCCTTTTTTTTTGTACGAACACTTTTGACGAAGTTCAACTTTTCTTGCTCCTTTAATTTTTTGTGTCAATGTATGTTCACTTTCTGGTACTTACGATTCGCGGTCGGATGGATGGTTGTTTTTGGGGATAATACTTTTTTGCTTGATGAAAGTATATGAGAATGAATATAATAATACGAAGATAAATATATTTCCGCTTACTTTTATGAATTACAATTTATTTGGCATAGGGTCGGGTGTGAGTAAAGCGCAAACATTTTGCTAGAAGATAAATAAGTTGTATTTTAGATTTATTATATTTAAATTAACGTAAAAACTAATAAATTAAGCGGTCAGAGTGCGCGATAAATTTTTCGGTACTAAAAGATAACTAATTCAAATAAATATGATAACTAATAAAAATAACTAATCAAATAAAAATTAATAGTAACCATGATTAAAAAAAAAAAGCGCTGAGCGTGAGGAACGATCCTGCGCCCCTACGGACCGAAGCCAGGAACGCTACCAACGGGACCATCCTATCACTTGTGTTAAAGATGCACTTTCTGGCAGTTACGATTGGCGGCCCGATTGATGATTGACTTGTTTTTGGAGATAATACTTTATCGCTTGATGAAAGTATGAGAATTAATATAATAATACGAATATAAATATATTTTCACTTACTTTTCTGAATTATAATTCATTTGGCATAAGGACGGGTGTGAGTAAAGCGTAAACAATTTTTTAGAAGATAAATGAGTTGTAGTTTAGATTTATTATTATATTTAAATTAACGTATGAACTAAAAAAATAAGCGTTCAGAGTGCGCGATACAATTCTTTTGTATACATTAATAACGCAGAGAATCAAGAGCTAAATAAGCATTGAAATCATCTAAAAGCCTCACGCGTGCCGTCGCGTGACGTCACGCGCGGGCCGTGCTCAGATTGCTTTTTCCCTCGAAGCCTTCGTTCGGCTTGGCCGCACATGAACGTGCTCAGCGTGTCTATGTGTTGGTGTAGCTGCCGAAGGCGCGGTCGGGTCAGTTCGACGGCACTCGGCTCTTTCCGAAGATGCCCGAGCGTCGCTCGCTCACGGACACGCGCTACTATGATTGTGTGATGGGCGCGCGAGGGACTAGAGAGAGGGTAACTTTCGCGCGCGATCTGGCTGCACTGCTTCAAACCGTACGTTGATTCACGGACTCGTTTTTGAGAAAATGAGTAAAACATTTAAAAATTAGAAAAACTTTGAAGATATGAAGTAGTAACACGGCACTGCATTAGCCGTTATATATGTGTGTGTGTGTGCGTGCGCGCGCATATATAGGTATAGTGGTATAGTTTACGATATCCCTCACTTCCCGGGCAATTCTCTCGGAGGGTTTAGATTGGAAAAAAATAACCCTCGGTTTGGAGGGTTCAGAACCTTCGGTGTCACTTCAGGTTTAGGGTTGCTGAACCCTCCAAACAGAGAGTTCCTGGACCGCTCTGTGCTGCTCCGTTCGAGGGTTGCTGAACCGTCCAAACGGAGGGTTCCTGGACTGCTCTGTGCTGCCCCGTTCGAGGTTTGCTGAACCCTCCACACGGAGGGTTCCTAGACCACTCTGTGCTGCCCCGTTCGAGGGTTGCTGAATCCTCCAAACTGAGGGTTCCTGGACTACTCTGTGCTGCCTCGTCAACGGTTGCTGAACCCTCCAAACTGAGGGTTCCTGGACTACTCTGTGCTGCCTCGTCGACGGTTGCTGAACCCTCTGAACGGAGGGTTCCCGGTCCGCTCAGTTAAATGTAACGCTTCGCGGTTGACGCCTGCGTTTCACGTTTAATCGTTCTTTTTCAATCCGTTTCCCAAACGTTGGTCATTTTTACACCATAAATTTCATTGATCACTACTATCATTATAGCCGGTGTAAATCCATCATCAGTTTTGACAGAACCCGTCGTCGAATCTATCAAACGAAATATGTGTTCTGCTTCGCAATAAATACCGGTACTTTCCATATGTGTTACGAATTCCCCATATATCGTCGTGTTTTCATCATTTACGAAGCCAATAATTGCGTCAATTTTTGCAAAAAGTTCCCCTTTCATGAATATGTATTTGTCGCAACTTCGCGCGTTACCGGTATCGCCTTCGTCGCTAACGTAAGTAACGCCTCTAATATTTGCTTGTTTGTAAATATTTAATTCGCCGTTGCACCTTTGGTCTTCCTTTTGCAAAAAAGTAACTTCCGCAGCTTGAAAAAACGACTCCAGGAACAAAAGAAAAAAAGTCGAACAACTCCTTATGTAAAACCGTTAGTGGATTTGCGTACGGTTGAAAGGAATGAAAATGTCGAATTGGCAAGTGGCATAATTCTGAACGCATTGGCGCTGTCCAAAGCTGCCACCGCTCGCAATTTGCGCAAAAGACTTAACGTATTGATGGACAGTTATTGGACCCCAGAACAGATGAGAAAACTGGTACTGTCCGAAAATCAATTGACCAAATCCAGACGCCAACAAAAAATTAAAGAAGCGACAGTAAAAGGACTTCTTGGTAAGTATCCGAGATTACATTTGAAAAAAATGAAATGTGATCGAAATATCATACCAAGCATTTTTATTTGCATCAGACGTATGCTTCGCCCCGCAAGAAACAAGGAACATCCCATTTAACGGTTTAAGAAGCTACGAAGACGGCAGGAAAATGATGGTCGCTAAATTGAAGTCTCACCGAAACAAGTTGAAATCGCGAGAAAAAAATGTTCGTCCGCGTAGGAGCCAACCGATGAACACAACACAAGACGAAGCGGACGAGGACACATACTCGTACAGCGATATGTCAGAGGAACAGAGTTAAAAATGATTACGATATATTTTTTTTAAGATGACCATCGAACGTCCGAGAAGCCAAGAAGCTTTGCATGTACGATTGGGAAAACTAGTCCTTTTTTATATATTGATATAAATGAAACGCAGGACGATGGGTGATTTGCGACGAGTGCTTAATATTTTATTTCTGCTTATCTTACTCATTTTTAACAATTACAATTTACCGGTACGTTAACGAATTAGAGAGAGAGAGAGAGAGAGTTGAATAAAAAACTTTTATTGCTTTTCAAATCATCTAAACCAAATGGTACAAAATGAACCAACGAAACGCGTATCGAAGGTACCATAAAAAATTAGTTATGATGAAATTTACAAACGAGGCGACTCAATTTACGAAAATGTTTAAAAATCCTGAAAGTTCTGAAACGAACAAACCATTGGGTGCACTAAAGTTGCGAAACCATTCCACATAAATCGTTCATTTAAAGATACTTTGCAATACATTCGAACAGAAAAGTTTTTGTATGGTTCGGAACTCATTGATTCTAATAAACTCCCAAACGAATGGATGGTGTAAAAATGACCAGCGCTTGGAAAACGGATTGAAAATGAATGATTAAACGTGAAACACAGGCGTCAACCGCAAAGCGTTACATTTTTTTATGATAAAAAATACTATTGATAATACTCACCGGTATTTTACATTGTAAAGAAAAAGAAACTTTTGTGTTGAACTTTATGCACCATCAACGCCGTTACGTACGTTACGTGATGAATTTTTGTAATTTTATATAAAAAAATGTGATTACAAATGGCAATTTAATTCATGTAAAATGAATTTCGATGTGTTTATGGCGATATTGTAAAAATGTTTGTAATTATTTATATGTAATGAAAAATTATGATTTTTCCGACTATTTTCATGGCAATGCGGAGAGCTTCTCTCTCATATGAAATTGAATGTAGTTTGGAGAAACTGCATTCAATTTCAGTTAAGAGAAAAGCGCTACGCATTGTCAGAAAGCGACAAGTCCGCTAGAAAAAACCTATCCAGGAACCTTCCATTTCGAGGGTTCAGCAACCCTCGAACGAGGCAGCACAGATTAGTACAGGAACCCTCTGTTTGGAGGGTTCAGCAACCCTTGAACGGGGCAGCACAGAGCGGTCCAGGAACCCTCCGTTTGGAGGGTTCAGCAACCCTTGAACGGGGCAGCACAGAGCGGTCCAGGAACCCTTCGTTTGGGGGGTTCAGCAACCCTAAACCGGAAGTGACGCCGAGGGTTCCTGAACCCTCCAAACCGAGGGTTATTTTTTTTCCAATCTGGACTCCGGGGTTCAGCAACCCTCAGATCCGAGGGTTGCCGGGAAGTCAGAGATAGGTATATTTACACAGTTCATCTATCAGGCTAATTTTGTCTCGTAACAAGAGAATAAAATAAACTTTTATTTGTTTATAAATTAAAATATTCTTTGGAAAAATTAGGAACAACGAAATAGCATATAATATTGCGAAAAGAATCATGAACAAATGTTTAATATTTGTTTAACTCAAATAGTAGTAATACCGAGCAATTCTTAGATACTTTTACTAAAGACAGCGCCACTTGGGTTTGTTGGGTCTTTTACGAGATCTTTAAACTCTATTCAACCCTATTAACAATTTTTTCAAGGGACGGCTTGTGATTTTTCACTGGGTTTCCCATTAACCTTTTGACTAAGGAGCTGTAAAATTCCCACCGCCCCCGTTCACGAAAAACTCGACACAGAGAATCTACCAAGATTGATGCATAAGCGATCCTCTTTCGAATCATTTCCCCTACTTCATCTTTCCGTTCAAAAATATTTTAGCTCGTACTCCTCTGGCCCAAATAATTCTCTGCTCGTTCCACGTTTTCGCTGCATCGATAAGATTTTCGTGCGTTACTTTAGCAGATCTCAGAATTTCTTGCAAAATATACACATCCTTCCGTGCATTATGCGCCCCAGCACTTGAAATATTCAACCACTTTCCTAAACAGAAGATAGTACATTCACCTTTCCTTTTTCGACCGGTGAGCCCTCTAATACCGTACAAAGTATCTATAAACTCGCAAAATACCTGCTCAAATTCATTGCACAAAGAAAAAAAGACGATTGTACCGTAAAGTCTGGGGTCGTCGAAATAGAGATTGTAAGCGGTGATGTAATAGGGTTTTCCAAGCAAGGTTAATCATTTGTGCAGATTTACGAATGCCAGCCTGAGAGAAACCGAGGCGACTATTATGCCGTGATATAAAAGAACCCCTTGGTAATTCGTAAGGTCATTAGCATCCGTAGTTGCTGCAGATATCGGTTTTGTTGGTTGGATATACGTTGCACACTGTGACTTTCCACATCTTGTCGCCACTTGCAAAATATCGCTGTCTCTGGAAAGGCCCGATGATTCGAGGTCAAGCAAAACTAAGAGCCCATTTTGCCCATTGCTATTCTTAGCATCGGAATTCGCTTCCTCTGCAATATTATTATTGCATTCAACAGCAGTTGCGTGAAAAAGACCACGGTTCGACTCATACATGACATATTCCTGACTTTCTTTACTGTCACGCAAAGCTGTTCTCATTTTCTTCAGAGCTAAGCGTCGTTTCTTATACTCTGAGCTTTGTATCAGAATACGTTATCGCTTTACCGTTCCTGAACTCTGCTTGCATTCTTTAAACGATGATTGCCGGGTGACAGGGAAACATTCTTGAAAATGTTTTGCAAAAAAAATTGCTTCCGTTCTTTGTTCCAACGACGCTTGCGAAACGGTTGTCCGAAGAAGCGGATAAGCTGTAACACCTCGACTCCGGCACAACGCTTGCCATACCGGCATTTAAGCTTTCGTTGATGTTGCTAGAAGCTCCGGAAAACTTATCAGCATTTTCCGCCAAACGGTCGAATGTGTCTCTTAGAGATTTGAATAATTCTTGTTCTTCAAAGCCTCCTGGTATTATAGAGTGATCGTAATTCTCCGAATCCTTGTGGTAACCACACCACGAACCTTACTATGACCATTGAACGCGTGGTAGGGTATTGACCAAATATCATTAGACACGGCGACACTATTGCCCTTGTTGGTGGCCATTGCGTAAGCGAAGCATCAATCCAGATATACGATACCGTCTTTAGTTAGTTCTCGATATTTGCGGGTATTCGAGATTTTGTACAATTCCTTTGTAACACCACTCGATACATGGTTCGTATCAGACATTTTAACGATAGGATCAGAGTTCGTCGCGTGGCAAGTCGCCATGGTAGAGCTATCATTGTCTCCGATCAAAGAGCCAACTTGAAGGTTTTAGGACTGCACTCGAATGTACCAACTTTTGTGCGACGTCAGCCTCCGTAGCTTTAGCCGAGCGACAAAAATTCTTGCGACGGTCGTGATTTTTGGGATCTTGTCCCATGTGGCATCGTTTGCACGTGCCATAATCGAGTACCAAGCCGGTCTTAAATCCAATCGTCGCGCCAAATCTGTACAAGCTGTCGTAACTTCGACCAATGCCTCTTCTGCTCCAACCCATGTCATACGATACCATGATGCAAACGACGTCATCGAATGTTAGTATATCATCCGTTTCATCTACTTCTAACGGTACGTTCTCATCACATCCTGATTGGGTGGAGTCGGTGAACTCATCTCCGTTGTAGCCGAAATTGGGAATTCGTTGATCGAAGATTTTCGAGCTATTATAAATCCCGTCTACGAATTGTCTGGCCTGTATAGAAACATTCATAAATTTGATGCACATATTAATAAAGTGAATAACGACTGCACGAGTTGCTGTAAATGGTTTATTCTGCTTTATACAATTAAGTACGATGAAATTTATGAAGGTACCTGAGATTCTTTTTGTGTTTTTTCAACGAAAAACCATTCTTTTTTATGCCCAATTATTTTGTTTTCATTGTATTAATGACTTATTTTTTGCTCCGATGAAAAAGGGAACTTTTTTCTAAATATCATTTTCGAAGTATTTAGGATATTTTTAGTTCCACTGAATTAAAATATGTTAAAAAAGAAGCATTCTTTAACAAAAGTGGTGCTTCGTTTTCATAATTTGAGCATCTTCTGTCAAACGATGCTTCTTTTTTACCATATTTTTATTCAATGGAACTAAAAATGTCCCCAGATTGTTCAAAAGTGATGTTTAGGAGAAAAAAAAGTCTGCGTGTGTGTAGGTCGCCTCACCTTACAAAATCCACCTCATAAAAGAAAATATCGTAATGCGCAAGTTTCAATTGATACGATTTTTACCTATTTCATAGTAGAAGAGTTTTTAGCTCGAAGTCTTTGCCAGATTCCGTTGAGGACATATCCCAATATATTTATATTGTTTATTCCAGGGATGAGATACCTCTATTTATATTTATTCGTAATTTTAACATGACCGATATGCAATGTTGTAGATGATTAGTCTATTCATTAGACTTTTCATTTATCGGTGCAAGATTATCGGTGCACTTTCAAGTACAATATTATTCATTGCGATTTGAAACGAATCTGGATTATATGACCATGCGATAGAAACTTTTCTTACAGCAGTTTCTCAATATTAGCTGCCTCGTCTATTGAGAGAGCTTTTTCCTGCGCTGCAGCTTCTTTGCAACTCTTTCTAGCAACTTCTTCCTCCGCCGTTCCAATTTCGTTTTCGTACCTTTTGTACGTACGAAAGGTAATTGTTGGTACATTTAGGCATGAGAGCATCTTATTCAAGTATGTCCAACCCGCACCAGCTCGCATGATCCCTACACAGAAAAAGCATGTGAGTTTTCATCGCAGGATTTTTTAACGATGTGACAATCCAAAGAAGGTGTGTAACTTTATCGATGTCCTCATATTTTATACTTTCTTTGTAATAAATTTTGCAAATTAGTTCCCATGGTGATAGATTTTTTTTACGTACCTAGCACTATTTGGGAGTTCATGTCAAATCGAATTTTACGTCCATCCGATGATTCATGTGTCTTGCCAGTACAAACAGAGTTTAGGACCAAACACTTGTGGCATCGCACTGACAAGGTTGAACCGAGGCCCCGGCGGAATTCGTTCTCAATATTAGTTAGTGATAGTGCTTCCTTGCAAGAGACACACCACAAATTCCTTCCCAATTCTGATAATTCAACAATTCGCCGTCCTTCAAGATAATCGGGTTGTTGTTCGTCATTCACCACATCTTCCGGTGATAGGGACACGTCCAGACCATTCGCTCTGTCAGTTTCGACATTTTCCACACGTTGAGGCGAGATATTTTCCTCCGCGCGTATTTTTTTTCGCCTTCTTCCAGCTTCAGCCATTGTGAGTTTATGTTTATATACACTTTCAGACACCCACTTACCCTTATATCGATATTTGTTATAAAATGACATGTTTAATGATCATACGGACATAACCTCGCTTTTTTAGACCGCTTGACAAGATGCACAAATAGTGACGACGTTGGCACTAGACCTACATATAACACGGCCGTATGCAATACTGCCACCGTGTAAAACCCAAGCTCACTGCGGTGCGGGTTTGTCACGTCCAACCACTCTATGCCGACTTACATTTTCGCTTTTTGATAATGTATGTAGCATGTTTTTAAAATAAATGTTTTCAATTTGTGACTTCTCTTTCCATTTTTTCTCATATTCAGCTACCGCAGCTCATTGAACACGGTCATAATATTTATAGAATTTGTTGTTTTCTACAGGGACATTCCGTATTATTCCCAGTCAAAAGTTTTACAACAATGGTCACAGTTATTGCTAAATATTAAATAAATAATGAACAAACAATGCAAAAAAACCTGCCGAATAGATAAAGTATACATTACACGATATCTGATACTCATCAATCGTTTTAGCATCTTTACAATCTGTATATGGCAATTTCACCAAATACCCGTACTTTTGACGGAGGTTGTATGGGCAAGGCATCCTTAAGGGTCACTCTCGGTTAACTGAATTAACCGAAGTTAAAGGATGAATGGAACGATCAGAACTACGCTTAGCGCACAAATTGCGAGTTCCCTTGGTTAACCAAAAGTTTTGAACCCGGGCTTACGATTCGAGAATTCAAACTCGGTTGGGAATCAATTTGGAAACGGGATTCTTACCGACTGAGTGCGGTTCAGCGAGCCTGTTGAGGACTGGGGAGGCGCAATCTAGGGATACAGACTATGGACTACGTGGCAACACTGAAAAAAAAAACGATTGTCAGCTGATGACGAAAACAACAACATTTCGCGATAAAGCATTTGCGACTCAGCCTCCCAATTTAATACGCCTGGTTGATAATTTTTAACGCGATCATCGAAATAAATAAAATGCATAACTGAATTATCAATGGAATGAGGAAATATTTTTTTAACGGCTATTGATGAATATGCTATCGGGACTCCGTAAATCACTGGGTTTTTCAAAGACGTACAGAAATTATGTCGACTACGTTCAAGGACAATCGCCAGAGCCGCGAGTGCGAGAATATTTCTACTATATCGACCATCAAGGAATGGTAAATATAGCTATCGTCAAAAAAACACACGTAATTGAAACTATTTCTTGCAAAACATTTGTTGTTTCTTCCGGCCGCATTTTTGTGTCTAGTTTTAAAAAAGTGATTTTTTTCAGTTATTCCTGGACGACGCACGCATGAAAAACTTTACTTCCTGTTTCAAAGGTACATTTTTTCTACTATGCAACTACTGTTTTCACGTGGTTTGGAGTAACCAATCGCGTCCCTCAAGACCACGTGACTTGGCCAAAACGAGCAACGCAATTGATCGAAGATCAGCTTCGATAGCCAATCGTAGCGCCCGTAGATCACGCGGCTGCGCATAATCGAGCAGCGCGATTAGTCGCGCTCGGTTTCAACCAATCCGAATAGCACGATTGACCAAAACTTTGCCGTTCTCTAAGAAAAAACGTCGGTTACAGATACGAAATTCCTTGCGTTTTTCTTCAAGAGACTGAGGCGAAACGAGACGGGGCGTTATGACAAAGAATTTCCGTATCTTTCGGTATGTGGTCGCGAAAGAAATTTCGTTCGTTGCGACGACTGGCCGATCGTCTTCACGCACGTTTTACAGAAGAATTTTGACAACAGCCGGGTTGAAGATTGGTTCAGTTACGGGTACGCCGGGGACTCCCTAGTGGTCAGTATTTCGTCCAATGGCTATTCCGTATTCGTTGAACCAATTCACTAATAAGTAATTCATGATTTTTTAACCAATGTTTAGAAAGGAAAATAATTGAAATATAATATAAAATATTGATATTGAATTACCAAAAATTCAGCAAAATGCACGGGTCCTAAAATTTTTGTAACGCCGACCCTCGGCATTTTGCGACTGATTTTGAAACCGAGATTCGTAAAAAAAATTCCGAAAAATAGCCAACTTACATTACTTATTCCTGCTTTAACAACATTAATGTTTTTGCTCATTTAACAATAAATTATTCATGGTTACGTACGTTGTTCGGGCCTTTGACGAAACTCCACCTTCCCATGATCTGGCTGATAACACACCAGAACGTTGATGGATCTAAAAATCCACAAAAGTCCTTGACCGGTAACGGTATAGTTATAGCCCGTCAGACCAAGTTTTTTAATTTTGGAAAAAAAAACAGATCACTTTTTTACATAAAGACATTTTGTTACATGTCACATTTCGTGCTTCAAATTTTCGTAAAGAATTTTGTAAATTAAATGTAAAAAAATAACTCGACGAAAACCGCAACAAAAAAATACCAAACACGTTTTAAAGTATCGCGCGGATCGTCTGGAAAAATTACCCCCATAACTCCCCCAATTAAACGTAACCCCCATAACTCTGCCCCTAATCGACGTTGCAAAATACTTTTCTTTTCAAGAGACGCGTAAAATATAGAGAATAATAATGAACGATAAACAGAAATTGCCTTGTCAGAAATCCTAGACGCACGTGACCCCGTAAGTTAAATAAAAAAGATCCATTGGAATTACTAAGGTCAAATCTAAAGAATGCACCATATCCGAAAAAAGTCCCCGTTATCGCAACGTCGCAGGTACCATTCGAGCCGGAAAAGCTGTGCATGAGCGTGAACACAGGGAGGGTGTACCACCCGGGCCCGTCAAAGCTGGGCGGCGTTGGCCTCGTCCGATCGAAATTGGCGATCGAGTTCAGCCGATTCTTCGACTTCGAAAACGGCGAGGAGAAAGATCCGACGCACTTCGCGTGGAATGGCAAACGTCATGCTCTCGACGATCACTGGCACAGATCCACACTCTTGGCACACAAATAAAATACCCTAGAATCTCTAGTGCTCCTTCAACGTTTTTCTTTAATCCTTTCCCAAAAATATCTATAATCCTCGTCAATATTTTTACATGCGATATTTTTGAGTCCACCCCGTATATATTATATTCAACATGAAGTGGCTTTCACGAGGTACTCGATGAATATTGGGAATGGGGTGTGAGAGAACCGATGAAATAATAATAATGCGAAATTCTTCGCTAGATATCGGGAAAAAAACTTGCAGATTATTCGTTTTCCATCTGCTGAGCAGAATAATAGAAAAAATAGGCGATAGTCAATAACGCCAAATAACTCATAATTACATATATATTAGGGTGGCACAAATATGAGCTCTATTTTTTCCCTTTTACTCACCATCCAATTAACTTCTTAAAAAAATAAAATGTCGCCAAAGCTGGAAACGGTTAAAAAATATTTAGAGGGCGCTCAAGCCTCCGAAAAATTCAAATTTTAATTAAAAAAACGATTTTTTTGTTCGAACACTACTTTTCGGTGAATTTTACGCTTTATAGTTTTAAAATTAAACGCGCGAAAGCTCTAGTCGGCCAATGCACATTGAGTGGTCGCTCGAATGCTTTGAAATTTCTAATTTGCGTCAACTTTGTTTTACTCTTCTCACTGATAAATGTGGCGCTTTGTAAAATTTTCCAAACAATTAATCCTTTTTTCTTTAAAAACAGATTTTTCAAATTTACCTCACACTTCTAACCCAAGAATAATAATCTTTGTTCACGTAGAATAATTCTTCAAAGCTCTTGTCCATAAACAAAATTAAACGTCGTTTTATTTGTAAAACTGAAATCGCCGTTGTTTTCCGTGCATGATAATGCGTCCCACAGTTGGTCTCGTTAGTCAAACTTCGGATCAATCGTAGCTGTACTCTGTGACGAACGACGCCATAATACAATAATACATAATAAGACACCATAACATATATCGTCTAATTGGTGTTTGTTACAAATTATTATAATAAATTATTCAGAAAATGTAACACTTCGCTGTTGATTTTGTTTGTATGCTACCAGGAATTATAGTGCGTGCGAGATATATTTTTTGGCGGACATTGTAAATTTCGAAAACCTCGACCACTAAATATTCATCGGCCGACTAGAGCTCTCGCGAGGTTAATTTAAATGTTATAAAGCGTAAAATTCATGGGTGCGAAGCGGACGAAAAAAAAATCGATTTTGTAATGAAAATTGGCATTTCTGGGAGGATTGAGCGACCTCTAAATTATCTTTGGACGCTCGCAACTTCTGCCACAATTTTTTTTTCTTCAAAGAAGATAAATGGATAGCGAGAAAAAAGAAAAAGATAGAGCTCAAATTTCTACCACCCTAATATGTGCGCGTGTGTGTGTAGCTTTTAGGTTGGCACAACGAAATATCCCAAAATGCATTTTCGAAAAACATGTTTCAAACAAAAGTTTCATAATGTTGAAGGGCGAAATTTGTGACGCTAGTTATTTTTCACTTGGAGGCAATTTTCAACGTTATTTGAAGATCGACTATAGTCTTTTAAATGGGAACCAATATTTTTTTATTTCAAAATCATTTCTTGCGTAACACAATAGGTGAATTTGCCAGAAACTTTTTTCTTTAATCTGAATTTGTTAAGATATTTTGAATATTTAAGAAAATACTTTTTCGATATTCCATGCCGATTTATGGGCAACCACTATCTATTGATTAAATATTTCTTTTCTTTAAGGATGTTGAGTCCGAAATCGCAATTAATAATAAAATTCTGAAAATTTCGTACGTTTTTGTATGAAGTATTTCAGAGGCGGTGTAAAAATTTCACGACAATTAGGAAGCTCGTTATTGAACAATTAACATCCACAAATTAAATGTTGTCTTATGGGAACTGATGTAACTTTGCAATAAGTTTTTTTTTGACCTCTCAATTTTGTAATATCTACAATACACTAAAAGCAACGGAAACAAAACGAAGTTTATTGATAATTTTTTTTTTATATCTTTTAAAAATTGTTCTTAACAAAATGTTAGTTTTTTAATAACGAGCTTCCCAATCGTCGTGAAATTTTAACACGACCTCTTAAATACTTCATACAAAAACATACCAGATGTTCAGAATTTTCTTATCATTTTTTATTTCAATCCTAAGGAGGTTAAAGTAATGATGATAGAATTCTGAAAATTTGGTATGTTTTTACATGAAGTATTCAGGAGGCCGTGTAAAAATTTCATGACGATTAAGAAGCTATTTATTGAACAATTAACATTAACATGTTTCATAGGGACTCAACATCCTTAACCTGCTTGAATATTTACTGATTGCCTAAGTATTCAAAGTATCTGAAAAAAAATTAAGGACAAAAGGTAGCTTTTAGGCCAGAAATTATTGTGGAATAAAACATATTGGTTCCCATTTGAAGAAGTAAAGTTGAACTTGAAATAACCTTGAAGATTGTAACTAAATAAAAACTGGTCACCACTCTTATTCTGTTCCCCAAGTCTATAAAACTTTTATTCGAAACATTTTTTCCTAAAATGCATCGCTCTCGGAGTCATTTTGTTGTGCCAATGCGGTACAACGCCCTATTTGTAGATATATAAATCATTTACTCAGATTCACTTTTCTCGCAAATGATTCCCAAAATATGCACTTATTTTTGGCTCGTCACTGTAGTGTAGTCCCTCGATCTTATTCACATAGAGAAGCGCGCGCCGAATGTGGGCGAGAAATGAGTCGACGGAGTCAGGAAATGTCGACGTTGAATATTCTTGCTTCGGAGTCGTCCGACGTCGTCAATATCCGATTTCCGTCGCTGCGAAAATATTTAAAAAATTTAATTTTGTTCAATCATTTGTTCCCTTTTATTTTCTACTCCTTAAGGGAAGTGCACCCGACGGGACCCGAATGTTTCGGATTTTTCTTTCAATTCCCTAAAATGACAGTTACGGCCGAAGGGGACCAATTTTTTTTATAAATAAAAAATTCCTCGTATACGCTATGGAGCGCAATCTTTTTTTTTTGTTAACGACACTCACGGGGAAATGGACATGTCGAGAACGTCCTCGGTATGGCCGTTGAAGGATTTGACGCATAGAGCGGTCCGAGCGTCGTAGCACCGGAGGACGCCGTCCAAACCGGCGGAAAACAAGAACGGAGTTTTTCCCTTCCACACGAGTTTGCTCACCCCGCTGTCCTGGGTGATTTTGTGCCTCAGAACCTGTCAACGACGCGAACGTTTTGAACTGTCCGTATAGGTTTGCCGCGACTCGGACGAGCTCACCGGTACTCAAGGGAACTTGGTAAAACGCGGAAAACGCAAAATTAAAAACTACATTCAGGAAAACTGTCCGAGTTGAGCAAAATTTTTGCAGAAATCGGTACAACATCGTGAACGTCGTTGACCTTTCGTGAACCGCAACGGGACTTTGTAAACCTCACTAGAGTCGTTGAACTTTACGAAAGTTAGCTAGAAACAGCCAAAGTTCGATTAAATTCGGTGAAACAAACAAGAACTCGCTAGAACTTTGTGAACTTTAATAAAACTTGCAGAAACATGGTGAAAGGTACTGAAAGTCACGAAAAGTAACTGGAAATTGGCAAACTTTAGTGCAACTTGCTAAATCTCTTGAGATTCACGACACGTCACTAGGACTTAGCAAACTTAATTCCAGCTCGCATAAACTTGCAAAAACTTACTTTAATTCGCGAAAAGTCACTAGATCTCGGTAAGCTTTAATGCAACTTTTAACAACCTGGTAAAACTTACTGAACCTCACTAAACACACTAAGAGTCACCAGAGCTTGGGAAAATTTTTGTCCCACCTGCCGAAACATACTAAAAGCTACTCAAAGTTTAGAACTTTGTAAACTTTAGCGCAACGGAAACCTCTTAAACTTACTGAAACTTGTAAAAATCTGTTAAAACCTTCTGAAAGTCGCTGAAAGCGGTTAATTCTTACTTTTCTCGTGATGTCCCAAATGAATATTTCACCGTTGACGGTTCCTGTAGCGGCCAATTGGAGATCGATGTCGCTGCAGAACGCCACGGACTCGACCCAATTATCCTTCGTTTCCGGTGCGCTACTCTCGCCGCTTTCCTCGCGTTTCGTAGGCTTATTTTCCTGCAGATCTTGGAGCACCGCTACGATCTGCGAATATTTGAACGTCCCTATACACGCGTATCTACGCGTACGTAAGAGTGAAGGGAGACAGGGAACGCGTGCAGTACTAAGCGAATTAGGGGGCGTCCATAAATTACATAACGCAAAATTTCCCAATTTTTACCCCCCCCCCCCCCCCGTAACAGAACCCTAACGCCTGACCCCCCCCCATTACGTAACAGGTACTGTCGTCAATAATTGCGTTTAAAAATAACCCTGATTTGGCGACGATAAAAAATCTCTTTATGATCTGTAATTGAAAAGTCGACAATTTATCGATATCTATACCAATGTTATGCGTAGCCGTTTTTTTATTTTGGCTTTTTTTTTTTTTTTACAAAATGCCAGCAGTTTGGACATTTTTTTTTATACCTTCAAGGCACTGTTTTGTACTCAAGCAATCTTTAAAAATAGTAATAATGAAAATTTAAAAAATCGGCTACGTACAACCTGTCACTGCGACTAAAAAATGTTAAACATTTTTTTTAATCGTTTGATAAGTTTTCGAGTATTCACTGAGACAAGGTCAAAAAAGTAGTTTCGAGAAAATCGCGATCAAAGTTTTCGTTTCGTTTTTTTTATATAAAGTTATGTTATTTTCTAGAATATTGATACTTACATTAACGGACAACACCACTGTGACCCCCTGTTTTTTTGCCATTTTTCAAGAATTTTTTTTTTGTGGGGAAAAAAAGAGATATTCGAAAAAATTTTTTTTTGTTTTGTTCGTTGTTTATTGAAGATACATAAAAAAAAAATTTCAAATTTTTCACGCCCCATGGTGACGCTGGGGAAGCTCCTGCGTCAGGTACTGTTGCCTCTGCAGTGGATCGCGGCACGCAGCAGAACTCTCTTCAAAGTCGATCTGAAAAAAATACCGAGTGTTTTCGTTAATAATATGATATTTTGAAGAGAAGTACACAGGGATTTGAAAAAATATTGATTTTTAAAAAATAGGCACGCTTTTGAAATTAAAGGACGATTTTCGAGCATAATTTCTTGTCGAAAATAGGCTATAACTTTTTTTATTATTGAGATATCGAAAAAATCCTATGTACTTCTTTAGATAATCTAGTTTTATTGATGCAGTCCAAATTTGAAGTCGATCGGATAAAAATTGCTCGAGTTCTGCTGCGTGCCGCACTCAAAAAAGTGGTTTTGAGAAAAACGCGTTCAAAGTTTTAGGTTTGTTAATTTATGCGATAAATTGGAAAAAAATTTTTTACCTTTAATCACCGATGCCGGCACCATATAGCTGGCCTTCAAGAAGCAAATCATTGTCCCTAGCATCTTTTCTCGAACTTGTAGAGGCTCTTCCTGTCTCTTTTGCAGCGTCTGTGAGCGAGCGCTCCGCCAGCTCGATCCGCACTGCGTCGGTTTCAACGCAAAAATTGAAACAATTTGGGCCGATAGTTATCCCCAACGTCTCCAAAACTTTCATGATGCTTCTCAGGCCATCATTGAATGATAATACCGCGATATCAGCTGCAATATCGACGATTTTTTTGCTCCCGGACTGACACTTGGGGGCTATTGCCCAAACTGACTTGTTGTAACTTTCGTTGTTGTTTTGCGTGAAGCCGCCCAAACAACGCTGCAGCAAATCGTCTCTGCTCAAATTTTCGAAGACTGGCGTAATTGCCTCTAATACTTCCTCAGGAAGAGGCGGCTTATGGCGATATTCAGAAATATTACCGCTTGCGACGGCTCGCTGCCACGAACACCACGACTCGGCTCCCTCTGGGCAATCGTCATGTTGTGGCTCACTATCTGTGGATATTTTACGTTTGATAGTTGCCCAAATTGCCTTCCTCGTTTTTTCAACATCATAGCTGCTCCTCCGAATAGCCAAGCCGTAATATGTGCTCAACTCGTCAATCAATTTTCCGGTGAGCTTTCCTCTGCCAGACAATTCTTTTTGTTTTTTCACGATTTCGCGGAGGCGCGTCCCCATACGTTTTTGGACATGATCGATGCACTCTTGTTTTTTTATCTCGAAACCGTCGTATGGATCGCTATTCGATATACCTGCCGACCCTGAGGCGCGCAGCTGCGCGGGACCCCGAGCGTCACGGAGCGCTGCTCCGCTCCACAAAATATTCAATATCTCCGAAAATAATTATTTTTTCGACCTGGGTCCAACGGCATCTTAATCTTAAATGTATTTTAGATTTTTCTAGATGGTTTTCAAAAAATCGATTTTTTGAAGCCGTCACAGTGATGTTGTCCGTTAAAGTATCAAGTCGCGGGCGACATGACGGTTTTTCATCTTCATTATATTTCTCAAAATAATAAGAGCTTGCACTTCATCGATTCTGACAATGAGTTGTAAATTTAAGAACTTAAACTTGCAGAAATGTTGCTATTTCTGACAGTTCTAAAATCCCCCCCCGACGTAGACCGTAACGCCAGGCCGAAGCCCCCTCCCCCCCAATATGTGCGCTCCTTAGACGAAAGTCCAGAAGTGAAAAGTGTCGCCTCGAGAGGAATGGCATGACGCACTGTCGCTATCGCCTGACACTTTCGATACATTTAAGAGTTGGGCTTTCAAGTCGGCAGTGGAGGCACCTAACCTCAATTTATAGAGAACTTAACTGTGCGATCGAAGCGACGCTAATGGTGAACATTTGCACCTCAAGTTGCCACAACCACGCCGCTATATTTCCCCGCTTCTTTGCTCGTCGGAATCTTACGTACCGTTCCCGTTTGCGGCGTGCGCAAGATCGTTTTCCCATCCACCGCCGCCGATATAATGAGTTTGCCGTCGGACTGACAATCCAAATCCGTAATGGCGGACGAGTGACCGGAGCCTGGGGTGCTGCTCGACTGCACCGCACCGGTTTTCAGGTCCATCACTCTTACAGTGCCATCTTCGTAGCCGACCGCGAGTCTCTTTCCTGCAGAATTGTCGAAAAAAATGACCCAACTCTTCTTCAACAACATATACAGGATGTTATACCATTTAAGTTGGTACAACAAAATATCCCGTGTGGGATTTATTGCTGGAAAGAATGTTTCGAAAAAACAAATTTGGGTAAATATTTGGAAGTGGGGCTCCTGCTAGAATCAGGCTAATTATTGTTTGGGGTTGTTCGAGGTTGTTGAGGGTTGCTTAGGTTTGTTTGAATCCTTGAAGGAAATCAGCCTGGTCCTAGCAGGAGCCCTGCTTCCGAATATTTACCCAAATTTGAAGTTCAACCTTCGTTTTTTCAATGGGAACCAAACTTTTTTATTCAGAAATATTTTTTTACGTAACAAAATGGGTAACCTTTTTGAATTTTTTAAAAATATTTGGATTTTTAAAAATATTTTGCGCATACAACGGAATCGCTACCCAATAGAGCGGTAAAAAATATTAACAAAGAATATGGCTGTACACTGTACCATCCGGAATTACCACAGCGGTCTCGGTTCTCTGGCCGAAGCCTTGGAAAATCTTGCACTCGCCGTCAGGTATACGCCACATGTATACGTCACCATCCACTGAACCGGCAAAGAGGACATTGGCCATCCTGTGCCAACGCATCCACTGAAAAGTTTTGCGATAAAATATACATATACATAAAATCGAAAATAATTACATTACAACAACCACAATGATTGTACTTCAAAACATCCGCGAAATAATACCATTTGAATGAGTTATAATAACAATAGAGATAATGATTAGTAACAGTAGTGATAGTATATATAATAATATTATTGACATAATTAATATTATTGTGATACTAATATTTAATATAATAGTAATATTATTAGGTGATGGAAAGTGGAATATGGTGGGAATGTCATACAGGGGTACAATGCAATCAATCTAAGATAAAACGATAGTACTATTATTATAATAATAGTACTGATGATTAAATATAATAACAATAAATAATAGTTATAATAACAATTATCACACGAGAAAGGTGCACCGGTAAGCACAACAAATTTACGTTTATTCGTGCATTTTCCATCATTTATAGAAACTAACAAAGAACATTTTTTAAACGTGAAAATTCAAAAATTCGTTGCGTTTTCCTGACCGATCGAAACGAATCCAAATAGGTGTTTTTATCGAGCACTTTGATTATTAATGCGTATTAAAAATTGAGGTCGTTGACATTTTAAATGTGTTTTACGTTTTGTCTATTCGTACTTCAACGAACAAGGTTTTGTCTTGTGATAGTACAATTTGTGAATTTTTCGGAATTTGTTGAAACAAAAAAACCTGAAAAACGTGACTTTTTATATCTAACTCAAACAAACCCAAAGAGGTGTTTATTTCATAACAAATTTTAATGCTTTCTCATTGTCGCTATTAAAAATCCAGGACTTTAACATTTGGTATGCATTTAACTTTTTGTTTGTACTTATTTCTACGAAGTTTTATCTCGTACCGTTGCGTCTCCCATTTCGAAATCCCAGACGACTTCTTTGTCGCTCAGTCTCCAAACTTTAATAACGCCGCTCATGTCGCCCGTGGCTAGGAAAGTGTCATCGTGATTGAAACCGGCGAATATAACGCTGTCCTTGTGGCCCTTGCACTCGAGATAGACTTGGGCCGAGGTCGTGTCCCACACGTAGGCCTTGTCATCCTCGCCGCCTGTTGCTGCGAATTTTCCATCGCTGCTCAGCGAGCCGCAAAACACCGAACCTTCGACCACAAATTCCATAATGCAAAAAAGGCTTAGAAAAGTTCTGACGCTTTGAAGCGTCGTTGCAAAGAGATGGGGGGAAATTTTCACGAACTTAGGCCGGGTTCAGCTCCCGAAGAGTTACTGAAATCTGCTAACACCTATTGAAGTCTTCTAAAACTCATTAAAGTCTTCTGACATGTTCTTAATTCTAGTCGAACTTACCGAACCTTATTTGAACCTATCGAAAATTGATAAAGCTAACTGAAAATTCACGGAAACGTATCAAAATTTGGTAAAAACTCATTACAACTTTCAGTGAAGACTGTTAAAACACTGTAAAACTTACACGGTCTCACTCAAGCTTGATTTAACACGCGAAAACGTATAAAATTCTTCTAAAACAAACTAACATCTAAAATATACTAAAATCTTTCAATACGCACTTAAAACTTCTAAAACTCACTAAAACAATGTGAAACACATGAAAACTCAAAGGATGTACTCAAAGTTAGTAGAACTTCCGAAAAATTCTCTAAAACTTAACAGGCTGCATATAATTTTTAGTTTTAATAGATTTTGTGTGCTCCACCTTCAATTTGTCGCCATTTTGTCAAGAAAAAATTATTGTAAGAATCGACGATCGTCAACGACTCATACGTATTGTTAACTTGCATAACCCGTTTGGTTTTGAAATTTTTTTTAGCCCTCAACATATGTACCTTCGTGTTTAAAAAGATGCGTTTCTTGTTCACCAACAGTTTCCCAGAAAAAAAATTCGGGCTTTGGTCATTTTTTCCGAGCCTCTGGCTAGATGTAGCCCCTTAAATGTACTGCTAAATTTGAGTAAAACTTTCTAGAAGTTCCTTACAACTGAATCTCACTGAAACGCGCCTAACTCTACAGGATCTTACTGAATGTCATTCGCACCTACCACAAGTTATAAAACTAAATAAATACTCACAGAAACTTACTCAAACCTGCGAAAATTCAGTAAAATTTCTTGGCGCTTTCAGTCAACCTCAGTAAAACACTGTAAGACTTACATAAACCTGCAAAGGCTCAATTCAGCTTGCTGACTCATTAAAATCTTCTAGAACATGATAAAATCTTTCTAAAATGGACTAAATGGTGAAATACACAAAATTTAGCTAAAAATTACTAAAATATTTCTATGACCCACTAGAACAGTTGTAAAACTTACAAAAAAACCGTTCAAACTTAAATATAATGCTAAGTTTAAGTAATACTAGAGCTTACTAGAAACACCTAAAACTAACAATTGAAACTAACAATTAAAAACTAACTATTGAATATTGCTCGAACTTACTAAACGTTAGTAACGCTAACTAAAAATTCATCAAAACTTAGTCAAACCTGCTGAAATTTATTTAACTTTTTGAAACAGTTTTAAAACAGTTTACCTACAGTAAAAATATCAAGACTCTACAGTGTCTCACATGAACCTACGAAAGCTTGGTAGCTTCACTAATCTTACTAAAATCGTCTAAAATGAACAATAATCTTCTTCAATGTACTAGAAGCATCTGAAACATCTCAAAATCTTGGAACCCTGCGCTAATACTTAAATATGCAGCTAAATTAAGTGAAACTTATTAGAACTTAATTAAATCGATTAAAATAATCCAAAACGCTCTAAATTTTGTTCAAAATTACTGAACCTTGCTCAAACCCACTAAACGTAAGTCAAAGTAACAAAAAACTTACCCAGACTTACTTAAACCTACTGAAATTCAGTAAAACTTCTTGAAACTTTCGTTCAAACATGAAACCATTGAATCTCACCAAAACATACTTGAATTCAGTAAAGCTGGCCAAAATCCCTAAAATCTTTCAATACTTAGGAAAAGGTTTGAAAAATTGAATAAACTCAGTAACTTTCCAGAACTGGCAAAAACTTATTAGATGACAAAAAAACAGTATGATTAATAGAATATTTCACCAACAGCAAAAACGTTGCCATTTCTACCCATCGGCTAACATTACCCAAACCAGCAGTTGTTTTTTAACATTAACGACTTTCGAAATTTTTTTTTTTTCATATCGGGCGATAAATTGATTTACCTTCGTGTTTCGTAAACACAGAAGTTGCGTCACTGTCCGGGACTTCTTCATCCATGCCCTCGTCCTCGAGACCGGCGTCCCCTGGTTCCATAACCTCCAACACCTCGTCAACGTCACCCACGTAAATCAAATCGTCCTCATCGAAACTATCCTCCATGTCCGGCGACGCCGGTGGGCTATCTTTGTGTTGCATCTCGGCCGAAAATTCTTCGCTAAGTGATTCGATTTGCCCAATTTTACGTCAACATTGCAAGATACTTCGAGGTTATGCGATCAAGTGTACGTCGTCGCGTTTAACGCATGGAGCCTAGAGATACCAGAAGGGCCAGCGCCAATGCAAAGGCGCTGAAAAAAGCGTACCCAAAAATGTGTCGAAGTGATGGCGCTGGGGGGCAGCGGCACTTACATCTATAGTAATATATTGGTCAACGAGGTGAACGTGATCGGACGAGTTTCTAACCTCACGACAGACCGATCGTGACATCCATGGAGCCTCCATGGTGATATCAAACGTCGAAATAGCCGCCGATTCATAATTTCCTCATGACGGTGCGAAAAAAAACAAAAGCGAGAAAAGATCTAAAACTCAAACTGAAAATGGCGGCGACAGAGCCCATGTTAAAAAACGTGTTTTTTTTACTTATAGCTTCACGGGAGGACGGTTTCCTCGTAAAGTATAAGACCTAGACCAAAAATTAAAAAAAATATATTCTATATATTATTAGGTATGGGACTACGTAGAGATTTTTTATCAAATTTTGAAAAAATGGCGCACTTTGAAAGAAATAAATCACCTTTTTGCCAAAAAATAAGCGGTTATTGTTTATAAAAAAAACAGTTTACATTTAATTTTAAAAAACGGCTCCGTACTCCCATAGAGAATGTTATTGTGAAGCTACTATCAAAATTTCAAATCGATCCATGCAAAGGTGTTCGAGTAATCCGTCTTCCCAGTTTGAAAAAAGTGGTTTCGAAAAAAACGCGTTTAAAGTTGTACGGGCGCTCAGCGCGCGCTCCGAGGCGCTGCGGTGAAATCGATAATTGAACCTTAAAAAAAAAATTCGCTACAGGACCAATTGTATATCTTTTTTATGACACCAAAGTATTTTAAAGCCAAAAAAAAATCCTTTTTCCAAAATCCTAGAGTAATGTTATCCCTTAACACGAATAAGAGTTAAGTACATCAGCTGTGATCTGTCTTGGATCGCACCGATCGCACCCATGTTTGGCTTATATCTATATATTAGGTTGATAAAAAAGTGTTGTCGCAAACATTTTTAAACTGTTTTTTTACGTATTGACGCAATATCACATCGAGCTATGTCGAGAATATTCTAGAATGTTTTCTACTCTTCAGCGTGACAGGGTATAAAAGGACGAGGGCGCGTTCTAGTGGACAGAAATGGCTTCGATTTCGCAGGAGCAACTTCGAGCGATCATATTTTATGAGTGGCGGCGCGGCACGAACGCAAGCACAACTGCTAAAAATATTCAGGATGCATTCAGCGAGAACGCAGTTTCTCATCGAACAGTCCAGCGTTGGTTCAATCGTTTCAAATCTGGAGACACAAGCCTTGAAGATAAGGAACGTTCCGGACGAACGTCGACCATCGATGAAGACGCATTACTCCGCTGCATCAAAGAAAAACCGGAAGCAAGTACGCACGAGCTAGCAAGAGAACGCGCTGCACCCAACTGTCAATAGTAAATCACTTACACAACTTGGGATACAGGAAGGTTCTAGCTCAATGGATACCACACCGTCTCACCGACGCCAATAAGAACTGCCGCACGACCATCTGCCAGTCTCTCCTGCTTCGCCAACATCGCGAGGAATTTTTAGAAGATCTTGTGACGGGAGATGAAAGCTGGGACTTGTTTCATAACAGAACGCGTCTAGCCTACTGGCTTCCTATCGGAGAAAAACCGCCACGTAACCGAAACCTGATCGTCACTCACAAAAGATTTTGTTGTGCTGTTTCTGGGACGCAAAGGGAATGCTGTTTCACAATTTTCTCCCTGTAGGCAAGACGATTTCCTGTACACGATACATCGAGAATCTCCAGGAATTAGCAAACGCTATAAGATAAAAACGGCCAAGACGCGCGACTGTCCACCTTCTCCTCGACAACGCGGGACCCCATGTCGCAAAGGAAACCCACAAAGCAATCACTGAGCTTCACTGGAATACCGTTCCTCATCCATCATACTCTCCCGACATCGCGCCATCTGACTACCATTTGTTCAGACATTTGAAGACATATTTGAGGAACAAAACTTTCAAACACGTCGACGATCTCAAAAGGGATGTTTCAAATTTCTTTGAGTCCCAGCCGCCGCATTTTTGGGCTAAGGGAATAAATGAGTTGCCAACGAGATGGTCGAGTGTCATAGAAACCAATGGCGAATATATTGTTGATCAGAAATGTTTTGTATAAGATATATAAATAAATACATTATATTGAAATTATTGCGACAAAACTTTTTTATCAACCCAATACATATAGGTGCCGGAGCACCCCAGCACCATCCTCCTCGTCATCGTTTTAGGCATGGAGGCTATATGGAGGAGGTCGAACTCTTATGGGAGACATATGAAAAATATGACCACAAAATTGTTTGATATAGTGAGGCGCAGCGATCGCGCTATTACCATGAAGTTAGTTGCGTGCGAAAGAGACAGAATAAGAAAATCCTGAGAAGTGAGTTGCATCTGACAGAGATGGAAGACATCAAAGCATATAAGAAAATTGATCTCATTCATATTATTGTTAACACTAAGTAGAGAGCAATCATACAGCAATAATAGTGTGAATATCCTTGAAGCTTTGATGCTAATTCTAAGCAAAGCCGCAATTGAAATACAACAATTATAACATTAAATTGTGATAGGCACGATAGCCTCGGGGATAATGCTCCGGCTACGAAAACGTGGTCGTGAGTTCAAAAACCTCCTCGGCGAAATTTTTATTTACCTAATGAACTGTACGAACGGGTTGACAATGTTCAATTCTTATTGCAAATCAAAGTGTAATAATATGCACAATAACATTTTTAATAATAAATTTTCATTGCAACGTGCCGTGAACCCTCACATGTGCCGAAATGAAACAGCGTAAGAAATGACTAAATGAAAAAGAGTAAGAAAGACTTGAAAAATCAAATAAAAAAGAGTGACACGATGAAGGTGTAACTGGACTATAAGAGGAAATATGTGATTTAAATGAAAAGTACGAAAAATAATCAGAAAACGGCAAGGACTGTGCAAGGAAGATGAATGAAAAAGATTGACCTATGAAAACCTATAAAAAATGAGAGAAATGAGGAAGAACACAGAGGAAACAGAATATAACATTCAGTACCTTTGGCACCTTAAATAAGGTGCCAAACGTCAATTGTCGTACTGAACGCATATCTCTATCAGCTTTGTCATCATTGCTGCCGCCGTTACAGCCTGTTATAGCACAAACTTTACCCATCCTTTTTCAGAATTAAAATTATTAATGACATAATAGCATTATTAAACTTGAAAAATGTATAGTAACGTAACTTATTACTATGTAAACAGACTCACAACCATTAGTCACGAGGGACCCATGTGCAAGGTTATGAAAATTGCAAACAATGGAATTGGAGATTAAAGTTATTATGCTTACCTCATGATACTGGCCTTAAAATCGATGCGGAAAAACGTTTGATCTGTTATAAAAAGAACACTCAATTCTTTTGACTTCACGATTAAAAATCTAGTTTATAAATCACTAATGCTGCACTTTGTTTCCACTGTTCGCGGTTTGTTTGGGAATATAGCACATAAAAAATATTTATTGCGTACTTCCGATACGTCTTTCATCTCTCTCACACGCAGCTAACGTCATGATAACAGTGCGATCGTTGCGCCTCACTATATCAAATGATTTTGTTGCCACTTTTTAAGACACAGTTCGGACTCTTTTATATAGCCTCCATGGCCTGGTATCTCGGCTCCATGTTTTAACGCAGGGAGGCTAGAGTGGGAGGAGGCCGATCTGTGCATTTCAAAGTGGCTACAAAAAGTGGACTAACCGGGATGGCGCCACTATCTCTAAAACCTCGAGCGGAAGCTGAGTATCGATGTCGTGTAAGAGAGATGGAAGAGGATCGAATACGCATCCCAGCAAGTTCGGCGTCCATATTGAATTTAGATAGAACGAGTGCTTTAACTGCGAAAAAGTGTCTAATCGAACGATTTCGACGAAAAATCTTTTTTATCAATCCGGAGGTGAGAACAAATATCTGTTTTATCTTTACTAACGTGAAGAATATAATTTTCGATAAGTTTGTTGAATCTGTTTCATCCATCATGAACGTGTGTGTGCCGGCGTGGCTGTCACATTTGTCATGTTCATATGCAACGGTGCATTTATTTTAAATCACCATGATATTGCCTATTTTATCAATTTTTGTGAAGAATATTTACGGAATAGTCAGGTACAAAACGGAGTTCCGGACGACACGGGAGAAGAAAATAAGTGAATTAGCGTGATCTTTGTAATTGTGGTAACGTCTTTAGTTGTAATTACTCTTTACTGTTAACATACACAAACGCGCGCGCGCGTGTGTGTATGTATGGCTTTTGTAACATTACCAACTACTACCCTTGGTTAGCCTGTAATAATTAGAATAAACATAAATTTTACATTACCTCATAGAGTTCTGTTGTACCTATCCCCTCTGAATATTTTACATAATCCTTACTGGCAAAAGAAGGAAATCGTACAACACTCATGAAAAAGTTGCTTTTTCCATGGAGGCTGGAATTCTCTCTGGTATATATCATTTTACATCTCTCTCGCACGCAGCCTACCTCTCAAGTTTCATTCTGCCTCATGCACAGCTCACTTCTCATTATTTACTTGTTCCGTCTCTGTCACACCCAGCTCGTGTCTCGAGGTTTTAGCGATAGTGGCGCCATCCAGGTAAGACCACATTTTTGTAGCCACTTTTTTCAAGTCTCTCCATAAAAGGTCGGACTCCTCCACTCTAGCCTCCATGTTTAACGGATGCGAGCATGGAGGCTAAAGTAGGAGGAGTCCGAACTCTTATGGAGAGACTTGAACAAACTAGCTACAGAAATGTGGCCAAACAAGGATGGCGCCACTATCGCTAAGACCTCGAGAAGTGAGCTGCGTGCGACAGAGACGGAACAAATGAATCATGAGAAGTGAGCTGTGTATGGGGCAGAATGATACTTGAGAAGTGGGCTGCGTGCGAAAGATATAAAATGATATATACCAGAGAGATCTCCGTAAATGCGTAAAGATAGAATATTTTAAATATAGCAATGCACAATGAACGATATGCATTAATTGCCTAATTAACAGTGAAATAGGACGAAAATAATAATAATGCAATACATAGCGATAGAAAGATATTTTTATTACCTGCGCGAGAATTCTGACGATAACATAATGAAATTAAAATAAAAAGAATATCACACGAATGAAATTACAATTACTCATTGACGCAAGAAATTTTAAAAAAGTGTTTAGTATTTATTTTTCGGTTTGAGAAACACGCATACGACGAAACGATATTGCGTGCTTTAATGTTTTGATGATAAAATATCTGTGTCCTCTTGACAAGGCTGGTTCACCTCGAAAATTCGATGTCAACAATCCTCAAATTGTTCGAATATTGTGCGTATGTTATCGTATTTGCTGGTACAGTAGAACCTCGTTTACCCGACCGTCATTTAACCGACATTCCGCATTATCCGAGGTGTACACTCGGATAAAACAGAAGAATCTGCTATGCCTATGCGTAGAGTAGTCCTATATTGATGCTATTTTTCGTATTATGTGAGATTTCACTCATCCGAGGTACGCTCTCCCCACATTACCTCGAATATGCGAGGTTCTATTGTATTTGCCATGGAGGCTAGGATGCGTATTCGATCCTTTTCCATCTCTCTCACACGACGTGCATACGTAGTTCTCAAGGTCTTAGCAATAGTGGCGCCATCACTGTTTGACCACGTTTTTGTAGCCACTTTTGGGTACACAGTTCGGACTCCTCCTCTACTCTAACCTCCCGGCTCACGCGACTAATCTCGCATTTTCCCTAAGTGAAAAAAAACTGTAATAGAGTGAGCTACTCACTTTTGTCATTTTTACCCAAACTGATAACCGTAATAGCCCCCTAGAAATCTAAAGTACAATGGGGAAATGTTGCAAGGCAACCCCTCTCCGTACTCCAAGGAATTGCGTACGAAAAAAAAAAACATTGTGATGACAATAGACAAATATGAGAATCAGATGGAAAAGTATCACAAAAACCACACTGAAGTCTGGCATCTGCGATGATCACTTTATTCTTCTTGATCATAAAGCGTATTCTTAGGTTAGATTTGGAATGCGTCGTTGCTAAGAACGGACGGAAGTGGCACCCAGGCCTGCAAGCCAGTGGAGTCATGAATAGCCCAGAGCCGGTACACGTACTCTCGGCAACTTATCAAAGCTCGAGTATCATAATGCGCGTTTCTTCAATGGCCAAGTTGAGTATATGGTCGATTTGCGATGAGTGCAACCGTATAATTATTTTACAAACTTTTCTCGTTACAGTTCTCCGCGATGAGATATCCTAGTAATAAAAAATAGAGAAAAGTCTCTATTAGAAGACTTCAGGGTGATAATTGATGGTCAAGGTTTCGACGTATTTCTTAGCCTCTGTCTGCACTTTCCTGTGGTCGGCGACAAGCCCATCAACGGCGTCCTCTTGGAGGTCGATTATCCGGGTGACGTACGGCATCTGGTCCTCAAGGTCTTCAGGTTGCTGGAGAGTGGTATAGGCGTCGATCGTCACTGGCTCCGGTTGGCCTCCATCCCCACCGTCCTCCTCCAGGTAATTTTCTCCTACATCGACGCCCACGTCATCCGTCGTCGTCGTCATGAGGAACCCGTCGGTCGTCTGTTTCCCCTCGTCCTCCGATATCCACCGCTTCACAGTGTTCCTGCCCGGAAAGTTGCAGCCGGATCTTTGGAGGTCGGCGAAAACCGCGCTAGAGTTCTGGTACAGTCGCGTCGCGAACTCTCTCTCCGCCCTCGTGTAAGGCGTTCTGGGTTTGTGTAGCGCCAGCTTCACCATCGCCCGGGCCACAGGACTTGTGCAGCCCTGCGCGTCCAGAAACTCGTCGACGGCCGTTCTCGACACGTAGCTCGGCCGCGGATTTTCAGCTTCCCGGACGCCTGAACGACGCCGATTCTGCTTGAGGAGCCGCATCGCTCTGCGAAGGTACTTGTTCTCGTTGCGCAGGCAGGTCAGGGTCTTTCCTTCGGTCTTGTTTGTGTAGGGACAGCAGGTGCTCCGTTCACGTGACTGTTCTTCGGAATCGTGTGCGGGTGGCCCCTGGAAATCACCGATGTACGACGATTAGCAAATAGAGAAGCTCACGCAAAGCTCAGCGCAGATGGCGCCACGTAAATATAACGTAAACAAAAGAAGCTGTTAACGCGCGCGGTATATTTTCACGGTGTCTGTCTTGTACTAAAATTATATGAATGGACATAATGGACAATAACCACGGACAATAGTCAAATTAATTTGACTATACCGGAATTGAAAAATCGGCGGCTACTCTTTTCGTTCTCTGTTCATTCTTTAAAGTGTCTTTTTTGTTCCATACAAACAGGGAAGGAATAACCCTTTTTTCAATATTTCGTGGCTCAGTTTCATACCCGTAATGAAAATGAGCTAGTATTATGTAATTAAATAATACCAGAAAGTTAAAAACATGCAAATATGTCAAATATAAATTTTTTGGGCATGATGATTAACTACTTTACAATATACTTTTAGAAGTAAACGTAAAATATTATGTTTATACACTGAACTGTAACAAATTCTTCATTTCTAGAGTCTGCAGATCTAGAATGATCAGACCATAGACCATCAGATTATAGCCTTCAATGTTTTGTGGCTGTAAAGTCCTTGCGACGGATAGCAATATCCCATTGCTTGCGAAGTTTTTCGTTTCTAGAGAATAAATAGACGACTTCATGTCTGCATTCAATTGCACAAATTGTTCACAATTTCTTCACAACAAACGGATTATTTAAGGAAAATTCAACAATAATTGTAGAAACACGGGCAAAACCAAAGAGAATCTCCCTAAACATCATGTTCTACTTACGTGGTGATACAATGTCCCCTCTAGCGGATGAAATTGGCAGTAAGGGGGCGTACGGAAATTACGTAACGCAATTGGGGGGGGGGGGGGGATCGGCCACGCGTTACGGTATACGTGGGGGGTGGGGGGTCTAGGTTTACGTTACGTCACGATTTTAGAACTGCCCGAAGTAGCAAAATTTCTAAATGTTCAAGTTTTCAATTTAAACCGCGCGCCATTTAACCGCGCAAAGTTGACAGCTTTCCATACGAAATGTCAGTTAAGAGGGAAATCACTGCCCAAGAACTTGCACAGTAGCTTGCCTCTTTCCCCAAGCAAAATTTGAAAAAATGGTTTTTTTTTGTTTTTTATCATTCTTGAAAGTACATATATTGAAAAAAATGTTGGCAACCTTTTTATTCACAAGTCCGAAAATTAAGGGAATTACAGTCACTTTAGTGAAAAGTATGGCATCGTTCACAGTAGATGAAATGCAGGCGCTTATTATTTTGTAAAATATGATGAAGATGAAGAACCGTCATATTGCTCGCGACTAGATACTTTAATGTGAATATCCATATTCTGGAAAAAACATAATTTTATATCAAGGCAAACGGAACGAAAACTGAACGCGTTTTTCCCGAGACTGCTTCTTTCGACCTTGTTCCAGCGAATACTCAAAAACTTGTCGACCGAGTTAAAATTTTTTAAAAACATTTTTGTTATTGTACATGATACGACATAATAAAACATAATAAAATACATATAAAGTTACGTGACATCGCGTAGACATCGCTGCGTTTTTGTCTGGGTCAGTAGTGCTCTCGCGTTTTTGTGCCCCTATTTTCAGAGATAAGGGATTGGACGTCAGATTACTTTATACGTATTTTATTATTCCAAACCACTATTGTTTGAAACATTGCTTGATCGGGCCATTAATTATCGAGATACGGCGATTTCCAAGTTTTCAACCCTAATTCCTTAGGGTTGGGGCGAGTTGAGGGGCAAAATTTCATTGGAGTAACTTTCAGTATGCAACCATCTAGCTTCAGTGAAAATTCTAATTCTACGCTAAAAGTGCTGGGTTTTCGTCTCCTTTACTGGATTATGACGTTCTTTTTAAAGGTGAACATAAAAACCAAGAAGAGAAATAGACTCCAATTAGAAAATGATTTCTTTATTTGCGTCTCAAAAATAGGACCACGACTCGCCAACTTATTAAAAAACAATCAGGCACAGCCTTCGCACTGAAATTGTTGTTCTTTTAATGTAGTGTAGGAACTACAACCCTCGCTTTTCACTTTTACCTGGCTTGCGACCGCAAGCCCCCGAGCAAGATTGCGCGACCCCCCGGAGGTCACGACCCACACGTTGAAAAACACTGCACCACAACAATGAATCGAAGCAACCGTCTTACATACAGGTCTGGATACGGCGACGATATGGTAAGTATACGAAGTCGATCCACATTTATTTACATTTTTCGTTACTACGTGGCATTGTTGCTCGTGGATGTGCAACAAGGATAGAATAACCTCTGTCTGTCTTGCTCACTCTCCTGAACGACGCACATACGCCTTTGACCTTGCCTCCTACTTTGTCGTATATTTAATGGGCAACTCATAAACTAAATGAATGAATAAATGATGAACTTATTAAAGACCGAAATGATTAATAGACACCCTCGAAATTTAGGTCATCGGCGTATGATATAAGAATTCCGTGGACCCAATGCAGCTGTGATAAGCATAAACGATCTTTATTCCAAATAATGAGATTCTACACTGACTGAGGTTATGTTTCGCACATCTACGCGCGAAGTGATAAGAGGCGAGGGCGGAAGGGTGGGAAACATGCCCCGAAACAGCCCCCTCACACTGGCCGCTGAAATTAGCTCGGAATTGTCGCCGAGTTTTGCCGCTTGTAGCGCTGGCAGGTACAAGACTGCTATAATGGGATCTGGAGAGGGGATGGGTTTGCCTGTAGGGTATAGGGGGTGTAGGGCAACACAAAAAAAAAGAATAATTTACAATATTTAAAACCGCTGTAATGAGGAAGGGGGGGGGGTAGGTTAGTCACATTACCTGCCTATGACTTGTCGAAGTTTTACAACATATATTACACGAATTCGTTTACCCAACGATAACCTCGAAAGCTCAAATGAGACAACAATAATGGCTGTATGACGTATAGCGCCGGAGACGGGGAAATCTCAGGCAGTCACGTCAGTGCCAGCGCCACGTACAGGGCGCTGGCAGAATTAAGAAACGGCTAGAAAACGCGAATCGTTTCGTCGTTTGGGGAAATCGGCCAGTGTCGGGGGGCTGCTGCGACAGTAGCGACGCATGAGGCAACGCGCGGAAAGAATATAGAAGCTCGTTGTAGTGCTTCATGGCATCACTGAAATCTAGCTTCGTTTCCAAATGTGTAAGTGAGACCGTGGTCGAGGCCCAATAGACTGCGAGTGAACTCGGTGTTATGGTTAGTAATTCACAATTCACTCTATGGTAACTACAATCTGTACATTTTTTTCACGATTTGCCAAGATATCGACTATTAGGCTCTTCCGCAACAATATTACATGTACGCTATGCGTTTCATCGCAATTGATTATATCGTTTGATCGAAGTTGCAATTTAAAATACCGAAGCGGTCGGAGCGTGTGATCGATGGCCTTAATGATTGATCATTTTCAGTCATATTTTATTTAGAGCAGCACCGCGGAAATCCGCAATAGATTATTCCCCAAAAATGTCCGCGTTATTCGATGTTTTCTTTATATGTATTTGTTAGTGCGTATACACACATTTGAACCTCTTTGAACAATGAAAGCCTTCATACAACTTGGTAAAACGTACGAAAACCGGCTGAAACTCACTGAGATTATTTAAGACTGACTTGAACTTACTAAACAGGCGATAAACTGAAACGCACTGATCCTTACTCAAACACACTAAACTTAAGCAAAACTTGTTCCAACTCGCGAAAACTTACTAAAATCTACTGCAAGTTAGTAGAACTTAAAAAAATCTTCGAAAACTTACACAGCAAAACTTATTCGAACTCATAAGTACTTGGGGAGCCAACTCAAGTTAGTAAAGTCAATGACGCAGTAAAAGTTAGTAGAAAAGGTTTATAGCAAAACTTACTAAATATTTAGTAAAACTCACTAAAACCGGATAACAGTAACTGAGGCGGATGCAACACCCATGTGACCGTCAACATGAAACTTTGTAACGAGAACCCGCATTTTTCTTGTATGTTCTTTCCTCGATAGATGTACGAAACCTTAATAGTATTTTCAAGGATTTATTGAATTTTTAATTCGGCTTTTTCCGAACATCACTCACCCCCAGTTCGTCCTCGTCCCCCGGGACCTTGAGGCGATCCGATTTCCCAAGATGGAACGCCACGTTAGATATTGGGTCTTCGTCCCTCGAGTCGGCTTCCCCGGTGCATGGATTTTCGTCAGTCTCGGTCGTAGCTCTGATCGACGATCCGGTCGTTCGGTCTTCCGTTTCCACGGCTCTCTCCTCCTCTCTAATATTACTGCAAGACTAATCTTCCGTTCGTAAATTATAATGCTATTCTATTTTCACGAGTACATCTGAAAGCGAATTGACATTATCGTATCTGCATATGTATTCGATCGTCTCGTTTTCAATTGGCAGCGCCATATCCCTTTTTCGTGCCATTTACGGACGACCATTTATGTTCTCGTTTTATGGGAATCTAGCTTTATATGTGAGATTTTGCACATGTCAGAAAATAACGAACGCTTTTTTTTTGGCACACAAGTTTTACACAATTTTATCAACTTTCGGTAAGTGTAACTAAGCTTTGACGTGTTTTTCTAGTTGCTAGACGGTTTTTGTAAGTTTCATCAAATTCTAGAGAGTTTTAGTAGGTTTTGAGGAGTTCTATTAAGTTTTACTCAATTTAAGGAGGTTCGAGTGAGTTTTTAAGTCGTATAGTGTTCGCGTCAGTTTTCGAAAGTTTCAGTACATTTTACCAAGTTCTGAAAAGTTTTAGCGAGTTTTTACAAACTCTGTAATGTTTTTGTGAGTTCTAACAAGTTTTACAAAGTTTTAGTGAGTTCTAACGAATTGTAAAAAGTTCTAGTGAGTTCTAACAAGTTTTAATAAATTTTAGCCGATGTTTAAGTGATCTTAGGCGAGTTTTTAGTAAGGCTTAGCAACTTTTGGTGGATGTAAGAACATCCCCGAGCGTTTTCGTCAGTTCTAGAAACTTTTAGTAAGTTTCACCAGGTTCTAGTGAGTTTTGGTGAATTTTAGTAGATACGTTTTAGCAACTTTTTAGTAAGGTTATTTAACTTTTATCACATTTGCATGATTCTCAGTGTGGTTTACTTGGTTTTAGGAAATTTCACCGAGTTTTAATAAGTTTTACTGAATTTTGACGAGTTTTAGTGAGTTTTTAGTAGTTCTTAGCTACTTTGAGTAGATTTTAAGTTTTAGTGTATCTTTGTTCGTTCAAGAAGGATGGATTAATTTCGCCAAGGTTCCAGTCATTTTTGGTCAATCCTAGTAGGTTCGAATAGGTTTTAGCGAGTTTTTAGTCACTCTTACCGACTTGCAGTAAATTTCAGAAAATTCTAGAGTATTTTCGACAGTTATAGAAAGTTTTAGTAAATTTCGCCAGGTTCTAGACAATTTTAGTAAGCTTCACTAGGATCTAGTAAGTTTTAGTCAATTTTAGTAGATGCGAATGCATTTTAGCGAGTTTTCAGTTCGGCTTACCAACTCTTATCACATTTACATGATTCTTAGTGAGTTTTACAAGATTTTTGTCAGTTTTACGTAGTTTCAAAAAGTTTTACTAAAGTCCAACATGTTCGGATGAGTTTTAGTGAGTTTTAAGTAAATCTCAGCAACTTTTAGTCGATTCAAGTAGTCATAGAGTTTTTGTTTGTTTGTTCTCAAAAGTTTCAGTAAATTTTACCAATTTCAACCTCGTCAAAGATCAATCACGATGATTTTATTCGAATACCGATTGTCACTGCATCGGCGCATGATTTACAGTTTCTATCGGAAATCTCTCGTCCCTACCTCGAATTGCCCGGCGGGTGAACGCGATGTTTCCCGGATGAGGCTCTCGTCGAGTTCCTCGACGATGAATTCGACCACGGGCGAGGATGATCGAGTTCCGGGTTCCAGTTTGATCGGCTTCCCCGATCGGAACTCCCGGCAAATTTCGTCCCCGCGACTCACGTAACCGGTGAATGGCTCAGCCAGGAGCGCCCACGACGCGTCGACGCAGTCCGTCAGATCGTTCCGCTGCTTCGTTTCCCCATTAACGAACACCTCGCCGGAAACGTCGATTTCGCTCTCACGCACGTTATCCTGGCTCGCCTTTCTGAACTTGACTTCCTCGGAATAATGCCTGGGCACGACGTTGCGGCGCAGCGTCTCACGGGTCGCGTTCGTGAACGATCGCTCGTCGAAGTGGTCGCCACAGAGACCGGCCTTGCGCAACGAGGTCGCCGCCCAAGTGCGCAACCGAAAGTTTCCTGACAAGCAACGCGAAAAAAAAATTAAAATAATAAGAAACGTACGGAAAGTTTTCAAGCAGCGCGGACATTTTTTGAACCTGTTTTCTTTTTTCGAAATTGTCGGCGGAGGGCCGTTCCAACCCCTTTAATTCTTTGGTATATATTTATTTTTCAATTTATCTTTAATATTTTTTTTCATTTATTGTTTTAATTCTTTCGCCAATTGTTGTTTTCGTCTTCTTATTCGTTATTATTTCCTTTCTTTTAAATCCTTTATCATTTTCTTTCTCCATTTATTATTCCCATTTTGTACATTTATTGTTATTTACAATTTATCATTTATTAATATCATTTTATTTAGATACGTCTAGATGAATTCCCGAGTTCCAAAGTGTACCCTTGCAGGTTTTGACATATAATCCCTCTCATTAAACCCTTTTTTATCCCTCCCTACCTGCAAATTGCTAATATAACCTAAAGTTCCATTACGTCTGAAACCGTCTTAAGCTACACTATACCGCATTTGCAGAGAATGAGGGAAAACTGTAGAAAACCGGTAATAGTAGAGACGGCCCAATATTCTTGTGATTTTCTGGTGCAGACTTTAGCTCGAGTATCTACACCAAGGTATCAGAAGTATTGGCCTTCCGATCGCTGAGTGATGCGCTAGCCGGTGCACGGCTAGGCGGTCACCGCTCCGAGTATTGGCCATGCACAATGCTGCTTAACTCGATGTGCCGCCAGAGCCAAATGGTGACCGCCCATCTTCCAGTGTCCGTTAATTTATCATTTATTAATGTTTTCACTTTTTCATTCAATGTTTCTTTCACTGTATCGTTGATTATTGTTTCCATTTGTTCATCGACTATTGGTAGTTTGTTTGAATTCATTGTTTTCATTTTTGAAAATTCGACATTATTTTCATTTTTTCATTCATCATTGTTTTCAATTTATCATTGATTATTATTCTCAATTTTTTCATTGATTATTCTTTTTAGTGTTTCATTCATTGTTGTTTCACTTTTTTTTAATCATTGTTTTAATATCTTTTAATTCTCTACTTTCATTTTTTCATTGTTTTCATAATTTCATTAATTACTAATTCAATAACATTTATTTAGCAAGTACATTCGAGCATACTTTTTGAACGAGAAGATGTATTATGATTAAGCAGCATCATCGATGTCAATGTATTTTCCTTTTTTTTCATTGTGGAAAAAGATAATTGCATATCGCTTTGGGGATCATATGATTGAGGGCTTCGACTCTGGCGCACCTACCGCTCCTTTCGATCCACATCTCGAGACGTCTGTCCATCTCAGCCGGAAAGTGAAAGAGTTTCCGTCCGTTTATGAATTTCCCGTTGTAACATCCTATGTACGCACATCGGTCGTAAACTGTCTCCCTGGCAGACGTCGCTTTGTTTCTCTTCGTTATCTGGCGTGAGGAGTTTCTTTGTCCATATTTATCAAGCTTTATTTATTTTATTCGCGGATTTTATCGAAACAGAGCAGAGAAAAAAAGGAACGAAGATGAATGTATGATACACGTATGGCTATTGAATAATCAATTCGTGATAGAGAAATAATTGCAAATACGTACGGTCGGCATATCGCAGTGGCTAACCTCAAACTTTCAATGTACTTAGAGCAATCACCAAACGCACTGGTATTTGCATTTGTTTTTTACCATGTAAGATTCTCGATGTACGTTTCCGGTTTCGTAGCAGAGGACACGTGGCGTTAATGTTAACGCATTATGAACGTATGATAAAGAAAATAGCTCGAACGAACAATCAATATTGATCGTATCGTGAGCATTGTGTCGGAACGGTCCAAACACGATGGGGCTATTGTATGTTTACATTTACGTTTCGTTGCAGTGTGCAGTGCCACCAGCAGCGCTGAGGGTTGCCGGATAGTCTGATCATCAAGGCGCCAAGATGTCACTCGAGTCGCCAGAAATAGTAATTTTTGGGAGATTTCTCGGGTCGCCAAAAATCACCAATGGAAACATACGTTTTCCCCGGTTTTTTCAAACATTTATACCCGTATTCATAGTCCTTCCTTAAGGAACAAGGATTCCTTGTTCCTCATTTCGCGTTTCATAGACCTTCCTTGACAGAACAAGGAGGCTTATTGGCCTCCTTATTTCAAGGCAGGTCTCGAGCTTCCTTGAGGAAACCTTCGGCGCTGTGATTGGCTGTTTCGTTTCATATGACTAGCGCTAGCGCTTGCGCTCGGCGTCTACGCAGTTTTTACCTGTATCGCAGACCAGTCTACAGGTTAACCTCAAAAATAGTTAAAAGTGGAGCACGTAAAAAGTTTCGAAACGTATCGCAGTGAACGGAGTTAAAAAAAAAGCTGAGCTAATAACAGCCTTTCGCGCTCTGTGTAATGAACATTCTTTCCTTCATCCATAATTGTACTCGTCGAAACTCAATTTATAATTTTGAACTTTGAGGTTATACACTCGAGGCTATACAATCGAGAGTCAAGCGGTTTGAGTTTGTTTCAAATATAGCCGAGTGGCGCTTCTATCAGCGGTTTTACCACCATAAGCAATCACATATCCCTAAATATGTCTTCCTTCTGGAAGGGAGAGTCGAATTGCGACTATGAAACAAGGACGCCTCTGAGATTCAAGGAAGCCTTCATCAAGGCGTCCTTTATCCTTGAGATAAGGAGAGACTATGAATACGGCCATTAAACAATTCACATTCATCGTGTTCCCAGTAGCCCTATTCTGTAACTCGTAACGACAACTTTCATTATAGTTAGCCAGCGATAGGCAAAAAGAGGCTCCCTTACTTCTATAATCGTGTATGCGATTGGCTGTCGCTAGCTGACGATAGTGAAAACTGTCGCTACTGAGTAAGGTGCGGCCTCATGCAGTCGCTCGTCGCGCGTTTGCAGCGACAAATCTGGTCACGTGATATGTAGCGACAAATGAGCTACTTATTTGATTCGCGGGAAATTCAAAATAGGGTCACATGGCCAGATTTATCGCTGCAAACGAGCGTCGAGCGACTGCATGAGGCCGCACCCTTATGGTCTCTGCACACTGCGCGCGATGAGCGATGAGCGATATCCAATAAGGGCTCAGGTATTTCGGAAACCCCCTGGGAGAGTGAAGCTCCCATTGGATATCGCTCATCGCTCGTCGCTCATCGCGCGCAGTGTGCAGAGGCCATTACAGAATAGGCCAACTGGTAGCACAGATGTCCGATTGACGTCGATAAGTAACCGTTTTCAGGTCATCTTTAACACATTGTCGTAAGATGACTATTCGACATCTTTCAAACGACATCCCATTACAGTTGTCGTGAAGTTATCTTTTTTATCATATATTTTGGCAGTAAAATCTTGTAAATCTTTAATTGCGATATGTTCCGAATGATTGCAGCTAGCTTAACATATTTTTTTAATTTTATGGTATCTCAAGCTGCCGAAGAGATTCTTCACTCGGATTTCCTAATAAACAGTCAGAAAATTCGAGTGAAGAATCGGTTTCCGCAGATTGCGATTCCCCAAAATGAAAAAAATTTTATAATAGCTGCAATCGTTCGGGAGATATCGCAATTAAAGATTTACAAGTTGCGCTGAGCGCGCTTCTAATGCTATATATACGCCTTCTCCGGTTCTGCGTCTCTACCCCCACCACTCGACCACTTTCGAGTGCTCGGCCGCTTTTACCCATGTTCGCACGCGTTTTCAACTAACTTTTCGGCATTTCATCCAAAATCGAAGATTGACGATTGGTAGCGCAAGTCTTCTACTTCCAAAATCACTTTGAAAAATAAAATTGGACGATCTCTGGAGCATCGAGGGATATTACAATTTAGGGCCGAGAAAAATTATTTTTGCAATTACGCGGAAACTAATTATCCGATAGCATCCAGGTTTTGCACACTAAAAGTACGCATAAATATCCAATATCACGCAAAGGCCGCACGCTGTAACTTTAAAAATGGCGGAGTTATCAAATTTTCAAAAAACGCTTGTTTGGAATAACACCCTGAATAATTATCGGATCGGGTTGTTCGATGACCCATTCTGTTCGTCTTTTTATTTCTTATACTTCGTCTTTTAGGTCTATTTCGATAGCTGTAATACTTTTCGTTTTATACGGAAAAAATGAAAAAAACACGATTTTTTCCACTAAATTTTTTATAAAAAAAAATAGCAATGGCAAATTGGAGTAGGAAACATATAACTAAGCAACTAGGGGTAGTTCCACGTGAGATCGCACGATCGGTTATCAGATGTTACTTTTGTCTCGGAATGAATGTTTTAGAGCTAATTTGCTTGGCCTATAGATAGCTTCGCCTAAACAGCCCCTACGTACCCACCCTCGCCGAATTGTGCTCTAAAAACTTGGGTAAATGCGTCTTGAAAATCACCTAGGTTCTCCTGCCCAATTATACTGGCAAGTCTAAATAGATTCTCATGTAAAAAAAAATCCCCCAGATAGCCCTTGCCAAATCGTGATACCCAAACCGGGACAGATTCGCCTTAAAAACCCTAGATTCCCTATAAAAAATAGCTTGCAATCCTAGGTAAGATGCCCCTGTGAAAGGCACCGGATGATCTTAAAAATCCCCTAAACATCCCTGTCTAATTCTAAAGCTGATATTTCATGCTTTGGGCCAACAGAGTGTTGAGTCACGAAAGCAGCGCTAATAAATTACTGGAATGCAGCTATTGCTCACTGCTCATGAAATATTAACTTACGAGTGCTAGTCGCGGCCCGAATTGCGCTTACAGCGGTTATAACGTGCTTACGGTTGATCTGATTGGTCCAATTGCAGCTGGTATTGCACTATGAGCGCTTACAGAGCCAATCGAACCCCGACCACTCTCTCACAAGCCGTTAAAAGCAGCAGCAACTTAGTAACATACTAGCACTCGTGACTCAACATGCCAGTGACAACTACCAGGTGAATAAAACGTTGCTGCGTCTTGCTGCACATGATATACTATTCCCATGGACAATAAGAAGCAGCAACATTCCAGTAACTTTCCAGTTGTAATTGCTGTTACACCATGTTGAGTCTCGAAAACAGTGCTAGTGAGTTACGAAAAGGCAGCCATTGCTCACTGCAATACTCCCCTTCGGTCAACATGTCAAGGGCAGTAAAAAGTCGCAACTTAGTAACCGAACAAGTGTCACTAGTACTGGGTCAATAGCATAATGAATCGCCAAAACAATGTTTATCAATTACTTGACACAGCTGCTGCTCGTGATATGTTTAGGGAGTACCTTCAGATTAGCATTCAAAAAATCATCGTTTCAATAACTTACTAGTTGTTACTAGCGTTGAGCGAATAGCATATTCAGTCACCATGCCGATTCTAGTAAGTAGCTAAAACCCGGTAGGTTTCAGTTGGCATATATCCAATGGAAGCTAAGGTATTCCAGAAACTCCCTAGGAAAGTGAAAGTCTCATTGGATATCGCTCATAGCAAATCACATGCGAAGTGCGGGTTCAATCAGTCAACTGACCGAAATCCGCAGATTTGTCCGGGAGCGAGAGGACGCAAACGGGATTCCCGTAACGAATGGGTGGCCGCAGCGTTTGGAGGGCGTCGCCACACGGGCATGCGGCTTGTGGGGAGTCGCGGGGTGCGCGCGCGGCTCTCCACAGCGCGCAGGGCCCAGGGACGCAGGACTCGCAGGCAGGGGCGTCGTTGGATGCGCCGCGCATCCATCGCATCATGCGCGCAGTGTGTATCGTGTAGGCGTTGGCAGCCGCCGAGAGACTCGTCTAGAGTACATACCGCGGATATGTCAATGACTCCTCCGGTCGGCGAAAACTTTCTGCCTCTGTACTCTCCGTATTGCTCGCTCACGACTAACGTGCGATAATAAGACGGGGGGCGTAGGTGTCTCACGCGTAATAAGGATACTCAGCGAGTTTGAGTCAAGGAATAGTTGCACTTTTTTTTGTTTGCTCGCTCCGCTTCCGTAGCACAGTCGCGTACACGGATTTTCCTAAATGCCGTACGCATACACGTACGCGACGAGAGCGAGAAAGACGTATGCACGCGAGCGAGCGGCGAGCTTTGAGAATTGACATTGTGTGTGCGCGCGCGTGTGCGTGTTTTTTTTCTTTTTTTCCTTCGTTGCATCGCGTAATTCGTGACAACGCCGTTTCATAAATTCGCGTCGTTTTTACGATATGCGGGTGATTTGCGAGCGGGCTTTCGATTTCGGTGAATGCACAACTGGCCGTCTTAATCGTAAAAGTAGTAGCCGGATCGTGAAGCGGCCCTCGCTTTGAGATGTTTCGAATGTTATTGTCGAATGAAGGAGACACATCGTTGCGACGGATTCACGCGGTCGGAAGGGACCTCACGTCGTTTCAACGATAAACTCGAGACTGGCAAAACAAACAAGTCGGAACGTATGAAACTTGCCTGATAATTACACTGCGGGACAGGTCAGTCAACGAGTTTCGTGTCTTTTTTTTTCTTTCTCCATTATTGCGGTTCGTCATTGTATTTTCGGTGTCGCGTTTCGTCATTGACCTCCTTACCGATTTCTCGCGATCGTCGATCGATCTCCCCCACTTCTCGTGCTTTTTCCTCGCCTTTCTGCAACTAAAGATCTCGGGAAATCTCGCGTTGATTTTTCCGGCTTCTTTTTTTCGACAACAGCCTCGATGCGCTCTTGCTCCGTTCCGAGCCCCCTCGTACACACCCACACGCGTCGTTCGACTTTTTGACAATTGGCCGAGCGCCACTAACCTCACATTTCCGTGGCTTTTGACGAATTTTTTTACTTTTCGCAAGCGCTTTGTGAAATAAATCAATTAAATTGAATCGTCGCGGGCATAAACGACTTTCGGGTTTGTTTCAGGTGGTTTGGGTTCGTTTGGTTTTTGGAAGCTTTTTTTCGGCAACGTTAATGAACTAAAATAGATGCAAAAATTAACTGTGTTTGGGTTTGTTTCGGTTAGGTTGAGGTTGGGAGGGTTCTTTAGTTTTAGGGTTAAAAAAAATCCAAAAAAGTTATGACCGAAGTCGATACAAAGCTTAACCATGCTTGGATTTCTGTTGGTTTTTGGGGTTTGTGAAAGCAGCTTTTGGAAGAAAATTCATCGCTGCAAGTAGATGCAAGGGTCAAATATGTTTGGGTTTCATCGTTTTTCGTAATTTTTCTTTCGAAATCCAAGCAGACATAAACCATGTTTGGGTTTTTTGGGAACGTATTTCGGGAAAAAATAACGAAAACGATTTGAAGTTCAACCATGTTTGGGTTAGTTCGCACTTGCTTGGGTTAGTTAACCCTTCGAGCGCACACCTTTGCCGCCAACCTATAAGTGCATCTTGGGTCAATTTGACCCAAGGCATTTTTCAAATCATTGTATTCCGGTAAATATGCATTTTTTATTTTTTTTTCTTAGAGACGTTTTTTTGTAGTAAATTATCCATATTTTATGGCCGTAAATTTATTTTTTGACGGAAACGAAAATGAAATGCCAAAACATTCGTTCAAAGTGGGGCGTATGTTGAAAAATACATACTTACACGACGTATAAAACGACTCAGTGTGTACTAGAAGGGTTAAAACATATTTGGGTTTGTTCGATCTTCACAATTTACGAAAAGAAAAAAAACCAAATGTCGATGCAATCGAAAAAAGGGGCCACAAACAAGTCCGACAAATTAAAAAAATCCAAAAGCCAACGATGTTTAAAAAAAGATAAGCTGAAAAAATCCTGGTGATAATGCATATCCCTGTAACCCGAGTATGGAATGACAAATCTGAACAAAGTCGCTCAGTGATGCTATGCTCCGCAGTCCATGATGTCTAGATGTTTTTTACTGTTTACAATTGAGTTGTAAAATGTTGAAACTTTAACAAATTCAGGACGCTCAATCCACAGGGCAAATCTGGTCGATTATTTTTAAAACATAGAAGAAAAAAACGCACGTAATTTTAATACGACGCGACACATTACAAATATATACACCTGTGATTTGAGAAAGAACTGGCCGTAACGGATGAAAGATCAGCTTTCAACTAATACATTTGCCGCTTTCTTTGGTTGAACCTTTTTTTTTAATCCCAAAATGTTACCAAAAATCTACTGAATTTCCGTACGCTTATGGGAAATTGGTAAAACTGATCCAAATATCTTTGAGCGCTTGCCAAAACACTTAAGAACAAGCTCAAACTCTCTGAAGTCTGATCCAGCCTACTAAAAGCTAGTCAAAGTTACTGAAGGGTCGCTGAAAACGTCATCTGCTGAATCCATTAAACTTGGTGAAAACTTACTAAAATATCGAGCTGGTGGAAATTGATTGAAGCGTATTAGAATTTGGCGAAACGGACTGAAGCTACCTAAAACTTGCTGAAATAGTTTACAGCTTGCTTGAACTTACGGAAACTCAGTAGAGCCTACTATGAATCGGTGAAATTCGTGAGAACTTGATTAAAGTCATTGAAAGTTTGTTAAACTCGAGAGAACTTGCGAAAACTGACTAAACCTATGTAAAACTTGCTTGAACTCAGTGAAACTTAGTTGAGTCTACTGAATGTTAGTAAAATTCAGCAAAACTTAATTAAACTCGCTAGAAGATTGGTTAACTTGAAGAAACTTACTCAAGCTCACTGAACCTACGTAAAACTTGTTAAAACGCTTGAAAACTTGCTTCGACTCACTAAAGCTTACTCTAGTCTACAAAAAGTTAGTCAAATTTGCCATAACTTAGTTAAACCCATTGAAAGTTTGTTAAACCTTTTGGAACTTGGTAAAACTCACTAATATCTTCCAAAGTTTACTATACGAGTCAAAAATGTTTTCGAACTTACGAAAACATGCCCGGGATTTTAAGAATGTTTTAAAAACTCTCTAACGCTTACTAAAACATACGATTACTAAAACTAAGGAAAACTAACTAGAATTTGGCAAAAGGGACTGAACCTACTTGGAACTTGCCGAAACACTTGAAAATTGGCACAATTTCACAGAAACTTACTCGAACTTACCAAAAATTGGTGAAATTCGCCAGAACTCAATTAGACGCTTTTAAAGCTAGTTAAACTTGCTTGAACTCACGAAAACCTATTAAAAGTTTGTAGAAAATTTGCTAAGAACTGTCCAAATTGCTGAAAACTTTCTGAAGCCCAGTAAAATTGAATACACTTTATTTAGTTTAAACTTTATGAAACTTTTCGTTATGTAAATTAAAAAAATATTCAATCCACCAACACTCAGACAAATTTACTAAAATCAAGGAAAACTCCCTTAAACCAACTAAAAGTTATCAAAACTTACTAAACGTTCGCAAAAGTTACTAAGATTCACCAAAATTGCTATACTTACTGAAGTTCACTTCAGGCAAAGAGATCAAACTGAATTTGTGAAAGAACTAACAAAGAAAAACAAAGCAACCAATTAAAACACATAAAACATTTTTACGCTGTCCCCATTTCTTGCCAGGCATACTGCCCACAAACTTCTTTTATCGGTAGCTAGTAATTATCAGAGGATCGATTTCTAGGGTGTGATGGTCCCCAAATTCATCGTCCTCGAAGTCCCAGACATGGTTGTGGAGGACTGGGCGAGAAAGGAACACCAGAGCTTTTCGGGGACGATAAATTTGGGGATTAGTTAAAAAAAAGCAATCGGATGATTTGTATACTCCAAAATATTGAATTTTCGCGAAGTACCCAAAACCCGTGTATACTCGATTTTTTTTTTTTTCATTTTGTGGGATACAGCCTGATTTTTTTCTACGAAGGAGAGCATTATCGAGAGATAGCATAGGAACAAAAAAACGGAAATTCTGCAAATCGCTTCCTTATCATTGTATTCCGCTTACGAAGCTTTCTCTCCGAGGAAACGATACAAACGTTGTGAGACGAGCAATGTGCAAGTTTTCTTATCTCCTCGTTTTGTTTTGTCCGCAAATAGAGACGGGATAAAAATAATTTGGAGCTGGAGGAAGAACTGAAGTTGAACATTTTTGGGGGGGGGGGGGGGGGAGAAAAAAGTTGAACCACGAAGATCGTGATGGTGGCCTGAGAAACGCTCTGCGTGTTTGCTCGAGATAAGATTTCGTTCTCATGACGGAATGACACGTAAGATAGAGCCGTGTACGGTCTCGTGTGTGAATGAATCGAGTGGGAAGAGACTTTTCACGAATCGAGGGTCAATAAAAAAAAAATCGGCGAAGTCTCTTGACAATTGACGAAGAGATTCTTTTTGCTGTAGCAGTCTGAGAATTTCTTCAATGTTAATGAATAAATAAGTAAATAATTCGACAATGAAAAGAATTTAATATTTTTTCTGTATTTATAAGAAAAAAAGAAATTGAATGAGGGCAATTATTTAGTATACTTGCAATTGTTTCCGACAACAATAACGAACGTGGTTATTTTTAGATTGGTCACCACCGTGGCTGAAACAACCTAATTGACTGGAATGTCAAACAATCAGCTAGTGGATTCTTGCCTGTAAGTATAACGCCTGCATTCGCGTTGACTTCACTTCCGATATAATCCTTGTGAACAAACTGATTTTTCTTTCAATTGTTTTTTTGGGAAAACAACAACATACGACTTTCCGTGAACGTTAGAGAGATTTCGGACGAATGACGAATGTCCTTCCCTTTGCCTTTCGGCGGGTCGAAAGGTGACGCTCGTCCCTTTCCGAAGTGTCAATTGTCTCGAAGAAAACTGGCATACCGCAAATTCATTGTTTCGATTTTAGGCGATGAGCCTAGGGAAAATGTCTTATAGATCTAGTAACTCTAGTGGTAATGAAAGTTCTTGAACATAAGGTCAATTTTCGATCACTTTTCATTCATTCTACGGTCATGACAACGACCGCTGTTACTCAACCAAAATTGCCAAGATTTTGAGCACGTCTCCCTGCTGATAAAATCAACCTGAATTGCGAAAACGATCACCTGGCCGTGAAAAAAGCGTCCTATCGGTGCATACGCCAAACAGGGTTGGAAAAAGTTACTAGATGTGCAATTCCCTAGATGCGTGCCTTTATCAAGCGCCATTGTAAAAATTACTGGACACTCGATTCCCTATATTTGTGCCTACACCAAGCTGGATCGGCAAAGTTACGAGACGTGCAACATCCCAAATTTGCGCGTAGTTTGAGTGGGATCAGAAAACTTACCAGACTCGCATTTCCCTAAATCTGTGCGAAGATGATACGCACTTCTAGATACGCATTTTCGTAAATCTGCGCGTAGATCAAACGGGATCGGGAAAGTTCCTAGAACGCGGTCAAAAAGGTTACTAGACACGTAGCGTTCTAAATCTGTGCGTATACCAAACGGCATCGGAAAAGTTACTAGATACGCAGTCCCCTAAGTCTTTGGGCGGACCGAACGAGATTCAAACTGTTACTGTACACACAGTCCCCTAAATCTGTAGACTCATGTCCAAGGAGACTAGAAAGAAGGAGTCGGCACTCCCTACTGAAACAGTTCTTTCAATCTGTCGCAGAGGTGTAGTCAAGGAGACTAGAGTAAAGGAGCCCGAACGCTGTACTGCGGACGTGGGCTATGAAAGCGGCGAAAATGTTTACTGAAATATCCGCTGGCGCTGCTGTACTCAAGATAGGATGACAGAGACGGAATAAGAAAAGAGAGAGAAGAGGATATTCAAAGCGGAGTTATACGCAAAACAGATGAAAAAAACAGTAAATTTGTTCGTTCGTCGATTAATTCTGTCATCGTGCATTTGTTAATTAGAGAATATTTTTGGGCAGAATTCAAGGCCAAGTCAACCTACACCCTAGAAAGATTTATTAATAAATTATTTTTATACAATGCGCGATCAAATCCAAACGAATTAAAAAAACAACGAAATGTGCGCATATTTATTATTTAATGCACAATATGAATGTTTTTTTTCGTACAGGTAATGGGACAATCGCTCACTGCACTCCAGAGCACTGATGTTTATCGCAATAAAAAAATCCTTGTAAATCTTGTTGGTGCGTTCAAAGACGAAAAGTCAAGAACCAAGAATGACGTAATAAATGCAAACCGGGATAAGCAAGAATTCTCCAGTTTGTATATACGCTCACTTCATAGGGTCACTGATGCCATACTTCATATCCTACCCTCCCTGCACTAGCGCTTGCTGTGGCTGAATTTAGAACCACAACTTTTCGTTACTTTCAGGGTCCACGTTTATAATGCTTTTCCTATCTGCGTTCGGGCTCCTTTACTCTAGTCTCCATGGGTGTAGTGCTGAGTTCCGCCGCAGGCGTCGCTAGTGTTCTTGGAAACCAATGATATATAGTAATACAAAACTGCATAAGGTGAAACCGTGTTATGACGGCGAAATTGTTTGCGCTTGTCAAACACAAATATATCTGTCGTGTACACCGGCACAGCAGGTATATAAAACTCTCGCGAGCGAATTCTTTTTCAACGAATTTAATTCTTTATTTGCGACGGCAACGGCAAAGAAGGAGCAGGGAGTATTTCTAAATTTACTGTTAAATTACTCGTGTTGTACTTATTATAAAATTATTATATCTGATGTGTTTATTATATAATAAGGCCATGTGAATAAAACAACACGAGTTGTTTCATTAATGTGTGCTTTATCAATATTATATATATTTTATTTATTATATATATGTACACAATATTATTATATATTATAATGGAAGGAATCCCCAATTTCGGGTGTGCGAGAGTGAACGCACCATGACTGTTCCAAGTGAGTACGAGGAGAAACACGATCACCCCAGTTTTGTGATTGGTCGTTGAGGCGGAGCTCGCACCTTATGCAGTTTTGTATTACTATATATTATCGTTTCCCAAGAACACTAGCGACGCCTGCGGCGGAACTGAGCACTACACCTCTGCGACCGCTTGAAAGAACTTCGTACATACAGGCTAGGATAGGGAGTTTGGACTACTTTACTCTAGTCTCCTTGCTCATATCATAAAAACTGAAAACTAGGTGGCAAAACATGTCCTACTGACATTTGCACTAGTCGATAACTCGTGAACCAAAGACGGTCGTTAGCCTCAACGCGTAGTGCTAAGTATTTTTGTTTATACAGTCGAACCTCGATATAACAAAGATTTATCCATTCCTTTCCGATAGACACCCGAAACCTTGGTACAATAGCATAATAATATACATTAAGCTCTAATTGCTAATTACTTGTAAAAATTGTGCTAACACCTTTCTTTCTTTAAAAAAATATCCCTCTATTTATAGTACTAACATATTTTTTTAAAGAACGCGATCTCGATATAGCGAACCCTCAATGTAATGAAAACTCGATATGACGAACTTCTGATGTTTTCCATTTCACGATCAGTAAAGAACAGTAGTGTTTTGGTAACTAACCATTATCCGCTTGATGTCGTTGAAGTTCGCTTCGTTGGAATGCACCGGAAGCTCTTTTTCCTATCTTCGTTTTCATTGTTATACGGAATCTTGTTTTTTTTTGTTGTTTACGTTCGTCAATCTTGAATGAGGATACGTTAAACAAATGGCCCGAATATAAACAGAGCAATTGTTAAAATGTTTTGTACATTCCAACGATGCAAAGTTCAAGATTACTCTGCTAGGCTGTTGGCCATGCTATTGGACTAATGCTAATAACAACTCGTCAGTTACTAAAAACAGCGGGAAATCCAGCAGCTTCGTTAACTTGCTGACACAACTTAAGTTTTGAGTGCTTTATTCAACTTGAGTTTGCACTATCAGACGAGTTTTTGCGACGCAATCTTCAATGAGACTTAATGAAAGCAATGCAAATAATTGAAAACGAGCCATTGATATAAATCTCAATATATGTTTACCCTCGTCCCCGTTCTTCGTTTGGTATTATGGCGGTTACTCAACCGAACGTGTGTTCAGGTTATTTACCCTTAATTAAAGCGGCACACCACTGGGACGGGTAGAAAATCGATTTTTTTCCATCTTCTTAAAGTATACGTATTAAATATTTAAATTCGACTAAGTTACAGCCGATTTTGTGAGAGCCGGTAGCGCAATGTCTCAACCTGGCCGGAATCATAACTCCAGCCATAATTCTCCGATTTTCAATTTAAAAAAGCAAAATGTCCGTAATTGCAGTAGCTATCGTGTTACGTATCCACTTTTTTGTTCATTGAAAGGCCATAGCCGGGTGAGTAGGGAAAAATTGCCTCCGCATTTTTTCCAGCGACATTTGGAGTATATTCTGAGGTATAAAAAAAAACAAATTTTCTGAAAATTTCATCCCCGTCAACGCAATGGTTTTAGAAAAATGAATTTTTTTTAAATATCAAAAAAAAAATCCGGAAACGGTTCAGTGGATCGATTTGATTTTTTTTTTGTACTTGTTACGATCAAACGTGTTACGGAATAAAATTATAGAACATCTTGCGAAAGATTAAGGTTTGAAAAAAAAATAATGTTCCTTGTTTTATTATTTTTTTACTATTATCCACTTGGGGTACAATAACAAAAAGTTTTTCATATAATCTTTGGGCACCTTATTAGATTATATAATTTTTTCAAAATGATCGGATTGGTACGCCACAGTGAAAAAAACAGACTTTATTGATATATTTTAGTTATCTTTCTGTACAGATATATCTAGTTATATATATACAATAGAAAATTGTTAGTTTAATTAAACTAAATTAAATTTAATTTAATTAATTTAATTAAAACTAAATTTATTTAAACTAACAGTTTTCTATTGTGTGTGTATATATATATATAACTAAATATATCAGTACAGATATCCAACTAAAATATATTAATAAAGTCTGTTTCTTTGTTTTTCACTGTGGCGTACCAAACCGATCATTTTGAAAAGATTTAATAATCTAGTAAGGTGCCCAAAGATTATATGAAAAAAATTTCGTCATTGTGCCCAAGGGGATTATAGTAAGAAAAAAATAAAACAGGGAAATTGTTCTTTTTTTTCAAACCTTAATCTTCCGCAAGATGTTCTATAATTTTATTTCGTAACACATTTGATCGTAACAAGTACCAAAAAAAAATCAAATCGATCCACTGAACCGTTTCCAGAAAAAAATTTTTTTTGATATTTAAAAAAAATTCTTTTTTTTTTAACCATTGCGTTGACGGGGATGAAATTTTCAGAAAATTTGTTTTTTTTATACCTTAGAATATACTCCAAATTTTGCTGGAAAAAATGCGGGGGCAATTGTTCCCTACTTACCCGGCCATGGCCTTTGGTATTTTTTAAGCCCCGGAATATAATTGAAAATTTCGCCAAAGTTACACTTTGTTTTTAACACTCGCGATTTTGTGCAAAAAGATTGTATCTTATATTATCTTATATTATAAAACTTTTCCATTTTTATTTTCCACACTAACCATTGTAAAGTTATCGATTCGACTGATGAACGACATTTTTCTATACCGAGGCTCCATTACACCTTAATAACCCTGTAAGTTTTTAATTTTTTAAAAATAAAATTTTACCCGAACTTAGCTCAATGTTTGCTTAACAACATACCTTATTCTCAATCCCAAAATGGGGTTGAAGTCCGTAACGTTGGATAGCAGCGAAAATTCATTTCCATTTCTCATTTTCATTATTATCCAAAATCCTATTCTGAAGACTTAGGTTGTAAATCGCTAAGTAACAATCGTAAAAAATGTTTGCGTTCTATTTGTAGCTCAATTATGCCGAAGAAAATTGAGGGAATGAAAAAAAATGATTTGATGCTGACATTGCGATGTCTCATTGCAACGATGCAAACCTCAACGTCATATCCCAAATAGATAATTTATAGTAGACGAAAGAAAAAAAATTTCGGCTCGTCACAGTTTTGTGCACCCTTAACGCGCTTGATCGGTAATTTAAAAAAACTCATTTTAGTGACTGACAAATGGATACCTTATTTTGTTATTCCCATTATGATTATTGCTGAAAATTGTAATCGCTTTAATTACATCGTAATAATTACATCGTAAGGGTCCAAATAATTCCCTGCACAATGTCGCGATAACTCAACTGACGATTGTTTCTTAATATCAGGCTGGTGAATCGGAGGATAGAGCAGAGGCAAGAACACAACATAACACGTACTGAAATAACACAGAGGTGATCTATTTACGTTTATGCGAGATAGAATGAGATGCACAATAGAATCCAAAGTGGATGATATTGATGAAAAAACATATTTCGTCGAATAATTGGTAGCGGGTTGCCGCGAAAGTGTTTAGTGCATGTTATTGAGTAGATCAGAGGGGCCGCGAGGCTCTTTCGGTAATTCGATTTGCATGTGAGATGCGAAGGTACCTTCTTGATCGTGACATGCGGCAGCGTCAGCTAAATTTACGTTTTTAAGCCGAATGATACAATGATTTCATTGAAGGACGGTCGTGATTGAATTTCCTTAAGAGTAAGGAGAAACAGAAGGGAATGTGTTGGTAATTGGAGCTAGGTGATACCACGACGGAAGAGCGTTATACCGGCCATCTTGAGGTGCCACTTTTTATGGCGTTTATGAAAGCCACCTACAGCCACTTGTTGCCGTCTGCAGCTACTTTGGCGTCAGACTCCTCACATGACACAAGTGAAGTGAAGCTCCAAATGTTATAAATTGGATATAAAACATCGTAGCGCGTTGGCAACCTTGAGAAATAACAAATGCAGCTAAAAATTGGAAGGTACTTCCGGTATATTCGTCATGCACTGACGTCTAATTCGCTTAGAACTACACGCGCCCTCCTGTTTCCCGTTACTCTTAGGAACTTCCTCGCCATTTCACTAGCAAGGGTTGTTACGCATATGGAAAACAGGGAAAACCGGGAAAACTCAGGGAATTTCGTTCCTCCCGAAATAATCAGGGAAAAGTCGGGGAATTTCGGAAATTTTCTGGACTTTTCTCACAATTTACTTTTTGAAAGAGATACGAAAAATGAAACCGACTTGACAAAAAAACTGAACAGTATGAAAATACATATTTTTGTATATCTTTAATATTTATATTATTCCTCATTATACACAAAAGAAAGTTATGTCAGTGTCAAACATTGAGGATTAAAAAAACTGAAAACTAATTTACTGTAAAGCTACATTTGTAAATTAAAGTAAATTAAAAGTAAAGCTACAAAAATACATTTGTATTCGATCTGTCGATACACAACCACATCATTATCATTATAGATAAGTATTTATATTTATTTTTTGTTTATTTTCACCGGCGTAACAACTTTTGTTTATAATGAAGAACAGGTTATGTATTTGCTTTTAATGTCTTTTTTGTACTTTATAATGTTCAAATTATGTTTCGAATTTCAGTTAAAAAAAATAAATATCAATTTTATCGAATTTCCATGTGTTTGGTCTTACAAAAATTATGTTATCCAGTTCAACATAATTCTTCAATAGAAGGATCGAGTTGAGAATTTCCTTTGTTTCTTCAAGCCGGTTAAAAATGTTGTTTTTTCTTCACAAAAATCAGTCATTGCTATTTTTACGTATATAATTTTCCCGTATAGTTCGTAACGTTTACAAATACTACTATCTCTCTAACTCAAAAAATATATGTTTGGTGAAAAGAAAGTGTTCTTTATTTGACCCTAATCTGGCTAGTCTGCAAAAACCTGGAATTTTTGCGAAATCTGTATGGAAAACCTGGAAAAGTCAGGGACTTTCTGAGTCAATAATGCGTAACAACCCTGCTAGCGAAAGCTTTCCAGACGAGGGAGTCACTGTGAAAACAACGATTCGATTGCGTCCCTTTGTAGGTCTTACACATTGCCGCTTTGCCATTTGAGTGAAGTGTCTTTTGCGTTATCCGGTCACAGAATTTCAATCGGTAAGAAACAATCGCCGCTGCGGTATGCTCCAAAGAAAAGGTGCCTTTGAATTCGCTGGGAAGCAGTAGAAGACTATAAAAGTTGTATTCTCGTAGAAAAAAAAGCACGCTCTTACATACAGGTCCGAAAACTCCAGCGGTGGTCCAAGCCTTTTTTTTCGTAAATTTAATCCACTTTGTCGTCCCAAAGGACTCTGTCATCGGTCCGTGTCCTCGGCGAAAAGAGAATGGAAATACGAAATACAGAGATGGTTCCTCCAAACTCAGTATGAAGTTGATTGCAACATATTTGTAGCCAAGACTCGTGGGAGTTTCATTGGAGTAACGTTAAAAAAGGACTGAACCATGTCTGTTGATGCAGCCTTCTCCAACATGTTGTCCGTAAAGTAAGACGATTCCAATTGCTGACTGCGGCACTAAAACTTTTGGACTCTTGTAGTTCGTTTTACATGTGTGGTCTGTGCAAGAATCAGGCCGACGTCTTACCACGTGCTAGATCTCGCAGCTTGGGCTAATAATTATAAACTGCACGTGACGGTACAACGTATGGTGGCAAAACCTCGCATTAACGTCATTAAGGGAACGTCCCGTGCAACTGAAATCGGCCCGAGTTAGCGGACCTGAATGTAAGTCCGCGAGTGACAGCTTACCAGCTTGCTAGTCCACTGGAGTATGCACGTAGGATTTGACAATTGAAGGCAGTGCTGTTGGTGCGTTTGAATCCTGGGCGTCCCATATTGTAGACGCGAACAACAAATGAACAGTTTTTACTGGTGGTATATCGTTCTATCCACAATATATACTTCGCTAACCGAAACAGCCTAGTCCTTGAAGACATTGGCAGAATTTTCGGCAAAACGTACTGAGCAAGCTCCAAAACGTTCCCAATTGTGCTGTTACCAAATTGGATGAGGTGTGTCAGTGCTAATGTTAGTTTTTTTTTTTAAAAGCACCCTAGTAACTCTCAGCCCAGAAGACTCTCAATCTTGACGACATTGCGATAACCGTTTGTTACAGACGTGTTCTTCAGGAAACAGGTTCCGACATGCCCCAGTACACGTAAGTCCACTTAGTACGCAGGTGCCAATTGCACAAAAATGTATATACGTACAGGATTAATGAGTGTGTCTCAACCTTTAAAAACCGAATGAAGCGGACAGAGCGAAACAGATTACAATGGAAGCAATGGCCAAGCTGACACGCATTCCTTACATTCATCCCACTTGTCGATGCAGGAGGATCCTCTGCTCATTCGAACACACAAGCAGCAAACATCCCAACAAGTAAGCAGCTCGTAGTATCCCTCTAACCGCTTCTGCAGAATTCTCGATTTGTCATTCGGTCTCAGCAAATCGGCTGAAAATCAACTGCTGTTGGATTTCTGTCAATCGGTCTTTGAGCTACTAAATACGCCATTTTTAGGTGTTAAATGTGACGTGGGCGATGACGTGGAGTTGTACAGTTTTTTCTTCTAGTCACTACGGTTTTCGTTGGTTCAGGTCGAAAATTCGTTAAACTAAAACCCCACGTAAAATATTATTTTTCGTGTTCCCCATTCTTTTTTTAGTTGCCGCAAATGTAAGTATTTAGATGCTTTTTTAGGCGGAACGAATATGCATCCTAAGTGCTCAAGTTAATGAGTGAATTACGAATTGTTTTCGACAAAAATATCAAACTAAGGTAAACGGCCCATTTATTGACACTGTCCCATATTGTAACACCGACGGTATAATTTTCACTGACACAAATACCATTTTTGTCGATAACATTCCAATTACCGACTAATTGAAGAGAGTTTTTCACTTTTAATTATTGGAGAAATACACGATTTTACATGAAATTCTTAGAATAGAAACTGACTAGAGAATAGTCCGACAAGCGTCTGAAGGGCTACACAGTGGCAGTCCTAGACGATACCAACTAGGCACGACAAGCGACATATCGTGAATTTTGTTCGTCATGTGAGTATAAAAAGACATAAAAATTATGTCAACATCTTCAGCAGGAACCAGACTATAGACGAGATAAGAAATAATTTAACTTTTGGTTAGGTATTTATTTAAATTTACGGTGTCAATAAGTGCGTCACGTAATTGAGGTTATGCCGCTGTTGTTGAGCCTCGGTTTATCACCTGTTGCGTCGAACAATTCGCGTTGCTTAGTTATTCTGATTCGCCGTGAAACAATTAAACGATTATCATTTATGCACATCTAATATGTAAACTACTTTGTAACCTAACGCTGCTGATGTGTTTTTTTATTGTTGTTTTATTATTAAACAAAAGTTAGAGCGCTCGGAAAGTGAGCCAAAAAGAAATTGACAAAAGAAACAAAATAATCTTTGGTAACTATTTTTTGTTTGTTATTTTCTATACCCCTCATATTCTTATGTAAAGAAAATAAAATAGTCGTACACTAATTGAATATAGTTCGTGGTTTGTACCTAACGTGTGTCCGTGATATTCCATATACTTATTGCAATTTAACCCGTTTGAATGGGAATATTCGGGATTGTCAGAAAGTGGTCCCGCGCAGGGGTCATAAACTGCGCCACGAGTGTCATGAATCGGTACGCGCAGGCCTCACAAACTACGACACGGGTGTTTCTCCAGTGTCGGAAACCCCGGCAGCAGAGAAGCGCTATTGAAATAATGATTTTATTAATAAATCTTAATCCTTTCACTTTTACAATGGGTGAATCTCGTTCCGAGGGCTTTAAGGGGGGATTGTCTTTTTTTCGCAAAATTTACCGCTTTTTGGGAATTTTTTTGTGAAGAAAGTATACAACGGAAAACTTGTGAAACTTGGCATATAGTTTTATCGATCTGTTTACTACATACAAAAAAATTTTTAAACAATTTCATCAAAAAATCCGCCTCCCACCCCCCTCGACGCGCGATGGTCCTTTTTTGATGGTGTGCACGATTACAGCCTTCACATTCATCCTGCAACAAAAACCCAAAAAGCATTTTACTTTAGACACATATAGCTATCGTTCGATGAAGGGAAAAAAAAAAATTGACGATTTGGTGACGTTTTGAACCTGAAGTATCGATTTTTCGAAAAACATTGATCGATTTTTTGTTATAAATAAAAAACCATTAAACGTATTGCTTTTTTGCTTCATCAAACGATAGCTATATGTGTCTAAAGTAAAATGCTTTTTGGGTTTTTGTTGCAGGATGAACGTGAAGGCTGTAATCGTGCACACCGTCAAAAAAGGACCATCGCGCGTCGAGGGGGGTGGGAGGCGGATTTTTTGATGAAATTGGTTAAAAAATTTTTTGTATGTAGTAAACAGATCAATAAAACTATATGCCAAGTTTCACAAGTTTTCCGTTGTATACTTTCTTCACAAAAAAATTCCCAAAAAGCGGTAAATTTTGCGAAAAAAAAAGACAATCCCCCCTTAATGCACGTGTTGAAACCTTTAGTGTTCCCGTTCGGCTATATCACGACCGAATAAATAGCAGAAATCCGACGCCGCCGCTCTTAAAGTGTCATTAACTGGGCCGTTTACCTTATCTCGTAATTACCAAATTTCTACCAAAGTTTGCGCATTAAGGGCGTCTATCAGTTTAACCCACGGGAAAAATGTGAATTTCAAAATATCTTCACGAATAGCCAGTTGATAGAATGGAAATGCCATTCAGTGGCATTTATACCACGTATCAAAGTAACTTTACAATTTTTTTTACAACATCTTGTTACAACACGTCGACACGCTGACGCTGGACGAAGCGAGTAATCTTTGGCTGATAGTGTCCTGCGGACGGCAACACGACATCGCCGATTCTTCGCCGATTGGCTTTGAAAAACATGTCGAACCTTGTAAAAAGTTTTTGTAATTTGTGCAAGCAGCAGGCTTAGTTAAGTCAAAGAAACGAAAGAAAGAAAAAGTGGAACAAAAGTTTTCGTTTTTCTGGTCGATAGGTCACGACAGTGACTAAGGTAGTCCGCGAGGTGTCCCACATGGAGCCGGACACCGGGGCCGTAAGTTACATGTCAATGCCATTGATGTCACAGGAGTACCAGCACGGTGAATCCCGATATCCGGCGGATCCGTACATGGTCAGTTTCGATCATTACGACTCCTCCATGGGGTATTCGGCGCAACCGGGCTATCCCGGGACACACGGCATGTACATGCCGCAATCACATTCTCCTCACAGCCCGCATAGCCCATCGGACCACAGTCGAGCCTCGCCACCGATTGGTATGTTCTCCAATCTTGGATTCCGTACTATCTTTACCTTCCGCAAGATCCCAATTTGACCCAATATTTCGTCGATAATTCATAAAACGATGTCAACCTCGTCCCTGCTGCACTTCCTTCCGTCATTCGCGTCTCTGACGTACGCGCTATGTCGCTTCGGACTTTCGAAACAATTATTCTCGGAGGTGTCACAACTTTTCGGAAAATGAAGAATTTAGGACATGCGCGTCAACGGGCATGGGGGGCGGGGCGCTAAGACTCGGCACAATGCCGCAAATTCATACACTTTTGAAATAAATTGGTTTTCGTTTATGTTGCCGGCAGCCGTTATCGGAGCAAAAAGACAAAGTCATGAAAAATCACGAATATATGGATATACAAATAATCAGGAATATGTTTTTGTCGTCAATTTTGATGGTTTTGCTTACACTAAAAAAAAATGAATTGGAACCAACGTAGGTGGGAAAATAACAACAAATTTCGTGTAAAGTACTGACGATCTTGTTGGCCTATAAGCATTTTGAAGATATATCCGCTAGATAATTTAATTGATAACGAGTTTCAATTTTTTTTTAATTCATTTTTCCCATTAAGAATGAGCGGAAAATATTAAGCGAATATATTTATTGAATCCTCTAGTTGAATAAATGCTTATATGTTACAAAATACGACATTGGAAATTGACCGTTTGAAAAACGTTTTTTGTCTTCCAAATGTTGCAATAACACTTTTTTTAAATCAATTACTGGAAACTATTATATGAATATCGTTAAAAAAAGGAACCGCTAAAATATAGTGTTCAATTTCCCACAACTTATCTTTCCGTGGGCATAAAAAAAAAAAAAACGCTTTTTTCGTATCAAATCTGACCAAATGGAAAAAGCATTGGCAGAAAAAATATTTTAAAAAACGAGTCCGAAATTGTGAGTGCCGAAGAATCGTCGGCAACAATAAAACAGCATTCGACATTTTAAAATAATTCATAACTATACGAAGGGAGTAAATGGTTTTCTTTCGTCATTTCAGCATTGTGAATAAATTCGAAATCGTTCACCATGAAACGGCCTTTTTTTTTCTTCTTCTAACTTCGAGACATTTCGACACTTGTTTTTTGGTGATACATCTCGATATTTGTGTTTCTCATCTGCTTTAACATACTTCGTCCTCGTTTAATATACTCCGTACGTAATTTCAATACATTTTGACGCTTTTTTTCAATACATTTCGTTATTTTTACTTTTTTTTTACTACACTCCGCACTTTTTTTTCGAAGTAAGATTCAATACGTGTTTTCACGTTTTTTATTGCGATGCTTTTTTTTTCGTCGACGCGAAAAACAATGAGGTCAAAAGTACGAAAATACTCGAAGTGCTTAGCCTCGCGTATATTTTCATGCAGGAAATGATAATCTACGGGATGTTGTAACCGTTACAGAATACATGAGGAAGGGGCCGGCATATTCAGAAGGGGCTTACAACGATGTGGATCCAACGTTGAATCCAGCTCTGCAGGATCATTACCGTATTACACCAAGCCCCGGAGGTCCCGGAGAACAATACGGTAGCCCTAATATGCTCTCGATCAAATCGATCGTTTTTTATTTAATATTTTTCTCCTCTCGTTTCTGCGGCTAATGGTAAAGTCGTAAAAAAAAACAATTTTATTTTCGAAGAAGGTTCAGAACTGATACGAACAAGGAAACACCCAAATACCTTGCTGTATTTTTTTACAATGATGTCTACCATGGGAGATGTGTCAAGGTTGAATTTTAATGAAATCGTCGAACGGATTGGGTCTCACGTATTAATGTTTCGAGCATCTTTCGATGCGATGCATTTCTTGGAATTTACGAAGGATGGATAAACTCACGTGAAAAGGTCCCATACTCGACTAAATAAGGGCTTTATTTGTTTATAAAAACCGCAATTATTAATCTATCTTATAAATCGTGTGTAATTCGCTAGAAAATCGATCTAAGAACAGGGTTGTTACGCATATGGAAAACAGGGAAAAGCGGAAAAACTCAGGGCATTTCTTTCCTCTCGGAATAATCAGGGAAAAGTGAGGAAATATTTGGAAATTCTCTGGAATTTTCTCACAATTTACTTTTTGAAAGAGATACGAGAAATGTAATCGACTTGACGAAAAAACCGAACGGTATAAAAATAAATATTTTTGTATATTTTTAATATTTATATTATTCCTCATTATACACAAAAGAAAGTTATGTCAGTGTCAAACATTGAGGATTAAAAAAAACTGAAAACTAATTTACTGTAAAGCTACATTTGTAAATTAAAGTAAATTAAAAGCAAAGCTACAAAAATACATTTGTATTAGATCTGTCGATACACAACCACATCATTATCATTATAGATAAGTATTTGTATTTATTTTTTGTTTATTTTCACCGGCGTACAAACTTTTGTTTATAATGAAGAACACGTTATGTATTTGCTTTTAATGTCTTTGTTGTACTTTATAATGTTTAAATTATGTTTCGAATTTCAGTTAAAAAAAATAAATATCAATTTTATCGAATTTCCATGTGTTTGGTCTCAAAAAAATTATGTCATCCAGTTCAACATAATTCTTCAATAGAAGGATCGAGTTGAGAATTTCCTTTGTTTCTTCAAGTCGGTTAAAAATGTTGTTTTTTTTCTTCACAAAAATCAGTCACTGCTATTTTTACGTATATAATTTTCCCGTATAGTTTGTAACGTTTACAAATACTAATATCTCTCTGACTCAAAAAATATATGTTTGATGAAAAGAAAGTGTTCTTGCTGGAAAAGTCAGGGAATTTCTGAGTCAATAATGCGTAACAACCCTGTTGCGTCAGTCCAAAGTGAAAGTATCGAGTTTCCGTGAAAAACCGCTCTATTTTCGTTGATAAAATAACAATAACTAAGCGTCGAAAAAACTTTCTTCGTTCGAGCGCTACTTTTCTATATGTAAAAGCAGCTCGTAGAATTAGACGTTGATCGGTGCAGTGATTTTTTCGTCAAAAGTCACAGTCTACCTATAACCGCCCATAACTCCCTTAAATTTTAATGGAACGACGTGACATCAACAGACAATATTTTTGAAACATTATATTTCGAGGGTCTGTCGAGAAGCAAAAATCGATATTTTCGAACATTCAACTAGGCGTAAGCCCTCAAATTTAAGACCCCAAGTTGCAAAGAGCTGAGCTACGCAAATAAAAACCGTATTTTCTGCGTTTCAAGCTTATGCAGAGCGAGCATAAATGATGAAAATTGAAGCTCATCAACAGAATTTCTTGACGTAACTTAATCGAAAGTTCCAATCGAATGCCGGTCCATTGACCCTCTACTCACCGTTCTGATTCGACTGATTCATCATTTTTCAAAAATTCAGATCGCGTGAGCAACTCGTGGAACATGGACGACTCGGGCGAGCCCTCGCAGCATCCGAACGGTACGTAACGAATCGGCAACGAAAAAGAAAAGCGCCGTTCGCCTTTCCGGTGTTGGTAAAGACCACTGTGACTACTCTCGAACAGACGAGGGCAAGCTCCCATACGGTTGGGTGTGGCCCGTGGGGTACGGGCCCCCAGGAGGCGTGGGCCCGGTCTCGTTGTCCGGTGACGTGACGGCCTACGACGAGGGCGGACATCCGGCCTCGTTGACTGGCGCGATTCCCGTCGAGGTATTCGAGGAGGAGGTACACCTGCAACGTCTTCATCCCCGTCATCAGGTGCCACCGATGGGCAGTCCCCTCGAGGACGACCAAAAATCCATGAGATGGCGCGATCCCAATCTCTCCGAGGTCATCGGCTTCCTGAGCAATCCAAACAACGTTATAAAGGCGAACGCAGCCGCCTATCTTCAGCATCTTTGCTACATGGACGACCCCAACAAGCAAAAAACGCGCAGCATGGGCGGCATTCCACCCCTCGTGCAGCTCCTCGATCACGACAGTCCGGACGTGTACAGGAACGCGTGCGGGGCCCTCCGCAATCTCTCGTACGGACGGCAAAACGACGAGAACAAACGGGCGATCAAGAGTGCCGGTGGCGTGGCCGCTCTCATCAACTTGCTCCGCAAAACTTCCGACGCCAATATCAAAGAATTGGTCACCGGGGTGCTGTGGAATTTGTCCTCGTGCGAGGTGAGTGGCGCGGTTGTGCTGACGCGTCCGGACAGCTTTAGTCGTATTGCAGTTGGCAGATGCGGCGAAAACTATTTCTTCTTCATTTTTCAAGCGAACATGGTCAGACAGCCAAATCGCAGTTCCTTGGGAAGTTTTCTTTAGTCTCGAGACTAAAATCGAAACATTCAGATTCGATTGAAATTTGTATCACCGATAGATTAAGGATGTTGAGTCCCTGTGAAACATGTTAATGTTAATTGTTCAATAAATAGCTTCTTAATCGGCATGAAATTTTTACACGACCTCCTCAATACTTCGTGTAAAAGCATACCAAATTTTCAGAATTCTATCACCATTACTTCAACCTCCCTAGGGGTTGAAATAAAAAGTGATAAGAAAGTTCGGAAAATTTGGTACGTTTTTGTATGAAGTATTTAAGAGGTCGTGTTAAAATTTCACGACGATTAGGAAACTCGTTATTAAAAAATTAACATTTTTTAAAATAAATTTAAAAAAATGTATCAATAAACTTCGTTTTGTTTCCGTTGCTTTCAGTATATTGTAGATATTGCGAAATTGAGAGGTTAAAAAAAACTTATTGCAAAGTTACATCAGTTTCCATAAGACAACGTTTAATTTGTGAATGTTAATAGTTCAATAACGAGCTTCCTAATTGTGAGATTTTTACACGACCCCGGAAATACTTCATACAAAAACGTAGCAAATTTTTAGAATTTCATTGTCATTTGCGATTTGGGACTCGACATCCTTAACGATAGGAAAAGACAACAAAAAAATCGATTTTTCAAAAGTGCGAACCCCTACCCTTCCCTTAATTTATGGTGCGATAACTAGCTAAAAATCAATCAGTTTTACGACAGTATCGGAGATTTTTTTTTCTTTTGTTCAAGTTGAACCCCTGTCCATTTCGTGATAAACATGGCACCTCGTAAATACTAGTTATCGGGCGCTCGGGACTAAAATAATATTGAGATTTAAAAGAAAAACTGAATAGACCGTAGCTACAGTGTTAGGAACGTCGCATAAAAAAATTCAGTGGTTTCTCCACTCAGTTCATTAATAGAACCCGAAAAAAAGTGAATTTTTAGCTCGAAAGGTATGTTTCTGGACATTAAGGAAGTACGATCATTACCACGAATCAAACTTTCGGATTGGAAATTTTATACGATCTTGACGAATACTTTTTGCGTCTGTTGCCAAAATTTTAGCTATTTTGACTGTTTAGTTTTTTTCGCAATAAAACGGCAAATTCGAGCACTTTGAGTTACCGAAGCACGTCGTCTTATGGAGACAGTCATCCGGAAGTGCGGTGATTGTGGTTTTTCTGCTCACGTATCCAACTAAACCCATTGGAAAACTGAAATTCGATAGATTAGATATAATAGATATTGTAAAAAGTACGAAAATCAATCTTCACCGTGTAGTTATAGCACTACATTACAAGAAAGTTTCAATTTCCGGTTGAAAATGGTCAAACAGTAAGTGCTCGAACGTCTCATTTTTTTCGTCACATATTATACACTTCGAGTTTCTTTCTCCGTTCTTGCCCCCTCTTCCTATATTTCCACAACTTATTTTCGCCCACGTCTCTTTATCCCTGCCACTTATATTCTCCTCCGCCCAGTACTTCCACGGCTCATTATCATTCTCTATAATAAATTTATATTTCTCGTTATATGTCGATTTCCATATTCTCTCCTCTTCTTTCCTCCAGGTTTCCCATTTTAAGTTCTCTAGTCCGACTTTTATTCTCACTCGTATTTCTCCTATATCCGCCTGCTCCGACACCATCCCCATCGCTTCTTGTATACCCATATCCTTTACAACAGCCATTAAGTTCTTCCCCCACTTTGACGGCACCTGATTGACAAGGTCCCTTACCTCTTCCATCAAGCATATTTGTGGCCACCTTTTTTCTCCCATACCTAACACCTCCACCAGATACCTTAATGCCCTTCCTCTTAGCGAATATTTTATAGTTGGCACACCAGTTCTCTTCTCCATATATAATTTGGTGTTGTCCTCTTTACCCCCTAGCCATCTTACAATATTTACTTCGAATTCTCTCGAAGACTCCTATTTCTCCGAAACCCCAAATTTCTACCCCATACATTAAACCTGCCCTGACAATAGAGTTCAATAGGTACAGCCTCTATTCCATAATGAATCTTCCAGCCCTCTTCCATACTCCCCACACCAAGTTCATAGCTTTTTGTGCTTTTGCCGCAGTTAAAAAAAAACTCCTTGTATTTTCAGCCCTACTTTTGCAGCCAAGAAAAGGCTCCGAAACTCCTTGCAAAAAATCGGAAGAGATATTTCACGAGAGCCGTATACGAATAAAAAACTAGGAATAATTTCGAAAAACTCGACTGCTCCACTCCAAACGAAGAGACATTTTTTCACTCATTTTTGTTGAACACATATTTGTTTAAACAATTCGTTTGGGTTTGTTTGTCCAAATATATTTATTTCAACAATTCGTCAATGACGTTTTGCCGTTACAATTATTTGTATACATAGGAATTATTATTGAACATTATTTACACATATTATTGAACATTACATACATCGGAAACAAATACACTGTACATGCGGATTATTCGTGCGTCATAAAAATGAAACAGCCTGTACGGAGATCATCGAATGCTCCGTTTCGATCGATAATTTTCCAGGATCTGAAGAGGTCAATAATCGACGACGGAGTGACAATGGTCGTGAACAACATAATAATACCGCACAGCGGTTGGGATCCGAGCTCCTCGAACGGCGAGACCTGCTGGTCCACGGTATTCAGGAACGCGTCCGGTGTGCTGAGAAACGTGTCGAGCGCGGGCGAATACGCGAGAAAAAAGTTGCGCGAATGCGAGGGCCTCGTCGACGCTCTCCTGTACGTGGTGCGTTCCGCGATCGAGAAATCGAACATCGGCAACAAGATAGTCGAGAATTGCGTTTGCATATTGCGCAATTTGAGCTATCGATGCCAGGAGGTCGAGGACCCGAACTACGACAAGCATCCGATACAGTCGACTGTACAGACGCGAATGAGCGCTCCCGTTAAGGGTGAGTTCGATAGAATTAAATTTAATTAAAATATAAAGCGTTTTTCGGGATCCTTTTAACCCTTTCAGTCGTGCATTTTTTATCTGCACTGATTTTGATGAAAATTGGTACTCGGAGGTTTTCGGGGTCGCTAATTACGAATCCGGCATTAGGATTTCAAAATTCAAAATGGCGGATCCAATATGGCGGACGAGAAATTTCAAATAATTATTAATTCTTCTAAAACTTTGTACTCAGGGGTTTTCGGGGTCGCTGATTACGAATCTGACATTAGATTTTCAAAATTAAAAATGGCGGATCCAATATGACGGACGCGAAATTCCAAATACTTATCAATTCTTCTAAAACTTTGTACTCAGGAGTTTTCGGGATCGCTGATCACGAATCCGGCATTAGATTTTAAAAATTCAAAATGGCGGATCCAATATGGCGGACGTGAAATTCCAAATACTTATTAATTCTTCTAAAACTTTATACTCAGGGGTTTTTGGGGTCGCTGATCACGAATCCGGCATTAGATTTTCAAAATTCAGAATCGCGGATCCAATATGGCAGACGTGAAATTCCAAATACTTATTAATTCTTCTAAAACTTTATACTCAGGGATTTTCGGGGTCGCTGATTACGAATCTGGCATTAGATTTTCAAAATTCAAAATCGCGGATCCAATATGGCGGACGTGAAATTCCAAATACTTATTAATTCTTCTAAAACTTCGTACTCAGGGGTTTTCGGGGTCGCTGATTACGAATCTGGCATTAGATTTTCAAAATTCAAAATCGCGGATCCAATATGGCGGACGTGAAATTCCAAATACTTATTAATTCTTCTAAAACTTTGTACTCAGGGGTTTTCGGGGTCGCTGATTACGAATCTGGCATTAGATTTTCAAAATTCAAAATCGCGGATCCAATATGGCGGACGTGAAATTCCAAATACTTATTAATTCTTCTAAAACTTTGTACTCAGGGATTTTCGGGGTCGCTGATCACGAATCCGGCATTAGATTTTCAAAATTCAAAATCGCGGATTCAATATGGCGGACGTGAAATTCCAAATACTTATTAATTCTTCTAAAACTTCGTACTCAGGGGTTTTCGGGGTCGCTGATTACGAATCTGGCATTAGATTTTCAAAATTCAAAATCGCGGATCCAATATGGCGGACGTGAAATCCCAAATACTTATTAATTCTTCTAAAACTTTGTACTCAGGGGTTTTTGGGGTCGCTGATCACGAATCCGGCATTAGATTTTCGAAATTCAAAATGGCGCATGCAATATGGCGGACGTGAAATTCCAAATACTTATTAATTCTTCTAAAACTTTGTACTCAGGGGTTTTCGGGGTCGCTGATCACGAATCCGGCATTAGATTTTCAAAATTCAAAATCGCGGATCCAATATGGCGGACGTGAAATTCCAAATACTTATTAATTCTTCTAAAACTTTGTACTCAGGGGTTTTCGGGGTCGCTGATTACGAATCTGGCATTAGATTTTCAAAATTCAAAATCGCGGATCCAATATGGCGGACGTGAAATTCCAAATACTTATTAATTCTTCTAAAACTTTGTACTCAGGGGTTTTCGGGGTCGCTGATTACGAATCTGGCATTAGATTTTCAAAATTCAAAATGGCGGATCCAATGTGGAACCACGGATTTTAATTTTTCAGTCATAAATTATTTTGGTTGCAGAATGATCTCAAATTAACTGAAATATTTATTTCTAATGTATAATTGAAGAAATATTCCTGATAAAGTAGGGTTTTGTATGATTGAAATTTTTATTGGTACATTGCCCAGTTGGATCGACTATATCGAATCCATCATTTTGAATTTTGAATATCTGACCTCATATTCGAGATCAGCGACTCAAAAAACGCCTAGATCCGTATTTTCAGAGGCATTGGTTCAATATTAGAGCTCTGAGGTGATTTTTTAAAGGGTGGGACCGTAGCGGTCCCATTGTGACTGAAAGGGTTAAAGGCCGTATCGCGAGGAAAGAAAATTCGCAAAAATGTTCGTAAAAAATTTCATCGTGTGGAATAGTTGAAAAAAAACGAATGCCCTATTTCGTTTTCAGGCGAGAATCTGGGCTGCTTCGGTGGCAGCAAAAAGAAGAAGGAGGGCCAACAGACGCAGAAGGAAACGACGACTTCGAGGATAACGAGTCCAAGAACTGAGCCCATCAAGGGCATGGAATTACTCTGGCAGCCGGACGTCGTGCAATCCTACCTGAGCCTCTTGCAGACGTGCTCGAATCCCGAGACCCTCGAGGCCGCAGCTGGAGCCCTTCAGAATCTCGCCGCTTGCTACTGGCAGCCGAGCATCGAGATTCGCGCCGCTGTGCGAAAGGACAAAGGCCTGCCGATATTGGTGGAACTATTGAGGATGGAGGTACGCCTCGATATTCGGACATTTGCCTTGAATATGAATGAGCCTTCGTTTTATTTACATCGACGTTCCTTCGATCTCAAGGTTGATCGTGTGGTATGTGCGGTCGCGACAGCATTGCGAAATCTCGCGATAGATCAACGAAACAAGGAGCTGATCGGAAAGTACGCGATGAGGGACCTCATACAGAAATTGCCCTCGGGAAACAATCAGCACGATCAGGGAACGAGCGATGACACGATCGCCGCGGTTCTCGCGACCTTGAACGAGGTCATTAAGAAGAACGCCGAGTTCTCGAGATCTCTCCTGGACGCTGGTGGGGTCGAGAGGCTAATGAACATCACGAAACAACGCCAGAAATATACGCCACGGGTACTCAAATTTGCCGGTAAGTTACGAATCGGTACCAATTCGGCCCTGTCGTATTCTTCTTTTTTTACCCTTTCAGGCTTTCGTAGCATTGTGAATTTACCGGAAAATTGCGATATGCAACGTCTTCGAGGTTGAAGTGTCGGTTGTTTTACACGATACCGTAATCAATAATGGTAATATTACCTGTAAAAAACACATCGTAATATTACCGATAAAATAACGAGGAGTGGTTATATTGCCGGTAAAATAACCAATGAGAACCATATTATCGGGAAAATGACCGAAAATTGTGATATTACCGATTGGATAACTAGTAGCGATCACGGTCTTACATACAGGTCTTGCAACCAAGACAAATTTGAGCGGTGGGGGTAGCCGCGTTATCGTCCCGATTTTTTTGCCACTACGCGGCGCTGTCAGTTATTCATAGAAACGCATATGAGTGACATTACGACGCAAGGTTATAAATACCGTGATTGAAATCAATAACAAGAGAGATAAATGCACAATGACCACTAATTCCTGTGCGGTTCTGACCCGCAACACGGGACGAAAATCAGTAAAAGAGAAGTGCTCCGTGTTCAAAGTTCCAACACATCCGGATATTTTTTCTCGATATAATTTTTCGATGCTTTGGGACATTTTAAGCACATTGACATTGAAAACTGGAAAAAATTCACCATCACAAAGCTTCCTCCATGAGGAAGCAAAATAATCAATTTCGCTCGAAGCTGTTTCGTATTTCGCCGTAAACATATTCATATACGCATGTATGACTGCGTATGACCGTCAAAAGATTGGTTAGGATTCCGGCGAATCCGTGCTATAAACTTATGAAGCTTACCAATAACTCGTTGCGCCGCTCTCGTGGCCATAAGTTGTACTTTCGTTTGGACGTGAACGGACAACGCCCCACCACGTTCGTTGCAAGACCTGTATGTAAGACCGTGGTAGCGATAACATTACCAGTAAAATCACCAATAATGGCAATGTTTGCTGGTAAATAACCAAAGGTCGTAATATTTCCAGTGAAATAACCAATGATGCAAACGGTAAAATAACTATTCGTAATTTAGCTTAACGGGAGGTACGCACCTAGGAGCCGAAAAAAAGGTCCTTTTTTGAACGTTTTCAAGGAAAACTATTTGAAATTTCGGATTGGGGCTTTAATTATCTAAAAGTATATACATTCAAAAATATGCTTAATTTTCTTTATTTAAAAATATCAATAATGTACAAGGATATTGTATGATCCTTGGAGGGTCGTAAAAAAAATCGGTACGCAAAATTTCTCGAAAACCAATGAACCGATTGCCTTGAGGATTTTTGTGGTTATTCTATACACCATTATCTAGTACTTGTCATAGGATTTTTTTCCTCCGTTACTTAGTTTTTGTTTTATAGGCAAAATAATAACTAATCTTTGGCCGAAAAATCACTATTTATGTTCAAACGTCCGCCATTTTGTCATAAATCGATATTTTCGAAATCGGCTATGACAAGTACTAGATAATGGTGTATAGGATAACCACAAAAAACCACAAGGCTCAAGGCTCATTGGTTTTCGAGAAATTTTGGGTACCGATTTTTTTTACGACGCTCCAAGGGTCATGCAATATCCTTGTATATTTTGCATATTTATAAATAAAGAAAATTAAACATATTTTTGAATGTATATACTTTTAGATAATTAAAACGCCAATTCGAAATTTCAAATAGTTTTCCTTGAAAAAATTCACAAAAATGACCTTTTTTCCGGCTCTTAGGTGTATATCTGCCCTTAACTTACTTTTTCTGCGGTTAAACTACTGGAAAACGTACATTACGATGTTCTCCGTTTTATGGTCACGATATTTAGTGTTGGCATTTCATGGAAAAATTACCGGTTATTTAGCCGGTAAATTACCGTTCGATTTTTCGTTTTGCCGGCTTATTTGGACCTTGACTTCCAACTGTCAAATTACTGGTCTCTTTATCGGTTAGTTTAGTAACGACTGTTCCGGGGACTAGGGAGAGACGATTCGGAGATTCGAAACCCAAATAGTTGATAGAAAATAACAATTATTGTTATAAAATTGTTATGCCCAGCGTTATAATCTTTACGACAATCATCATCGTTTTCGTTAAAAATCTCCCAACTTTCGCCAAATCTTCCTCTGACGAATACGTCGCACTTACAAGTGTATCGCTTTTTCAGGACAAGTATTATTCACAATGTGGCAACACCAAGAGCTGCGGGACGTTTATAAGAAGCATGGCTGGAAGGAACAAGATTTCGTAACGAAGACACTAGCGGCTCGAAACTCTGGACCGAACTCGCCGAACAATGCGAACAGGTATGCATCCATTGTGCGAAAATTTTACGATTGTTCGAATCAGTTTTTGACAAACGAAAGGTCTCCATGATAATAACGGGTTTACAATTATGCCGATACTAACGAGAACAATAGCGATGAGAAAATAAGATTATTCGTGGACGGTTTATTTTCGCTGCCTCGTAGAGGAGACTTGCATTTCTTATTTTCACGAGAATCAACAATCGCGCTTTGAGTGATTGCGAGATGTTAAACTCTTAGATAAGGACGCCATGATATAAAACGGGTGCGGGAGGAATGTGCAAATTTGCGATTTGCACGATGTTTCGATGACATTGTCACTATTATCATTATTGTTGTTTTTGTAATTGTTGTAATTAAAATCGCTATTATCGCTGTCATTGTCATTATCTTTATCGCTATAATTGACAACATCATGATCATTACAATGTTCATCACCATCGTCATTATCATTATCACTAAGATGATGATCATCGGTATCGTTATTATGATTTTCAAAATGATCCCTACCGTCATTATAAAATCATCGTCATTATAAAGACATCCGTGTAAAACTGGAGCTACGTCACGATCGTATTAATTTTCTCCGAGACTGCGAGACTGAGATTCGAGCCCGCGACCTCCCGATGTTCTGGTTCAGAGACAAGCTAACCGGACCAGCACACCGGTTAACATCATGATTATAATTATTACCATTACCATCACTCTCAATATCATAATTTTTATAGCTATTACCAGGATCATTATCAAATCGATTATCGTCAGTAGCATTATTATTATTATGGTCGTTATTATGATTATCGTCATTATCATAAATAATATTACTATCCCTGTTGCCATTATTATGACCATTATCATCATCATCATCATCATCGTCATCATCATCGTCATTATTATTATTATTATTATTATTATTATTATTATTATTATTATTATTATTATTATTATATACGGATTGCCGATAAAACATCTCAACGTTAAAATTGATGTAGTTATGATTGCAGCACTCTCAATCGACCTATGGCCAGTCAAGGTAGCACGCGATACGAGGATCGAACGATTCAGAGGACCAACGTAAACTCGAATAACGTTGGAAGACCTGCGATTTATCAACCGGTGAGCACAAATCTCTCTCTCTCTCTCTCTCTCTCTCTCTCTCTCTTTCGCTCTCTCCCTCTCCTGTTTCTCTCTGGTCATTGCATTCATAGTTTTAGCCGAAATACGCCTCTCGGGCCACCGAATGTTGCATCGAGGAAATGTACCTCGATTCACCGATTAGTCTGTTGGGTTCAGATCAAATTGGCGAATACGCCAAGGATGTGGGGGTGTGCGAATATGGTTGCATCGATGAATGGAAGAAAAATGATTATTTGTTTTTTATGCGTAACTTTTTGAATTTTGGTCGAACAGTCCAGAACTAACGTTCAGCTGTAAAAAAAATAGCTGTATTTGGTGCTGTGTTAAACAAAAATGAGTGTACGACTGTGGAGCTTCGCAACTTTACATTCGATGGATAACTACGTGGTTATGTTAGTCACATTCTCGGTTCCTTGGTGGTAAATATTGGTGACAATATTGGCAATACCAGTATTATGAGCATCAGCCATACTACCGGCAGGGTTGTTACGCATATGGAAAACTCAGGGAATTTCTTTTCTCCTGGAATAATCGGGGAAAGGTCGGGGAATTTTGGATATTCTCTGGAATTTTATCAGAATGGACTTTTTGCAAGAATTACGAAAAATGAAATCCGACTTGACAACAAAACTGGACAGTATAAGAATAAATGTTTTTGTATATGTTTGATATTTATATTATTCATCATTACATACGAAAAAAGTTATGTCAGTGCCAAACATTGAAAATTTAGAAAACTGAAAACTAAGTTACTGCAAAGCTCTATACATTTACGTTCAATCTGTTGTTACACAACCACATCATTATTGTTATAGATAAGTATTTATATTTTTTATTTGTTGTCACCGGCATAAAAATTTCACTTTATAATAAAGAACAGGTTCGGTATTTGCTTTTAATGTTTTTTTTTTACTTTACAATGTTTAAATGACTCGTCGAATTTCAGTTTAAAAAAATTTTATTTCAATTTTCAACATTTCCATATATTGAATCTTAAAAAAATTATGTTATCCAGTTCAAGGTAATTTTTCAATAGAAGGATCGAACTGAGAATTTCCTTTGTTTATTCAAGTCGGTTAAAAATGTTGTTTTTTTCTTTACAAAAATGATTCATCGCTATTTGTGCGTATATAATTTTTCCCGTATAGTTTGTAATGTTGACAAATACTAGTATGGTTGAAACGCGACATGCGGTCTTTAAGGCCTTAGGCCACAGTAACGGGTATAAAATCATGTGCGAATTTAACAAATTTTTTTCGTATGAAAAAGTGATTCACTCATAAAATAAATTACACGTCTATTTAGTATGAATGTCAAGCTGTTAGAATTTTTCTTTCTTTCGATTTTTAAAATGGCCCCGTTTACTAATATTTTCTTTTGTTATATTTTTTTAGGCGCTCCACGGCGTGACATTTAGCATCCACAATTTTTTACCTGGAACAAAGAACAAAAATTCTCGTCAATCTACATTAGGATACCTAGAGAAGTACGTACGGAATTAAAAAAATATCGTTTTATTCAAAAGTTGTAGGTATTTGAATTTAAGAAATGAATTTTCAGTGAAAAATGTCGTTATAACTGCTCATAAAGTGCTCACAGAATGAAAAGTTTTCGACTAATCAGAAATTCCGTACGTACTTCTCGGCGAAATGCAATTAGGAACATAACTTTTGAATTTGAAGTAAATCGAGTGAAAATTGTTGAAGTTATTTGTCACGCCAATTGGAAAAAGGCTGTTTCGTGAAGTTTCGAGTAGTCGGCCATTTTGTACATCGAAAAAAAAAAAATAACGGGTGTACAACTTAATTCGGTCCGTTTTTTTGCTTAAGGAAGCTTTCCAGTCTGACAGCCCGAAAAATCGCTGTTTTTCGCGATTTTTTTTTTAAAGAAAAAATAATCTAATCGGTCTGGTTTTTTTTTGTATATTAATTGGGTATTGAAGAATACAAAACAATTTTTTAAAGATCGATTTATTTATTAATTAATATCTATAAAAATGATGAAACAATTGTTGCAGAAAATGCACTTGGATGTGGTGTCCACGGTGGGGGTCACAATTTTGATCTGAAACAAAAAACACAAAAAGATTATTGATCGGTATATAATTGGCTTTCGTGCTATGGAGGCGCTTTTTTTTTTTTTTTTTTTTTGCAAAAATGGCGCCGGTTTGAACAAAAAGTATCGATTTTAGCATTTTTTTTGGCAGTTTTTTTACAAAAAAAATAGGAAGATGTCAAAAAAAAAAAAGCTTCCATAGCACGATAAACAATGACGTTAAGAATATTGTGTAAAAAATTCAACTCGATAGCTTTAAAACTCTGCCCTCCAAGTTGGACACCGTTTTGAAAAATGCTGTTTCGAGAAAAACGCGTTCAAAGTTTCGCTGTAGCTGTAGCGCTCCGTTGCCTTCTTCCAAGAAATGCTGTACAGTAACCGAAATAATCTGAATTTCGGCATGAAAATTTCAGGGAATATTCGGAAGAGTGTATACTATTCGATAAAGCAAAAAAAAAAAAATCGATATTTTGAAAATTTCACACTGGAAAGCTCCCTTAAAGTACGCACTTATTTGAATGATAAAATGAATTAATCATTAATCAAAACATTGTCCATCGCTAGCCACTACCTTTTCCCATCTTTCTGGTAATTTATGAATTCCGTCGCGGAAGAAGCGTTCATCTTTTGAAGCTAAGAATGAATGGAGCCAATTTTTGATACCCTGTTGTGACGTGAAGCGTATTCCAGTCAAAGTGTTCTGCATCGATCGAAACAAATGGTAGTCGGAAGGGGCAAGGTCTGGGCTATAAGGCGGGTGAGCCAGAATTTTCCACCCGCTATTTTCCAAATAGTTGTTAACCACAATAGCAACGCGAGGCCGAGCGTTGTCATGTTGAAAGCTTATGGACTCGTGTCTGGTCGCATATTCTGGACGTTTTTCGGCTATAGCTCGCTTTAAACGGATCAATTGTTGCCTGTAGAAGTCTCCCGTGATGGTTTGACCAGGTTTTAGTATCTCATAGTGGATTGCACCCTTCTGATCCCACCAAATACAGAGCATAACCTTGGCACCATGGATATTCGGCTTCGGCGTTGATGTTCCGGGTTGACCGGGCTGTGCATACGATTTTTTCCGTTTCGGGTTGTCATAATGAATCCATTTTTCGTCTCCGGTAATGATTCGATGGGCTTCGGTGGGCTTCAGCTGCACTTTTCTTCAAATTGACACAGAAAATCAACACTTCCCGCAAATTGTGCTTATTTGGGACGAAATTCGACATTTTCACCGCAGTAAAAATAAGACTTGACGCGCAAAACTCAAAGCTCTGTAAACGATATTTGGTTAAGAGATGTTGATACTTCACGATACAGCAAACATCAGCTGTTGCCGTCAACCATTTATAACGCCTAGAGCCATCTTTTGAAAACGGACCGAATCAAGTTGTACACCTAATATATTTTCTAACAGCTTGATATTCATACTAAATAGATGTGTAATTCATTTTATGAGCGAATCATTTTTCCATGCGAAAAAAATTGTTAAATTCGCACATGATTTTATACCCGTTACTGCGGCCTAAGGCCTTAACTTGAAGAAACATATATTTGATGAAAACAAAGTATTCTTTATTTGACTGTTCTTTATTTGGTAATTTGCAAAATCCGGAACTTTCGCAAAACCTGTATGGAAAATCTGGAAAAGTCAGGGAATTTTTGACCCAATAATCCGTAACGACCCTGACCGGGTCATAAAGCTTTTCCGTAATATTACCGGTAATAAAACTCACGTAATACGACCCGTCGTACAACTCATCACGTAACGTTACCGGTCATTTAACTCGCCACGTATTATTACCGGTAATATTACTAGCCACGTAATATTACCGGTCGTGGAACTCGTCACGTAATTGTACCGGTCATTTAACTCGTTACGTAAGATTGACGGCCATATAAGTCGTCGAGTAATAAGTGAGGTTATGCGGTGAAACTCGCTGCGCAACTACTAACACTACTGGTCAAATTACCTGTCACGACATGGTGGCAATTCGTAAGATAACCGGTCGCAAAATGGATCGTGTTGCCGCTTACGCGTTAAGTCAGGTACGGGTCAAGCTACCGACCACTGAAATGCCGTTGCCAGTCGCATAACCGGCAGCCGTCGAAAATTGTGACAACGTGGGTCGCTTCATTTTGAGGCATCCCATTTCGAAACATCGGTATGTTGCTTCGAATTTGTGAAACTGTAGACAGTTTTCTGACCATACCGGCATAGAGGTTAGGGTGCCTCAGGGCAAGTCGTCTTTTTTCGCTCTCACAATAGAAGAAAGCATCTTGAACCTGTCGTCATCACAGCGATCCCCTGAAGATCCCCTCAACGAGCACCGTCGAAATGTCCACTCTCTGGCCCACAATTTCAATCATTTTCCGGCATTGCAGCATGACGGTGATACCGGAAGAACCTTCCAATTTTGAGCAGCTTTTGTTGTTCCACAAGCTTGGCGATGCGCCACGATGTATGTGCATCTTGCTGACAATATTCGAAGCGTCACTTCACTTGTATCGTGTTACGCATTCGACGCCAGTGTATCTGCGGATTGCAGCAAATGGCTGTAGGCAGCGCCCATAATCGTCACAAAAAGTGGCCCCACAAGATGGCTGACGTGACGCACTTCCGTCGCGCTATTGCAGTGCCAACAATATCGATACATTCCCTCCCATTTATCTTTACTCCTAGATCGAAACGTTGTTTAAGGGGGAAACCGCCTCCGGATATTAGTTTACTTGCGTTTTTTGTTATCGCTTTAAAAGTTCATTTAGTATCCGAAGAATATATTTCCAGAGTTTGAAGCCCAACATAAAGGCCTAAAGGTTCCTAGAAGGTCATCGGAGTGATGCCCTCCAAAAGTTACGAGAGTAGGCAAACGAGCGCGCGCACTTTGCTGCCTCTTCCTTTTCGTTTCTTACAATTAGCCAAACAAGTTTGATAGTTTACTAGAAGGCTTGGCTTTTTTACCCTGGCATCGCAGACTGAGCTTGGGTAATTATAAATCACTTTGAACTGTTCTTTTGAAGAACGATAACTTCAATCGAGTTTTTTTCGAAACGTGTTTTTTCCGTGCCGTGGAATGTAACTCGAAAAGTAATGAACCAATCAACTTAAATCTTTGTACAGATATTCTTCAACTTATCGGCTTTTGCACCTAAAATTTGCAACTGAAAACCTAAAATTTTTTATAAATTGTTATAATAAATATTGTTTTTAACGATTTGTTTATTTTTGTTGTCGAATTTTCATTTTTTTTGCATAAATTTTGATTTATGCAAAGCGAAGTGACTTATTCGAATGAAAAACAAAAATTGTTTTATTAATTTTAGTTAATTACAAGGACCTGAGCGTTTCACAGCGCAAACTCTAGGAGTCAAGTCGACCACGTCTAGCACGGCCATTTTGATTTTTCAATCATGACATTTTTTTTGTATTCATTTGAACGTCAATATTATTATGTAATTTCATTCATTGCAATAAATTGTCTCAATTTTTTGGAAAAAATAATCGAAAAACCTGTTATCTGGAGAAGGTTCCTCCGTTAATCGTAGATTATTGGGAAGGAGCTCTCAATTGTGTTGTACTCATCAACCGTTAAAGGAAAAACCCCGCTGTGAATGAGCAGGGTTGTCACGCATATGGAAAACCGGGAAAACTCAGGGACTTTCGTTCCTCCCGGAATAATCAGGGAAACGTCAGGGAATTTTGGAATTTTTGTGGAATTTTCTCACAATTTACTTTTTGAAAGAGATACGAAAAATGAAACCGACTTGACCAAAAACTGAACAGTATAAAAATAAATATTTTTGTATATCTTTAATATTTATATTATTCCTCATTATACACAAAAGAAAGTTATGTCAGTGCCAAACATTGAGGATTAAAAAAACTGAAAACTAATTTACTGTAAAGCTACATTTGTAAATTAAAGTAAATTAAAAGTAAAGCTACAAAAATACATTTGTATTCGATCTGTCGATACACAACCACATCATTATCATTATAGATAAGTATTTAAATTTATTTTTTGTTTATTTTCACCGACGTACAAACTTTTGTTTATAATGAAGAACAGGTTCTGTATTTGCTTTTAATGTCTCTTTTGTACTTTATAATGTTTAAATTATGTTTCGAATTTCAGTTAAAAAAAATAAATAACAATTTTATCAAATTTCCATATATGTGGTCTGAAAACAATTATGTTATCCAGTTTAACATAATTCTTTAATAGAAGGATCGAGTTGAGAATTCCCTTGGTTTCTTCAAGTCGGTTAAAAATGTTCTTGTTTTTCAGAAAAATCAGCCATTGCCATTTCAATGTATATAATTTTCCCGTGTAGTTTGTAACGTTTACAAAGACTAATATCTCTCTAACTCAAAAAATATATGTTTGATGAAAAGAAAGTGTTCTTTATTTGACCCTAATCCGGCTAGTCTGCAAAACTTGGAATTTTTGCAAAACCTGGAAAAGTCAGGGAATTTCTGGGTCACTAATGCGTAACAAACCTGATTAGCGAACTAAAAAAATTCAAGGCTAACACGTCAAACGTGATGGTTACTAAACGTCATCTAGCCCCGTTCAACATAGCACGTATCAAGCTCATTGAGTATACTTTGTTGTCAGTTTCTCGTTTTGCAATAGTTTTTCGGTTGTCGCCCGAAAATTGCATTTGACACCGAATAATGTTTATATTGTTTGACAGCAAAACGAAGAACTCGCTATGTCGGACGCGCAGTACCAAAAACAAGGATCTCACGGACCGCCTCCCGGAGGCGTATGTGTATTTCCCATCAATCCCGTAAGTCAATAGAGGTTCTTACCAAACGTTTGCACGAAAGTTCGGATACTTTCACGTCCCTGGCGCTTCCACAAGTCGACTGGGGGGAAAGATGTCATTTCAAACGCGATCGTAGTTTTCTTCGAATCTATTTGTGTCATCGAACGGAAGGGCTTGTTTCGATCCTCTTTGCGGTGATGTGAAATTATCGAACGGAAATCAAAGAAGATAAGAATGGCCACAATGCGATAGGGATCGAGTTGAAAAATGTTTCCGCCGAAAAGATTGTTTTTTTTTGTACGTCGAATGTGATTCCGTCGTGAAAAATGTAGGTTGCCGTAGGAAAAATAAGGTTGACCTTGAAATCACCTTGAGGACGACAGCCATATTGTGGTAAATGAGTGGCGCCGCCGTTTATGTGAACCGATCTACTATAGGATACAGCGTGGCCTATTTAGAGTCGCAAGCTGACGCGTTAAAACTGATATGGTAACGCGAAAAGGTGCGCTCGGGACCGGAGTGGCTTCTTTCCTAAGCTTCTCCTTGTGCACCGTTATTTTGGAGGCGACAAAAATTCCGCTCCTCATGGAAATTGCCAGTTATTTCACAGGGGATGAAAACACTGGGAATATCAGTAATAAAACACTGGTCATTTCCGGTTATTTCACCAAAAACATAATTGCCGGTAATTTCCCTGAAATAACATTCGCGAAAATTCCTCGTGAATTTAATAGGGAGCAAAATACTGGTAAATATGCAGTAATTTTACCAAGGTAAAAATACTAGTAACTTTTCAGTAATTTTACCAACGTAAAAATACACTAGTAACTTTTCAGTTATTTTACCGAGGTAACAAATTCTAGTACTTTTCCTGACATTTTATTAAGGTAAAAAATTACGGTAACTTTCCGGTAATTTTGTCACAAGGACAAGAATTTCGCCAACTTCCTAGTAATTTTACCAAGAACCAAAATTCCGGTAACTTTCCAGTCATGTTTCGGGAAATAAAATTACTGGTCATCTTTCGGTTATTGTTCTACTGATAAGAATATTGACCATTCCCCAGTAATTCTACGGCGAACGAATATACCGGTAAACTTCACCGTAACTTGACCGGGGACAAGCGTGCTGGTAATTTTCTCGTAATACAGTCGAACCTCGATATAACAAAGATTTGTCCATGCCTTTCCGATAGACACCCGAATCCTTGATACAACAACATAATAATATACATCGTGCTCTAATTGATAATTGCTTGTAAAAATTGCTTTAATTTAAACCTTTCCATCTTTAAAAAATATTCCTATATTTATAGTACTAATATATATATTTTTAAAGAACTTGATCTCGATATAACGAGCTTCCCTACGAATTGTTATCGTCGAGCTTCGACTGCATTACCAGAGATGAAATTACTAGCAATTGGCTGATAATCGTACCATATACGACGATATTGGCAATTTCCCAGTCACTTTACCGAGGGTAAAAACACTGGTCATTTTTCGGTAACTTTACCGAGGACGAAAATGACGGTCATTTTTCCTGTCACTTTACCGAGGACGAAAATGACGGTCATTTTTCCTGTCACTTTACCGAGGACGAAAATGACGGTCATTTTTCCTGTCACTTTACCAAGGGCGAAAATGACGGTCATTTTTCCGGTCACTTCACTGCAAATACTTTTTTTAGTTTTCTGATTTCCTTAGAAATATTGTTTGTACAAATGAGCATTCCTTTCCTCGGCCGTTCTAAAAGTATATTTCGACATGAACGGCACTTTTCATGCGTCGCCATTTGTCAGTCCTATTTTTTAAAAATATTTGTCAGTCCTACATCCGAACTTTTTTAACATTAGAGCCAATGCCGACTCGTCTAAAGTACCAATTCATCGTCATGAACCTGGTTATCATTATTGATTTATTCATATTTCCCACAAAAATATTTTTCTTCTGTTCTTATTGAGTCACATCAATTTTGTGTTCAACTTGATAAAGCTTTTGAGTTCTTTCAACGCCCCTTTTTATCCTTTTAACATTTTTTACTTTTTGTACAACATAAAATTCGTTTTAATTATTTTTAACAGAGAATACATTCGAAGTCGTTATTGATTTTTCGATATCGCGAGGAAATCGTCTTCGTAGCGCGAACGAGTCCAACCATTTTTCTCGTAAATTTAAAGACCTTATTACTTATTATGAACGATTACAAAAGCAAAAAGAGTTTCAGATTCATTCGGAATGTATGTACAGCCAAATCTTGATAATGCGAACCTCTAATGTCATCGATATTCAGAGTGATAAGTGTCTGTCGAAGTTGAACCGTTGGAAATTGAAGTTTGCATCACCGGAACGCAACGAAAATACAATTTTCCTAATTGCTTCAATTTTCTTTGAATTGTTATCGGCAACTTTGGACTTTGAAAATCGGTCGAACGTATTTTAGAATCTTCATTAGAGATCGACTGCCTAAACTTGCAATAAAAGCTTTTGCATAGCATAATGAAAATGAAGAAATGAAGGAATTTAAAAAATTCGTTGCGAAAAACAATAGAAACGAACACACACACACACACACATAGCAATTCGCAATTTCCCAAAGGCTGAAGGACACCATTATACCTCTACAATTGGATCTTCTTTTTGTTTCGGTTGTCATATCCGCGAAAACCTTTAACCACATGTTCGAGAAGACAACGATTCAATTTCAACGTGTCGTTGCGATGCAAATTTTATTTTCTTCAATCTTTTACATTTCAAACGAACTCGAATTCAGGAAATAGAAATCATTCATTTTTCACCTTTTCTAGTCGAAAATACTCTCCGAGTCAGGGGTACGTTATCTTCCCTTAATTCCATTCGAATTAACGAGGTTCGATCATATTCTATGTCTATACAGTGGGCTAAGAAAGGTATTCGTACACGTCGTCTTTTTCAAATGATCCTACGCCAAAATAAAATGCTTTATCATGTTCCTGTGTTCGATAGCTTTTCCTCAATATACATGGTGTTTGTTTACAAAAATCTTGGGAAAACGTGAACAAACAAATGAAGCCAAATTAACAAAAGTTTCGTGTGTGATGTACAAATAGTTTTTTTTACCCACTGTATATATTTGTATTGCCATCTGAAAAACCATTTCGATTTTTGTTTGCAACTGCAATGTCGTTCATGCTCGTTATTGCATTGCTTGCAATAGTGCAACGCAATAACAAGCAATTGCAATAATACAATTGCATGCAATGCAATAATGAGCACGAACGGAATGGGAAATTCGAAAAAAAATGTAGGTAGACACACGTATATATAAATGACAGTGTACGTACAAAAATCTTACGACCTTTTTCTTTTTTTTTTTTTTCAAATTCCATGCCGTTTACGCTTGTTTTATTTACTTTCAGATACTTGGCGATGGAAAATAAATACAGGGTCTAGATGCGAGAGGTGAAAAAAAAGCTTTTCTCCGATGTCGTCTCGGATAACAACAACCTCCTCTAATTAAGGCAGTTTATATATCGTGAGCCTAATAGTTGGCCATACACGGAATAAATATACAAATATACATAAATACATACATTTTATATATATACATACAGACGTACGGACAGCGTTTTATAATTAACGCGATCAGTTAATCCGGCAAAAAGATTTTGCGAGACGTATTAACATTTCAATTGAGCGAAAAAGTTTTTTTTCCACGTTTTTTATAAAATGATAAGTCCGGGATTATTACTGTAGCGATTATTATTCATCGGGCTCGGCCTCTTTCTTCTTTTCGAGTTTTGATTTTTTCAACGCAACCTCGTTCCGACGACCGTGGAAATGCGTATCGGTTCACAGGGACTCGAGAATAGCATTAGCGAAAGTATTTATTATTCCGGAGCCTCGTCGACTGAACGGGTCGTGCAAAGAGTTTTGCGGTGAAATTTTTGAACATAATAATCATTAATCTCCGCTATGTTATCGTGGGCGCGGAGAAAATGAGAAAATCGTTTTTCTTCCTCATTCGATTTGGAGATTGAAGATATGATGAAAATATTTTTTTTGCTAATATCATTTAACGAGAAGGAAACTTGAAAAGTATTACTATTTCTTCCGATTGCATTTCGAGAATGAAAAAATTAAATATAATTTGATTCTATTAGAAACGAGAAAAAAAATCCTCCCAATTACATTTAAGGAGCGACAGAAATGATTGACGTTTTTTATCATTTTGAGAACGAACAAGTATTTTTTGAAGTAATTGTTTTCCCAAATTCAATACGGCAATCGTAAAAATGGACAAAAAACTTTTTTCAATTTTGATTATTACGAGAATACTGGATATAACTTTTTTTCGTGAATAATTCTATCATGTGGACGCAAGAAACAAATCATTAAGGGAAAATATCTCTGCTCCGAAAATATGCCAATACCTGTACTTCCAATATACATTCCATTATTTTGTTAAGAGAAACACTTTTGTCAGTCTCCTATTAAGTCGTAGATTTTTAGACGACTTTACTGGCTTGATTGTAGTCAAACAAATGGCTCTAGTTTCCGCCGCGTTTACTAACCATGTAATTTTTTTTTTTTTGGTAACGAACTGGAAGCGTTAGCAATTGGATTTTTCAGTCGTATCCGAAAATTTGCGCTTCTGCAAACGGCCAATTCTTTTTATTGTAATTTTATGAGAAAAAAATCTCATTGTACGAACGAATTTAACAACGAATTTATTCAAATAAATTTTTTTAAGCATAACCAACTCTCCACGGAGAAGAATTTTATGTATTTGTAAAATTCGATTTTTACGTCCGTACCGAGAACACAATACACGTTGGTCCACACGCTTTTTCTACCCCCCCCCCCCCCCCCTTTTTGTTATTGATTTGCGAGATTTGTTTCAATTCAAAGTAATAAAAAAATTAGTACTAATTACACAATTTTCGACACGGTTCGAGCGCCGGAAAGTAATTCCGTCGGATATTTACAAAAAAGAAGTAGGAGCGAGAAGGAAAAGTTGCATAGCCCTTGAGGATGTATAGGAGTGTGTTTGAAAAAATCGGAAAACGAGCCGCGTTTTGTCGTTTATCAGATCATCGATTACCAGATAGTTTTCGCAATTTTTCTCTGCAATTTTTCCGCCGAGCGCAATGGTTAAAATGTTAAAATTCGTGTTTCTAACATGGCTAGGTCGAGTATATCTTCGATTTGCGATTGCTTCGAGCGAAAGGCCATTTTGAAATCTTAACGATCGCAATTTATCGTGACCAATGGTTCGGATTTTTTTCTTTTTTCGTGATACGAAAATCCGAAGTTCCTTCCTCTAAGTAACGAGACGTCAAACTGTGCAAATTTCGAACTATTCGGTCCAGCCGTTTTTGAGAAAAATTGCTTTTCATCGATTTTTTCATCGCCGAAACTATGTGTCATTTAATTATAGAAAAACGAGAAAAACGACGCTCAAGCGTACAGTGCAATGCTGGACCGACTGATACGATCTGAGCGCGAAACGATCGATTGAACAACTCTGTTCTCGGTAAATCTTAAACGTTTTTACACCACTTGACTATATGTATGTAATAAAATGTTCGTACTAAATGAACTCGCACGCTCTTCGTTTATCGTCGAGTAGAGCACCTTCTTTTCCAACCTTTTTTCCGAGCAGGGCGACGGAAATATAGTTTGCTCAAAATAATGTTCGCTCCGTATGGAAAAAATCACTTCAAAGTTTTACGTTTTGCAAACGGGGCCGAAGATTGAAAAAATGGTAATTGGACCTGAATTCCACTTCGAAAGAGCTGTCCAACGGCACCCCACTGGGGTGCGCGAAAAAAATCGCCTGCATTTACCATATAGGGGAAAAACACTAAACAATTTGTTTTTACGATTTTGCTACACGTCGATTAAGATACCCTTCCGAAGCATTGACTTGCAAAATTGCATGCGTGTAGGCTTAGAACTGTAGAAACAGTGAGGCTGTGACAGACGTGCGAACGGTCATGGCAAAGTTATAAGGATTCTAGTTTCCCAACAAACTAAGAAACGGCAACTCTAGGGACTAAGTTCTGAATCTACTACGCGCATGCCATACGGTAGTGCACGAGGAAGCGGCTGTGGGCAGCACTGCGCGGGTATTTAGAAAGCCGGAAATGGCTGAATGGCAGGTGTCAGGTGGAAGCGGAAGGGACGTGATCGTAAAACCCCCTAAGGGCACACTTCGTACATTACACGCCCGATTTTGAGGGGGGTCGTTACGGTTCGCAATTTGGGTGAAAATGACAAAAGTGAACATCTCACCCTGTCACAATTCTTTCAGTATCGTGAAAATGCGAGATTTCATTGCGTGAGCTTCTTCGGAACGAAACTTCGTGTCAAAAATCGTAGTGCGCATGCGTGAACGTCTTTTCCTAAGATAACGACGATATTTTAATACGATATAAAAGTTATCGATATTTTTTATTTGATCTACTCTACCGCAATCTGCGGCGTGCTAATTATTCATGTTGTTTCGTGAAATCTAACTTGAAAAAATGTTTTTCTGTAACGTTCATGACAACAATTTTAGCTTTCTGTTTACTCGAGTAAAGAGGTTATGTCTTCCGTGATGCACACGTACTTCGTTTTGGGCTGGTTTCGATTGGCATGCTGATACGTTCCTTCGACGGCGTCGTGAAAGTCTAAGGTCACCAGCCGGAAGTTCCTAGTGATCCCACATTTTCACCCACGGTCTTATATACAGGTCTGGAAACGGCCACGATTTGGTAGGTACGCTTGGCCGATCCACGTTTCTTTACTTTTTTCGCCACTACGTGGCATTGCTGTTGAAGGACACGGTGCGACAAGACAGGATAACTTCTGTCTGTCTCTCTCACTCTTCTGATGGAGGTGCATGCGCCGTCGACCCTACCCCTAACCCAGTTTATCGCATATTTGATAGGGATGCGAAAAAAAACAGATGAACGAATAATAAACTTACTGAAGACTAAAATGGTCGATAGACATCATCATAATTGAGGTCACCTGCATGTCGTATAACAATTCTGTAGAACCAAGCAGCTATGGTGAACATAATCAATCTTTATGCCAAATTATTAAATCGTAGTTTGACTAAATGATTAGCCCCAAGTTTTGTAACCCCAAGCTTAGGGGTTCGATCCTTAAACAAGTTTTTTTTTATCTTCAGTTAATAAATTTGTTTACTAACACAGATACGTTAAATATTTTTTTATTCCATTTTTTGTTACATTTGTTCGTCACTTTGTTTTTGTATACGTATTATCGACGTATTTAAATGATTCGATTGGTCGGGTAAGCTCTTTTCCAGTTTCTACAGTCGTCGAATTGATTAATGGCCAGCGCGTTATCTCCATAGAGCGCCGTATAAGCAATACGCTTTTTAGAGTCGTATAGTTTTGTTAAGCGTTCGGTAGCTTGGATTTAAATTTTACCAGTATACGGCGATGTATTTTTACTTGATTATGGACGAAAATCAATTGTTAAATATTCGAGTTCGTGAAAGAAATACTTTAAGAGCATGAGATGACACACGGACGGAGGTTATGGTTCACTTGACAATAGGAGAAATAATAAGCGGCAAGGGGGGGGGGGGTATCCTGCGATCGCAGCGACGCATGTGGTGGCTAGCGGAATAAAAAGTGGGCTTCGTTTCCAGACCTGTATGTAAGATCGTGTTTTAACCCGACCGTCATAGAGTGGTAAAATTCACGTGAGACGAAAGTGCGAAACGTGATAGGCGCCCATGTCCCAATTGGTGCCGCCTATGGCCAATAGGAGCTACGTATTTGGTGAAGACACGCGTGTGTTACCGACTAATCGCTACGAATCGTTGTTCGTCATCACTGTTTCAGCAACCGCGGCCAGGCGAGCCGTTGTACGCTCAAGTCAACATGGAAAAGAAGAAGAAGAGGCAATACGAGCTGGGAATAAACCAAAGTCAAAGTCCGGTAGGACCGCAACAGAGCGGCGTTATCGGAGATATGGGTAACGTCATAATCGGGTCGCAGTGGGCCGACGACAGCGCCAGTATGCGGGAACACTCGATCGCAACTGTAAATGTGCCTACGAGCTCGACAACCTCTGCCGGCGATTCATGGGTTTAATTCGTGCCCGAATCCGAAGCCCGATTCTCGTTTGTTAAACCCCGCTGAACTGACACCATATGGGTTGCTAAAATCCTCTCGAAGTCAATAAACAATATATATGTTTCAGGGCAGCCTCGTCGCGAGAACAGGGGCCCGCCCTTTCGCCACGGGCACTCGCGTATACGTGAAACGACGATAGTGTCTTGAAACGATAATAGGGTACGATAGATCTAGCTTCGATATCGAGCCGCTAGATACGCGACGATAGGGCCATCCTCATTGGCGACAAAGATGTGGTTTCCGTGCCTCGAATGCCACACCGTAGATTGTCATTTCCTTCGCCCCATTTTAGGTCTGTTCGTTTTAGTTTCGGCGATTATTGAAATTCATTATGATATGTTACTTCAACAATAATTTGACGTTGGTGAATCTGAGCTTTGTGTATGCCGTCGTTGTTCGATCATTCTCTTCTCTGTTTAACAGAATCGATCTTGTCGTTGCTTTTAAGCGGGCCACACGCGCTAGGGTTACACCTGATGGGTTCATCTCTACAGTTCGACCGTGCAGTTAAACCGGAACGTCCATGTCACAAAACTGTGAGGAAACCTGCACAGTTCTGCGGCATGCACGTTATTCTTTAGCTGTACAATGGAATCGTGCAGGTAAGCCTATCAGGTATACCCTAGCGTGTATAGCCTGCTTTACTCTGCGAATATTAGGTACAAAATTAATCGCCGTCCATGGAAACGTAAAGGTAAACAGAAACGGGAGGACGCGTGCAGTGCTAAGCAAATCAGACGGAATTCTAATGACGAAAAGTGACGCCTCCGGTTGGCTGCTCGCTGGCACTAAATTTTGGTCATCTTTGGCATTGCTGTATGAGAGCGATACCGGAAGTACCTTCTAATTGTTAGCTGCTTATTCCACAAGCCTAGCACTGCGCTACAATTTGTTGTATCTCATTTACAGTATCCGGAACGTTCACTCTGTTTGTATTATGTGACGCGTCAGATGCCATGTATCTGCGACTGCAACAAGCGGCGCTCGTAAACGTCGTCGTACAAAGTGCCGCCTCGGGATGGCAGTCATGACGCACTTTCGTTGCGGTATCGCCAAGCCCCTACTGGCGATACATTCCCGACTGTTTATCTTTAATCTTAGATGGAAACGCAGCCATTTACATTGCCCTACAAATGTACGGAAAGTGCAGCAAAACAAACAGACCTATTTGCGCGTTCGGTCGTTGATACGTGAAATACAGGAACATCCACAAATGAGAAAAAAAAATTAATTGTATTCGACGACAGCGCCGCCTAGCGAACGTATCGGTTAACACAAATCTCATTGGCTAAAGGTACAATCGCCCAATACTTTAGTTGGACGTCGTTTCAAGACCTGTATGTCAGCTGAGCCGATATCGAATGAGGACTTACCTTTCTAGGGAGTTTCCGGAATATCTCTATACTCATTGGATATCGGTGCACTCATATGCGATCGCGCGTGCGAAGGCCCCACGCGTTTAGGCGTGCGTTTAGTTGAGGTTAAATGTGCTCGGTCGGTAATACAAACTGTAATCAACTATTTTCCGAAGATTTTTAACTCGTGTCGTAAGGGTCCAGTTTTGAGGTCCTGTCGATTCTACATACAACTTTTTTACTTCGTGAAAAATCAGTGCCCTTTGGAAAATAGTTGAATCTAAGATTTGAGGTGGGACTGAAGGATAAACGAGTTCAGGGTGTTACCTCACTTTAAGGCCTGTTTTCGCGATCGTAAAACTCGATCTGAGATCTGGTTCCGAACGAGAAGATACCAGGGAATGGTACACTGCGTCTAGTTACTTCTTTCGTGGAACGAGTTCTCTCGAATGGTGGAAAATGGGCCCCAAGTATTAAACGGTAAGCTCGGACCTAAACGTAACCTCAGGCTGGAGTCTACTCGTGCGAATGATAAGCGCAGCCGTCGGTGAAAACGAGCGTCGTCGGTAAAATCTAGTTTTGCCGGTAAGAGCGAGCTCCGTCGGTAATGACAAATGCGATGGACATTCTGTTTGAGAAGAATTGTTTCACGCATCGAAAAATTGTGAATCACCAAACATTGGCTACTCCGGTTACATTAGTATCAATATGTATACGACTATAGAATTATAAAATGGCGGATTAACCAGACATTTTTGCTATAAAGTATGTTGTACAACTTGAGGCTACGACCACGCGATCCGGGTGAATCAAATTGATGCGCAATTTTACGCGCATCGATCGTCGGTAAGAAACTATGTACGTGGTACCGCCGTCGACGTCGATAAAGTAGACATACATTCGCAGCTAATTCACTAGACTAGTCTGTGGCGATTTTTATCGAGGTGTATTTTTATGAATTTTCTCCTAAGAATAATCGCATAGGTCATGCCTTCCTCTGTGTGAGTGAGCAGCCCGCGCACATTTAGCCATCATCTACAAGATAGTTTTCGCAATTTTTCTCAGCTATTTTTTCATCGAATACAATGGTCGAAGTGTCAAAATATGTGATTCTACCATCGCTCGAACGACTATCTCTTCGACTCCGTTAAGGACATGGGTCACACGTCCGGTCGGTAAAAATCCTAGTGCCAAGTTCTCTCTCAAACGAATCACATTCCGGGCAAGCGAAGAGAAAGACGCTGTTCGTCGTTCAACAGAGCGGAAGGCGTTTCTTTTCTTTTTTTCCAAAAAGTCGACCATTTAGGAGAACGCTGGGAATCTGAAAATCAGCTATCTCTCTCGCACTCATAACCGCACGGTCGGTGTGACACTTGGCCTTAAACGAAAATAACGGAAATATTATTGTCTAAATTTTTGCGATTACAGTTTCCGGTGTAATCGATTGGGTTGTAATTTTTATTTAAAAAAACACGAATATCCGGTCGACTCGGGTATCTGACGACAGTAATTAGACGTCGACTGTAAACATTTTAACCAATTCGACCTAGCCGTCTTCGAGAAACATTGCGAAAAATTTTAATAGATTTCTTTTTCGACGGAGTTGAATGCATTTCGAGTTAAGACTTGTTCTTTAAAAAAAAACTGCACAAAAATACATCTTGCGAGAAACGGCGATAGAAACCGGCGGATTTTTGTATCGACTTTTCGCCACCCATCTTATTCTACATTACCGGCAAAAACTGCAGTGTCATCCGTCAATAATGCCTGTCAAACGATCGCGGGCGATGTTTCGTGAAAATTACTACAATGACTCAGCATTATTTGAAACACCTGGATCGCATTCGAGGTGCCTTTTTACTCGCAACACGCTGCAGCGACAGAATATGATCACGTGATTGAAATTTTGTGGCCCATTCTTGTCAATGGAAGGAGACAGCAATAGCAACGCATCAAAATTGAGGTTAGGTTCGAGTCTGAGCTTCAGCTCGTTGCTTGGGTGCGTTCGACTTGGACGCGCGCGTGTTTTCAACATTTGTAAGCATCGCCCACGTCGTTGGATCTGGCGCTGTGCGCGCTCACATGATCGCGCGAGAGACGTCATTACCGCTGCCATATTGTGCTTTCAAACGCTTCTTCCAGCGAAGTAGGGCAGCAAAAGCGTGAGTGTTGAGAGCGCGCTTATTGTCGAAACAAACCTCACGTGGGCACAACAAAATAACAATTTGCCAGTTGTTTGTGAACATTTCTGAAAAATGGTGGTCACAGCTTCGCGCACACTATTTTCAGTTACTTTGGGGGACCCTAATTCTAGTACAATAACCTTTTCAACATGGTTTTGGTTTCGAAGTACGGGATTCCTTTTAAGGGAGATATTCGAAAATTGAAAAAAAATATTCCATCTCTTCATCAATACTATTTTCTAATTGATCGCAATCTTCATTACTATCAGTTTTGTTGTTAATTATCTCAAACAACTAGTCAATAAATTGAGAACTAACAAAAGCTTTTGTTGTGTCCGACATCTTGATACGAATAACATCATTCTGAACCATTGGAGTTCTGGAAAGCGTAAGCTCGTCGAAGCGCCCAGAGTTCAACACGAACATGCGCGAGCGCCGTGAGCGTGTAACGATGTAATCGTGAGCGCTGTAAGCGTCCAAGTCTTCTTTCAAATTGGTGGGGCCCGAGCGTTAGGGGCGTTTCCACCTGGCCTCTGAGTATACGTGTCGGCTAATCTGCTAAGCGCCCAAGTCGAAAGCAACCAAAAACGCATCGTCGCTAGTTACGACAAGGTTTGTTAGGCGCCGCTCGTGTACGTTGGAAATATCCGCAAACAAATATAGTTGCAGTAACAAAAGTAATTGGGTGGGACACGAACAACACATCGCACAGCGATTTTGTTTGAACTTTCGAAAACTCCGACCAACTGTTTTACGATTACAAGAGCCTGAGAAAGGCTTGGTACTAAAATTCACAAATCACCATCAACGATGTGAGATGCAGTATCTCGTTCGGTACCATAATCTCATACTCATTGCTTCTGCACAACGAGGATTTCTTTATGAGAAATTTACCAAAAAAAAAGAAAGTCCACTGAAACGCGTTTGACACCAATTCACGAGAATTTAATATTGCAAAGTGCATGTACGGACTCGTCCGTAATTATTGCAACGTATCAGTATCCATTGCACTTATACAGAAAAAACCTAACTAGAGTTCGCACCGAAGGCTCTAAAAATAGCACGATTCTAAAGTAATATAATTATAACGAATAATATCGTGAGTGGCAGAGCAGCAGCAGCAGCGCGCGAACCAATATTAAAGATTCGACAAATTTCGTGCTGTGTAAACCTTTTTTTTCTTAGTTGTTATCGTTTCAATTCTGTGGTCTTTTTTCAATTTTTACCATCGAAAGTACACGCTTACTAACAGGAAATAATCTAAAGGAACGCAATGGCGAAGTACGCCGGGGTAGCAAAGTGAGAAAGGATTTTTACGAACCGCGAAGTCGACAGTTTTCGATTCCTCATTTTGCCTTGGACATGACACGCCTAGGGGCCGTTGTGTTGATTAGAAAAAAACGACTGTCGGTTCCACCTGAAGGAACCGAAAAACTTTGACGCGGAATTTTTTACTGACTGAGATGTGTATGTGTGTGGTAACCGCTCTGAGGGACTCTGACGGCGTCGGTATAGTAGGGACCGTTGGCCTTTCGTGGTTGAACACGGAGCCAAATTGACAAGGCCGATTTTTTCAAATCCATGTCGTGTACGAACGGTATCCATCAAATTGGGTCCAAAAAATTATGGAACATACTTCGAACATTGTAGTATATGAAAGAACCGAATAAAAATGAAAAAGTAAACAAGAAGATCTGCCGAAAAATTACGCCGGGCTGCGGTGCCGAAAAAAAATGAGTTTGTCTTTATCTAAAAAAAACTGCAACTCTTTTTTCTTTCGTTTTGATAAAAGCTGTGTGCGATGCCTGCGAGATATGGGACTTTGAGGAAGGATATAGCTCTATCTATCTAGTGCGTCTTCCAACTACGATACACTGCACATATTTCTAGTGTATTCCTATGCCTGGATTGGCTGCTGATGACAGAAATATGTACAGTGTGTCGCACTGTGTCGTAGTTCGAAAACGTACCTAGTTATGAAGAGTGAGCATATTTATTATTATTGTGGTTGTCGCTATTGTTGTTCGCTAAGCATGCGTTCAGGTATATATATAACTCCGCGCGATCGAATCACCTGTCATTTTGACCTCCGGTGACCATGGAAGGTTATAAGTGATCTGTAGTACATTTTGGACGCATGCGCTAGTTGCCGTAGTCTCCGGTTTTATGTATCAGGTCACGGTCTAACATACAGGTCTCGAAACGACGGTGGTGAGGGTAGGCCCGCATAGTGTCTAAGATTCGTAAATTCCGATTTGCGCCGCAAGGTTCGTTCATAATGTCGGGGTGTCGTGTGCGACAGAGAAGGAATATACCAACACCGTAAGCTGAACTCTCGGACTAAACACGCCATGACGAATTACAAAAAAATATCACTAACGAGGCGACGGTCTAAGAGATGCATCGAGTTACGGGCTCCCACTTCACGTGCTTATAGTGTGGGTGGGTACCAACCAAACCCCAAAATTGTAGGTGCCAACTCGGTTTCGTTTTCGAGAAATCGCCGGTGAAAGTTGGGAGCTCGCTTACGTACCGTAGAGTTTGTACATGAACACACCGAGGCGAGCAGCCCAGCGGCAAACCAGTAAGACTCCCGTCCGGACGGCTCTGGTTCTAGTCCCGTCGATGCGATTTTTTTTCATTTTTTTTTTTCAAATTATTGCTGAAATTTATAACTTACGATTAAAAAATGGCAAGCAATTTAAAAAAAACTTACGCGCCTCTATTGATCAAAACTTATGGATTAAATGTCAATTTTTTTTTCAAATCTCTAGCAATTTTTTTAATCTTTAAAAATAAATTAGCCGTAATTTAAACTTTGGCATACAATAATCTGCCTACCTACCTGAAAATTAAAAAATCTGATGAAAGATTTTCGTGAAATTAGTCAGAAAAACTTCATGAACATTTCTCGGCAGGGTCATAAAAATGTTATACCTGTCGGACCGTATGGGCGTCGACGCGCCAAAACCTGTAGATGATCTGCGACCGTTGGCGTTTTTCTATTTATTCTAGCTCCATCTGCCATTTGACGAATACAGGACCCTAGTTTGTACGTGATTGTCGACGGTTGTAACTGCCGAATAAACGTTTCTCGTCAGTCGAGCGTGTTCTTTCGAAGTGTGCAGACGTTTGAAAACAGAGCAAAGTGCAAGTAGTTCGCGAGTTGCCAGTAAATGCAACTATGACGATATTGAAGATGTAGTGGAAGACGAAGGAAGCTGTCTTTTATGGCCTCCACCTCACGATGAAGAACGACAAGAGTTAACTGACGCAATATATCATCGGCGGCAGTTATTAATAAAACACAAGTTCATAGTCGAATCGGAGAGCTCCGATATCAGCGAACGATCTGCATTCATCGGCAGAGAATTGTTTAAACGATTTTGGACATGTACGGGAACATGACGTTTACGGCGCAATAGGTATTATTTTACGCGGAACGGAATTCCATTCGCTGTGAAAATCAAAGCCGTGGAGCTAGCAGGTCCGCATCCGAAGTGGTCGTTGGTAACTGTGCAAAAACGATCAACAAGATTGTTAAAAAAAACAAAACGCGGTTGTCTAAGTGGACAGCCCAAATCGAACAAGGGGCGACGCGAAATGATAAACTAGAAGTGATTAATTCGTACGCTTACGACCGGTTTATCGAGGCGAGAGACCAAAGAGCAGGTCTCGTAACAACTCGGATGCTCCAACAGTGGGTGATGGCTGCTGCCTTCCAATTTTTGGATGGACACTTCGAATTTAAAGCGTCATATACTTGGGATACTCGCTTGAAATCGAAGCATCGCATATCCCTACGACACGTAACAAAATACGTCAGCCAAAAGAATAAAAAAACGTTAGAAGAACTGATGGAAAACGCTATCAAATATCAGCAACAAACAAGTAAAATAATCCAGAGATTCAACCCTGATTATGTTATCAATACGGATCAAACGGGATGCGAGTATAAATTAATCAGCAAGCACACTTTGTCGCACAAACGTAAAAAAGTGACCGAAATTGCCGTGGGACAAATAAATACATTGACGCACTCCTATACCGCACAATACGCTCTCGCGTTGTCTGGCAAATTGCTGCCTAAAGTATTCGTTTGCCTGCAAGAAGTCACTGGTAACTTGGGCCCCCGAGTTCAAAAAGAAGTCGACGAATATATGTTGAAATACCCAAATGTTCACATCACGTCGACAAAACCAGGAAAACTACAGAAAAATACGTCCGAAGAGTTTTTGGAGCAAATAATACAGCCATACGTGGAATAAAATTCATTCCTATACATCGTTGACTCGTGGGTGGTCAAACCTCCACGGACTTTAACCAAATGAAATTCAACGATGAAGATGACCTCCCAACCTGCACTTTGTCAGTTATAAAACCGCAATGCTCACCATTTTGTCAGCCATGCGATGTATACTTTTACCGTCAAGTCAAAAATTGCATTCGCCATTTCCAAAATGCTCCATACCTACTGCATCGTAATGAAGAAATCACATCGAGAGAGGATATGGTCAAAATTCATTCGCTAATACATGACCAAATGTAGGCTCCAATATATAAAAACACGATAAGGTACGTGAATAACGCATTATTTCCATTACAAATTTTCGGATATCTTGCATCGAAAAACGCGGCAGCGACTCGCATCAAGTATTAAATGCAATATACTACAAGTTTATCGTTGATTTTTTTACAGACATGCCTGGCGTGCTGCAAATCTGGACCCATCAGAAAAAGAATTTTTCAACAACGTCAACGCAGTGCCTTATTCGCCGGAATTGAGGAAACAAAACTGCGATTGCGACAAAAACAAGTTGGCGTTTATACAATGTTCGTGGTGTTTAGAATATAAATGTTTTGATTATTTTTATAATGATTATCACCCGTCAGAGTGTACTCGTGAATATTTAAAAAAAAAACATTGCTTGCAGCCATTTTTAATTAATAAAACAGATTTTTAATCCTATATTCCTTGATAATTTTTAAAAATATTCCCTGCCCCATCGAAAGAGATATTAAAAAATTGAAAAAATATCAAATAATAAAAAAAAAAACATTTTAAATTAAATTACGGCTAACTTATTTTTTGAAAATTGAAAAAATTGAAAGATTTGGAAAAAAAATTGACATTTAATTCGTAAGTTTTGATCAATAAAGGCGTGTAATTTTTTTTTCAATTTATTGCAATTTTTTAAATATAAGTTATAAATTTCAACAATAATTTGAAAAAAATTAACTAAAATAGCATAGACGGGACTAGAACCAGAATCGTCCGGACGGGAGTCTTACTCGTTTGCCGCTGGGCTGCTCGCCTCATTGTGTTCATGTACAAACTCTACGGTACGTAAGCGGGCTCCGAACTTTGACTGGCGATTTCTCGAAAACGAAGCCAAGTTGGCACCTACAATTTTGAGGTTTGGTTGGTACCTACCCACATTATAAGCACGCGCAGTGAGAGCTCGTAACTCGATGCACCTCCCGGACCGTCCCCTCGTAAGTACTTTCTTTTCACAGTAACACACGAACACGTATTTGGGTATAAAAGTGTTGGTTACGTTGGGTTATAGGTTATGTTTAACAATCATAAACGCGACACGTTGAGGGACTGAGGGAAGTGCAGCCATCGACAGCAGGACCATGGACATCAAGCATCCAACCTCCATCACTGAAATTCGCCTTTGTATCTAAGACCGTGGGTCTTACATACAGGTCTTGCAACGAAGCTAAATTTTCGCTGTAGGAGCAAGCACGCTCGTGGTCGCTACCTTTCGATTCCCTAGGCGCCACTACGTATTGTATTAGAAAAGAGAAGTGATTCCCCCTTTACGTCTTGCCGCTGCTCCGACCGCGGTGTTTACATCTGTTTTTGTGGCGTGATTATCAATATAACTTTCATTTGCAACCATATCCCATGAAAAAATTGCCGACACGAACAATACGGCCGATGTCCGGCCCAGTATTGGCTAACCGATTGTTGGCAACCAATGTTGGCCCGACATTGAAACAACGGTTCTGCCATTTTTCAGTCGACCCTCTTTTCGGAGCCCGGCATCCGACATCGAGCCGATGTGGGGACAGTACCGGTTAACGACCTAGGGCCGACTGTTGGCGTAGACGGATGTGCCGACCGTGGGCCAATACTGTCTGCCGTTAATTGTCCTGCGTTCATTTCTAATCCCGGCAACCGGTACTATACCAATGTCGGGCCAGTATCGGCTGCCCTGGAGAGCCGACTGTTGGGGTGGACTACTGGAGCCGACCATGGGCCAATACTGTTCGTCAATAACTGTCCTACGTTCATGCGTAATCTCGGCATACCGCAATATGCCAATGTCGGGACAGTATCGGCTAACGACGAAGAACCGACTGTTCGCGTGAATAGGTTGAACCAATCACGAGCCGGCATCACTCCACGTTACGTGTCTTATGAATTGCCCGCCAGTCGCTATTCAGTGTCGTATCGATGCAGACCGCGAACAAAGAGTAGCGTCCATCGTCGCTTTTTCGTGCAACAGTAATTTTTTCCCTTATGCTCCTACCGTATTCTCAATATGAATAAGCAAAAGAGATATGATAAACTGAAAAAAGTGCGAAAAAAATTATGTTGGAATAAACTGTTATTGAAGCACGAAAAATGTGTCATGAATCAAGAGTCATGTTTGACAGAGAAAAAAATCCTCGAAAATAATGTTAAAAATCGGAGTGTGAGAACACTCTTGAGTATGTGGAAGAAATTATTGAACACGGGGACGATAAAAATGATGAAAATGAACAACTAAAAAATTGTAACACGAGTGACCGATAATGCCCTGAGTTGTATCGGTCGATACTCGGGGCATTATCGTACCACTGTTGGTTATGGACTGGACCAGAGTTGGTACGATATTGGCTTGAACTTGGGCCAATGTTGGCACAGGCGTCGGGCCGCTCTTAATACCAACGATGGCATAGTCTTGGGCCGACCTTGGCACGAGCGACAGCACCAACGCTGGTACGATATTGGCTGTAACTTGGGCCAACCTTGGCACTACCATCGGGCCGGTGTTGAGTCCAACGTCGGTACGATATCGGTAGCCAGCCTTGGCCCGAGGATATCATTCCGACAACGGACCATTAATGGACCGACATTCATGCCAGAGAACGGCCAACCATACAGGAGAGTTGGCGCATTACTGGGCCAATGTCGGACCAGTTGTACATTTTTTCATGGGATATCACGAGGTCTTACACGATTTCCCGCGATATTTACGTTATCGTGTCAGGAGGAAAAAAGACAGAAGAGGTGTTTCTCTCATCGCCGCACACCTCTTTCGTTTGCCATCGACCACCAAGTGGTAGAAATCGGAACAAAAAACGAAGCTACTAAAGGAACATTACTTAAGTGTCAGCCTTCGATTTTGTTAAAACTTTTATATATGACAAAGCATTGCAAACTATTAGACACGAATTTTTTTATCAGCAAAGAAACGATTTCAGGGCGTCTACCCCGCACAGGAAAGTGTGACACCCTTGCTTCACTGTTTTACGACACTTCTATAGTCGACTTTTCGTCGCTCAAGGATGTTGAGTCCCTATGAAACACGTTAATGTTAATTGTTCAATAAATAGCTTCTTAATCGTCATGAAATTTTTACACGACCTCCTGAATACTTCATGTAAAAACATACCAAATTTTCAAAATTCTAACATCATTACTTCAACCTCCTTAGGGATTGAAATAAAAAATGATAAGAAAATTCTGAAAATTTGGCATGTTTTTGTATGAAGTATTTAAGAGGTCGTGTTAACATTTCACGACGATTAGGAAGCTTGTTATTAGAAAATTAACATTTTGTTAAGAACAATTTTTAAAAGAAATTAAAAAAAATTCATCAATAAACTTCGTTTTGTTTCCGTTGCTTTCAGTATATTGTAATATTACAAAATTAAGAGGTAAAAAAAAACTTATTGCAAAGTTACATCAGTTTCCATAAGACAACATTTAATTTGTGAATGTTAATTGTTCAATAACGAGCTTCCTAACTGTCGTGAAATTTTCACACGACCTCTGAAATACTTCGTACAAAAACGTAGCATATTTTCAGAATTTTATTATCATTTGCGATTTGGGATTCAACATCCTTAACATTGCACGAATTTTGGTTTTTGTTTCATTCAAATCGGTGAACTGCTTGTAGGTGAAGATGCAAAAACATTTCTCAACACGCCTATCTTTGAAAGGTGGTTCCCGCTCTAAAACGGTTGTTTCGCCAGTGAAAAAAAATCCGTGTTAATAGTTTTCAGTTCTTTATTATATGAGTCAGAGATGTGTGCGGCCGTGTTGATGAAAAATCGCTATTTTGAACATTCGGCTTCGGTCCGGCCAATAGAGTATTCCCAAGGTTGACGATGGAAATAAACGATGTTTACGTTACGTTTCGACCCTTTGGTTAGAGTCCTCTTCAGAAGTTTTATTTTTTTCCACTCGATACTGTTGGTATTTCTGGCCCTTGTTCATATTTGGAAGATCATTTCAAAAGACAGTATTGATGGAGGTCAATATTGTTTTGTTAGAAAATACTCAATAGCCCATGAAAAAATGTACAACTGGTCCGACATTGGCCCAGTAGTTGTCGGAATGATATCCTCGGGCCAAGGCTGGCTACCGATATCGTACCGACGTTGGACTCAACACCGGCCCGACAGTAGTGCCAAGGTTGGCCCAAGTTACAGCCAATATCGTACCAGCGTTGGTGCTGACACTCGTGCCAAAGTCGGCCCAAGACTAGGCCATCGTTGGTATTAAGAGCGGCCCGACGCCTGTGCCAACATTGGCCCAAGTTCAAGCCAATATCGTACCAACTTGGGTCCAGTCCATAACCAACAGTGGTACGATAATGCCCCGAGTATCGACCGATACAACTCAGGGCATTATCGGTCACTCGTGTTACAATTTTTTAGTTGTTCATTTTCATCATTTTTATCGTCCCCGTGTTCAATAATTTCTTCCACATACTCGATAGTGTTCTCACACTTCGCTTTTTTAATATTATTTTCGAGGATTTTTTTCTCTGTCAAACATGACTCCTGATTCATGACACATTTTTCGTGCTTCAATAACAGTTTATTCCAACATAATTTTTTTCGCACTTTTTTCAGTTTATCATATCTCTTTTGTTTATTCATATTGAAAATACGATAGGAGCATAAGGGAAAAAATTACTGTTGCACGAAAAAGCGACGATGGACGCTACTCTTAGTTCGCGGTCTGCATCGATACGACACTGAATGGCGACTGGCGAGCAATTCATAAGACACGTAACGGGGAGTGATGCCGGCTCGTGATTGGTTCAACATATTCACGCGAACAGTCGGTTCTTCGTCGTTAGTCGATACTGTCCCGACGTTGGCATATTGCGGTATGCCGAGATTACGTATGAACGTAGGACAGTTATTGGCGAACAGTATTGGCCCATGGTCGGCTCCAGTAGTCCCCCCCAACAGTCGGCTCACCGGGGCAGCCGATACTGGCCCGACATTGGTATAGTACCGGTTGCCGGGATTAGAAATGAACGCAGGACAAATAATGGCAGACAGTATTGGCCCACGGTCGGCTTCTCCGTCTACGCCAACAGTCGGCCCCAGGTCGTTAACCGGTACTGTCCGCACATCGGCCTGATATCGGATGCCGGGCTCCGAAAAGAGGGGCGACTGAAAAATGGCAGAACCGTTGTTTCAATGTTGGGCCAACATTGGTTGCCAACAATCGGTTAGCCAGTACTGGGCCGGACATCGGCCGTATTGTTCGTGTCGGCAATATTTTCATGGGAGATGGAGGCATTTTATCGTTTTTTAGCGATTTCTGTCATCTATTGAGTTTGAGATGTTGATTCTTCCAAAATAAACAAACACTCGAAATTTACATTTCTCCGTTACATATTGCGATGTGTGATCAAAGAGCGTTCGAGGGAAACTCCTGTTCAGTTTCCCTCGAACGCTCTGTGATCACACATCGCAATATGTAACGAAGAAATGTAAATTTCGAGTGTTTGTTTATTTTGGAAGAATCAACATCTCAAACTCAATAGATGCGACAGAAATCGCTAAAAAACGATAAAATGCTTCCATCTATTGAGTATTTTCTAACAAAACAGTATTGACCTCCATCAATACTGTCTTTTGAAATGATCTTCCAAATATGAACAAGGGCCAGAAATACCAACAGTATCGAGTGGAAAAAAATAAAACTTCTGAAGAGGACCCTAACCAAAGGGTTGAAACGTAACGTAAACATCGTTTATTTCCATCGTCAACCTTGGGAATACTCTATTGGCTGGACCGAAACCGAATCTTCAAAATAGCGATTTTTCATCAACACGGCCGCACACATCTCTGATTCACTTTATTATATGTATGAGTTTCAACAAAATCGAATGCGGACACTTAAGTGATGTTCCTTGTAAGTATGCCTACCCCACTACCGTTGTTGTCAAACCTGTATATAAGACCGTGGTACAGGTGTGGAAAGTTTGCCTGGTAGAAAGGTCATTGGTGGAGACGTTAAATAATTCGATTATCCGCTGGGGTCGTTGCTGTCGACGCGGGAGCGTTGGATAGGGTTATCGGACAATCATAGTTGACTGCGATATGGCACATCTGTGTTTCCTTGTCACACTTGTCACACTTGAAGCATATTTGGAAGTTTCGTTGCGCACATTGAACTGACGAACTTGCTCGCATGGTTGGCCCTCGCGTTGCGTCTTATGAAGACCTAAAATAGGATTTGGGAATAAGATCGGAGCAACGCCTGACGGCACATGCGCACATTTTTCTGCCTCGAAAAGAGACCTACCCCCACCACTCGAAATCTAGGTAGTTTCCTGACCTGTACGAAGACCGTGCCCCAGTCGCGCGCGAAGATTATACCCGGTTTCGGGCTCATTTACCCCTAAAAGTAAGGAGGAACAGGAAGGATCGTGTAATGGTAAGCGAATTAGGCGGAATTTGAGCAATAAAAGGGCCGCCTCAAAATGGTCGCCCACTCGCGGCCAATTTTAATAATTTTGCGCCATTGCAGCATGATACCGAAAGCACAATCTAATTTTTAGCTGTTCTTTAGCCACTAGCCTAGCAGTACGCACAATGTTTTCTATTTTATTTACTTATCTGCCATCATATCCGCAGACTGAGACAAGTGACTGTAGACAGGGGTCACAAAGGTTATAAAAAATAGCGTCCCAAGATGGCTGGGAGGGACGCACTTCCGCCGCGATATCCCCGAGCTCCCACACTACAGATATTTTACGGAAGTGGTATTTTTGCATATTGAAGTTAGCCATTTGTAACTAAAAATTATGCAGCCCATTTGCTATTTTGTTTGGCCAGTTGCCATTTCGCTAACTTTTCGTTCATAACAATAAAAAAGGGCTCGTTCAAAATTCGAGTAGTGTCGTTCCCGCCAAAATGGTCGTTCGCCAAAGAAGAAGATGAAGAGTGGTTGATATTCGTAAATAGGACTTTTCGCAAGGCCTCGAGGGTTTTGCGTTGTACGGATAAACGCAAAAACCACGGGCAAACGTTTTTTTTTTCTTTCGTCATCGTCGTAAAAGTGTAGTCACCGTGTCAGTTAGCCGTGTACGTTGAAGTTTTGTATCGACTCCATATATGACGAGCCCTGCGACCGAATACAACGTGCATGGCTCACTCATTCCTCCCTCTCTCCCTCTCTATCTCGTTTTTACGAATTCACTCGATAACTCATATAACTCATAGTCATGTATGGACAATGGTATACAATGTATTATATTCACAATAATATCTCTATTGTATGATTGTTACTTCGGTGTCACTTGTCATTAACACAGTATCAACGGTTGGCAGCGAACTGCCATGCCGATCGTATTCATATACATGTTGAAAAATCCGATCGCCCATGCAGACTAGAGGGAAGCAGTCCAGACTCAACATGTCAGTGCGTTTCCGAAATATTAAAGGGGCCATCTATCGAATCCAATATGCTATATATTCCGCATGGATATAGCCAATGAACATATATTACACGCAAGCGCAGGGCCCGTAGTAATATTTGGCACGGAAAATGTAGTATATAGATTCGTTTATTCCACATGTACAGCTTTCGCATTTTATAAAACCGCCTGCTTCTTTCAGTCATACCGCTAAAAATGTTTTCTTAACAAGCGCCGCATAACAATCAGACCCGCCCCTCTTCGTCCTTGTTTTTTAATTCCACCTCCACTTGGAACCCCTCGGTGATCGTCCTTTACAACCTTCCGAACGTCCTCAGATATTCGCATATCACCACAACCGGCTCCCCTCTTAGCGTGTCTTTGGTCCATTGCTCTAGCTCCTCACCTTCTCTTCCTCCTCTCCAGGCATCCACCCTCCTAACCCAGTCGTCTTTTATCTCCCCTCCTGCCATCTCGCACTTTCATATGTGCTCCAGACTCTCGTCCTCCCCTCGACAGATTCCGCAGACCCAGTTGTCGAATCCACTTTTTCCCACTTTCCCTACGTTTTCGCATCTTAGTCTGACGCAGTGTTCCTTCGCTTCCTCCCCTACTCCTTTGCTCCTAATCCTTTGCTTTTTCTCTCTCGCACCCGACCTTTATGCCCTTGTACCTGACGAAAAAGAACGAACTATCTGCTTTGACCCAATCCCCCTGCATGGCTTGTTCCATTTTCTTACTTATCCCCTCGCTCAGGCATCCCTTTCCCGTCGACCACTCTATCATCTCCTACGTCATTCATTGCCTTCTTGAACTCCTTCTCCCACCTTAATGGGTGTTCGTTCGGAATATTACTTACTTCCTGTTTCGAACATACCCTCGGTGTTGTAGCTGATATTAAGAGAATAGTTATGATGATATAGTTATGATGTTATGATATAGATATGAGCATACTTTTTGCCTTCTCAAGGTCATCATTGGTTTTTCAAATGGGGCAAGGTGTTTTTAAATTAAGATGTTGTAGCTGATATTCAGACAAATCCAAGGACATGAAAACATGTTCCCATTTGGAAAACCATTGATGACCTTGAGAACGCAAAAACTATGCCCTGGACGAAAATGAATTTTTCACCATTCTATCAGCCCTTCAAAATCAATCAAATTACCTCCGGACATTTTTTTCGTCTCTCTCAAGGCAACGAAGATATTTGGAGTGGTCACGTTAAATGGTCCACCCTGTATATGAGTTCGCCGCTGAAGAGATTACTCTACGGGACGAGATCAAGGACAAAGAGAACGTGGAAAGTGAACATGAGGTAGGGTATTTTGGAATGTATTGTGTGGAACCCTATTCAAACAGCAAGCCAAATGAAAAGTTTGCGCAATGCCTGGAGTGCAAAGCATGGTCCCACGAAGCCCGGACTGGTAGAGAATCTTCATATATATGTCACAATCGTTTGTCAAAATAAAGATTGATTTGCTTTCTTGCATCAAGCTTCCCGATCAATTTATTTTTTGTTTTGCCATATTTTACTATTTTATTTCGTGTGATTAGTGAACTTATATTCGTTTTAATTAGAACTTATAAAAATTTGTCAGACTGAATAAAAAAGTGAGACTTGGATCAATGTCAAGGTTAAGTTTTTACATTTTTAATAAAGTTTCTTACTAACAATGTGTTTTGAAATCATTTACACCCATATGTTGTACCAATTCCCAGGCGTTTCAACTCACCCCGATAGCTGTTTCAACTTACCTCGATATACGGAGAGTTGAAACAAACCGACTTATTTTGCTCAAATTATTTTTTTGCAGGCTACATAATTCCTGGAGTCATTTTTGGTAGAAAATCGATTAGTCGATTCAAAAGCTACAAAACGACCTTAGTTTTACCCGAAGCTCTCGTTTCGATTGCGAGGTATGGGGTGAAGTGTGAAAATTGTTTCAGCCCTCCTAGGTCTCCCCTACTCTCTCTCTCATTTTCTTCCATCTCTCCTCAAACCATTCCCCCCTTTTTTTCTACTTATGTGTCATTAAAACTGCACCGACGGTCGCTACCAAAGAGCCATACCAGTCCTACTTCAGGAGGCTGGCATCTTTTTGAATTTTTGCTACGCGAATTGTCCGCTGTTTGTAATGGCCAACTCTGCCACTTGCAGCGCTAGTTTTGTCCTACATCCTGCGCGCGCGTAGGGGCTCTGTATATATACACACACGCACACAGTATATGTAGGACTTGACTAAAAATGAAAATGACGCAAGTGGGAACTCCAGATGGCCAAGTGTTTAGAAAATGCAATTTTTGTCGCGGATCGGTTAGTACAAAATACTTTTATGTTAGCAAAATTTTCAAGCAGTGGTTCGCGCAGCGGCAGGAGTTCGAATTCCTCATGAGAGTAGCAGGTTCGAGCCCCTTTTCCGAACCTTTTTTTGGCTTCTTTTCAATTTTTACGATGCTTACACCACAAAGGAACCGAAATAATGCATAATGTAGTGTATTTATTTATATTCTCACAAAAGGCATACGGCGCCATTATTTTAATAGGAGAATAATCGTGGAAAATTTGGAAGGCAATGTTTCAATACGGGAATTCAATCTGACGCTTAAAAAGTAATTCCACCGTTCCACCATTTCTTCAGACAACAAATTTTGCTACGGCATGTGTTACACGAAGAAGTGTCGGGATATATATATATATATATCGATACTTCGTCGTGTGACACATGCCGTAGCAAAATTCGCGCGCACGCGCGCATGTGTGTGTGCGTGTGCTAAATTTAATGAAAATGTATCATTTATGAGCGTTTTGTATATTAGGTGTAGTAAAAAGAAATCCATTGTTTTTTGCCTTCAATTTCATGCAAGAATAATGGATTTTTTTTACTACACCTAATATTTCAAGCGAATCTTGAATATATTTATGGTATATTAGTTTTTATATAGATACATATACATATAGTAATGTATATTCAGACATACATAACATACCTTAAAGATATTCGGATTTCCTATTCAAAATATATAAAATGTACATTAGTGATGTATTTTTGATAAACTTGAAATATATCATAAATATATTCCTCTATATACGTCAGCACGCTTTCCCGATATATTCCCCAATAGACAAAGCATGCATTCAGTGTGTATGTCTGGTGTATTTAAGATATATCTTAAATGGATTTATATTTATCTATGGCATAAGTTTTACTCATATCCAAAAATATAATTGACAGATCTAATTTTTGACTAAATTATATTTAATATACACTTTATGTATCTTTCGATATATTTTTTATATATTTTATTTCCATGTGGGCTTGGACGCCGAAACTACTCTGCCATTGCTTACTCATTGCCGGCGTCGGACTTTACTCATCAATATTTCGGCTAATTTTTGTTGCACGACATTAAAAAAAAAGCGTTTTGCTCGGAAAGAAACACCGTATGTGCTTACGGACGGAAAACTAGTAGTCAACATACACCCTGTATATATGGCCCAGCGGGCGGGCGTTCAAGTTTCTGAAGTGGTAAGCAGAGCTACGAGTGGCCGAGTATGACACCAATAAATCGTAATAAGTGGGTAGTGTCAAACCCCTGGTGATGGCGGACGATTTGGTTGGCGATTTTGATTCACGAACTTGAGACCATACGTCGCTACGATAAGTAAGTGCTGTTTATAAGTATTATAGTTCGTAAAACCGGAAGCTAGAACGTGGGAAAAAGGTTGTACATTTTTTCGCACTGTAAAAATTGATACGGCCTACCTAATTTTTGCGCGGCTCCAAAATCCCTAACGGGCTGCAAAAGTCTAATCGTCAGGTGTTTGACGTTTAAAATCTCAAAAAGATCAGCTTATTTAAACAGGGCAAGCAGCGACTCTGGGCTATAATACGATCCAAATCATGTTACTTAGACTGGTGAAATACTTTTTTAATTGTGCCTTTAAACATTTTTTCATTTGCATTTGGTACTAGCATTAGTATTATATACAAAAAGGCTGCGATAAACTTCATACCAAAGTTAGAGATACCATCGATCTTATCCTCGCCTTGGAATGCATGAACTGAGCGATGGCAGTGTCGCTTGTGACGGAAAGGGTAATTGAATTTGGCATACGAAGGAAAAGTGCCCCCAAAACTAATGTTTCTAGCCTGTATGTAAAACCATAGACTCCACATTCTCAGACAGCGGCGATGTGGGAGGAGGGGAGGGGATAATTTTGGGTACTTGCGAGGGATCATTCCAGCAATGGAGGTTAGAGTACAAGAGTCCAAAATCCAAAGGGCAGGCGCTTGAAAAAACGCCTACAAAAATCTAAAAAGTTCGGGTACAAAATTTTACCACCAGCGTCGCTTCGATACTAAAGGATTGACCAATATAGAATGTGTCTCAAAATAACCTGACGTGTTAAATCGCGCGCCATTTTTTTGTGGCGAACAAAGAGTACTAATCTTTGGCAACTAGCATCAGGAAGTACTGAGGTTTAGTAATGGAAAACTACACCATCCAGCAACGCACAGATATTGCTATTTGTTGTATTGTTACTGAATAGGTATTGCAGACGAAGTTTCATGGTTGTGTTAACGAGTAAGGCCACTGTAACGGCCCAAAAAAAAAGGTTTTTTCACTAATTTTTTGCTCCCGAAATTGAAGGTATTTGAAAAAAAACTTTTAATGGTGTTATCGGGCATACATTAAACTTTATTATAAAATTTTTTTACAGTAAAAAAAAACAAAATGGCGGTTCCACAGCTATCTTCCCGGGACATGTTTTGCTTCCAGGGCTCCGCGGCACGCAGCACCACTGGTGCACTTTTGAATCTAGAACAAAAAAAAAAAAACCATTAATCTAGAGGGCTATAGCTAGAGAATGTCGATCGGATTTTAAAAAGTATCAATTTTTGTGGATTTGGCGTGCGTTTGAAAAAAAAATTGATTTTTGACAAAAAAAACGGCAAGTTTTTTGTTAATAAAAAATCAATAAATAAAGTTCTTGAAAATTCCGATCGACATTCTCAAGATAATGTAAATGTTCACATCTGGTTAAAATTTCAAGTAAAAAAAAATGAAAATTGTTCGAGTTATGCTGCGTGCCATTTTGAAAAACCATGTTTCGAGAAAAACGCGTTTAAAGCTTTGCGAATAGTTTTTTATTGGAAAAAATTAAAAAAAGAAGTTAAAAAAATTTTTTACCGTTAGTCTGCAATCCCAGCACCATACATTTGTCCTTCGATAGCCAAATTTTCGTCTTCTTCGTCTTTCCTGGTTGATTTTTGGAGCGCGCGCGCACTTTTGGCCGCGTCGCTCAGAGATGTCTCCGCGTGCGTGATGCGTTTGGCGTCGGCTTCGATGCAGAAATTATATAACTGTACACCAATTTCCACCTCCAACATCTTGAATATTTGCAAGACGTTGGTAAGGCCGCCATTGAATATGCAAACAGCGATATCCGTCGCAATATCTAGTACAGTTTTTCCGCTTGAGGATGATTTGGGGGCCAAACTCCAAACGGTAGCGTTGAAACTTTCGTTATTGTTTTGAGTATAGGCCCCCAAGCAACGCTCCAGCAACGCGTCCCGGCTCAATTCCATGTAGATGGGTTTGATGGCTTGATAAACCTCCTCACTCATTGGCTGATTGTGATGATACGCATCCAAGCCATTTTCTGCTTTCGCTTTCTTCCAACTGCACCAATTTTCCGAACATTTTTCGTGCTGAGGCTTTTCATCCGTTGACATTTTGTGAAAAAGGGTTGCCCAGATCTCATTTTTCATATTTTTGATGGAATCGGAATTTCGACGGATTGCTAAGCCGTAATAAATGCTTAGTTCGTCAATCAATTTGGCAGTGAGTTTTCCTCTTCCCCCGAGACCTTTTGTTCCTTTTTTTAAGTTTCTCAATCGAGTGCCCATTCCTTTTTGCACGTGATCTATGCACTCTTTTTTTTTAACATCAACATTTTCATAAGGCTTCGAATCCACGATGCCTTTGAAAATTTTGGAATCGCCATCTCCGATATAATTGCAGTCGTTTCGGAGCAAGTTTTGATACGCTTGGCGGCGACCTTCATTTCCTAAGGACAACAAATTTTTTTTCGCACAGGACCTTTTTTTTTCTTATTCTAGAGGGTTTAAACTATTTTTTAAACCAATAAAAAAAAATCGATTTTTCAAAAAATGTACAGTGGCCTTACCCCTTAACTCGCGCCGCTGCGATGTCAATATTCATCAAGATCGTGCGATTTAACGCCATTGGACTGCTTTTCTTGTGGTTTTCTGAAAGGAAATGTGTATGCCAATGAAACACAGACCATTCCGGAGCTCAAAAAAAAATTGGATGCACCATCAATGAAATTGGTTCGCAATTATGCCAAAATGTTATTGAAAGATTCATCCGAAGAGTAAACGTTTGAAAACAGGGGCGAGGCGCTTATTTATCGGATATTGTGTTCCACAGATAACCTCCATGTTTGTACCATATATTACAATAAAAATATTCGTACTTTTCAAATAAATAATACGTCTTATTAATAAATTAATACCCAAAGAATGCATTCAAGGCGACCGCCACGCTCTGATTCACCCTAAAAACTAAAAATTGCAGAGAAGCAATAAAAGGACGAATTCGTCTATTAAAATAATCCTGACAACGTATATAGTAACTTAAGGTACTAGTACCTATTAGAAGGGCAAAAAAAGCAAATTTTCAAGTAAGATTATCTCAGCTTCTTTATTAGCTATCACCATGTTTTTTTTTAAACACTAAGCATTTTATGGAGAATAAAGAAAAAACCCGAGTCCTTGACTGGTCATTTTGTCCGTGATTGGTAGAGGGCGCCAAAGTACAGTCCTCGAAACAAAAGTAGTCCCATGGCGGCCAGATAATCTCCGGATTGGGAGGTCCGAAAGAAAATCGGGAAAAAGCACGTTAAAGCGGAAGGTTTTTTACACAGGAATCCACCACCGATATGCAAAAAAGTAAAAAAAAATTAAAAAAAGGCCTATGCTTGAAAAAAATGCAAAAAACCATCTTTTTTTATCTTTTCTGTGTTGCCAAATTTTTGTTGATAACTTTTTTGCAAAAAAGTGGTGGATTCCTGCGCAGAACACCTAAATAAACAAGTGAAAAAAGCCCGGTGATGATCGGTCCAGTGAAACCGGAGATTAACTGTCCGCCATGCGAAATAAGTCGTTTTGAGAAAAACGCGTTTAAAGATTTTATGTATTCTTTTCTATATTTCTCGGAATTCGTGAAGTTTTATTACCTTCAATTGATTAATCCGCAAACCCTGGTCAAGATCTGTAACTATACGTTAGTACACAAAAGGAACCCAGCATTGTAGAGAGTGGGGGTATACAGCTGCCGGGCGCGGGAACCAAGCGCGGGCTACCCGACGCGCTCCGACCTAGAGTGCTATAAGGTAAATGTCCTAATTATTGAACAGCTAAGGATCTGGGGGATTGAATTCGGTGAGAAAAAATATAAAATAAAGAAAAAAACCATCGCTTTCATGTTCAAATGATACTTTGATATTTTTACTTTCGAAAAATCACCCTTTAAATTATTTTTAAATGATTTCAAATGAAAAAAAAGAATAACAATGTGAAGCATGCAAATGTCCCAATTATTGAATGTTTTGAATATGCCCCTAATATTGAACAGGCATGTCCCAGTTATTGAACGCTCTCGAGAATCCTTTTTCCGTTCTGAAAATATTATTTTGGGTACAATATTAAGAAATAAAAGCAAAATCAAACACTTAAATAATCTTTTATTAATCATGTAAAAATACAAAAATATATATTTAGTCCCTTTTGACAGCTTTTTGGTTCATTCGCATTTGGTTTATTTTTGCTTTTCAACTCGAACTTTATTTTATTTTTATTTTCAGCTTCCTCGTTTTTGTGTTCTGTTTTTGTTTGATTTTTTCGCAGCTTTCTTGTTTTTCGACTCCAGCTTGATTTTCTTTTTATTTGCCGCTCTGCATATAGTGCGGTTTTTACAACTTCCGCACTATATGCAGAGCGACGTCTTTTTGTCGCCATGTTTATGCCGTTGTATTTAGAAAACTTTGTCCCTGAAATATCGGAGAGCAAAAAATATTTAACATTACATTCGTATTTTTAGGTTACATTTAGGTTATATTCTCTTTTTACTTTTCTTTTTATGTTTATTGCACGAAAATACAAATAAAAAATATATTTGACGATCTTAGAGTTATTACTAAAAGAATAAAGGTAAGTTTATTCAGGAACTTACAGTTTTTGTTTGAATAAATCCGATTCACACGATCTGTCACACGTTAACTGTCTCGATGTTTTGATGGGTTTAACGACGCCATCTTGGAGAATTCGAGTGTTCAATAATTGGGACACACGGCATTTTCTATGTCCCAATGATCGAACACCGTATTTTTTAACAAATAATTCATTAAACTTTTTTTTTAATTGTTATTTGTGAGAAATTGTCTGAGGAACCTGAAACGCCTTTACTTTTTGAGATGTGACAGTTTTTGATTTTTTTATGTCCTTACGCATGAAGCGGCGCGTCTTAGCAAAAACGATAAGCAGTTGCCACGAGACGTCAAATCGGGTCACCGTTGCTGATTAAATAATTTTTTTCTCTATTAATTAAAGTTTTTTTGCACAAGGTAACATTTCGATAGCTAAAAGTTCCATATATGTAATGAAATTTTTATAAATAAGTGAATGCATGCAGGTGAATGAGAAATAATAAAAATACAAGATAGTGTTCAATAATTGGGACATTCACCTTATATCGCTGTAACTTTTTTCTGTTCAGAATTTTGTCATAAAATTTTAAGGAGTCATTTTTGATGCTTCAAGGAGTCGAAAAATGAAATAAGAAAAATTCAATGTTTGAACCCGTTAATAGGTACTAGTACCGTAATTGCTGTCATACCGGACACAAGCGTACGAAAAACATAAGTATTTGAAAAACAAAGAAAGCAATTCCCAACCGTAAACAATTGACAAGGGTTGTGGTTCTGTTCTGAATGTTAAATTATTTTGTATTTTTATATGTTTTTATATTCTTTTAATTTTTATAGTTTCATCGTGTGGGGTCCTTTCGCTTTTACGTGCCCGCCTTTTTCCATTTTCTTTCCCCCCTAAATTATTTTGTATTATACACATGCCGATAATAAAAGACACTAAACACGTATTACGAATTTATATTATATACACATGATTTGTATCCCATGAAAAAATGTACAACTGGTCCGACATTGGCCCAGTAATGCGCCAACTCTCCTGTATGGTTGGCCGTTCTCTGGCATGAATGTCGGTCCATTGATGGTCCGTTGTCGGAATGATATCCTCGGGCCAAGGCTGGCTACCGATATCGTACCGACGTTGGACTCAACACCGGCCCGATGGTAGTGCCAACATTGGCCCAAGTTCAAGCCAATATTGTACCAACTTTGGTCCAGTCCATAACCAACAGTGGTACGATAATGCCCCGAGTATCGACCGATACAACTCAGGGCATTATCGGTCACTCGTGTTACAATTTTTTAGTTGTTCATTTTCATCATTTTTATCGTCCCCGTGTTCAATAATTTCTTCCACATACTCAAGAGTGTTCTCACACTCCGCTTTTTTAACATTATTTTCGAGGATTTTTTTCTCTGTCAAACATGACTCTTGATTCATGACACATTTTTCGTGCTTCAAGAACAGTTTATTCCAACATAATTTTTTTCGCACTTTTTTCAGTTTATCATATCTCTTTTGTTTATTCATATTGAGAATACGGTAGGAGCATAAGGGAAAAAATTACTGTTGCACGAAAAAGCGACGATGGACGCTACTCTTTGTTCGCGGTCTGCATCGATACGACACTGAATGGCGACTGGCGGGCAATTCATAAGACACGTAACGTGGAGTGATGCCGGCTCGTGATTGGTTCAACCTATTCACGCGAACAGTCGGTTCTTTGTCGTTAGTCGATACTGTCCCGACATTGGCATATTGCGGTATGCCGAGATTACGCATGAACGTAGGACAGTTATTGGCGAACACTATTGGCCCATGGTCGGCTCCAGTAGTCCACCCCAACAGTCGGCTCTCCAGGGCAGCCGATACTGGCCCGACATTGGTATAGTACCGGTTGCCGGGATTAGAAATGAACGCAGGACAATTAACGGCAGACAGTATTGGCCCACGGTCGGCTTCTCCGTCTACGCCAACAGTCGGCCCTAGGTCGTTAACCGGTACTGTCCCCACATCGGCTCGATGTCGGATGCCGGGCTCCGAAAAGAGGGTCGACTGAAAAATGGCAGAACCGTTGTTTCAATGTCGGGCCAACATTGGTTGCCAACAATCGGTTAGCCAGTACTGGGCCGGACATCGGCCGTATTGTTCGTGTCGGCAATTTTTTCATGGGATTATAGTTTCGCTAAAAACGTATCAATAACCTTTAATATTCACACACACACACACACACACACACACACACACACACACACACACACACACACACACACACACACACACACACACACACACACACACACACACACACACACACACACACACACACACACACACACACACACACACACACACACACACACACACACACACACACACACACACACACACACACACACACACACACACACACACACACACACACACACACACACACACACACACACACACACACACACACACACACACACACACACACACACACACACACACACGCGCGCGCGCGGATACAGTGGCGTGCAAAAATTTCGGGCCACCCCATTTTTTTGAGTAAAGTGATAAAATGTTTGATTCCTGAACTCGTTAATAATTTCAAATTATTAAGAGAGCTATGCTATGAATAATAGGGTGATACATCATTTTTTTGTGTAGCGTATTATTTGTGCACAGCGCCGAACAAGTTTCGTCGGTGTGCAAAAGTATCGGGTCTCTATCTCGCCCGGCTTCATACGCACAGTTTGTTTGCATTTTCTTTCGTACTAGTTTCCAAACATGCATGACAATGAAAAATCAGTATTATTGCTGCCGCGATGACGAAACACACGAATCCTGAGGTCCGTAAAATCGTGTTATAACTTTTTTCGGAAGAAAAGAGTTCTCGCGATATTGCCCCCACTTTATTCATTGGAAAAAAGAACGGCCAATCCCTATATATCCCTTGCAATACAAATTAACAAATTCGTTGTGTGACGAGAGTCGAAGTGGTAGACCTCGAAAAAATCCGGAATACGCTAACAAAATTATGAAAAGGTCCCATGAAAAAATGTACAACTGGTCCGACATTGGCCCAGTAGTGCGCCAACTCTCCTGTATGGTTGGCCGTTCTCTGGCATGAATGTCGGTCCATTAATGGACCGTTGTCGGAATGATATCCTCGGGCCAAGGCTGGCTACCGATATCGTACCGACGTTGGACTCAACACCGGCCCGACAGTAGTGCCAAGGTTGGCCCAAGTTACAGCCAATATCGTACCAGCATTGGTGCTGACACTCGTGCCAAAGTCGGCCCAAGATTATGCCATCGTTGGTATTAAGAGCGGCCCGACGCCTGTGCCAACATTGGCCCAAGTTCAAGCCAATATCGTACCAACTTTGGTCCAGTCCATAACCAACAGTGGTACGATAATGCCCCGAGTATCGACCGATACAACTCAGGGCATTATCGGTCACTCGTGTTACAATTTTTTAGTTGTTCATTTTCATCATTTTTATCGTCCCCGTATTCAATAATTTCTTCCACATACTCGATAGTGTTCTCACACTTCGCTTTTTTAATATTATTTTCGAGGATTTTTTTCTCTGTCAAACATGACTCCTGATTCATGACACATTTTTCGTGCTTCAATAACAGTTTATTCCAACATAATTTTTTTCGCACTTTTTTCAGTTTATCATATCTCTTTTGTTTATTCGTATTGAAAATACGGTGGGAGCATAAGGGAAAAAATTACTGTTGCACGAAAAAACGACGATGGACGCTACTCTTAGTTCGCGGTCTGCATCGATACGACACTGAATGGCGACTGGCGAGCAATTCATAAGACACGTAACGGGGAGTGATGCCGGCTCGTGATTGGTTCAACATATTCACGCGAACAGTCGGTTCTTCGTCGTTAGTCGATACTGTCCCGACATTGGCATATTGCGGTATGCCGAGATTACGTATGAACGTAGGACAGTTATTGGCGAACAGTATTGGCCCATGGTCGGCTCCAGTAGTCCCGTCCAATAGTCGGCTCACTGGGGCAGCCGATACTGGCCCGACATTGGTATAGTACCGGTTGCCGGGATTAGAAATGAACGCAGGACGAATAATGGCAGACAGTATTGACCCACGGTCGGCTTCTCCGTCTACGCCAACAGTCGGCCCTAGGTCGTTAACCGGTACTGTCCGGACATCGGCCTGATGTCGGATGCCGGGCTCCGAAAAGAGGGTCGACTGAAAAATGGCAGAACCGTTGTTTCAATGTTGGGCCAACATTGGTTGCCAACAATCGGTTAGCCAGTACTGGGCCGGACATCGGCCGTATTGTTCGTGTCGGCAATATTTTCATGGGTAGTGCGTTATAGATCCATGAAAAACTGGTATTTCGAGAGAATTACGTAGTAAAAATCGTGTCGACGATCGCAGTCCATTATCCCGACATCTGAAGGCTGTAGGACGGATTGGACGAATTGGTGTAAAATAGCCACTCACCAGTAAAAAGAATCAAAAGGCCAGATAAAATTTTGCAAAAATATATCAGTATTGGACAGAATCCGATTGGCGGAAAGTGCTCTTTTCTCATGAATTAAAATTTCAATTAAGATAAACGGCCCAGTTATTGACTGACACAAATACCATTGACTGTCCCAGATTGTGACACCGACGGTATAATTTTGGCTGACACAAATACCATTTTTGTCAAATAACATTCCAATTACCGACTAATTAAAAAGAGTTTTTCACTTTTAATTATTGGAGAAATACACTTTCTCACATGAAATTCTTAGAATAGAAACTAACTAGAGAATAGTTCGATACGCGTCTGAAGGGCTCCACAGTGGCAATGCTAGATAATACCAACTAGGCACGACAAGCGACATATCGTGAATTTTGTTCGTCATGTAAGTATATAAGACAAAAAATTATGTCAACATCTTCAGCACGAACTAGACTATTGACGAGATAAGTAATAATTTAACTTTTGGTTAGGTATTTACTTAAATTTACGGTGTAAATAAGTGCGTCACATAATTGAGGTTATGCCGCTGTTGTTGAGCCTCGACGTATCACCTGTTGGGTCGAACAATTGGCGTTGCTTAGTTATTCTAATTCGCCGTGAAACAATAAATTAAAGGAAAGTATATTAGTTTTTATGAACAGAAGAAACAGAAAAAAATGTACAACAATTAAACGATTATCATTTATGGAAATCTAATATGTAAACTATTTTCTAGCCTAACGCTGCTGATGCGTTTTATTATTATTGTTTTATTATTAAAGAAAAGTTAGGGCGCTCGGAAAGTGAGCCAAAAAGAAATTGACAAAAAAAACAAAATAATCTTTGGTAACTATTTTTTGTTTGTTATTTTCTATACCTCTCATATTCTTATGTGAAGAAAATAAAATAGTTTAATAGTTTAATAATAAAATATAGTTTAATAAAATATAGTTTAATAAAAATATAGTTTAATAAAATATAGTTTAATAAATAGTTATATTTAATAAACTATATTAAATAAATAAACTATATTAATAAAATATTTAATATTTAATAAATAAATAAATAAATAAAATAGTTTAATAAAATATAGTTTAATAAAATAGTTTAATAAAATAGTTTAATAAAATATAGTTTAATAAAATAGTTTAAAAAAATATAGTTTAATAAAATAGTTTAATAGTTTAATAATAATAGTTTCACGAACTAATTAAATATAGTTCGTGGTTTGTACCTAACGTGTGTCCTTGATATTCCATATACTTATTGCAATTTAACCCATTTGAATGGGAATATTAGGGAGTGTCAGAAAGTGATCCCGCGCAGGGGTCATAAACTGCGCCACGAGTGTCATGAATCTGTACACGCAGGCCTCACAAAGTACGACATGGGTGTTTCTCCAGTGTCAGAAACACTGGCAGCAGAGAAGCGCTATTAAAATAATGATTTTATTAATAAATCTTAATCCTTTCACTTTTACAATGGGTGAATCTCGTTCCGAAGGCTTTAATGCACGTGTTAAAACCTTTAGTGTTCCGTTTGGCTATATCACAACCGAATAAATAGCAGAAATCCGACGCCGCCGCTCTTAAAGTGTCATTAACTGGGCCGTTTATACCTTAATAGATATTGTAGAAAATTAAAAAATCAATCTTCGCCGTGTAATTAAAGCACTGCATTACAAGAAAGGTTCCATTTCCGGTTGAAAATGGTCAGATCGACGAAATAGCAGCCCGGACTTAGCAACGTCGCGAGTAACAGCTGATGCGTTTGACGAACATAACCTAGCTATGTTTGCAATTATTTTGAATAGAAGCCGCCACAAAATATGCAAACAACAATTCATGGAGGTTTATCATTTATCACGTATCAATAATATGTATAATTATATTCTACCTATTGTGTTAATTCTGCTGAGGCAATTCAAGCCTTTTTTTAAAAAGATTTCCGGATGATTTTTCTATGTGTCTTTTAGTCCGCTTTCAAGGTAGACATGTTAATATTATTATTATTATGAAGACTACTACTGAGTCATTGACAACCTAATGTTTCAGTTTTTATTTGTTCATGTGCCAGAAATTCATCATTTACCACAACATTAGGCACATTGTAATCGATAATACGAATAAGCAACATAAGTAAACATCAATCAGAGCAGCTGTGGGTAAAATAAATTTAGACTCTTTTTTGACCCCGCAGAAGTAATCGTACCTCCAACCAATCAGGTTTGTTTCAATATTGACGTGCGATTTTCTATTTGTGCGTTGTCGATTGGAAAGAATCCCGATCACGGTATTACAGGTCTTAAAACGACGGTTATGGGAGTAGGCCCCCTTAGAGGCCAAGGCGATGCTGTCGCGGGCTGTCCTTCCCCTGGCCCCTCAAACTGCCACGTACACGATTGCTTAAGGTAGTTCTGTAGTTTGGTCAAATCTTAGGATTTGGCTGAAATCTAAGTATGGTGTAGATATGACCTTTATGAACTGATGCCCAAAAATGCAGTTGGATTCACCATTTAGTTCATGAGATAATTGCAATTGAATATGGGTATTTTTGTATGTGATCCCTATACCTAACACGTAAACCGATAGGAGTTTGCTCACATTTCTCGATACTTATAGGTTCTAAACGGATCTTGGGATTTCAAAATAAAAACACACGTGTACCCAGTACTATTGTGGGATTGATTGAAAAAAATGACCAACTTTGACCATTTACTTTCAGAGATATCGACTTACGAAAAGTGGCAATTTTATTCCACACCGAACTCGGGCCCAACCATGTGTAACGGAATGGCGACAGCGTACGCTGCAGCCAGCTGCGCGTGGTTTGGGAACTCGAGGCGTGTTTTTTCCCCCGAGTCCTAGTAAATCTGAGATGGATGTAAAATGACTATATTCTGCAAACAAATTTAATTTGTTCAATTTATGCATGTATCGTGGCATATATTTGTGTGTCTGCGCGCGTGCGTGTGTGTGTGTGGGTGCAGATATATTATATTATGTTGTAAATCCACGATCCGACGTCCTTCGACAGCGATTTTTTGTTCCTGATCGTTGAGGTTATGGTTATTCTCATCGCGTTTAGCCGAATTTGCTTGACACATGGCTGGCACAGCTTTCGGTGTTTTAGCAAGCGCCTTTTTTCTTACAAACTTTCCTTTGTATCGCATTTGGATTGACATTTTCACGCTTTTTTTTTAATGTGAAATATTTCGCGAAAGACGGATCGTAGGAAGCTCAACGGAAGCTCAACTGCAGGAAAATCGCGCAGTTACCACGATTACAGCGCCGCTCTTTATGGGAGATGAGACGATGAGACCTATCTATGCATGAGGTGCGAATGTGTGGGACATATAGAGGGTACAAGCTCTGTCCAAAATTTATACCCAACATCATCGTATAGGCATTGGATGTTGCTATACGCTTCGACCGACACTTTTGGCTCATACGTGTACCGATAGAACTACCTTAAAAATGGGAACGAATCGAGATAGGGAAGGGACTTAAGGGCGGCGATGGAGGAGACAGGAGGTGGGAGGATCCTGGAGTTAAGGGGTTACCCCCACTTGCGATTTTGAAAAAATCGATTTTTTTTATTGCATTTTTTTGAAGTATAAGTATCTGAGAATATGTCCTGAAAATTTCAAGTTGATCCGAACAAAATTGACTGAGATATGAGCGTTGAAAGAGAAGAATCCGTGAATTGCAGAACTGAAATTGAAACTTTAAACGCGTTTTTCTCAAAATGGCATTTCTGAAGTCGGTGACCAAGATTACTCTAAGACTAATGAACCAATCTTTTTGAAATTTTGCAGGCTTATTTAATACGTAAAAATGTAGTCTTTAATCATTCGATTTTTTTTTTTCGAAAAAAATGGCCGTTTTATAGCCAAAAAACGGCCGTTTTTTTTTCGTTAAAATCGAACCATTAACTTTTACTGTCCGCCATTTTGTGAAAAATGAATATTTTTTAAAATCCTTCGATTAAAGACTAGTTTATACTTATATTTGACTAAATCCATCCGCATTTTTTTTTCAGATGATCCACTTCGTCGCAATGTTGGTAACCGCAAACCGTGTATAAAAAAACATTATTTCATTGACGGCCATTTGCCTTAGTGGCAAATGGCAATGTAATATTTTTCAATAAAAAAATTACTGAAAGTTCTTCAAGATGTGTGCTTTAAGATGGTATATCGATCGATTAAAAAAGTTTTGTAGTTTTCTTTTAAAAAATTCATGAAAAAGGCCTTTTTTGCGCTACAATTGGGGGTAACGCGTTAATAAGGAATAATGGAGCTAAAGGGGCGATCAGCGACATTCTGAAGGAAGGAATAGAGATAAAGAGAGATAAGGACATACAGAAGGACTGGGGAGGAATAGACCAATCTTCTCTCTGTAATTATTTCAAGGATATAAAAAAAAATGGGAAAAGAGGTTTTCTGGGAAGACAAAGAAGTTAGGGGTGCCATAAAAGAAGAGTGGGAAAGACTGCGATGCGGTAAGTTAGAGAGGGCAGGGAAGAAAGATTACAGCAATTGGGCATGCAGAGTATGCGAAAAAGAAGAGGAGACGTTGGAACATAAATGGCAGTGCGGGGAAGCAAGGAAGAAAATTAATATGTGGGCAGAGGGTGTCGACAACTGGAGAGGGGATAGAGTTGGAGATCGCCAAAGAGGGAATATAGTTAAAGAATTGGGAGAATACGTAATGGCTTTCAGGGGACTCGACGCGGCAGGCTGAAAACTACGCGAATTAGTTTATCAAATATATCTAAACTAGTAATCGTAGGCATGCAATTGACGGGCGAACGCTTTTTAGGGAAACTTAACGTGATATAGGGCTAGTAGTTATAGTTTTTCATATCCTTTTATGCGGAACGCAAAAATGTAAAAAAAATTAAATTGTACTCTACACTAAGCTGGTTAATGCCATAGCAATCGCAAGACATGTGGAATAAATAAACCTACCATGTTATATAGTACAGTATATATTAAGTATTTTTATGTATTTTTGAGGTAGTCGCAACAAAAATGGTCTACAACTGATAACACCCATTCTTTTATTTTTTAAATTGAAAAAGGAATATATATATGTACTGTACTCAATAAGCTTTGAAACACCTTGCATGCCAGGGTAAGACTTTTTCGGCTCCGTTTTCATTTATGGGACCGTCATAAAAAAATAATCTAGTTGAATTTCTAATGCAATATACTGTTCTGGGTCAACATTCTACACAAGGTACCCAAATTTCAGGTCTGTAACTCATTCCGTTTAGGAGCTAAAGATCTGTGGCATACGGATGGACAGACAAGAGTGACCAATAGGACTCCGTTTTGCCCTTTGGGTATGGAACCCTAAAGAGCAAAAACTCCCAAGAGCAAATTAACCGGTAATAGCATGTAAAACATCAGGTCTACGGTGAATACCATACAAATTTTATTCGTGAATATTTCTTGCGGTAGTTCGGTAATAAGACAAGTTATGTTCAATGAAAATGGTTCCATGTGAAATTAGGGTTCTTCCGAAAAGTAAACTTTCCAATAGATGTAACGCCTTCGTAAGAATTGATTTTGTGCCCTGAAAAGGGCAGTTTGGTTTTGCGAGTGACTTAAGTCTTCTTCTCCGTCTTTTTCGGCAACAGGACAGCCTGAATGTTCGGCAAGACCCCACCTTGAGCGATCGTGACGCCGGACAGGAGTTTGTTCAGTTCCTCGTCATTGCGTATGGCAAGTTGGAGATGGCGAGGAATGATCCTAGTCTTCTTGTTATCACGGGCGGCATTACCGGCCAACTCAAGAACTTCGGCGGCCAGATATTCCATAACAGCAGCAAGGTACACGGGAGCGCCAGCACCAACACGCTCTGCGTAATTTCCTTTGCGCAATAAACGATGTATTCTTCCTACAGGAAACTGTAGCCCAGCCCGAGTGGAACGCGTCTTTGACTTGCCCTTAACTTTACCACCTTTTCCACGACCAGACATGTTGATTTTTGGTGAGGTGGTGTAAGACTCGGTGTCAGAGACCCGAATGATAAACCGAAGAACGCGTCCCCATATTCATAGTCCTACTGGTTCAAGGGGCTCACCAATCGCGGACGAGAGCTCGGAGCGCTTGGCACCGCCGCGTCTGATTGGCGCGGGACTCGGTATGAGCTGCAGTCTCCCCTCCAAGCGACTCAACTTCTGTCTCCGGGCGATGCTGCTGGTAAACTACGAAAAAGAATTTTAGGCAAGAAGCAATAAAATAAGAACGCCTAAAGACAGTAAATAAATGGAGTAATACTCCATCTATATTGGGTAATATTAGGTTGATTAAAGTGTTGTCGCAAAAATTTTTTCAATGTTTTTTTACGTATCGACGCACTATGACATCGAGCTATATCGAGAATATTCTAGAATGTTTTCCACTCTTCCGCGTTCCAGGGTATAACTGGACGAGCGCGCGTTCTAATGGACAGAAATGGCTTCGATCTCGTAGGAGCAACTTCGAGGGAACATATTTTACGAGTGGCGGCGCGGCACGAACGCAAGCACAACTGCTAAAAATATACAGGATGCATTCAGCGAGAACGTAGTTTCTCATCGAACAGTCCAGCGTTGGTTCAATCGTTTTAAATCTGGAGACAAGCCTTGAAGATAAGGAACGTTCCGGACGACCGTCGACCATCGATGATGACGCATTACTCCGCTGCATCGAAAAAAAACCGAAAGCTAGTACGCACGAGCTAGCAAGAGAACTTGGCTGTACCCAACCGTCAATAGTAAATCACTTAACAACTTGGGATACAGGAAGGTTCTAGCTCAATGGATACCACCCCGTCTCACCGACGACAATAAGAACTGCCGCGTGACCATCTGCCAGTCTCTCCTGCTTCGCCATCATCGCCGGGAGCTTTTAGAAGATCTTGTGACGGGAGATGAAAGCTGGGTCTTGTATGATAACAAAACGCGTCTAGCCTACTGGCCTCCTATCGGAGAAAAACCGCCACACCAACCGAAATCTGATCGTCACACACAAAAGATTTTGTTGTGCTGTTTCTGGGACGCAAAGGGAATGCTGTTTCACAATTTTCTCCCTGTAGGCAAGACGATCTCTACACGATACATCGAGAATCTCCAGGAATTGGCAAAAGCTATAAGAGAAAAACGGCCAAGATGCCCGACTGTGCACCTTCTCCACGACAACGCGAGACCCTATGTCACAAAGGAAACCCACAAAACAATCACTGAGCTTCACTGGAATACCGTCATCCGACTACCATTTGTTTAGATATTTGAAGGCATATTTAAGGAACAATACATTCAAAAATGTCGACGATCTCAGAAGGGATGTTTCAAATTTTTGTGAGTCCCAGCCGCCGCAGTTTTGGGCAAAGGGAATAAAAGAGTTGCCAACTAGATGGTCGAGTGTCATAGACACCGATGGCGAATATATTGTCGATTAGAAATGTTTTGTATAAGATATATAAATACATAAATTATATTGAAATTATTGCGACAAAACTTTTTTATCAACACAATATTATAAGGGTATCATATACACGATAGTGATGATTATGATCAGGAAAAAAGACGGTATACTCATTAACAAAATGATCAATCCTTAACCCTTATGTGCGCACCCAACTTCTACGTTGATGCGCACCCGTGGTACCCAGGTACCAGCGGCGTAACAAGGATGTGGCGGTTGGGGTGGGCCGCCTGGGGCACCAACATTTTTGGAAGATATGACAGTAGTATCGCATATTTTGGTGATGTAAACATTTTTATCCACAAATCGTTGTAAATAACTGTTAATCCTAATAAAATGCCAGGTAGCTAAATTTTTGTAACTGCATCCTTGCTTCAAATTTCAAATAGCCGTACAGTAATGGTCGAAGTTAAAAACCCGCGCGAAAGATGGCGTCATCGCCTCACATTTGTAGAGATTCGGTCTGTGTGGCTCTCTACTCCTGTAGTTGTTTGTCCGTGGCTTGTCCAGGTCTGTAAATGTCGGTAAGGTAGGAAGAGGCAGGAAAAGATTGTGCGTTTCGTCTCGGGTACAGTGACAGACTCATCAGTAGGGCTGTGTCGCTGCACCCTGCCCTAGACGCGCTGGGTGTTAGGATCTAGGGGAAAGACGGTTGTATATATTGGAATGCATGCCCCTGCGACCGCTTGTGAGAAACGCTGGAACGATGTGTAGCCGCGTAGCGGTGAGATGGTGGAACTAGCAGGACCGCCACACATTACAGCAACGTTCCATTTGAAATTAACGGCGGTTGAGTATCAAATTCGGTGATCAAAAGTTTGTTCGGGTTGTATTTGTCCGATCATTTGTTCCGGCTAGTACGGCCGCAGTTGGCAAGCGTTGGCTAGGTCATCGCGAGATACCGACTTCAGGATTTTTTCATTCCTAAGGTCATCTGTAACTCAAGTTGCTCAGCCAGCCATGAGCCAATCGCTCGCTGGAACTACACGTAGTCACATAAACTCTATGTTGTCCTCTGTAACCAAGATTGGCTGGACAGAGACTAGACAAGGGCTGTATAACAAAACATTCAGAATATTACTAGCTCATGGCGAGCCAACCATTGGTCAATTCGTATGAGCTCAATTGGGCGAGCCAGTTACTAGGACGTAACTCAGACAGGCTAGCACAATTTCTACTCCGATATAGAGACTGCAGAATATTTTTTAGTCCCTCAATCACAAATTTTTTGCTTTTTATTAAAACATTTGACAAGCAGCTTAGGACATACATTTCTTTCACATACAACTTTATTAATTTTCAAAATAAAAATAATAATGACTATTACGTCAGAATTACCATTTCCATGCATTTTCAATAATTACGAGCAAATATCGTAGGTTTCATTGTACGGGATGTTCCCCCTCATTACATTCTGTACCATATTCCAATTTTCATCCCCACCTTGCGGCCGCAGTCGACTTCCCCGTCAGTATCGCATTCGCCGAGTGACTCCTGTCCGGATGGCTATGGTTCTTGTCCCATCTATACTATTTTTTTTCAAATTATTGTTGAAATTTATATCTTATGATTTAAAAATTGCAAGAAATAAAACAAAAAAATACGCGCCTTCATTGATCCAAAATTACGAATTAAATGTCAATCATTTTTCTTCAAATCTCTTGAAATATTTTGAATTTTTAAAAATAAATTAGCCGTCATTTAATTAAATTTTTTAAATTATTTCATCTTTTTTTTTCAATTTTTTAGTCTCTTACGATGGGGCAGGGAATATTTTTAAAAATTACCAAGGAATAGAGGAATTGAAAATCTGTATTATTAATTAAAAATGTGTTCGAGCAATTTTTTTTCACATATTCACGAGTACACTCTGACTGGTGATAATCATTATAAAAACAATCAAAACATGTATATTGTCGACACCACGAACATTGTATAAACGCCAACTCGTTTTCGTCACATTCGCAGTTTATTCCCATCAATTCTGCCGGAAAAGTCAGTGCGTTGAATCTCTGGATTATTTTACTTGTTTGTTGCTGATATTTTGTAGCGGTTTCCATCAGTTTTTCTAAGGTTTTTATATCCTTTTGTCTGACGTGTTTTGTTACGTGTCGTTGGGATATGCGATGCTTCGATTTAAAGCGAGTAACCCAAGTATCTGATGCTTTGAATTCGAAGTTTCCATCCAAAAATTGGAAGGCAGCAGCCATTGTCGACTGTTGGACCATCTGAGTTGTTACGAGGCCTGCTCTTTGGTGTCTCGCCTCGATAAACCGTTCGTAAACGTACGAATTAATCACTTGTAATTTATCATTTCACGTCGCCCCTTGTTCGATTTGTGCTCTCCACTTTGACAACTGCGTTTTGTTTTTTTTAACAATCTTGTCGATCATCGTCGGGAGTAATTTTTTCTTCTATCGTGTTGGAAAATAATACCTCTTGCTCCTTAAACGTCATATTCCCGTTCATGTCCAAAAATCGTTTAAACTTTTCTCTGCCGCTTAATGCAGATCGTTCGCTGATGTCGGAGCTCTCCGATTCGACTATGAACTTGTGTTTTATCAACAACTGCTGCAGATAATATATTGCGTCAGCTATCTCTTGGCGTTCTTCATCATGAGGTGGAGGCCAAAAAGACAGCTTCCTTCGTCTTCCAACAAATCTTCAATGTGGTCATATATAGTTGCATTTACTGGCAACTCGCGAACTACTGGCAGTTTCCTCCATTTTAAAACGTTTGCACGCTTCGAAAGGACATGCTCAACTGACGAGAAACGTTTATTGGGCAGTTGCAACCGTCGCCTCTCACATGCAAACTAGAGTCACTATATTCATGAAACGGTAGATGGAGTTAGAATAAATAGAAAAGCGCCAACGGTCGCAGACCTCCTACGCGTTTTGGCGCGTCGACGCCCAAACGGTCCGATAGGTATAAAATTTGTATGACCTTGTCGAGAAATTTTCATGAAGTGTTTGACTATTTTCACGAAAATATTTCATCAATTTTTTTTTTTCAGGTAGGTAGCGAGATTATTGTATGCCAAAGTTTAAATTACAGTTAAGGTAAATGTCCCAATTATTGAACACTATCTTGTGTTTTTATTATTTCTCATTTATCTGCATGCATTTACTTATTTATAAAAATTTCATTACATATATGGAACTTTTAGCTATCGAAATGTTACTTTACTTGTGCAAAAAAGCTTTAATTAATGAAGAAAAAAATTATTTAATCAGCAACGGTGACCCGATTTGACGTCTCGTGGTAACTGTTTATCGTGTTTGCTAAGACGCGCCGCTTCATGCGTGAGGGCATAAAAAATTCAACAATTGTCGCATCTCAAAAGGTAAAGGCGTTTCAGGTTCCTCAGAAAATTTCTTACAAATAACAATTAAAATGTTTTTTTATAAATTAATTATTTGTTAAAAAATACAGTGTTCGATCATTGGGACATAGAAAATGCAGTGTGTCCCAATTATTGAACACTCGAATTCTCCAAGATGGCGTCATTGAACCCATCAAAACATCGAGACAGTTAACGTGTGACAGATCGTGTGAATCGGATTTATTCAAACAAAAACTGGTAGTTCCTGAATAAACTTAACTTTATTCTTTTAATAATATCTCTGAGATCGTAAAATATATTTTTTATTTGTGTTTTCGTGCAATAAACGTAAAATGAAAAGTAAACAGAGAATATAACCTAAATGAAACCTTAAAATACGAATGTAATGTTCAATATTTTTGCTCTCCGATATTTCAGGGACAAAATTTTCTCAATAAAACGCCATAAAAATGGCGACAAAAAAACGTCGCTCTGCATATAGTGCGGAAGTTGTAAAAACCGCACTATATGCAGAGCGGTAAATAGTTAAAAAGGAAATAAAGTTGAAGTAAAAAAACAAGAAAGCTGAAAAGAAAAATAAAATAAAGTTCGAGTTGATAAGCAAAAATTCACCAAATGCGAATGAACCAAAAACCTATCAAAAGAGACTAAATATATATATTTTTGTATTTTTACATGATTATTAAAGATTATGTAAGTGTTTGATTTTGCTTTTATTTCTTAATATTGTACCCAAAATAATATTTTCAGAACGGAAAAAGAATTCTCGAGAGTGTTCAATAACTGGGACATGCCTACTTAATATTAGGGACATAGGCAGTTCCAGTGTTCAATAATTGGGACATTTGCATGCTTCACATTGATATTCTTTTTTTTCATTTGAAATCATTTAAAAATAATTTAAAGGGTGATTTTTCGAAAGTAAAAATATCAAAGTATCATTTGAACATGAAAGTGATGGTTTTTTTCTGTATTTTATATTTTTTCTCACCGAATTCAATCCCCCAGATCCTTAGCTGTTCAATAATTGGGACATTTACCTTAATGTGTTAAAAAAAAATTAATTGCAAGGGATTTGAAAAAAATAGACATTTAATTCGTTAGTTTTGATCAATAAAGGCGCGTAATTTTTTTTTCCTGCAATTTTTTAATCATAAGTTATAAATTTCAACAATAATTTGAAGAAAAAATAGCATAGACGGTACTAAAACCAGAGCCGTCTCGCCGGGAGTCTTATTCGTTTGCCGCTGGGCTGCTCGCATCGTTGTGTTCATGTACAAACTCTACAGTACGTAAGCGGGCTCCCAACTTTGACCGACGATTTCTCGAAAACGCAGTCGAGTTGGCACTTAAAATTTTGGGGTCTGTTTGGTACCTACCCACCTTATAAGCGCGCAAAGTGGGAGTCCGTAACTCGATGCACATCCCGGACTGTTCCCTCGTCAATTTCGGGATTAGTCGCGTTTTGTCGAGAAATGCATCACGGCCTACGGCCATACACATAGACACACACACGTACCGGTCTATGTACGTCACATCCGTCTAAAACGGGAGCTACATCACGCCCGTATTTATTTTTCTCCGAGTCTTACGAGACTGGGTTTCGAACCGGCGACCGCCCGATGTTCGGATTCAGAGACAAACACGCTAACCACTAGACCAGGGCACCGGTGAATTATAAACAACTATTTTATCATAAAATAATTTTTAATACTTTTTTGATCGAGTCCCATGAAAATTTTGCCGACACGAACAATACGGCGGATATCCGGCCCAGTACTGGATAACCGATTGTTGGCAACCAATGTTGGCCCAACATTAAAACAATGGTTCTCGCCATTTTTCAGTCGACCCTCTTTTCGGAGCACGGCATCCGACATTAAGCCGATGTGGGGACAGTACCGTTTATAACGACGTAGGGCCGACTATCGGCGTAGACGAAAGAAGCCGACCGTGTTACCGTGTTAACACGTGTTACCGATAATGCCCCGAGTTGTATCGGCGGATACTCGGGGCATTATCGTACCACTGTTGGTTATGGACTGAACCAACCTTGGTGTAATATTGGCTTGAACTTGTGCCAATATTGGCACAAGCGTCGGGCCGCTCTTAACACCAACGATGGCATAGTCTTTCCTGACTTCGGTCGACCTTGGCACGAGCACCAGCAACAACGCTGGTATGATATTGGCTGTAACTTGGGCCAACCTTGGCACTGCTGTCGGGCCGGTTTTGAGTCCAACGTCGGTACGATATCAGTAGCCAGACTTGGTCCGAGGATATCATTCCGACAACGGTCCATTAATGGACCGACATTCATGCCGGAAAACGGCCAACCATACAGGAGAGTTGGCGCACTACTGGGCCAATGCCGGACCAGCTGTACATTTTTCATCGGGTGATGTTCACCCGTACTTAACTACGCGAAACGCGAGACTGATCGACCCGAAAATGTGAGAAGAACAAAAGGGGAAGTGCGAACGCAACGCCGCCCGTGCGTTGAAATACCAATGTCACAGACCACAGCGTGGTTGCGACGAACTATTAGCGGCTTTACCGAATTTAATCGATATCTGAAGTTACAGGAGAACAATGGCTCGTGCCCGCAAAAAATCTTAATCACGATTCTCTTAGCAATCCTTCAAAGCTTATGCACTTGGTGAACACGCAACGTTAAAATAAGATCACCGGCTTCCACTGAATTTACGATCAACACCCGAAAGACGCCGTACAATGCTTTTCTCGAACGATAGCACGGAACGGGACAACAATGGCGAACACAAAAAAATAGCGATCGTACACTTACCTCGAAATGTAGCAACAAGCGACTGAAGTCCCCAATCGATATCAAGATGTCTTCTACTTCGCACATTTTTATATTTTCGATGTAAATCGTCTCACAAAACTTATTACAATACTATTGTAGTTTTCTACACGCTCACGAGGAGATGCATATGAACAGCCGGAAGACGTGAACAGCCGGAAGTCGAAAGGCGATCGTTGTGCTGTTCGTGCATGAATCTGAAACTACCCTGATTCGCGATTTCCACAAACTAATCGCTCACAGCGATCGAACAGAGCGCGCCCATGGTCGGATTTGCCAAATAAAGTCGTTATCGGGAAATCGTGCCGGGAAAAAAGTGATAGATTGCATCTACAAGAACTCAAGTAGCATTAGCAATCAATAGCTGAAAAATATGCACATCGTAGAAAAAAGAAAACATGGTCTTACCTCGAATTAACTTTAATTAAATCATTTGTTTCAATTAACTTATTCAATTGTAGAACCAACCATCATTCGCTTTATGCGTAATACTTAATTCAGTTGGAAAATGTAGTTTATTGGCCAATATAACGACCAAATATAAATTTCAAATAAAATGCGGATTACTTGTATGAACTTCGATGTAGTTAATCTAACTCATTATATGGCCAGGTAGATATTGCTATTTTGACATGATAATTTGGTTGTTTCAACTAAACTGGCTTTGTCACTTGAATCGAATTGTATTTCAAGCGAGTGAAAGTAGGTTGCTTCAAGCAAAATTGTTTCAACTAAATATATATAGTTGGTATTACCAAATGTTTTTCTGAGTGTATACTTACAAGGGTGACATTGTAATACAACATAGTAAATACCTTCTGGGACCTAATATACCACAGATCTGCAGGAACCACTGATTCTTATCTTAAAATACTTAATTTATGTGTAAACATGACGATCACTAGGACCCTGACGACCACTGGGTCGACTCCCTTGAGTTCCCCTTACTCGCATTTGACTTCAACGTATTTGAAATTAGCGTGCTAGGTCATCGATTGGTTCTGCTATTCCCATAATTCCGGCATTGCCCCATTCCAATACATACATCTGAATAAACCTCACTTTTTCGTAAACTGATTGCATATTTTTCATACATTTTCATGAATTAGATTGGTAATCTTGTTTTCGGTAATATTGTTCTGTACGCTATTCTGTAGACAATGTTCGTTTTGTTGGATTATTTTCTCCACAGATACGGAATATATACGCGAGAAACTGAAATGATAACGTGTTCCTCCATATAACCAAAGCTATCGAGCGGAGAATGACGGAAAATTAAAAATTTAATATTCAATAAACGAGTACGGAAAGTTCCATTTTCCTTTTACTAGTACATTCAGAAAATATAGCATAACGACTAGTTCATTTTTCATTGATATCTATTCACCCCAATATTTTTAGCAACAACCTTAATGCCGAAAAGAAGTTTGCCTCCCGAGGATAAAAAGAAACTGTCGACTCCGCGCGCCGCGGACACGACCTCGAGCGACTACTGTGGGGGCGAAGGAGAAGGCGGTGGGGGTGGAATAGCCTTACGTAACTTCAAGCAACGATTTCGACATTTTTCAACTTTTTCCCCCATTATAGAAACGACAGTTGCGCGTTCAATTCCCGACTCGAGCTATTACGACCAATCGCGGGCATAAAAATTGTGGGTTAGCGTCATGGACGCGAACACTTATCGGGTGGCTTGCGGTTCGAGCTTATCGAGATAAATAATTCGACGATTATGGTAAAGTGAGCAGCTTAACGTTGAGCCTCAGGTACATCGAAGATTATCGATGCATCATTCCCTTCGGATTCCGCCGACTCGCACAGGCATATATAATGGGAGTTGGGAGTTCTATACTTATAAGCGAGGTTATACCAGGGTACGATCGGATTCAATTTTCTTGGCTCGTTACGCCATTTTGTAGGCGAGCGTTGGCTTGTTATCGTTTATTTTCTGCTGGTCTGAGAATATAATTTCGAGTCGATGATGATTATGCCAAATAATGATCGGAACGAAAGGGTTGTCGTTCGTTCACCCGAGACGATGGACTGCGAGCTCAGGCACTACGAGAAATACGCTTCCGGTGTGAAGGGACTGTTACTTGTCGCGGGTTTATGGCCAGGTCCCGGATACTCGGTGCTCTATCGACTCATCTCCGTTCTTTACGTAATGTTCTGTGTTGTTGCTAGTTCGGGTATAATGTGCTTCGTGTTTAATCACGTGACGAATTTGAGTTTGGTCGCGAAGGGGCTGGGAATCGCCGTCAGCTTTTACACCGCCATATTGAAGGTAGTTTCCTTATTCGCATCACCATCTCAGAATTGAAGAGTGTACTAAGGCTTACAAGATTTCACCGGAAATAACATCAGCCTTAGTTCTAAATACTAACTTTCGGTTACGGCTAAAATGTCATTTCTGCCCGAATATCATTTGATTAAATTATATTTAGATTAATTTCTGTCCCGATTAACCGCCCACTTCCGTTTCACATCACGGGGACGAGAATACAGGAACCTAAGGATGGAAGATCGAGTTGAATCCACGGTCTTACAAACAGGTCTTGAAATTAACACGGGGAGGGTCAGGCGTTCAGGACACTGATTTTATTTAAGCTTAACGTAGTTTTAGGGGTCCATTAGAACCATACACTGCAAGCAGTGAATTGCAATATTCAACCGGTTCAGAGATAACGAAGAGAGAAGTTTGTGTAAACAGCTTTGATACCGGTTCGTTTCAGCTGTTAGCACAAGCTGCGAGTATGCGGTTGAAGTTTGCATCGTTGGAATGCAATGAAAATTATTTTCCACATCTTATTTTCATTATTGTCCGAAATCATATTTTGAAAATTAGTTATCGATCACTAAATAGGAACTCTAAAAAGGTTTGTGCTATTTTTGTACCTCCAATTGGTCAAAGGCAATTTGAGAAATTGAAGAACAAAATGATTTTCGTTGCATTCCAACGATGCAAACTTCAACATAATCCGCCGGTAGCGTAGCGGGCAACGGCGCGGACTCATATAGTAAATGCGGGATCCCCGGATCGAGTCTCGTTTAGACGACTTTTTTCCTAAATGTAATCCATTTTTTCATTTTATAACTCTGAAACATGTCATATATTAATTTTATTCTTTTTTGGTTACAATTTTTTTTTGCGCAAACTTATTTTTTATGATTCTAGAGAATTTATTATTACTTTCATAGGGCATATGATGGTAAATTTGTATTACAATACATCGCAGCACGGATTAATACAGTAAAACATTTGCAAATAGAAGAAACTTGCGATGTGTGATAATACAAATCTACCTTATTTTTAATTATTTGTATTCCTTATAGAAGTGATATTCCATCCTTTAGAATAATGAAAAATAAGTTTATTTCAAGATTCTTTTAAGTATATTCTGCGATTTTTTAGTTTTTTTTTCAAGGAAAAAATTTAAAAAACAGATGAGTGACATGCTCCAGGATGATAAAAATATATAAAAACGTAAACATTGATTAAATTGAAGAATAAAAGTCATCCAGACATAATTCAAGACAGCGATCCTGCGGCCATGAGTCATCGGGGCCGCTGCCCGCCACACTACCGGCGGCTCGTGCTAACAACTGAACCCAACCGGTATAAAAACGATTTATGCAAACTTCTTCTTCCGTTTTCTCGGAAACGGTTGAGTATCGCAGCTTACTGCTTGCACAGTGTATGGTCCTTAAAGGGCTCCTACAACTGTGCGAAGTTTGAAGTGGATCGGTGTTCTGAACGTTTGGCCCTCTTCTTGTCAGTCGAATGTCGGTGATCGGGGTATCGTATACACAGGTCCGGGCACGCCGTCCAAAAATCTGTGTCTCTAAGGGAGGCTGTTTTTTTCCAAATTCCGCCGCGTCGCTAATAACGGCGAGGCCTATTTACTTATCCCGTGTTTACGGGGCATGGCATGCGCGTAGTTGTGGCATGACCTCATTTTGCCTCTGTCACACGTAGGCCTCCGGGATTGTAGCGCGCCACGCTTCTGCGGCCAGTCTCCGAAAAAACGGCCTCGGATAGAGGCACTTTCGAGCTATATGGAAAGGTCAAAAACGACTGGTGGGAGGTCATCTTACTGTATAAAAATTACGTTGACTGACCCCCACTAAACAATTTTGGCAACGAAATTGACAGTGAACACGGCAGTGTTTCACTTTGCAGGATAGTTTGATGCCAGTAGCGTATGCCCGAGAGCGATGTAGCACAGGTCAGCCCATTGCAATGGTTCTGCCTTGACAATAAATGTATAAAAGTACGCGGCATGTTCGTCGGTCCGCTCGTGGCGTCGAGATCGGTGGCGGCGATTTTTTTTTCCTGTCGTCTCTTGATCAGGGGGCTGGCATATCCTATCCCTTACCGTATATAAATATGCTACGCTTTTTGACCGCGTTATTTGGTTCTACCTCTCCCACACTCCCGGCACGACGGTGGTATGGGAAGCGACTTCTAATTTTCTTTGTCATTCCACAAGCCTGGCATTCGCCATATTGTTTTATATTTTATTTACAATATTTGGAGCACAGTCTTACATGCAGGTCTCGAAATTGCGATGATTTGGCTAGTACGAATAGATCAAAACATTTCTTTCCCATAGCCGCCACAAGTAGGGCGCCACCAGTACAGTAGTGCTCGAAGAGAGATGGAAACAGATTGTCGATCTCTTTCTAACAACCTAAGCGCATTTTATGAATTAATACGATTTACCACTGTGAAGCAATATCAAAGCACACGCGCTATATTGTTAGTCCATTATCAAAGGTACACAATCTTTAATACAATACAATAGGAGCGTTATAACTTTTAATCCCTAAGCGAGTGCTATCAACATGTATCAGTATTGAAATTTCTCTACCAAAGTGCCTATATGGCCGCATCAGTATGGTATCCGACTTGTAACGTCGACTATATAGGTTCAAGCCCTATAAGTATTTAATTTTTTCCTGATCTACAACTTACTTTTATAAATCTTGATGGTCACTCCTTTTTCAATATCATATAACGTTCAATAACGTTGTATTATTGAAATGATGGCATTCTTCCCATTGTGTCCGAAGTTGTTCGTGCTTTGGCATGCGGAACACCGACGGTTTTATTTGTTTACGTTTGTTGCCTGTTTTACATTTTGGTACCATGCACGACGTCGGTATGGTATCCACTTCTTAATGTTCGCGTTTTCCAGAATTGTTCACATTCACTATCACAAAAACAAAGAGTAACGAAACTAGAATTATTAGTACGCAGTCAATCACTCAAGCACGAGGTAAACACAGGAATCAAAGTCTCTGTTTATTACCCGCGCCCGCGCCACTACTGTATAACAGCGCCAAGTAGTGGCAGCTTCGAGAAACAAACATTTTTTTGGCCGACTTTCCCACCATCGAAAAATTGGAGAAGTTTTAAGACCTGTACGTAAGACTGTGATTTGGACCACGTTCACGTATGTGACACGTCGGACTACACAAGCGACTGTAGGCGGTGGTCATAAACGCCACGAAAATCACTGCCTGAAGATCCGACCTTACATACAGGTCTTGCAACGAAGCTACATTTTCGAGGTGGTGGTAGGCATGCCTAGTCTGCACTCTTCAATTACCCAGGCGAAGCTACGCGTCGCATTAGCAAAGGGAAGTAATTCCTCCCTCACCTCTTGCCGCTGTATTAGTCCGCGGTGTTTACATCTGTCTTTCTGGCGTGATTATCAATATAACCTTTATTTACAACCATATACTACGAGGCCTCACGCAAACAAATAGGTGCTGATATAAATTAATATGTTGAAAAAGTTATCAGTTTCCTTTTTTACTTAGACAGAATAAAGGGTCGGGCTGGAATAAAACTCTAATGACTAATGGTCTCCTAGCTAGAGAAATGTGCTGCAAAAATTGCCGTGTCAGCAGGTTTCATACCTTAACATTGAAAGGCTTAGTTCATAGCTACAAGATGACAACATGGGACGACGCACTGTGGCACTATTGTGTTGTATTTTGTCTCCGATGTAGGCTGCAAATTTGCGATACAGTCGATGGTTTGGCGAGAAAAAAGTGTAATGCCAAGATAGGAAGTACGCAGCAAAATCGTGAAACAACAACCGGCTGCAATAACGACGTTGATGCAGTAAGCTCAACATTTGGAGGGATATTATCTTTACAGCACGTTTGAGTCATAAATAAACCACGCTGTGGCGCTCCATTGCCAGTACAAACGAGGCAGGTTATCGAGGCATTGCGACATTGAATTTGAAATACGTCGTTTCGGCAAGGTAAGCACACATACCCGTGAAAAACGACGCAACCGACCCAACCTCGAGGCAGCGTCACGCCAATCATATTCTACCATTGGCCGATGAACGGCAGCACTACCCAACATTGGGCCAATACCCGGCCAACTGTTAGGCATTTCGGTAAGCCTACTATCGGACAACCGTACATCCCAGCGTTGGGCCGAAGAGATCGCTCCTACCGTGGCGCAACACTAAACCGGTAGTGCTGCCGTTCATCGGCCAATGGTAGAATGTGATTGGCGTGACGCTGGCTCGAGGTTGGTTCGGTTGCGTCGTTTTTCACGGGATAAGAGCAAACAGCCAGGTTATGTGAGAATAACTAAATAAATAATATCCATTTTATATTTTGTGGAAAAAATAACTCACGACTTTACTCCAGGATATTACTTACGCCGTTGAATAAAAAAAAGCACAACAAAATTATTTTCACGTATAAAAAATGCGCGTATGAAAATCCACGAGGCACCGATGAACCGCACGAGTCGTGAGCACGCGGGAGAAATACGTTGGCCCGCCAAAATGCCAAATCGCTGGCGTTGCATATATATATGTATGGACTATACCGTTCAAAGCCAGTATTGGGCCAGGATTGGCAATTCGTCAGTTTGCCATACTAAAACTAAGCATTGGCAAAACCACGGTCAAACGATTGGCTCAGACTCAAGGCCTGCGCTCGCCCCAACAATTGGCCGACGGTCATTAATTAGTACTGGCCCAGCGTTGGCTCTTCGATGGTGTGCCGAGCTTCAGTTCGAGACTGGCAAACCCATGATCAACCGATTGGCCCACGTTCAGGGCCAACACTGGGACCCGATAGTTGGCTGACAGTTGGCAATCGATATTTGGCCCAAGGTTGGATGTTCGTTGGTTAGCCATGCTTCAAATGAGCACTGGCAGAGAATCATGGCCAAATCATTGGCCCGTATAAAGGACCAACGCTGGGTATTAGTGGTTGGTGCTGAATATCGTACCAAGCGTCGGCCGCATCTTGAGCGCCGGCAAATTTTTCACGGGTATTGGAGGCCCGCTGTGACGCTCCGGAGCCGGTACAAAGAACTCGGTACACAGCATTAAGACAGAAAATTTGAAATCTGTCGTTCCGGCAAGGTGAGGGCACATTGGAGGCACGATGTGACGTTTCGTAGTCAGCAAAAACAAGGTACGTGATTACATTATGGACATAGCATTCGCTACACATTGCATCGACAAATGTTTGGTATATTCGGAGTATACAGTAACACTCCCTCGTCGGCATAAATGAGCAACGCTACACTATAAAAAATGTATATTCAATTTAAATGAAGTAGGTTTTTCCCTATCTCACGGCTTACTACGATCCTATTTGTTTCAAATCTATTTTTTTTTAAATTTATTTCAGCCATTCTTTTAAAATATTGTATATATTCAAATTAAGACGGAATGACACCCGATGCGAAACTTCGATGCGGCCCCGGCTTCCGACCGGTAGGGCAGAACTCAATCGAGCTTCTGCGCCCCACCGACGGATGTCACCGCGCGCGTTCGTCGCCGCGCGCGCGGAGACATTGCGTCTCGCCTTCCACGGGCCTCGACACGCTACGCAACGCATGTGTGCGTGCGTGTCGGTGCACGTCTATACCACGGTGTGGAGAGACGTTATTGGCGCTGCCACGGGCCTCGATGCGCGTCGTCTGCAGCCACGAGGCGAACGCCGCGCGCGGAATTCTCGTGAACTGAGCACGTCGAAGTTCGGGCGACATTTGCTCGCAATTATCAACAATTACACGACACATCTAGATTACCACTTTTCTCCTAAGATATGCAACGAAGTGCAGTGATTGAGAGCTCAAATTGTTCGTTTTTTATGTGGCTACGCGGTCTAGCTTTTCTCTAAGTCGTGACATTAGCCAAACATCTGATTTTTCATCTTTTCGGTCTCGAGTTCCGCATGATACGTTTTTTTTCTCAAATCCAAAAAAATTGAGGGGCTGGAAGCTGTTCGTCTATCTATTTGACGTCGTTTGGCAAAGTTTCGACGGGATCTGAAGAGCCGTTTCAGAGATTTTTGGGTATCTATAATTCTGTTCTACCATACCGACCGCGATGAGGTGTCATTCCGTCTTAAATAAATAAAGATTCGATTCGAATAAATATCTATAATCCACAACCATGTTTTCCTCGGTTTTTCATGCGTGTAAACGGGACCTAAAAGAGGTCTTTTAGGGCCTAGACCTTAAACTTTTGCGCATGCGTATTTCTCCCGCTGCAGGTCAGTGGACACCGTTGTGGAGCAGCTGTCAGTCGTTAGGTGCTGCCATCAGTAGTTAGGTCGAAGAATTACGTACGTTGAGGCGTTATTTACGGGAAGAAACATAACCTCACCTTCACGCGACATAAAGAATTAATAAAAAAAATATGCTGATACGTTTGGTGTCTACGGGGGTTTCCTTGGTACACAATGTACTATTATTCGCTTACAATATGCAATGCAAATCCAAGTCTGTATGCATAAGATATTTCATACATCCAAAATACAATGAAATACTCAATTCAAAGTTCTCCCACAATGATTTCGTATCACAATTCCTCATTACCTGACCCTCGGAATTGGTTATTATCGAAGAAAATATTTAGTCTGCACATGGAATCGAACCTCTAACCTTCCTGCCCATAGTTACGCGCGCTGCCCTTACGCTACCGAGTGTATGTATCATCTTAGATGCAGATATGACATGAGAGACCAAACGAATTTTTATAATTATTTATCGTATCCCACAAAATATATCAATTAGTTAATATCATTGTGATGGTTAGAGAGTTTTATCGAATTGTATGCTATAGATTTGTTAAACATAACCTATATAAAAGGTAACACGCGTTTTGACCCGACGAAAAAATATCCTCGACAAAATTTCCGCGACACAATATCCGCAGGAAAAACTATCCTTATGACAAAACATCCGCAAGAAAAAATATCTGCCGATATTATATCCGCTGTCGGTAATAAAATGTTGAGGTGTTTGTTTGGTTTTTTGTTTGGGTTTGTTTGGTGTTTTGTTTGTTTTTGGTGTTTGATGTTTTGGCGCGCAGAACACTCAAGGTTTTGTGGTCGACGAGATTTAGGATTTTGTCTTGCGGATGTTTTGTCATGAGGATATTTTGTCTTCCGGATATTTTGTTATGAGGATATTTTGTCTTTCGGATATTTTGTCCTCGGATATTTTGTCGCGGATATTTTGTCGTCGGGTCAGATGTCGCGTAACCGATAAACCATTAATTCAACCAAATAGAAAAACGTTTGATTCTACGCAAATTCTATTAAATTTCAATAAAAAAAAATTAAGTCGATACATTTGGTGGATTCAACTAAGGGGTTCTTTTGAACAGATGAAACCAAATCACAGATTTATTATGAATAAATAGAATATTTAGTTATCAGACAATATTAAATATATCTTGATTAAAATACATAAATATATTAAAAATAAATCATTTCATTAATGTAATGCAATAGGTAGAATTTTTCTGCCAATGCAACACCGCAATACCCTGACAGGGAAATTCTATTGACATTAAATACATGCGGCTGTTTGATTTTTTAAATCTAAATTAACTAGATTTTACGTGAAATAAAATATTCCCTATTGCATTCCATTGTTGGAATTATTTATTGTAGATATATTTATTTATTTTAATCGAGATCTATTGAATATAGTCTAATAACGAAATATTTTGTTTATTCCTAATAAATCTGTGATTCGGTTTCATACGGTCAACGAACACCTCAGTTTTTTACATTTATATCAAATAGAATTTTCGTAGAATCACACATTTTTCTATTTAATTGAATTAATGGTCTGTCTTTATTGGAACACACACATCGAAGGGCGGGGGTAGAGAGAGAGAGAGAGAGAGAGAGAGAGAGAGAGAGAGAGAGAGAGAGAGAGAGGAATTATACACTCAGCAAAAAAATTAAGGGAGCAGAAAAATTTCAACATTTTTTCAGTGATTTCAGTGAAGGACCGTTACTTCGTGAAAAAGGGTCGTATCAGGAAAATAAAAGCATTTCGAAGATTGAAATCTCTAGTCTGAGAATCTCGCGGAGAACATTTTTTTAGCATCACGCTCGGCGCTGTCATACGAAATAGCGCGAGGCAACCATTTTCGGATTTTTTTCAAAATTGTCCATAGGTTTAGAAAAAGATCCTGGTCGAATTAATACTGGGGTCTTTTAGCCTGATTCTTTAGCTTCAATTTGTTTTCTTTTGCTCTCTGTAAGACCATTTGGCGCTGAGATATCGCCAAAGGAATGAGAAATCGGCTTTTTTCTTTGATCATCGATATCTCATGAACTAATAATCGTACAGCGAACAGAAAGTACGTTTCGGAAACTTGCATAAATCCTATATTAGTTCCTTTTGGCATTCTAGTGAAATGTTTTGAAAACTTAATATTTATTTGAAAAAATGCAAAAAAATGAAATTTTCTGCCATTTTGGAAAATCCACCACAACTTTGCAAATATTGCAAAAATGACCAATGTTTTCAGATTGTTGTTGAGCTCAATACATGCCCAAAGACCCTGTACATTTTTTAATCGATCAGTTAAAACGTTTCTTTTACCAGAATCCTCAAAGTTTTACCAAAAATTGAAGGAGCACTTTTATTGTTCCTCAAACGCCAGTTAATAATAATTACGACGACAGAAAAAAGATCGTCATTTTTCTCACAGCTTTGCATTAACTATATCCTAAATAGACAGTCTTGATGATCACGCCGTGCATACAATTGATGAACCAAATTTTACAGCATATTAACTACATGTCGCGAGGCAAAGCCGTGAACTCATTTAGTATCATGAATGTACAAGACATTGTGATCTCGATATGTCATTCACAAATGCATCGTAAGTTTAGAGCACGGCGAACTCATTTCGTTGTGCTTAAGTGTCCGCAATATATATCCGCGTATTTTACAACATATTGAAATCATCTGGCGTGTGTTCACTATGGAAGCATTACTGTTTTCATGAATGGTACTTACAAGGGGACCGTACGGTTGAGGGATTTTTGTAATTTTTTATACTTATAGTAGAGAAAGATCCAGACGCAAATCACAAATCCCCAAAGCCATAGGGCTAGTTAGCCAGAAGTTTTCGAGAAAATCAATTTTGAAAAATTACGAGCGAGGGATTTACGCTGAAGTTAAAGCACTTGACAACGAGGCTCTTGGCTCACCGGGTAGCGCACAAGTCTAGTAATCCGTGGGTCGCGCGATCGAGTCCCACTGATGCACTTTTTTTCTTTTTTTTTTTCATTCTCTCTCTTACTCTATTAATGCCCATACCCACATCATTTACGTGAGAATGTTTATATACGAGATTTTTTTTTTTGCACAAAAATAAAAAATGTAATGGAGAAATCTGTTTATTTTTTATTTTTATATTTTATATGTTTAATATATTTTATATGTGATTTATATGCCTATACCCACATCACTTACGTTAAAAATTCGTCAAATTTATGCTCGCTAACAGATATTTCAAGTTTCACAAATTTGAGGGGAAGTCAAAAGTTTTTGCCTTCCCCTCACTTCCCTCCCCTCTTGACCGCCCGGTTGCAGATCTTACTTTATCCCTTGTTCCTCCGTTCTCTCATCGTCCTTCCGGTATCCGGTCTCTATCTCATATTGATTTTCATTCCATCGCCTTTTGTATTGGCTGCGCTCTCCTCTTCTCCTCCGCGTCCGTACTCGCCTGTTCTGCTTTTCCAGTTTTCTACTCATTTTCCGTTCTCTTCTTGTAGTTTCTCTATTCTCGCCTCTTGCTCTCTAAATCTTTCGCTCCACGTCTCCTGTTCTTCGATAAGCATTTCTTCCACTTCGTCTCTTGGGATGCCGTCTCGATCTTTATTCTCCTCCACTCTCTCGTCTCTTTCTGTCATTACTCCCCCTCCAGTCTCGCAATCATTTCTTTCTCCTAATTGCCCGCTCACTTCCTCCATTTTTTCTACTTTTTCTGACAGTTCTTTCTTCCACAGTCCTTGCCTTCCGATTTCCTGCATCTCAGCAGTCCATAAGCGACCTTACGCAATGGATATTCCTTTTTTGAGCCCTAGAGCCCTTCTTGGCGTTCCTCCTCTCCTCCTCTGGTCTGTTTCCAATATTTTGTCCATTGTGCCCCTGTCCTCTCCCGGCTCCGCTTTCGGTATTTCTCCGTCTGTGATCGTCAATGTTTACACCGTTGATGTCTCGTACTTTACGTCGGCGTCGTCGGTCTCCTCTTTACCTGCACCGATCTGATCTTCTTGGTTGGTAATGTATACCTCTTCCCCTGATTCGCATTCGTGCCGTTTCTTGTCGCCATCGCTGGCATCCAGGGGCGGATTTCCCTATAGGCCGAGTAGGCCCGGGCCTAGGGCGGCAAAATTTAGGAGCCGGAAAAACTTGGTGGGATTTTTTTTTTTAGTAACCGCGCCTTTCGCCTCTCGCTCCTTCGCGTAGGCGATATTCGGTAAAAATTATAATAAAACATGCGGCCCTGATGAGTAGGTACACAATCACAAAAAAAGAAGAATTATTTGCGCTCGAAAATGAACGAGGACAGGTTGACTATCCTCTGCATCGAATCACGGTTGCTACGATCTTTGTGATGATTTGATAAACAAATTCGCTGCTCAGAAAGCCAGACAAAAGACAATTTGTGAATAACGATTCATTGTATAGTATTTGCGAAACACCGATTGAGATAATTTTGACATTTACTGACTTTCGTTGTTTTTTATTTTTATTTTATTCCTATACTTCATTTAATTTTTCGTGCTCTATAGCGAGAAGGAGGCGGCAATCTTTCATATGCCTAGGGCGACCAACGGATCAAATCCGCCCCTGGCTCCACGGCCGTGATTTTTACAGCGAATGAAATTCTGTTCCGCTCGCCTGCATCATCTTCTTCGTTCGAACACGAAGAAATGATGTCTTCTTCTATTTTTCTTTTTTTAGCTGCTCCAGTTTCTTCGTTGCTTGTTCCAGGAGTACTTTTTTCTTCTTCCGTGTTGGAAAATAATACCTCTTACTCCGTAAACGTCATATTCCCGTACATGTCCAAAAATCGTTTAAGCACTTCTCTGCCGATTAATGCAGATCGTTCACTGAGGTCGGAGCTCTCCGATTCGACTATGAACTTGTGTTTTATCAATAACTGCCGCAGATAATATATTTCGTCAGGTAACTCTCGTCGTTCTTCATCGTGAGGTGGAGGCCATAAAAGACAGCTTCCTTCGTCTTTCACCAAACCTTCAATGTCGTCATAGTTGCATTTACTGGCAACTCGCGAACTACTTGCATTTTGCTCCATTTTAAAACGTTTGCACACTTCAAAAGAACACGCTCAACTGACGAGAAACGTTTATTTGGCACTTACAGCCGTCGACACTCACGTACAAACTAGGGTCACTGTATTCGTGAAACGGCAGATGGAGTTAGAATGAATAGAAAAACGCCAATAGTCGCAGACCGTCTACGGGTATTGGCGCGTCGAAGCCCCAACGGTCCGACAGGTATAAACATTTTAAGACCCGGTCGACAAATTTTCATGAAATGTTTCTGCTTATTTTCACGAAAATATTTCATCAATTTTTTTAATTTTCAGGTAGGTAGGCAGATTATTGTATGCCAATGTTTAAATTACGGCTAATTTATGAAAAAAATTTTTTTACAATTGCAAACACTTGAAAAAAGATTGCCATTTAATTCGTAAGTTTTGATCAATAAAGGCGCGTAAATTTTTAAAAATTTTCTTGCAGTTTTTAAATTATAAGTTATAAACTTCAACAATAATTTGAAAAAAAAGCGCATGGACGGTATACTAGAACCAGAGCCGTGCGGACAGGAGTCTTACTCGTCTGCCGCTGAGCTGCTCGCCTCGTTGTGTTTATGTACACACTCTGCGGTACGTAAGCGGGCTCCCAACTTTGACCGGCGATTTCTCGAAAACAAAGCCGAGTTGGCACCTACAAGTTTGCGGTTTGGTTGGTACCTACCCACACTGTAAGCACGCGAAGTAGGAACCCGTAACTCGATGCACCTCCCGGATCGTGCGCCCCCTCATCGTTAGGGTCGCGTGAGTAGCTCATTGTTAGGATCGCGTGAGTAGCTGTGGGTAGGTAGGTTATAGGTTCGAGTCCATATGCACGTGGAATACAGGTATTTTCTTTGAAGAAAAATCATGTCAGAAGGATAGGAAATGACGAATTATGATACAAAATCATCGTGCAGAACTTTAATTAAGTATTTCATTTTGATTCGTTTGCATGACATCTTTTATGCATATAGTACACTTGATCGAACGGAATCTATATATTTTTAAAGAATGGATGAAACAAATTTAAAAAATTGATTTGAAGGAAATAGGATAGACGGAGGCCGTAAGACAAGGAACAATCCTATTTAATTGAAATAAAATATTTTTTGACAGTATAGCGTGGCTTGTTTATGCCGAGGGAATGTTACCGCGTGTTCCTAATTTGCCGGCGAGGGAGTGTTACAGCATGCTCCAAATGAAACAGACATTTGTCGATGGGATTTGTAGCGAATCTTTTGTCTATGATATAATCACGTACCTTGTTTGTGCCGGCGATGGAACGTCACAGCGTACCTCCATTGTGCCCTCACCTTGCCGGAACGACGCATGCCGAATTCTCTGTCGCAGTGCTGCGATAACCTGTCTCATTTTTACCAGCAACGGAGTGCAACAACCTACTCCAAATGTACCCGCAATAGTTTCTATTCTCATACTGAAATATTAACACTAGCATTCACGCGAGGATACGAAGTAGTCTGTCGCTAGAAGACATCTTAAGGATGTTGAGTCCCTATGAAACATGTTAATGTTAATTGTTCAATAAATAGCTTCTTAATCGTCATGAAATTTTTACACGACCTCCTGAATACTTCATGTAAAAACATACAAAATTTTCAGAATTATATCATCATTACTTCAACCTCCTTAAGGGTTGAAATAAAAAATGATAAAAAAATTCTGAAAATTTGTTATGTTTTTGTATGAAGTATTTAAGAGATCGTGTTAAAATTTCACGACGATTAGGGAGCTCGTTATTAAAAAATTAACATTTTGTTAAGAACAATTTTTAAAAGAAATAAAAAAAAATTATCAATAAACTTCGTTTTGTTTCCGTTTTATTTCAGTATATTGTAGATATCACAAAATTGAGAGGTCAAAAAAAAAACTTATTGCAAAGTTACATCAGTTTCCATAAGACAGTATTTAATTTGTGAATGTTAATTGTTCAATAACGAGCTTCCTAATTGTCGTGAAATTTTTACACGACCTCTGAAACACTTCATACAAAAACATACCAAATTTTCAGAATTTCATCATCATTTGCGATTTGGGACTCAACATCCTTGATGTGGCTGCAAAAGATGCCATTTGTCGTCAAAACTTGCTCTCGCGTGGCGTAGTGTTGCCAACGCGTTGTCGAAAAATGTCTATCCTGGCTAATACTTAGCACGTCAGCATGGTCTCCTCTACGAAGATAGTTCATACTTTTCATGGCTGATTTAATTTCACAAATAATTCGTTGAGAATTAACAATTAAAGATTAACATTTTTTACAAATAAAAAACAAGCTGAGTAGTATGGAACCTAAAATACAAGGCATATGAGTTGTTGAGCATGCCGCCACTATATTAAACTATCTTCTCGGAATACTTAAAATGAATATCATTCATACTTACCCAGTGCGTTGGTCTATTGGTTAGCGCTGGCCAGCGGATCGGGAGGTCGCGGGTTCGTATCCTAGCCGCGTACTTTCGTCGTGAAATGCTTTTCTTCGACATTTTTCGGTGAAAGACGATTAGTTCCGTGACTGGGAAGCGAACTAGTGACCGGCTGTATCGGTATAGGTTTTGCGCAGTGTCCCTATGCCCATGGCAGATATGCATGGTGAATACGATACAGAGGGGGAAGTCGGCTGCGCCCGCAAGGCGGGTCGGGGGGTGTAATGGGAGGAAGGGGAGAGTTGTGAAATGGGCGACAGAGGAGGTGGGAATGTGGGATGGAAGGTAAGCACGAAGTTAAGGGTTAGGTATTGAAATGAAGTTGTGGCGCGAATAGAAAACTTCAATTACAATGATTATGATGGTAATCATCCGTCTTTTAAATTGACACATGTTTTTCGTTGCTTTCGTATATTATGCATCTTGCACAACAACAGGGTAAATAACGTTGAGGCAAACGGCGCATGCGCTGCGGTTAAGAGGACAAAAGACAGAAGAGCCGGTTCTCTCTTCGTCGTACACCACTTCCCTTTACTGTCGCGCACGGAGCAGTAGACATCGGAATAAAAAACTGAGCCAATAAGTGTGCCTACTCCTTCTACCGGCGTTGTCAGACCTGTATGTAAGACTGTGGCTGATATAAAGATGGCTAGTCATAAGATGAATACCGTGACGCACTTCCGTCGCGGTATCGCCGAGTCCCCAGTACATTGTCGCCTGTTTTTCTTTATTACTTTAATTTTAGGGCCGTACAAGTTTGATGGAAGCGACTTGAACGTCAAACTTAAGTACTATTTATTTACAGAGTTCTGAAGAACTTACGAATTTATACGTAGCGTCAAGTGACCTTATTTTGGCACACCACCAGTTATTGACACTTCTCTCCTACCTACATAGCGGTCTTCAAAATGCCAATAATTGAGCACCTTACCCTATTACTAAGAAGACTAGAGGTAAGGAGGCCGAACGCAGTGTTAAAGAAATGACCACGAAAAACCAGATGAGAGAGGTGCGCTGCTCTCCTACCGAACCGAATTGAAGTCAGCAACAAACCAGTGCCGTACATTATGCAGAAAGCACCGTTTGCTACTTCATATGGAGCTATAATTTGATTATATTAATTGTAAAACCAGTGCCGTACGGTAACCAAAAAGCACACCTTGCTTCTTCATATGGAGCGGTAATTTGATCAAATTAATTGTGAAACCAGTTGGTGAAGGAAATTTTTATATAGATAGATAGAAATCTTATTAAATAATATAGATTTTTTTAGAGAATAATTACGTAATACGGAAATTTAATCAATATATTTTTTTTCGTTGCGGAGAAAGTAACAAACAAAATTTATTTATAGACACAAGAAAATTCATAAGAATTTGGAATACAGACAAAACTTTTACAATTTATCACACATCATAATACGCTTTACAGATAAAGAATAATAACGAAATACAGAAATGAAGTCGATGTTTTTTTCGTTCCGGAAGCATTAACAAACAAAATTTATTTATTGTCACAAGAAAATTTATTATGTTGAATCCAGCAAAACTTTTACAAATTATTACATATTATTATTCGCTGTAAAGATAAAAAATAATAAGAAAATACAGAAATTAGGTCAATGTTTTTTTTCGTTGCGGAAGCAGTAACAAACGACGTTTATTGATCGATACAAGAAAATTCATAATTTTGAATTCAGACAAAACTTTTACATATTATCACAAATTACGATTCGCTGTACAGATAAAAAATAATAACGATATACAGAAATTAAGTCAATGTTTTTTTCTCATTGCAGAAGCAGTAACAAACAAAATTCATTTATAGACATAAGAAAGTCATAAGAATTTTGAACCTAGACAAAACTTCTACAAATTTTCACACATAATACGCTGTACAAATAAAGAATAATAACGAAATACAGGAATTAATTCTGTTTTTTTTCGGTGCGGAAGCAGTACCAAAAAAAAATTATTTTTAGGTACACGAAAATTCATGAGACTTGTAAATCCAGACAAAACTTTTACAAATGATCACACATAAACGGCATCATATTCTTCTGATTATCTGGCGCACAGAATGTTACTCAATTATCTAGATGAAGGTCTTAGAAGTATAGGCTACGGTCTGACATACAGATCTGGAAACTATCTCGAATTCCAGTGGTGGGGGATAGGTCGCGTTTTGTAGACATTTTTTAATAATGTAGTGGCCGCTAGAGTTGCTGTGGTAGGGTTACCCGCATAGACGAGGGGCAGTTGCGGGGTGTCTGTCTTACAAGGAACATGACTTAAGTGTCCGGGTATTTTTTTATCTGTGGAAACACGGTTTTAAGGGAGGAAAGCACCCCTGGGAGGAAGGAAAAACTCCCCTTCTTTATTAGTCCCTCTCGAGGTCTCACGTACAAGTAAGTCGGCGCCGCGGCGGGTAGAACTGCAACAGAGATCCCCCCGCAACCGCCATCCCTTGCCTAAACGGGTAACCCTATACCAGCAACTCTAGCGGGGACTACATTTTTTTAAATATCTACAAAATGCGACCTATCCCCACCAGTGGAGTTTCCAAACCTGAATGTAATATTAAATACCATAATTTCACTGAGGTCCCTTACTAGTATCTTTGCACAGGGATTCATCTGACTATAATTGGACATAGCTCACATTCGAACCATTTATTATTCTGTCTTTTACAAGGTAGTAATATTCTCGCTTTATCGCGATGACCTTCTCGAACTGCACGATATTCTGGAAAATGGCTTCAAAAAAGATTTGGCAAGAGCTGAACTACGTCCCGTGCTACTATCGCCACTGGGATTTTTTTATCGTCCGACAATGTGGCTCTCGATATCAACGTGGATGCTCGTCCTGATCTACAACGTAACTCCGATTTTGTCGATAGTAGTTCAACTACTGTACGGTGTAAAGAGATTAAAATATCGCACGCCCTATCCGACGAAATATCCATGGTCGTTGGGGGAAAATCTCGTGGTGTTCATGGTCCAATACGTCAGCGAGATATGTACAGGGTTTGGAGTTGGCGCTATAACGACGGGCACCGACGCACTCTTCGGTTTCTACGTTTTCCAGATGACAAGTCAATTTCGTACTCTCTCTTATCGTATGACCACTCTAAGTTCGTCAGAAGATTACAATACCGTTATCAAGGAGTGCATACAGCGTCGTCAGATGCTCGCTCTTTGTCGCGACAAACTTCAGACTCTTTACGGACCGATCGTCCTGTGGATGCTGATGACCAGCGCGATGACCATCTGCGCAAACATTTTCCAAGCGTCGCAGGTAAATCTTCTCCATATGAGGTTATGTTTGTGCACGTTTCGGATGTTACACATGCGTATTACGGAGACTCTTCCCACCACGGATATTTAGATTCTCTTCACGTAGAATCCTAAAAATTAGAGCGACGTCGCCTTCATCCCCATCACCGCATCAGCGCTACCTTAGTGTCTCTGGCGCTGCTTTGTAGCGGATGGTCACAGCTGCCATGATGAGATCACGGTTAACACATTTTTAGTGCCGAAAACATCGAGCAATCGCGTAGATGGACGAAGTTATGGCGTCTCTCTGATTTTTCGGACTCTATTATTAAGTGTACGTGAGACCGCGTGCTTCCAATACATCCCAGAAATGCCCAAAACTGGATAGATATCTGGATATACTAAGGCTAGATTAAAAGAGGACACGGGACATAACCTAACATAGCATCCATCGAATGCCTGATGAATCTTTTTCGAATCACAGATCAGTATCGACAAAGCCACATTGGTTTTGGTTTACATCATCATGAAGCTCATACAAACGCTACTTTACGGGTGGTACGGCTTATTATTGACTGCTGAGGTAGGTTTACTCGAACCGGAATGAATAATGGGATGTGAAGATGAACAGTACGCGTGCTCGTTTAGCTGCCGTGAGATTCTATGAATGGATTCTTCTCAACAGTCCGAAGCTTTTCAAGAGTCCGTATACTCTAGCGGATGGCACGATTCCAGCGACAGGTCTTTCTTATCGAACATTCTGATTATGCTCATGTACAAGCCTTTTGTTCTTAAAGCGTGTCATTTTTCGGCTATATCGTTGGACATGTTTCTTGCGGTAAGTGTGTCATACTCAACTATAAAATCAGCTCTCAATTATATTTACGGATAAAAATATCCTTTCCTTCGCAGATAATGAACACTGCAGTTTCATATTTTTTCTTGCTGCGCACGATGGATGAAAAATGAGGATTCTGCCGGTCGATTCCCGTGGCTGCAGCTTTAGCACTTCGATCGCGTTTACAAACGTTAGTTTTTTTTGGCCGCGCTAGTAAGCGTGAGTGGCTCTACTCAAATGTTGTCTGCGTATAATGAGTAAACGTGCAGTGAACGTCTGCAACCTGTACAACTCCGGAAGAAGGACGAAACTAACCTGACCGTCCGCATCCTTGTCTATTTGCCGTATCCCACGGTCTCAAATACAGATCGGGAGGGCTATTACAGTTCTCATTTAGGTGAGAAAAAAAACAAAGTAAGCAGCTCAACCTATTACGGTTCTTTTCACCTAGTGAAAAGGTAAGATCAATCGCGTGAGTTTACTCGGCATTAAATTTCGTATCGATAATTGCAGTGCGCATGCGTGAGCCCCTTTCTACAACAATATGACGATATTTCGATATGATCAAAAACTTACTAGTATTTCTTCAATTCTACCGCAATCCGCCTCGTGCTTCATGGTTTTCCATGAAATCTGATAGCTTCAGTATGTTATTTTTCTGTAACGTTCAAGCTGCGAACTTATATTCTATTTCAGCCTTGTTTGTCCGAGTAGAGGTTATGTCTTCGTTAATGCGGACGTACTTTATTTCCGGCTGTATTCAATTGGAGTGCCGATATACCAATTCTTTGGCGTCGTAAAAGTATGAGATCACAAGCCAAAAGTTCCTAATGATCCCAGATTCTCACCGATCCGTCATTTAAGGATGTTGAGTCCCAAATCGCAAATGATGATACAATTCTGAAAATTTGGTATGTTTTTGTATGAAGTATTTCAGAGGTCGTGTAAAAATTTCACGAAAATTAGGAAGCTCGTTATTGAACAATTAACATTCACAAATTAAATGTTGTTTTATGGAAACTGATATAACTTTGCAATAAGTTTTTTTTTTGACCGCTCAATTTTATAATATCTACAATATACTGAAAGCGACGGAAACAAAACAAAGTTTATTGATGAATTTTTTTTTATTTCTTTTAAAAATTGTTCTTAACAAAATGTTATTTTTTTAATAACGAGCTTCCTAATCGTCGTGAAATTTTAACACGACCTCTTAAATACTTCATACAAAAACATATCAAATTTTCAGAATTTTCTTATCATTTTTCATTTCAACCCTTAAGGAGGTTGAAGTAATGATGATAGAATTCTGAAAATTTGGTTTGTTTTTACATGAAGAAATTCAGGAGGACGTGTAAAAATTTCATGACGATTAAGAAGCTATTTATTGAACAATTAACATTAACATGTTTCATAGGGACTCAACATCCTTAATAACAAAATTCACGTGACGTGAAAGTGCGAAAAATGAAAGTATTCACCTGAGAACCGTGATAGGCCCCTAGCACGGCGATCCCTTAACTTGTTATCCCTCGGCAACGACAGTTTTCGTTATCGTTAGCTAACAACAGCCAATTCTTCCGCCTTTCTTTTGTGATCGTGCATGGGATTGTCTCTTACTATTTATCGATACCGAAAACTGTCGTTACCAAGTTATAACGAGTTACAGAATCGCGGCACAAAATGGGCCCTGTGCCGCGATTCTGTAACTCGTTATAACTTGGGAACTGGGGAACCGCTATCATTAATGCGAGGACCGATAGCAGTGTCGCTTGTGACAACGAAGTGAATTAAAAGTGGCTCATAAAACACAATTCGCCACCACTGAAGTTTCCGGCCTGTATGTAAAGCCGCTGTGAACTGTGGGCGCGAATTTCGCAGTCGCCTAACGCGATCCCTTCGACGTGTGACGTGTGAAAAATCGACGTTCCGCGATTAGGCATTTTTCCCCCATAAATTAAAGGTTTGCACTGTATTTGCTACCGAATTGTACAAAAACAAGGATTCAATGTTATAAACAATTAAATATACATATTTGTTGTCAGTAAGCATAATTCAGTTGCTGTTTTGAATAACACATGAAAGTAGGATACGTTCGATAACAGAATGTATTATGTAGTCTATGACAAACCCCAATGAATTTCAAGTTATTGCTCAAATACATGCATTGGTTTCATTTGTCGGTGGAATTGAGACTGGATAAACGTCTTATAAAGAGTGTCTTGAAATGGCCTGACGTTTTAATTTACTAATGAAACGTATTATTTATTCGAAAAGTACGAATATTTTCATTTCAATATAAAGTACAAACATAGAGGTTATGTGTGGAACACAAATCCGATAAATGGCATAAACGGCATAGACATGGAGACTAGAATAAAGGAGCCCGAACGCATATGGCGAAATCGTCAAAAAGTGGATCGTGAAAGTGATGAAAGATCTTGTAGTTCGAAAAATATCCGCAAGCGATACCAGCGCCTGGTACGGAATAGGATAGGTGGTGGATAGGATAGGTGCGTGAGGACCGGCTTAGTAGTGTATGTGACATACATACAGTGACGTATTACTGTCAGTTACTATATATGTGAGTATTACATATATGTCAGTTACATACAGTTTACGCTGTTACGCATCGTTGAGTGATATTTCGGTACTAAAAGTATTTATAAAATCAAAACAGAAAAAGACCATCCAATAAAGGTAAGAACTGAACCTTAATATTATGTTTATGCAATTAATTCGCGAATTAGCGAAAATATTGACAAAGATTGACATCGGCAAGTGCAACCACATGTTGATTCATTTTGTCAAATCGTTTGTATTTTTTTTTATTGCATGCTATCGTCGCCGAATTTAATTATAATTGCCATTAATTTTAATGCTGTTAGAGATTACTTTGATACAGCAAAAATGTATGCATGATGCTTGGACAAAAAAAAGTTTTTTAGGTTAAATATGCGAATCCTTTAATATAAATACCCCTCGCTCCCATTTCGTTATAATGTACGACTTAAAAAAATATTTTTCTTGGAAATCCAGTATGCAATATTCACACTATGGCTGTTTAATCGTACATGTCACTGTATAAAAATAAAACATTTACAGTATAGATCACCTCCAAGTAAAAAAATTACTGAAATATTATCTTTTCATAATTTAAACAAAAGCATATCAATATTACTCTTCAGTATTACCAGCTGCGCTAATAAGAAACAAATATACGACAAATTGCGGATCGACGATTCAAAATCACCGCGCGAACGGAGCCCGCAGTGGCAGCGCCGCCAGGCGGGTACAGTCCGCGAATCGTTCATCACTTTCACAACCATTTCGCCAGTACTTATTGCGTTCGGGCTCCTTTACTCTAGTCTCCATGGGCATGGACTTGGAAGACATATTCTTGCAACAAGATGCCGCAACCTGCCACTCTGTGGGTGGCTCTTAGGGGTTTACTGAAAGGAAAAGTGTATGACAACGACCGATAGACCATTCTGGAGCTCAAGGAAGCCATAGGACCCACCATTAATGAAATTAGTCGGCTATTGTCCCAAAATGTTATTGAAAATTTCGTTAAAAGAGTGAACGTTTGCAAACAGAGTCGAGGCCGCCATTTTTCGGATATTGTGTTCCATACATAACCTCCGTGTTTGTATCACATATTGAGATAAAAGTATTCGTACTTTTCAAATGAATAATACATTTTATCAATAAATTGAAATGTCAGGTAATTTTGAGACACCCTGTAGATTTAATTCTAAAACAATTAATTACAATTATAACCACCCCACAAAATCTTGGTCATTTGAACTGTCGGTAAAACAAATTGTTCAGGTACTATCTGGTGTTTTTTTTCAGGTGAAAACGATGTGATTCCAGGGTGCCGCCTATCGATCAGCTGACAATTCTTATCTGTTTATTCTTGAATTTCTGAATCTGTGTAAAAAATCCTGTAATAACTGGCTTTTTTATTTATATATTTCAGTATGTACGTGTACATCGGACAGTTTAGCGTCGTTCTTCAGTTCTGTCACGCTCGCAGCAAATGCTATCGTTATACCAGTGGAACAGCTGGGCCCACAACTGTGCAGAGCCATTTTTCGCCGGAACCTTTATTTACTGGGATTTCCTCCTTGGCCACCTTAACGCAATGTCCGTCCCGACAAATCTGCAGCATTAGAATATTATTTACATCGACAATCTTGTTATATTTTTTTACAATGTACACGGATCTCGAAACGACCACCGCTTACTGCGGCTGGAAATATCTCGCCTTACGGCTCCAGGACGGCGCTACAATCGGAAATACAAAAGGCAGCGCACGCGTATTGCATCTTTCTTGCTCTTGCATGCCAATGAATACGAATCACCTCACGTACGGTGGGTCAAAAAAGTATTTCTACGCGTCGTCTTTTTCGAACTATCCCACGAAAAAAAAGTAATGCTTTATTAAGTTTCTATGTTCGATAGCTTATCCCACACATACATGGTTTTTGATTACAAAAATCTTGAGACAACACGAACAAACAAATACTTAAAGCCAAATTAACAACAGTTTCGTGTGAGATGTACACATACTTTTTTTACCCACTGTATGTCGTAAAAGGAAAAGCGTAAATAAAACTAATGTTACTATAAAGGTTTGAACATGCGATTACAACATTCATCTCTTAATTTTCGTTTAGAATCAATCTACGTTACATGAATCGATTGCCTTTTTAACTAACTCATTCGAGCTCTAAATTATGACAATATACATTCGTTTCCGGACATACACAATCCTATCAGCAAAAGCGTAATTTTTTTTCGGTTTGCGACAGTCTTCAGAATCCTGAGTGTCAAGACCACGGTCTTACATACAGGCCTGGAAACTCCGGCGTTTTTTTACTCGGCTCTTTTCTATTAATTCTCAAAATACAGTAAAAAATTAGCGCATCTGCTGAAAATTGCAAAATCACTGATGTTAACAGATGACAATGTACATTGCATTAAATGTTGTGAAACGATTACGGTCGTTTTTTGAATTTTGACAAAACTCAATTTTCTATTGTAGTTCTGTGTCGAAACAAAGGTGGTAGTTTTTTGAGAATGTCACGTTGAGATGCAAAAAGCTTTGCGTATTTTCTACGAAATCGAAATAACAAATATAATACTCATATATGATACATATATGTATAAAAGGAGTAGGGTTGGAGATATTGAAGGAATACAAGAACCTGAGAGTGTAATTCTCAACAGGGACACACACATTTTGATAAACACACGAAAATAAAGCGTCTAGTAGTCTAGTCTAAATAGCCTAAGAGGGAAACTATGTTTCATGCAGGCAATGGCAAAGAGTGTGCTCTTGTACAGATTGAAGACGTGGGGGTCGAAGAGGAGATAGCAAATAGAAAGATACAGGGTAAATATGTTGAAACGGCAATGAGAATCAATGACAATACGCCTAGCTACATATGAAGAATGGAGGGGGGGATAAGAAGCATAGGAATAGAAGCATAGAAAAGAGCGACAAACTACCTATGCGAGTTAATGAAAATACCGGAAGGTGGGTGACCGAAAAAATGTTTGAAAAAGCCAGAGCGATATTAAATGCAAACCCGTCCAAGTGGGGGACTGGAAATGAAGGAAGCCATGAAAGAGGTAGCAGTGGGAGCAATATGGCCAGTACTCTAAAACTCTAGAAAGTACTTATTATGTTGCATTACATCGTCGCACTCGTAAGTATACGTATTCGAGAATGAACAAATCAAGTATATTCAGCTACGGCGTCTATCCGCGATTTCGGCCGAATCCTTCATTTGGAGGTTAAAGTGAACCGTGTCACAACTCGGGTGACTTGAGAATGCCTGGGCACTTGCGTGAGGTGGGCTTGTCTTTAAGTTATAAATGAGAATCTTAGTTTTGCGTTCAGCATGGAAAATTATAGTTTCATGCTAATTTCAAGGGGTTTTCATATATCGCGGTTACTTTATATATAATAGAATAAACACTCTGCCGATTAGTCACTATGGCGGTCCATGAGTGGGACAAAGTTGGCAAAAAATCTTATGTATCAAATATTAATGTATCCAAAATCAGGAAAGAAATATCACCGGTAATCACCAGGCCTAGTAATCGTCATATACATATTCGCCATAGTAAAAAGGGTATAAATATAAATAAACGTTGTTTATGACTGGGTCGTGACCATGACGATAACTGGGTAATACCACTCGATCGAAAAAATATTAAAAAGAATTTTATTATAAAATAGTTGTTTATGTGTATCGTAGATTCCATTGTAAAGTGTCTTCCTACTTATTACATTCCCCACCGTATTCTATTTCTCATCGCCACCTTGCGGCCGCAGCCGACTTCTCCCTCTGTTCGCATTCACGATGATATTCCTGCCATGGGCATAGGGGTACTGCGAAAAACCTATGCCAACACAGCCGTTCCCTGGTCGGCTTCGCAGTTTCGGACCGAGTCACGTTTCGTCGAGAAATAAAATCACGCGCTACAGGCATACACATACACACCAGTCCGCATGCGTGACACCAGTGTAGAACTAGAGCTACGTCACGCCCGTATTAATTTTTCTCCGAGACTACGAGACTGGGATTCGAACCTGCGGCCTCCCGATGTTCTGGTTCAGAGGCAAGCACACTAACCACTAGATCGGCACACTGGTTCAAGTTGTTTATAATTATTAAAAATTGATGAACATTATCATTCTGACGTAATAGCCATAATTAGTTTTATTTTGGAAATTAATAGAGATGTATGTAAGAGAAATTTATTCCATAAACTGTTTGTTAAATGTTTCAATAGAAAGAAAAAAGTTTGTGACTGAGCGACTAAAAATTATTCTGCTCGATTAGTTAAAGCAGTTTAGACACACGCAACGATAAGTGGGACGTTCACATGGTAATTATTAGACCACACGTCATGGCGGCATGACGATGACCCGTACAATTGCGACTCATAACCTTTACGAAATACTTTCTCGAAAATTGTATCAGGAACGAGAATTTTACGAAATTCTTCTTCCTAGGAAAAAAAACTGATTTAGAATTACTTGACATAGCTTCCAATCATTTTCCAAGTTGAGCAATATCAATTTGCAATGTCAAGCGATCTGCTTAAAGTGACGATTACTGGGGCCGAGTAAAAACCGACCAGGAAATACAACAAAACTGGAACAAAATTGAGAATTCGACGTACTGCGGGGAATACGAAAATAGATGGTTTGAAAAAGTAGTGTAGAGGCTACAAGGAGGAGGCACTAAATGATAAAATTAATGAATAAATGAAAGGGAAACCTATTGGAAAGTTGTGCAAGTATGTGAAATCCTTCGAATCCAAGGTAAGAAAGGAAGCATAAAGAATAAAAGGACAAAAGATAAATGTTAACAAAAAAAAGAAGAAAACATGTAAAAGGGTATCAATGTACGACGGGGAGTTGGGTAAAAAACCCGCAAGGGTATTTTCCCCCATTAGAGTCAGAATAATTTCTTTTGTTGGCTATAGCAATTGAAAAAATTAGTTTCGATGATATTTTCATTTCACAGTCTATCTGAGCCATACAGTGCCGTAATACATCCATTCACAGCTCGGTTTAAGGTATCTTAGGAATTGGTTGAAATCTAAGTATGGTGTAGATATGACCTTCATGGACTGAGGCCCAAAAATTCAATTCGATTCACCGTTTAGTTCATGAAATAATTGCAATTGAATATGGGTATTTTTGTACGCGATCCCTATACCTAATACGTATGCCGATAGGAGTTTGCTCGCGTTTATTGATATAGGTTTAAACGAATCTTAGGATTTCAAAATAAAAACACACGTGTACGCAGTGCGATTGTGGGACTGATTTGAAAAAAATCTAATTTGACACCCTACGTAGGGTGTCAAATTACAATTTTAACACCGAAATAATTTGGTGTCGTCTTTTTGCGTGTCGATATCCAAAACAGCCTCGGTCCAGATCAGTGTTAAAACCGTTTTTTTTTTTGGTGTCGACACCCAAATTAGTGTTGACACCTTTTTTTATGGGTGTTGACACCCAAAACAGCGTAGTTCCAGATCAGTGTCAACGCCGTTTTTTTTTTGGGTATCGACACCCAAATGAGTGTCGACACCGTTTTTTTGGGTGTAAAATGGTCATTTGACACCCATCGCTTGGGTGTTGCGATCTGTCAGGGCTGCAGGAAAATCGCGCTGTTGCCACGGTTAAAGCGCCGCTCTCTATACGAGTATGAGACCTATGTATGCATGAGGTGCGAATGTGTGGGACATGTAGAGGATACAAGCTCTGACAAAAATTTACAACCAACAGCATCGTATAGGCATTGGATCTTATTATACGCTTCGACCGAAACTTTTGGCTCATACGTGTACCTACAGAACTACCTTAACCTATGCATCTCGTTTCGATGGCAGTTTGTCTCAACACCCTTTTAATCGCGAAGCGACACAAGCGGCCGTTGCGGAAACAACTTTGTGTGTTGATTAGGCTCCACAGCCGCGCATAGCGACAAGTGGAACGGCTCTCGTAATTTATCAATCGTATTTGTATACACGTACTTTGGAATCGCCGCAGCTTGTGCCATTGAGGGCTGGTCCGGTTGATACCTCCAAGATATGTGGACGGGTTTTCATGAACTGAGCACATTTCAAGTCACGGCATTTGTTTGGGTTGGTTATCCAGTTCTCTTCAGGCAACCAGTCCTTAAAACATAATTCTTTTACAATCTTGTGAACGCAAATATCGACATAAAAGCCGAACAACGGTGTAGTCGCAATGTTCGACTTACGAAACACGCTCCGAAATATCCTTGTTTCTTACATTGCATGTCGACACCCGGCACCGATTTTAATTTCTGCAACGAGAATATCTTTTTCAGTACTGTAACAATATATAGCATTATAAAGAATGTGTGACGTTCTGTTTCGCGTTTTTTTTCTCTCGAACTTGTCTTCGAAGGACCGTCGTTGGGGAAAATGTATCTATTCGTTGATACAGTAAACGTTCCTATTATCGTACCTGCACGGAGCCTCCAAAACTTGAAGCGAATAGAACGGAACAGGCAAGAAGCCAAAACATGGCGCGGGATATCTCCAGTTGGATCTAGTAAAGAATAAAGTATTCCTTTGAAATTCTATTTTCATGCAATTCGAAATATTCTGCTCTTGCCGAAGACTGCCTGAACCGAGCGTCGAATGTGTATGAATCGCGGTCTTACGGGTCTACGAACTGTAGCAGTGGGGGATCGTTTGCCTCTTGAGGCAATAATTGATTTACCTATTAAGGGATCATCACAGTGTAACGGGTCGAAAAACGGCGGATTTTCACGATTTTTTTATGGCTAAAATAAGCTAATCGGTCTGATTTTTTTGTGCAAGCAAGATGAGAAATAGCATGAAGAATGTTATGTCAAAATTTGAGACGGATAGCTTGAAAACTCTTTCTTAGAGAGTGTACACCGTTGTGGAAAACGACATTCCAAAAGCAACGCGTTTAAATCTTCGAGTGCAGAATTTTCATGTAAATTATCTACTCACGATCAATTGTCCATGTTTATAACTGTCTATATATACTATCGGATAAATGAAAAAAAAAACGATTTTTTTCATTTTCACAATCTGATGATTCCTTAACCATTAGGGGTGTCGCGATCGAGTTTCTGCCTGTGCGGCAGCCGTAGGGGGGGAGGGGTGTAAGATAAAAATAACACGCAGTTCGATCTCAGCGCCTCCGTGCTTATTACCCGTTTTCATTATTCTTGTAAAGCACTCTAACACTCGGTGAGGCGAAAATTAAGTCAATACGGTAATAAATTCTTTATTTCAGTGAATCCGAATCACCATAGATCCAGCGGAAGCGATGAATGCCACTTCGAGGTAAACTTCTGATATTTAAGAGTTGTATCTTTGCAGGACTTTATCAGACGATGATGACTCGCTTCATCCAGCTTCAGCGCCGGTATTGTCTTACAACGACTTGTGAAAATTTACAAAGATACTTGAAAATATGTAGAATAAAGGCGACTAAACGAAATTATCATTCTATCAACTAGGTATCCATGAACAGTTATCAGAATTTGCCTTTTCGTTCGAGCTTTAGAGTGGTAGTGTCCCTTAATGCGACATAACCACAAACGTATAGAGGGGAAACAAAGGAAAGCTCATGGTAGAGTTTAGCAGAGAATATTCGTACCGTAAAAGGTATACCTTTAATGTAGTATGAGCACCAACCTTCTTCTTAGAAAAAAAATTGATTTTTTTGTATCCTCTAATGTAAACATACAGGATGGCGTCCGCGAAAACTCAGCATGCCTTACCGGCTAAGTACAACAGTAATTAATTCACGAAATCAATGCATTTAAGGTAGAACGAGAGCGCGAACTTGATTTCTATAGATTTTGTTCAAATTTTTACCAGACATTGTGCATATCATTATGCATGTTTAAGTGAAATTTAAGAATAGTTGACTATTTAGATTGGGAGATAATGGGCTTCTAAACTACAATTTTTAACACTGCAGGGTCTTCATTGACCGAAAATCAGGTTACATAATTCTACGTACTATTGTGTTTATAAATTTTGAAAAAAAATTATAATTAGATAGCACACTAGTTGGGAAACGAGTGAAAATAGTTTGGATTGCCTTGACTATACAGTTTTGCTAAAAACGTTCGGTAAAGACAGAATAATTCTCCGTAAAAAATATTTATCCCCTATGATAACAATAAATATGGCAACACCGCAGAACAGTATTGTTCAATATTTCGAGAAAAAGAAATAATTATCGTGTTCCTAAATTTACAAACTTTTCTCATAAAATAAATATTTGCGTTATAAATATGAATATTTTATATTGTATATGTTATCTTCATTAACAAATAAAAGTGTTGGTAAATTCATAACGAATTAAAAACTTTGCTGGATTAAAAATTACTTCCAAAAAAAAATTTGTGTTGCAGTATTATTTTAAATATGCCGCGCAAACTTACGTTATTGGATAAGTGGAAGGTTGCGGTGTTGCCATATGTCTTCTTATTATAGGGGACACATTTTTTACGGAAAATTATTCCGTCTAAATTTGTGTTACTGCAGTTACTGCTACTTATTTGTGACCCTGCAGTTTTAAAAGTTTCGCATGTAAAACCCATTATCTCCTAATGTAAGAAGTCGACTGTTCTGAAATTTCTCTTAAACGTGGATAATGAACAATGTCTGGTTAAAATTTGAACAAAATCTATCGAAATTAAGAGCGCGTGCTCGTTCTACCTTAACCCGCACCATATACGCCTCTTGGATATTATGGCGAAGCCAGGGAGACTAGAGTAAAGGAGTGGACACTCCATAGGAGATAAGCAACGAAACACGGCCCCGAAATCCCGACTTATAGGTGACCGCAAGAGGCGCTGCAATCGCGATTCTCCGATGTATAGTAATACTTGTAGCTGAAGGTCTAGGCATGCGCATGTAGCCGACTGGAAGCTAAGCAAGAGAGTATATCTATATATAAGGGAAAACCGATTGCAACGCCACCTACAAACTCTTATTTTCCTTGATTTTGGAGCCACATCGTTAGCACACAGTGTCCACTCCTTTACTCTAGTCTCCCTGGGCGAAGCGACGGCAATACCGTCTGTCAGTTAACAGCGGTAACTCAAAATCGGTCTTCTTATAACAGTAAATATATGATTGGCATACAAATCACTGCACGTTTTGGATTATTCATTCATTTAATTCAATACGAAATTGTTAAAGTGAGTCAATTATGAGTCACACTGTTATCAAGTGTGCGTGTCTTCCAGAATATTTATGGCGATTTCTTTCGCCGATACTCTATATCTAAAGGTAAGTAAATACATACAACACGAGATATTCTGTCAAATTCATTGTGATTTCCGCTACGTGTTTATTTTTAGAATTATCGTATCAGTAATAACAGGATGATCAATTAATTAAATATGGGGCATATACTATTTCAAAGCCACCACGTTCAAGAGCTCGAAATCCGAGATACAGCTAATGGAGTCCGTGGGAAAGTAATACCGCACACTAGAGTGAATAATCCACCGTACAACGTCAACGTAGCGGTATGCATTAAGTATGGGATCAATGAATAGTTGAACAATAATGCGAAAAAATATTTTTCCAGCATCTCCTAAACTATACATGTAACACAGAAATGGAAAACGAAGATGTATCTCTGTATCAGAGAAATATGAATAATGGAGGAATAAATGTATTGGTCATTGAAATTGATTTAGTAAACCGCATTTTTTATTTCAGTATACAACAGCATTAACAAATGACAGATTTTCTTTCATCGTAAAGAATCAGCACGAAATGTTGAATTAATAACATTTGCACGTGATTCTCTAAAGATGTTGATGCAAGATTTAAAAATAAACATGATCAATATTCGGCACGATTGCTTCTACTTTCATTTGTGCTGGCTTTAGTACACGTATTACTTAAAAACAACTGATACCGTTAACACTGTAATGAATATTGGGTACTGTATACTTTGATTTGCAATTCTTGGTTGTGTGCTTTTTTGTGTATGCTTTCTCGACCTTTGTTTTCTTTCCAATAAGAATCGATTGTTTTACAGGTGACTCTAGATTGTACGATACGAAGAACAGAATGTCCCTGCACGGCTGGCTTATCGGTTCGAGGATGAAAACATGTAGCAGTGGTCTGCATTTTCATAACTAACGAATACACGTAATAAAAAAAACCGATCAACCGCAATGCTGCAATTAGCCTAGTCAGAACCAATAATTTGACAAATATAAAAACATTTGCACTATTCTGAAAATGCTCTCGGCTAAAAATAATGTCAATTCCCGATTTCGCAGTTTCGAGTTTGGGAATTTTTGCACCCCACAACACAATAGTACCTTGTACCACCCATTTATTCTTCATTTTACAGAGCCCTTTTTAACGACATAACATTTATTATTCGCCGGTGAGAAACCTATGTCATGAAACTATAAATGGCAAATTTCATATCATACATTTCGAAGAGACACGTACCATTTTGTTTTACACTACACGGAAACCGCACGCCGTTGACACGGAAGGCTACTACTTTCTCCAGTACCCAAAAGAACTCTGCTTGGTCTCACACTGGCAGTTACGCGGAGCAGCAGGTGAAACGAACAAACTTATCAGAACTTTGGTTGATCACTCAAATTCTTCTGCCTCATTGCATCTCACGTAACGTGCGTTATCGCTTATGATGAAATCAAAGACGATTCACTTTGTACAAACCAACATGGCTCTCGTGACAAAAAGCACGTAGCCTTATCCTAAGCCTTCCAGCGTTATAAGGGGTGATGGAATAGCAAAGCATATTTTATACGTTTATTCATATGCTGTAATTTGGCAACGATGTGTAGCTTTATTCAAGTGTTTTTCGTCCAGACATTTGTTTTGGGTGACGATGCGAGAAAAATGAATATTGATTCAAGGCGCGATCCGCGCGCCCGGAGGAAAAAGAATATTCATCTTATCACTTGCGATTACGTTAGGCTATGTCAGGTGGCATAAATTAAAGTGTGGTGTAAATTTGTATTCTTACTTGCCAAGGTGGAAGGGCAACGAGCCGACCCCAATTATTTCTTAGCTAGCCCCGCTTTTTAGGTGATATCGGGGATATTCGAGGGCTGTAGAAAATGTTACGCTCAATGGGTCAATAGCCGGGGGCGTCCCAAGTTCTAACGCCATTAATAAATATCACATTTAATTAAGGTATCTGTATCACGACCCCGAATATTCAACAAATACGTGATTTTCGTTGACAATGAAGTAAAACCTCCCACTATTCTGGGAAAATTGAAATCGGTTGATAGGTTTTTGAGCTGGGACAAGGTCGAAAAATGTGGTTCCGTGAAAAACGTCTCCACAGTTTTCATTCCGTTTTCCTTGATAGAGTTATGTTCTTTTCTAGAATATTGATACTTACATTCAAGTATATAGTCCCGTCGATGTGACGGTTCATCTTCATTATACACTAGGCCAAAGAATTAAAGGATATTGAAAAAGTCCGCCAATTTTAGGGTCATTTTCAAATAGCTGTAACTCCTCGATAAATGATCGTACAGCAAAATAAAAAAAAAAGCAAATGGAAGGTGTGAATCTCTAGTTTTGACATCTTGAGCTCAAAATTTGTTCGCATCAGCCAATTTTTAGTCGCCACCAAAAAACCAAAGTAAAAAAATGTTTCAACATATTTGCTCATCTTTCGCAGTCTGCACGGACTTTAATAATTTTTTTTGAATGATCGGGTCAAAAGGATCGTCTAGCTGGATTCTTCCTCTTTAATTTGAGCGGTAGGAGAGCTCTGTACGATTCTTTCTCGCTGAGTTATCGATGTTCAAAACAAAAATGACACTTTTGACTTTGATGACTGATTACTCGGAGGCTAATGGTCGCACAGAAAAAAACCAGAGGGTTTTGGAAACTTTGAAGTATTCTCTATAAGATACTTTTATAATTTTTTTATCAAGATTTTTTTATGCGGGAAAGTGGATTTAAAAAACGTGAAAAATGGCATATTTACGAATATTCTTTTAACTAAAGATTATTTTGCCAATATCGAATAGATCCAAAAAAAATCGGTTTTTTTATGGATTATGTGGTTTTTCCCAAAAATCGATTCAAGGTTAAATCTACCACCTTTTATTCGTCTTTTGAGAATCACCATTTTTTTTGGCACTGACACGAATTTCCGTTGCTAAAAAATGTTGATTGTTGAACGGAAACAAATTTTTGTTTAATGAAAGAAAAAAAATTAATTAAAAAAAAAGTTTTTGACAAAAAAAATTGATAAAAAAAATCGAAAAAAAATTGTTAGATTTTTTTATTATAGCGCTGAACATGTTTCATGATACGCCGAGCGATTGGAGTTGTTGGAATTCACAGTTCTTTGAATGTGTGCGTGTGTACAATTTACATTAAGGATACGACACCCTACGCACACGTCCCACGATCATTAATCAAGGCTCATAACTGTGGGATGCAAAGTTTCACATCTCTCAAAAACAATCGTGTCACGTTCATCTGACCGCTGTATCTACCTTTCTTTTAATATTGATTTAATGTTTAGTTGCAAAACCGTATGCCCTTCTATCAATCACTGTTTTTTCGGCTGCAAGTTTTTAACTCTTGCTTAATTTTGTTCAGCGTTCACCTTATGGTATGGGCTTTGTTTAAGGAAAATAAAGCTTTTTTCAAGGTCATACAAAAGTCGACTTCTGGTAAATGAAAAAGATATCTTAATGAGGCAACATTTGTCTACAGTCGAAAATGTGCGTGTGGTCACGCTTTTGCGTGAGGGTCGTTATACGCAACAGCAAGTTGCCAATATAATGGGCGTTAGTCAATTGGTAATCAGTCGTGTCTATGCCCGATTCCGTGAGACTAGTAACTATACGCAACGTTCGGGACAAGGTAGACGATGAATAACTACCAATCGAGACGACAGGGCCATAGTTCTTCGACATGCTCGTCGAGAGCCCGCCATACATGCTCATACTATCGCTCATCGGATTCAAAATCGTCGACAGGAGTTTCCTCGGCGATCCATTTCGGCACAAACGGTCCGGAATCGTTTACACGAGCAAGGACCACATTCTCGTCGCCCAAATCGAGTGCCTATGCTAAATAGCAGGCATCGTAGGGCCCGACTAGCCTACGCTTATCGTCATCAAAAGTGGGGTCGGAGGCAGTGAACCCCCGTTTTATTCACTGACGAATCGCGATTTTCGCTTCATGACAGTGACAGGCGCTCCAATGTGTGGCGCCGCCTTGGAGAACGTGATCACGACGGATACACGCAGCCGATTGCTCCTTTTAATGGTGGTGCTGTGATGGTATGGGCAGGCGTATCTATTAACACTAGAACGCCATTAAACATGATTCCAGGGACATTGACAGCCGAAAGATACGTCAATACAGTCCTGGAACCACACGTCTTGCGTAGACGTTTGGGAAATCGCTTTATCCGTATGCAGGATAACGCTCGTCCTCATACCGCGACGCTAACGAGAAATTTTCTCGACATGAATAACGTGACGACCCTCGACCACCCAGCCATGAGTCCTGGTTTAAATCCCATTGAACATGTATGGGACATGATTGGTCGTCGATTGCGCCGGGATTATCCGAATCTGGGGGCTCACTGAATTGACTGAAGCACTCCTTCGAGTTTGGCAAGCACTCCTTCGAGTTTGGCTTATTACGCTTAGAAGCCGTAATAAGCAATCGAGGGGGCAATATACGGTATTGAACCATGACCCACAATGTACGTGGCTTATGGGATGAGTTTGGAGTCATAAAATACCACAGAAGTGACAAACTGTGGGGTCTCATACCCATAAGAAGAGTTGCACGCATGCACGCATACACGCACAAACACCGACACCCAAATGCGTGACGTAAGGAATGAGTTTGGAGTCTTTAAAAACTGCGGAAATAACGAGCCGTAGGGTCTCAATTCCTTAAGAAAAATTATACGGACACACACACACACACACACACACACACACACACACACACACACACACACACACACACACACACACACACACACACACACACACACACACACACACACACAAAGAAGCGTAAATCCAACCGAGCAACCTCTACGTGGTACGCTTTAGGTTACGCTAATGCCGGTGGTGAATAAAATGTTTATAAAAAAAATGTTGATCTAATGATCATGGGACGTGTGCGTAGGGTGTCGTATCGTATCGTAGGGATGTAAATTATACACACGCACACATTCAAAGAACTGTGAATTCCAACAACTCCAATTGCTCGTTGTATCGTGAAAAACGTTCAGGGCTATAAAAAAAATCTAACCATTTTTTTTTGATGTTTTTAATTAATTTTTTTTTCATTAAACAAAAATTTGTTCCCGTTGTTCAACAATCAACATTTTTTAGCAGCGGAAATTCGGATCGGTGCAAAAAAAATTGTGTTTCTCAAAAGACGAATAAAAGGTGGTAGATTTAGCAATCGATTTTTGGCCAAAACCACAATTTCGATCATTCGGAACACAATGAAAAAAAATCCCAGGGGTTTAAACTTTTGAGGGCTTTTTAGGATACTTTGAGGTCATAAAAAAACCGATTTTTCTTATCTATTCGATATTGGCAAAATAATCCTTAGTTAAAAGAATATGCGTAAATATGCCATTTTTCACGTTCTTTAAATCCATTTTCCCGCATAAAAAAAATCTTGATAAAAAAACGATAAAAGCATCTTATAGAGAATACTTCAGTTTCCAAAATCCTCTGATTTTTTTCTATGCGACCATTAGTCTCCGAGTAATCAGTCATCAAAGTCAAAAGTGTCATTTTTGGTTTGAACATCGATAACTCAGCGAGAAAAAATCGTACAGAGCTCTCCCACCGCTCAAATTAAAGGGAAGGAATCCAACTAGACGATTCTTTTAATCCGATCATTCAAAAAACTTTAATAAAGTCCGTACAGACTGTGAAAGATGAGCAAAAATGTTTTTTTTATTACTTTTTAAATTTTTTTTACTTTGGTTTTTTGATGGCTACTAAAAATTGGCTGATGCGAAAAAATGTTGAGCTCAAGATCTCAATACTAGAGATTCACACCTTCAATTTGCATTTTTTATTTTGCTGTACGACTATTTTTTCAGGAGTTACAGCTATTTGAAAATGAACCTAAAATTGGCGGACTTTTTCAATATCCTTCAATTCTTTGGCCTAGTGTAGAATAAAAGTTTAAACAGTCGCCACTTAAGCACTCGTTACGTAACGGAATAGATGCGGGAGGGGGCCCGGCCCAGCGTTGTGGTTCTGGTAGGTGGGGAGAGGGAGGGTTGAAAGTGGGGAAATTTGGCGTTACGTAATTTATGTACGCCCCTACACATGTGCACGCTGCACGCGATAGATGATTAGCGATATCCAAGAGAAGCTTCACTTTTCTAGAGGCTTTCTGGAATATTTTAGCGCTCATTGGATATCGCTCGCCAGCGAGACAGAATTTCAAATTCTTTCTCAAAAACATTTATTTACACGTAAAAAAAGCGTCAAAAATACATTTGGTAAAGTCAAGCGAACAACGACTTGAGGAACGTCGTCCTGTCCTCGTCCCCGCCATTCTTCTTCCGGCTCCGGATTTCCGCGTCGGTGTCGCGTTGCCGGATATCCGGCGCCACGAAATTCGTCGTTTCGCCCTCTTGCTCCCGCTTTCGGAGTTTCTTGCTGCGATCGACGTTGTGCGAGAAGAAATTCACTTCCCGCTTCGCCTGCGCTATTTCCGCGTTTAGTCGCTGCTTGTGCACGGCTCTCTCGTAGGCCAACCTTTCACTTAGGTGGATCCACTTGAACCTATGCGCGCACATTCAGGGGGACAAAAATCGTACATTTTGCGCTTTTTTTGCTAAAACCAAAGATAAGTAAAACAAGTAGATGGAAAAACGTTCAAAATGGCTTTGACAAATCGATAAACATAATCGCACCAGCTTTTCTGTAAAAAACGCGATACAAGAAACGTTCGGTTTTCCGCGCGGTGTCCCCATCGGGCACGCACTCCGCGATCGCAACGACCCTTTTCCCAGAGTCCGTTTGCACTTCCGGTTTGTCCTTACCTCGGCAGATACTTTATGTTCCATATAATGTCGTAAAATTGACTCTTCTTTCGCGTTGATATTTGCGTATTGTTCAGAATTCCGGCCACTCGTTTGGCGACCCTTTTACTCTCGAACTCGACCCAGCCCTCTGTGAAATGTTTTGCTGCGACCTTTCGCTTTTTCTTTTTCTTCTTCGAGTCCGCCTCTGCACATGCAAACGATATCAATAATGGAAGTAAATACAAAATAGAAAATAGACGATATAAATGCGTTTAACGGGTTTCTGTTTTGGTATTCTTTACTTTTTGAATTAGAAGATTTATGAACATTTCATTATAGGATTGTTTCAATATAACTATAATTTATGGATTATAATTGTGATACTATAGCATATTAATCGCAATGTAATTGTGGTTTGTAAATTATTTATGGTAACTCATTATTTACATCGAGTTGGTATGATAATTCGTTGAAATTATAGTCTATAATAAACAAAATTTTGCGTCATATGTACATGATGAATAAGTGATAAGTGAATATGCTGTAAAATACGAAATTCGGTTTATAAACTATTATATCATTTTCATATATATATATCTTTATTGGCTTCCTGCAGAGTGTAGGGTGGGGATGATAAAATGGAACGCAGTACCGGCAGTGGACAAAAATTGCAATAAACTTGTCTGTTAAATTTATCTGTTAAATCTGTATGAGCCCAGTACGGGATTTGTGCAACAAAAGATAAATTTTGTTTTATTAAAAATGGACCACAGCAGTTAATGTGTAATAAATTGCAAAAATAGCGGAAGGAATAGTAAATGCAAATTTTATGGATTCCCTGCAGCAAATTGGAAATTAATACAATGCAACGAATAGATAAGTACGGTTTTACCTTTAAAAAAGTTTTGGAAAACGTCAAAGGAAAAGAGCGTCAAGCCTTATGTCACAGGCTTGAATTATTGATAATTCAAAATAACTCTGATTAATTCATTTTTCACAATAACTCGAATGAATAATTCACAAAACATGACCCAAGTTTCATCACAAGTTTAAAATTAGGTCATGTTTTGTTTTCAACTCTTTGACGTGCGTGAAGTGTTCAGCAGATATCAACAGTTCCCCCCTAGATGAAGTTTGAGGTTAGAAATATATATTGTGGGTTCTTGAAGCCGGTCTTCAAAATTATGCTTAATTCGGTCCGAATACCAAATTTTATTGGTTATATTATAAAGTGGTACAGCAACAAATATTGTTGGTTAAATTTTAATAAAAGATTTTGCTTAAAAGCTTAAAAAGTGTAATAAATTCATGAAAGGTTGGTTAAATTTTAATGAAAGCAATTGTATAGTATCATTTTTCTCGTCTTATACCAAAATTAGAAGTAACCATAAATGTAAATTTTATGAAAATTTTCATTACTTTGTTTCACTTTACTGAAAAGAAACGCTTCTTGCCATCCCTAGCCAGACAAATTGATTTAAAGCCAACAAATCGATGGCAATTGAGGCTTGATTTTAATTTTTATAATCTCACAAAATTAGAACCATAATTCCAGAGTCTTCGACAAAGCAGATAAAAATACGAGTACTACGTGGCATCAGGGTCGGGCACGGAACCAACTGAGTGAAGCAACAACTATTATCGGTATAAATATTTTCTACCCTATCAGACAGACATTTTTCTCCACAAGAGTTGCATACTTAAAAAATGATCAACGCGTGGTGGCCATGAGGTTCATCCTGGTGGAGGCACTTTGACATTTAAGGTCACGTCCATTTTATTTAAATGAGACCACTATTTTTTTCAGAAGTTTGTCAAGAAACTAAAAATAACTTCACACCCCAAATTTCAAGATGATCTATATAGACTGGGCATAAAAAAATCGTTAAAACAAGACTTCCAGTGTTTCGAGCTTAAAATCGATTTAAAAAAGCAGTGCCAACAATTACTGCTATAAAACGTGCTTAAAGTGATTGCCACCAATTTCATGCTTGTAATCTGATTCACATTAATTGTGTACTGACAGGGGGAACATTATTATGGAAATCACAAACTTGTCACTGCTTTCCAAAACAATTTTTTCTCCTAAGTCTGACAAGGGAGAGAATATTTTTACTGCTAATAGTTGTTGCTTCATCCGGTATATACATGAGGCAGTTTTATGTGAAATCGCTCACTAGCAATAGATAGCGTTGGGTACACTTTTTTTTGCATTAAAAGGCGGCATTACTCATAGTGATAGATTCATAGAGTCCTACTAAAAAGTAATAGGTGACATTTGTGCAAGGTGTTGATATTATTCATTGCAATTGTCTCTACAATGTCAAATTTTTGTGGAAATGAGTCACATTTGCACCATGCCATGCTCCATTGTTTTCTAGCAACGAAATCGGCTCTGGATACGTAGCGTTAGCTACAAGAAGCATATACCAAAAATGCTCCATGGGCCACAACATGAACGGAGTGCTTTTGCAGCTTCCAAAGCCGTGACTTCTTTGTGGACAAAAAGAACCTCAGGAAACCACCTAATAGAAGGTTGTTGTGTATTTTGCACTGCTGCAAGCATTGAAAAGCATCTCTGGGGATCTACTGCAACTGATGTGTATAAAGCAAGCTCTCCGCAAGAAGAGACCACTCTGATTACCATTTGTTGCAATTGACACAGTCAACGCTTACCGCTTGGTACTGCAGCTTGTACCAAGGAATCAAAAAATAGCAAAATGAGTGGATTGCCCCTGAAATACAATGGATTGGAATCCGATGGATCAGACATCCAATGAATACGAAATGAATGAATTTGAATCCGATAGTTAGGGAATCGATGGATTGAAAGCTGATGAATTGGAAACTGATTGTCCGTTTCAATGGGCAATACTTTAAATAAACCTCATCTCATATGAATAAAATTCATTGATTTGCGACCAAACCACTATCTTGCCTCTTGTTACAAGACGAGCAGTTTCATATGCAACCACCTGATGTAATGTAATAGAGGATAAATCATGTGCATCAATCGAAGGGCGCGACACTCACCCGCATCGGCCAGCTGCAAATAAACTCGGCCCACTTTACCGTAACTCGACATAATTTCTCGGATTCTCGTCACGTTCATGTACTTTGGTATTGTTGATAGATATATTATGCCGCGTTTCTTTTTCGTCGCCGATGCATCGTTCGCCAAAACGCTCAATCGTTTGTTGTTCTCGTCGATCTCGGTGTCGCTCGCGTCCTTTTCCGATATCGAATCGGAATCGTCACCTGAGACGGAATTTTCCCTTTCGCAAACGTCCGGAGACACGACGGACCTTTTGCCAACCATTGTTTACGAGCGAAGGTCGCGATCGATAAAACAATTGGAGTTTTGCGGTTATGTTACGATAGGTGTCGAACACGAAGCATTCGTGGTGTCGAAGCGAGAGCGTGCGCGGTGGATTTTGAAGTTAGGTTGGGAAGGTTAGGTCTATGGGGGACACGGTCTTACACACAGGGCTGGAAACTATCTCGAAATCCAGATCGCCACAAAATTCTCCCGATCATTGAATAAACCTTGTTTATGGCAGATTGTTGCTCCGTCGGTAAGATCACCGATCCACGCAGGTTAACCACGCGAGCACTCTGATTACACACAACGTCGCCTTTAGGCATTGCAAAATTCTTCTATCTTGATAATAGCTGGCTCCATCGGTATCCTTACCGACGGAGCAGGTTATCGCACTAGCGCTCAGATTACCACCCATGACACCCAACGAATGAATAATGTGTTTTCCATATACAAATATTTCCGCGTACCCTTTTGATCGGGACCTTCATTATTCCCGATCAAAAGGAAACGCGCCTAGTACGGCACGATAAAAGACGCACGAAAACTGCACCTCTTTGCAGTTGGCCAACCCGTCTTTTTCCCCATGTTGCGACCACGTTAATCAGGCCGCGCACGCGTACTTCTCCGCACGCTATTATCACTCATGAATCAGCTGATCCGCAGTGACGATTGCGACGAGCTGAAAACGCAGTGGTTTTGTTTCCCCTCGTCAGTGTTCTTCTATCGCTTCCGGTTAAATTTCGCGTCTCGTGTCAAACCGAACAAAAAAGTAAGGAAAGCGTTGAAAAACAAAATGTCACTGAATACTGCACACGCGAACGGCGGCGTTCTCATACACGCCGGCGAACGGTGAGCTCTTGGTTTTTTTCCTTCTGGCTTTGTATCTACGTCACGCACACCAGACCGGAAGTGCAAAGTAAACACGTCGAGACCATTCTCGACGTTTCTCACAATAATGCAGCATCATTTTTTCCTCTCTTTCTCACTCTGTGTCTTCGTTGTAACCTTGGAGATTTTCAATGCTACAGCGGATTTACGCACGCAACTGTCCAATTTTTCCGCCATTGCGTACGCTTTCGTAACACGCCTGTAATATTGAAACTACCTACGCGCATCGCGACCTTACTCCACAATCACGACTAATCCGAGTCATCCGTCGAGAGTGCACCGGAATACGTCTTCGGACGTCATATTACTCGTAATCATGCCCGGTATTGCGTCGATTGAAGAAACTTTCGGCTTGGACTGCTCGCCGTACAGTCTGGCCAAAAAATAACGATTTATTTATTTATTGCGTAAAATGTGTCAATGTATAATAATAACATATATGACACTGGTGGATGGACGGTCAGGCTTCGGCTCTGGCGGTACTTCGAGTAAGCGGCATTGTGCATGGCCGATAGTCGCAGAGGTAACCGTTCAGCCGTGCACCGGCTTGTGTACCAACCAGTCAGCGGAAGGCCAATACTTTTGATACCTTGGCGTGTAGAAACTTGAGTTAAAGTCTGTGCATCAGAGAGTCAGAAGAATATGGAGCCGTCTATACCGGTGCGGGTTTTCCACGGTTTCCCCGTATCCTCGGAAAATGCGGTATAGTGTAGCATAAGACGGGTATCGACTCAACGGAAGTTAGGTTAGATTAGCGAAGTGGGGGTAGTGAGTGATAGGAATAGGCTTTATTGGGAAGGCTAATACGTAAAAGCCTGCAAGGGGGTTGAAACGCAGAAAAACTATAATAACACAAATTTATTTTGCAAATTACAATCACAAAGAAAAACGTTCTATATAAGAATAGAAAAATTATTTTAGAGAAAATTATAACAAAATTAGCTAGAAACATTTCAAAAAACCGACTTTTCGAAAGTGCATTCCGATTCCAAATATTCCATCACGATTTCTTTCACTTTCGAAAAATTCGTATTTTCTCTACTCGTAATAACAAAGAAAAAACACATTCGATTCAGTAGCTGATAAAGATAAAAAAATAACACAAAACAGTTTTAGGTTTGAAGAAATTAACGCTTGAAAAAAAAGAATATAATTATTTTAGCGACTTCCTACAAACTTAAACATGAGAAAAATGTTTTAAATGAATTCGGTCAATTTTTCTTCACCTTTATATTTCGATTTTATTCACTTCACTATTTAACAGGTTATTCCTACCTCGTGGCCGGAAAAAAGAGGAATTTTCGCGAATTTTTTTTTCTGGGAAGAGGTGCGCAGGTGTTCGACATTTTTTTTTCTTCACATTAAAAAAGAGTATGATTTTAAGGCGTTACCCCCACTTGTAGCGCAAAAAAGGCCTTTTTCATTAATTTTTTTAAAGAAAACTACAAAACTTTTTTGATCGATCAATATACCATCTTAAAGAACACATCTTGAAGAACTTTCAGTAATTTTTTTATTGAAAAATATTACATTGTTTACTGGCAAATGGCCGTCAATGAAATAATGTTTTTATATACACGGTTTGCGGTGACCAACATTGTGGCGAAGTGGATCATCTGAAAAAAAAATGCGGATGGATTTAGTCAAATATAAGTATAAACTAGTCTTTAATTGAAGGATTTTAAAAAATATTCATTTTTCACAAAATGGCGGACAGTCAAAGTTAGTGGTTCGATTTTAACGAAAAAAACGGCCGTTTTTTGGCTATAAAACGGCCATTTTTTTTTCGAAAAGAAAATAGAACGATTAAAGACTACATTTTTGTGTATAATATAAGCGTGCAAAATTTCAAGAAGATCGGTTCATTAGTGTTCGAGTAATCTTGGTCACTGACTTCAGAAATGCCATTTTGAGAAAAACGCGTTTAAAGTTTAAATTTCAGTTTACACGAAGAACGGATTCTTCTCTTTCAACGCTCATATTTCAGTCAATTTTGTTCGGATCGACTTAAAATTTTCAGGACATATTCTCAGATACTAATACTAAAAAAAAAATGCAATAAAAAAAAACGATTTTTTCAAAATCGCAAGTGGGGGTAACCCCTTAAGTACCTTTTATAGTTTTTGTATACTGCTGCTCGGAAACAGATATAAAAATCAAACGCATTTAGATGTTGCATGAAATTATATAGTACCTGGACGAGGACTTTAATAAAATATCGATCTTGGAAAAATAGCTGCAGTCCGAAGTGAAAGTATTGATTTTCGAAGAAAAAAACGCTCTATTTTGATTTACAAAAAAAACTATGCATCGACAAAAAAAATCCTTTGTTCAAGCACTGCTTTTTTGAAAATGCCATTTTGACAAAAACGCGTCCAAGGTTCGTCGGTTGGCATAAGTTACCTATTAACGCCGATAACGCTCCTAATTTACTCGTCGACATGAAATTTTCACATAATATTTTTGAAATGTTATATTTTGAGAATGGGTCAAAGATCGAAAGTCGAACATTCCAAAGAATTCTACTAGGTGTAACCCTTGATATTGACAAAAATATTATAACAACAACAGTGATAAGCTTTTACAACGATGATAAACCATAATAATAATAATAATCACCTTAAGCATGATCATTATTATTATTTTCATTGTCATACCTACGATGATATTCATAATTACGACAATAATAATACGAATAATATGAATATCAATAACAATTAAAAAACACTATGAAAATAATTGAAATAATAATAATAACGACAATAATAATATTAACTTATTTTTTCATAAAGGTGAATGAGAAGTTTTATTCTGATGTCGAAAAACATCGGACAGACCAGTCTTAAATTTTTATGAAGAAGAAAAGAGTATAAAAAAACTGCATTCCAAAAACTAACCTAACCGCAACGAATTTACAAAATTCTATTTGCGAGCCGGAAACGGTTATCATTCATCGGGCTACAAAACAAGACATCTTTTATCACTTGTTTGGGTTTGTTTGGGTTTGTTTGGGTTTAATTTAACTGCAGTGAGGTTTGAATATTTTTTATCAAAGAAAAAAATTATATTTCATGTTATAACTTGTGGCAAAGTATTTCAACAACGCTTTGAATTTCGCGTTCAGCATTCTTTTGTTCTGCGACAACGTGACGATGGAGTTTCACGGGCAGGAGCAGCCGGAGTTCATTGGCACCAAGCGCGGCCGCCTCTACTTGACGACCCACCGGATGATATTCAACGCGAAAGAGCAGAAGGAGCGAATGCAGTCGTTCAGCTTCCCGTTCGTGACGCTGAGCGAGGTGGAGCTCGATCAGCCGATGTTCGGAGCTAATTACATCAAGGGCAAGTGCAGGGCCCAGCCAAACGGCAACTGGACCGGCGAATGCAAATTCAAGCTGCACTTCAAGAGCGGCGGGGCCATCGAGTTTGGCCAAGCGATGCTGCGCGCCGCCTCGATCGGTACATACCCACCGGCCGCTTCCCCCCTTTTTCAACCCAATTTTTCTTTTTCCTCACATGACCTTTTATTTTACAAACGATGGTGTAACAAACGTTTTTATTCGAATAATCGTGCCCTCTAAACCATTCGGCTACGAATGATCCCTCCAATGAATGCCAATAGCGATCTCGGTAAAAATGGGGGTCGCCTTGAGGCGAAGAGGATGTATCACGTGACATATGAGTACGGGAGAGATAGCTGACATTTTCGGACAAACCTTTCTCAAAGATGAATAATATTGACAGTGAAAGGAAATCGCCAAGCCCTGTATCAAGGGATTCACCGGAGGCTAATACTTTTTTCTTCTGAAAAAAAAATTAACTACCTATGAAAAAACTTGGTTTGAAAATTAGTGAGGTTATGTCGACCTTGAAAAATGACCCTTGCCGATCATTCTTTATTTCTATTATCTAACGAAGGGGTGAGCTTACAAACGTTCTAATTGTTCTGATAATCACCTACAAACGGCTTACAAAATATCAGAAAGGAAGAAAGTCGAAATGCCAAAGTCGGAAGGGATATATTGTATTCTATGGACGGCAGCGCCGCCTTTATTTTTTGTTATTTTCCGGACAGCCTTGAAACCCTCTCCTCTATTCTACACGCGTTTCTCCTTACATTATACTGAACGCACGATATTCGAATTTTGGCAGCTCAGCGAAACGGACCTGGTTTCGACGCACCCCCGCCGTACCAACCTCCCACCACTGATTGGTACGCAGCGCCACCTCCGGCTTATCAAGCTGCGCCATCTGGCTACTACGGTTGGATGCCGCCGACCAACGTTTTCCCGGACGCACCACCAGGTTCGCTTCGTTTGAATTGACAAAATAATCTCTTTAATTGCCACAATAATAATAATACTAATAATGCATAACTAAAAAAACACCTTCAGCAAACAGTGTTTACATGACGGACATGCCGCCACCCTATCCGGGAATAAACGCGCCGTATCAGGGCTACGCGAGCGGCGGGGGGAATCCCCAACAACCGGGCGCGTGGGGTGGCGCCACTGGTCAGCAAGCCGGGTGGGGCGCGCAGCCCCAACAGAACGGTGCACCCGGCTGGGCCAATCCGAACTACAATGGCCAACCGATGTCCCAAGCAGGTGCGTATTCCGGTTATGGCCAACCGAATTACAACAATTACCCGCTAAACCCACCGCCGTACTCGACTTATCCGCAAGCCGGACCGTACACCCAGTCGGGACCATATCCTCAGCAAGGACAATACAATCCGTATCCACCTCAGTACTAAGCGGTATTAGAGATGAACGAAAAAAAAAAGAAAAGTTACGTTGGTCTCGAACGGGGAATTGGCCATTTTCGTTTTCGCGGTAAAGCAAAAAAAATATGAAAAAGCACTTTGACGGGACGATGCTGGGGACTTCGTACGAGTCCCGTGTTCAGACTGTGGAGAATTCGGTTGTTCTGATTTAGGTTCGAATTTAGAGAAAGAAGTATCTTCGATATTCTTTGGGCCTGGTCTATGATGACGATCTTTAATTAAGAGTTTTTTCCTTTTTTCCTATTTCTCTTTTTTTTTGCCTGAATTCCTCGTTTCCTATGCCTCAATTTTCGGTTTCTATTTAATTTTTTTTATTCCCCGTTCCTTATTCGCGATGACCTATTATGCTGTATTCCTTGTTCCCCAGACCATATTTCTCGTTCCTTATTCCGTACTTCTTGTTCCTCACTGGAAAATTTATACCCAAGCTCGTTTGGAGGTCAGCGCAGCAAGCGTTGTATCGTTTGCGAACCTATGCGTGTCAGCCGCGCTCCTGGCGGCCGACGAGCCCAACTACTTGGACGAACATGGCCAATAGAATCGTATCCTCGTCAGTAGCGAGATTCTATAACTCGGTAGCGACAGTTTTCGTTTATCGTTAGCTAGCGACAGCCAATCGCATGCACGGTCACGGAAGTAAGGAAGCCTCTCATTGGCTGTTGCTAGCTAACGATAACGAAAACTGTCGCTAACGAGTTACAGAATCTCCCTACAGGGACTGTACTCGTAGCGATTTAAAAAAAATCATCTTCGCGCAATTGACGATGAATCGATGCGAGATAATCAAATCTGTATGCGTGAGCGAGAGAGATCAAATTTCAAATAATACTCGTGTCTTGTCAATATTTAGCTCCTCGTACTTGAAACGAGGAAAAAATGATTCCACTATATTAAGCAACAGCACTTTTAAAATATACGTGAATATATATATATATATACACCCTTCTTATTAGGGTAGAATTTGTTCTTTTCTGTTATAAACAACGAACGCTTTATACCAATTGAGATATCTTACGATGCACTATTAAAGAATTATTATTCAATATACGTTGCTGTTTTTCATTTAACAAAAAAAACTTCACCTGCCAAATTTAAACGCAAAATACGGTTCCGGTAGTGTCGAAATATCAGAATGTGAATCGATTGATCTTAAAAACAGGAACAAAAAAAAACAATTCCGAATTCAAAAAGAAACTTTCCTTTGGGCCTTTTTTATTTTTGTTAGAATTTTCGTTAGAATTTTCGTTGAGTCGTTAGTGAGTTTGGGAAATATGATTAATAATTAACGGTTGAGAAAAAGCGTTTGCTCGGCGAATACTTTTCGCTGGTACTGTACGATCGAAGGATTCTGATAGGTCGATGCACTCGAGCGCGCCTGCGCATGCGTTGCTCGTTACCAACTGCAGAATCGAAAAAAGCGGGAACTCTCGAAACCACGCCGCGAAGCAACCTCAATATTTTTTTTGTTATCGCCAATGCCCGGTACGATGAAAAAATTATTTTTTCAGTGTCAAAATACGTTGAATACGACGAAAAAATGTCAACAAATTAAAGATCTCACTTTCTGTTATCAATTTTTCAAATCATATATGTTTCGTATATTCATTCAACAATTACTTCTTCAATGATTCTTTTTTAATTTCCACCAATTTACTATATACAAGTGTTCACTGCTCCCTTCTATTATTTAATTTTTTCAATAGTTCCAAAAGGTTTGCAGTATGCCAAACTTGTAGAAACCATGAAAAACGGTTTCCAAACAATCGAACAATTTGCATGATCTATTATTATTACTACTTTTTATTCGATTTCATTATACGATTCGATATTATTGTAACGATAATTATTTTCTTCATGATTATTTTTTAATTCCAGTATTTGATAGAATATTTTTTGTTATTATTATCATTTAAATAATAGATTGCCTCTCGGGAATGTCATTTATTCACATTACAATTCCGAGAGACCAACAAGGTCCAAAAATGTCGGTTGATGACCATACCCGACGTTTAAATTACTCTTATTACCACTATGATTATTATTTCTAGTAGTAGTAGTAGTAGTAGTAGTAGTAGTAGTAGTAGTAGTAGTAGTAGTAGTAGTAGTAGTAGTAGTAGTAGTTCTATTCCACGTGTATACGGGTTTTTGCAATCCCCCATCCATTCTTCAGTTCCTTTTTACATTATAATATTTTAACGATATTTTACGACGGTCCGTCTGTATTTTGCCTCTTCATTTTTCACGTATCCACTTATTCCTACTCTTGCTTTCTACTTCATACCGCTACTAGTCTTGTGGCCCCCTCCTTCACCCTCTTCCTCACTAGCTTCTCAACTGTCTTATTAACTCACACATTTCCACTATGTCCTTCCCTTCTAGCGCCCCAATCCACCCCGTTGCTATCCCGCCTTACTGTTGTTCCGCCAATCGTTGGAATTTGTCGCGTCGTCCTCACTTTGTAATATTGCCTCCGCACATTCTCATATGTGCGTCAATGTTTCCTCTTCCCTCCTGTAGACTCTTTGCTCCAGTACTGCTCCATCCCTACTTCTTTCTTCCTGTCTTTATATTCAATGCTGACCACTCAATTCAATGCTGTCCACTTTATATTCAATCCTGCCCACTCGATTTTCCCCCAATTCCTCCGTCTTCTCTGGTCTGTCATGTTTTGAACTGCCTCTTGGTTATTGCTCCTTAGTTTGTCTTCTATCTGTCCCTCTCCTGCCTGGTTCGCCTTCCTCCATTGATCTCCCATCCCGTCTCCTTTTTTCTTCCCCCCTTTATTGAATATCGTGATCTTTGTTTTTTCCGTGTTCACCTCGAGCTTGTTCTTTTTCACCTACCTCTCCAAAGGTGTAGAAGTACGAAACCGGAATTTCCCTATAGATGGTGCTAGCCATCAGTTCAGGGACCGTACGACTGCTTCTGCAGCGCCATCATCTCCCTCTAACAGCTGACGAAGATTTTCAACACACAACAACCCAAGTTCCCTACACCGGTATATTTTTCTATAACCTTAAACATGTCGAGTTTTGTGCCTACGAACTACGATTTGCCGACAGCATTGCTTTTCTGTTATCATTTGAAGAAAACTGCTGCCGAATCGCATTGAATGCTTGTCGAAGCTTACGGTGAACAAGCTCTTGGTAAAACACAGTGTTTCGAGTGGTTCAAAAAATTCTAAAGTGATGATTTTGACGTGAGAAACGAAGAGTGTGGAAAACCACCGAAAAAGTTCGCAGACAACGAATTGCAAGCCTTATTGGATGAAGACGATACTCAAAGTCAACAAGAACTCGCGGATCAATTGAGTGTGACGCAGAAAGCCGTCTCCATTCGTTTTTATCATTATCAAACACGGACGTGTAATTTTTACAAAAAGAAATCCGGTTTCATACTTCTACACCTGGTAGCTCTGTCGGATTCTTACCGCTGTTCACTGTCTCCTATTTTTCCTTCCAGCATTGCTCTCTCGCCTCCTCTTTCATATTCTTCAGCGCTCTTCTCGCCTTTTTCAGTATTTCCCTCTTTCCCTGTTACTTCTGTCCACCTATCCTCTATCCATCTATTCATCGCTACGTCTTCAGTTGTTTTCCTCATTGCCTCCCGTCTGTCTCTTCTTTTTCTCTTTTTTCCTTTTGTTCTCCATGTCACCCGAACCTTTTCTGCGTATCGCTCCTTAACCTTTTGCTTCGCCTTTCCCGTTTGTTTCTATTCTTCTTGTAACCACTCCGACCTCTCCACCGTCAAAACTATTGGCAGGTGATCCGATCTCGCTCTCTGTTTTATCTCTAATTCCTTAATCAGTCTTGCCGCTTGCATATTAACCAATACGTAGTCACTTAACGAGCGTCCTTCCCCCTGATCCCCACGTATGTTAAGTTCCCCACCCTGTCCCCTTCCCATCATCTACTAGCTACCTCCAGCTCATTACTTCTACAAAAGTTGAACAGTTTTGTTCCCTCTTCGTTCCACGTTTCGTCCTTGTATCTCTTCTTGTTGTTTTGTTCGTCATATCTATTGATTGTACCACATCCTCTCCGATCCTTGCATTGAAGTCTCCCTGTATTGCTATACGTTCTCCTCGCTCTTCTGTCTCCTCTAGTATCCTCTCCAGTTCCTCAACGGTATCGTTTAGGTTCTTGTCGCATATTGTGACTATCGTTCCTTTCTCTCGTCTATCCGTCTCAGTCGCATCTCCCTTATGACCAATCCCACTTTCCACTCTTTTATTCTCCCCTCTCCCCTGCTCAGCCTGTCTCACCCCATAGTCTTTTAGTCTAGAGCATAGTGAAGTTTATCAATCAATCAATAAATCTCTTTTTGTCGGTCCTCTCTGATGGTCGTTTTCCCTGTCGCTCTCCGCTTCGGTTCGGTTCATTTTTTTTTATTTTAGTTCCCATTGATACCGTTTGTATCAACATTCTTTCTTTCATTTTTGGCCATTTTCGGATCCAAGGCTTTATTTCTATTCTTTCCCATATTGCCTTTTCCATGTCCCACACTGCCCCATGTTCCGATCTGTGAACTCCTTGTATCACTATATTCTTTTTCCATCCTCTCCTCTTCTGCCCTTCCTTTCCCATTCTTTCTGATTTAGTCCTCTCGGTTTTTCTCTTCTCGTTTGTCTGTTCCTTTCGTCGTCCCCGTGGCTTGCTCTTGTTCTTCTTGATACTTCTTTCCCCTTCGCTGACTTCCCGGGATCTCTTGGCTCTCCAGTCCAATTCCTCCATACTGGCTTTCCGTCTCTACTACATTCTCGTTTTTGTCCCATCGCGTTTCTTGTGTGATCCTTCGCCCCTTTGCTCTTGTCTCTATCTGCCTCCTTTTGGGACGCTCGAGGCTCTATACTCCCTTGCACATTTTCTCGTTTTTTCTGTACGAACTTTCCAATCGATTCTTGTTTATTCATAGTATTATTATTAATATCACACTTTCCCGACAATAATCACAGCCAAATTTTTTAACATTACATCTTAAGTGTCTGCAATAATAATTATGCGTTGCAAATTTGTAGTGTTTATTTTTGCAAACTCGGACAGAAAGAAAACACGTATTTTGGTTTTGCAATTCTACACGAATTATTTCTTTATTTATTATAGTGATTATGATTTAATTATAAATTAATTTTAACTCTAATAATCTGTATACGGTGATTTAAATGTTTATACAGTGAATTAAAGATAAATATTGAACTAATTATTGGTTAAAAGCTGCGATATATTTTTTTGGGCATATTTGAAGAAAAATAAATAAAAAAGCAACGAAGTCGCGATCGCTGTCTCTCTCTCTCGTTGATTTTATTATTTCTTTTCTTGTTTCTGAAAATGATTAATCTTTACATTGCGCAATGAGAGTTGCATAATTAAATGTTTGGGTTGTGAAATGTGGCAAGATTTGCTTTCACCGTGGTCTGCCCGCTCGTTATTTAATCGCCCCGGCCTTGCCGATCAGTCGGGCCCGATCGTCACGTCCAGACGGACCAATTTTCCATCGCTCCTGAAATCGAAAGAAAGAAGAAAGCAAAAAGAAATACGAAACTCACAAAATATTCACGAATATTTCAACTTTGCATTGTTCTTGGAACAAAAATAGTGCGCTCTTCGAAAAATCGTTTTCGAAGTGGATATTTACACAGTGACGTCACTCCTGGACAGCAGAACGAGACAAAGGAGACCGCGCCAAGCGCCGGGCAATTCTTTTTCAACGCGAAATGTTTTCGCGAATTATCGTCGCCGTACTTTGTGGTTTTTTCTTGTCGTTGGATGTTTCCAGTGAAAAAATTACGAGTGGATCCAAATTGGACTGTTGATGAAAAAAAAAAACAATTTTATATATACATTTTTGAATTTGATATCTCGACATGTCCGATCGCAGCAATTACAGTGCATCGAAGATTTATCCCTGTACGTAAAGTTGTCGGAAAACTTCGTTAACCTCAAAAAAATATGTTTCCTAACGTTGAAAATTTCGTACGAATGAATTTTTTTTCTCCACAAACGGAAAATGAAAAATCATTGAAAAAAGAGGGGGAAAAATACAATAACGTGCAAAAACAAGCAAGAACGAAAAAAATCGTAATAAATTAATTTTGCTCTTTTGAAAATAGATGCCAAGGCCGCGGAAGCTGCACAAAGTGCGTACTATGATCCTAATAGACCGCAATGCGCCTACGTACCGCCACCTGCATATTATGTGAGTTCTATTCCGTCCGTGAATTAAAGTTAGCTGGTGTGAAAAAAAAAAACATATCTCGTCGCAGAGAAACCAAAGTTTCTTTGAAAAAGCGAAAAGTCTCCGAAAAAAAATGCTCTCCGTTGCGGATTAGTAGATTTTTTTGTGAAACAATTACGGCTTGTTATTTTGACGATATTTCGGCACGATGACCAAATGTAGAATTTTTTTCGGATCGTTTGTTACAGTCGGCTGAAAAAAAAATTCCAGGACATTAGAAAAGAAACGTTCTTAGAAATAATTTCCATAGATTGAATTTCGCAGCTGAAAGAATTCCCGAAATGGCGACGAGTTTGATTTCTTCCGTAGGACAAAAAGCCGGATTTGTCAAAATAATGTTGGATCGAGTATCGGTAGTTGAAAAAAAAAATCTCAAGTTTACGCCAAACTCGAATTTCACAGCAGAGGAAAAATCCGATTTTTGCGAAATAATTTTAGATCGGAAATCGTGGCGGCGAAGCTTGAAGAATAACAACAACAAAAATAGTTGTATATAAAAAAGCGGCAATTGAAAAAAAAAATTACGAACCCATTTCCCTCCTCGAAAAACTTCCGGAATCGATAAAAATTATTCGTTTTTTTATCGGAACTAAAAACAGTTTTTCTATCAAGCTAATATTTTCACGTCAATACGCCCTTCTACTTAAGGATGTTGAGTCCCAAATCGCAAATGATAATAAAATTCTGAAAATTTGGTACGTGTTTGTATGAAGTATTTCAGAGGTCGTGTAAAAATTTCACGACAATTAGGAAGCTCGTTATTGAACAATTAACATTCACAAATTAAATGTTGTCTTATGGAAACTGATGTAACTTTGCAATAAGTTTTTTTTTGACCTCCCAATTTTGCAATATCTACAATATACTGAAAGCAACGGAAACAAAACGAAGTTTATTGATAAATTTTTTTTATTTCTTTTAAAAATTGTTCTTAACAAAATGTTAATTTTTTAATAACGAGCTTCCTAATCGTGGTGAAATTTTAACACGACCTCTTAAATACTTCATACGAAAACGTACCAAATTTTCAGAATATTCTTATCATTTTTTATTTCAACCCTTAATGAGGTTGAAGTAATGATGATAGAATTCTGAAAATTTGGTATGTTTTTACATGAAGTATTCAGGAGGTCATGTAAAAATTGCACGACGATTAAGAAGCTATTTATTGAACAATTAACATTAACATGTTTCGTAGGGACTCAACAATCTTTAAAAAAACGCTTAGTCGAGCCGTTTCCACAAGGAAAAAATAGCCCCTCGGCATGTGAGCGTTTCAAACGGTGCTGCGACGTGAGTAGTCGAGAGGAATTCGGATATTTTTTCGGGCACTATTTGTGCGCCGTTGGGCTCGAAAGGACCGGTGTAAAATTTCAAAGCCAGTTTCATAAAATGCTCGATCGCCGACCAGACCCGCAAATCATAGAGTTTGCCTCGATATTTCGCTCCATTATACTCCCTAGAGTTTTTCGGAACGAAGATACTTTGTCACAATTCTCGAGATTCGCCAGCCTTGATTATCCTTTCATTTTTCCTAATTATCGTTGAACTCTATTTCCGCAAATTTGATGGTTTTTTTCGCTCAAACGACGAAGTGTTTACCAATTGCAAAAGTAGTCATTTTCTATATCGCTACATTTTTTTCTGTCCCATATTATCACATTTATCGTTGGCTTTCATCAACAAAAAACTTACTTGCGTTTATCATGATGATTATAAGGGGAATTTGTTATTTCGTAGATAACAATTAAAAAAATAATAATAACGACGACAATGATATAACTATTGCAGTCATAGTTGCACGATTATAGAATATTTTCAACAGATGCAGCAATGCGTAGGATTGTTATTATCATTGTTTCACAACAGCCACAATAGAAGATTAAAACTGTTGTTTTTTTGTTTATGAGACATAGTTGCTACTGTCATTATTATCATTATTGCTATTGTTGCTATTATTATTTTTATATATAACAATAGTAAGCTTTTTAATAATGACGATAAGCATCGTTTTGCTTCTCGTTAGTTTTCGGGGACATCTTTTCACTTTTGTTTGCAGTATTATTATTCTCATTATTATTAATAGTAGACGTATTAGCCATATTTGTACAACAATAATAACAATAACCATTTTACAAGTATCTAACATTGACTGATTTTCGTCTATAATCAACTAAAAATATTAATATTTTTTCAATCATACCACAATAATATAAATAATATTCACTATTATTGTTACTGTCGCACTCATTATTTTTTCGGCTAGTATTTTTTTACTCCCGGCCGAGCGAAAAATTATTCAATTTGATCTTTATCGGCAATGAAAACCGACGTTGGTTGGAAAGAGCATAACAAAGAAATATCAACGGCCACGGGAAGGACAAAAAAACTCGTTAGACGGGCGTCTCGTCTCCGGTCATAAATTTTGCCGTTCGGTCGAACTGCTGACTTGACCAATAAGACTAAATCGTCCAGCGAAACGGCGACTTTGAATTGTGTGCGTCAAAAAAAACGCATGTACTTCCAAAAATATCGCGGTCTTGATTTTCGGACAAACACATCGGTGATAAATTGTACGATCGGACGAAATAACGCGGAATCGAAAGTAAATATATACAAAAGTGAATGAAACATAGGCGAATAATGAATAATAGAATGCATTTAGTCGTCTCGCGACGTGATATTTTTTTGCCCTGTTTTCGCGCTTTGTACGATTGTTTTTTTTTTTCGTTTCTCTTTTATGTGAAAAATAATGTTCTTTTTTGTAGGAAAGTCCGCCGAGTTTCCAGCAAGCGACGGAGAAGAAGGACCAGTGAGGCTGGATTTGTCTAGAGAGGGAGAGGGAGGGAGAGAGAGAGAGAGAGAGAGAGAGAGAGAGAGAGAGAACGAGTGTATGAGAGAGAGAGAGAGCAGGCGAGAAGAAAAAAATAGGCCAAGAATAGAAAAAGAGAGATAGAGAGAGAAAGAGAGACCGGCGAGAAGAAAGAACAAAAGTATTCTCAATGCTCACGCGATAGCATTGTACCTAATTTTTTTTTTCGTTTAATTTTCCCTCTACTTTTATTTTCGTTTTATTTTTCTCGACTTTCATTATTTCTCTCCTTCTTTCGTTTCATTCTTCTGCTTACCCTTGTTTTTTTGTCCCTCGTTTCGTTTTTCGTCTTTTTTTCGTAGTAATTTTGTATATTCGATGTCCAGCAAAAAGGTACATTTTCCGCGATCTTTGTCGCTCAATTTTCACGCTACTGAAATCTGCATTTAAAGCTTAACGAAAAAACACGAGAAAGAATTGTTCTTTTTGTCGTTTTGTTTCCTTGCCCGTAGGATCGTTCGACTTTTCTGGTTTTTCGTTTCGTTTCTTCGATCGAAACGAAAGGGAGGTGAACAAGAAAACGATAATGGAGAAACATAGAACAGAAAAAAGAGAGATAAAGAGGGAGAGTGAGAATGGTAAAAAAAGAAAAGGAAGACACAAGTTCACACAATTTCCGAGGGCAGATATTTCGAATTTTAATTTTACTGTACATTATTATTGTTGTTATTATTATTAATATTATTATTAATTGTATACATATTGAGACATACACTCGAATTTGTATTACGAGCAATTTACGCAACGCTGATGTACCGCCTCGATCACCGTACCCACTGTTGTACAAATACGCAGAAATAAAAGGAAAACAAAAAAGAACAACGCATAAAAACACAAGCAGCGCATTACAAATGAGAGAAAAAAATGTTACCGATTTTGTCGATTTTTTAAAACGATGTTTTGCCGATCCTTTCAGAACATGTTTTCGGATGTGTCCTTTCGAGAGGTTTTTGCCCTCCCTTCTTGAGCTTCTTCTCCCAGAGCCCGGTACGTCAAATTCCCAATCGGTCGGAATTTGAAACGCCACATCAATTGTCAAGGTACGATTTTTTTGCCATTTTCTAAAGTTGGGAACTCGGTTCTGACCGGGCCGCGATTTTTCGGGCCTTTTCTTCGTGGACAAAAAGTCGAGGCACGAATGCAGCGCCGTTTTTTGAGGCTACTAACATCGGCTTGGAATCCCTGCCGATAACGTTACGTCGGTCGATAAGGAAGGAATCTGCAGCCGAAAACCGGTGACTTCATTTTTTCGTGCTTTTTCGTACCAATATATTTGTGACGCAAACATACGACTACGAAACGTTGTGGAAGACAATTGGATTTTTTCCCGATATTTTGAGGATTTTTGTAGGAAAAAATGTCGCGAGACGAAATGTCGTTGCTCACTGTCAGACATCTTTAATATCATTTTTAACCTCTAACAAATACAGTCTTCTGAGGTAAATAAATCCGTTATTTTTTAAAATGCCGATTATCGGACACCGTAGGTCCTTCTACTAGCAACTAGACGTCGACTGTGAAATCTCTGCGTCATTCGGTTGGCTATTTAGGCGAAAAGTACGGAAAACTTTCCATGTATCTTTTTACCGACGGAGTCGTATGTTTCATTTTCTCAAAATTTTCTTTATCGACGAAATCTTGTTACCCCGCAATGAATTTCCTTACCGACGAAATCGCGGGTTGTGCTTCGCTTATTTATTCGTTCAGCCGTATTCCGACGTTATCGACAGACTAAAGAGCCCGTTATCGACGCGGGTCGCGTGGTACCAGATTCTCGTGTCGAGCAGTACGATGTCGCCCGTATCTACCGTGAAATCGAACGAGCCACAGACGTCCTCGCATTCCGGCGTAGGTGCCACCGTCCACGTTTTCCTACCGCGGATTTGTGCTTGCCACATTAGACGAGGAATGTAGTCGAGCTGCGTTACGGAAAATAAGGAAAAAACAATAAACGGTGATCTTAGGAAATGCTGGTATATCGCGTGGGAAAAAAGTGGAGCAAAGAAAATTTCATAACTCTAGACCGTAGTTTTTTTTCTATAAAAATTAGGGAAAGACGAACGTGGAACGAACACTTTTGAAAATCTTAAAAACAAAAAAAGCAATAAAGACAGGACCGAAATGGAAAAAAAGTACAGGGTAAAAATGACAAAAGAACAATGAAAATAAAAAATACTTAGAAAAAAGGGGGAAAAATTATGAAGAACGAACATCGAAGAAAGTCCCAATAATATATAAAAAATATCAAAAGTAATGAAGTAAAAAAATCATAACATATAGTAAAAACCTATCTAAAGAAGCGAAATCGACAATATCATAAAAACCGAGAAAAAAATATTTAAAAAAGAACTATAGGTGAAAATAAAAACCATAAAAATGGGTGAAAAAGTTCAAGGAAGAACAAAAGTGAATAAAATCCACAAAAATACAAAGTAAGAATGACGAAGGAAGAATAAAAATGAAACGAATTCATAAATATAGAGGATAAAATTATGAGGAAGAACGAAAATGAAAGAACGCCACAAAAATGGAGAAAATAATTAACAAAGGAATGAAAGCAGGAAAAAAAACATAAAAATATCAAACGAATAAATAATTTAAAATACATAAAATTATAAGGAAAAAATGATCAGAAAAGACTGAAAGTGAAACAAATCCGTAAAACTGGAGAATAACTTCCAAAGGAAGAATAAAAATGAAAAAAATCGACAAAATTAAAGACAAAATGATAAAAAGAGAATTGGAAAAAAGGTTTAAGTATTGCAACGTACGTGCATGACAGCTCCCTGTTCGTATCCGAGAAAAATATAATTGGTCGCCGGTATCTCGGCATCGACCGGAAGAAAGTGGGGATTCTCATAGAAACGATTGACAATTTCGAGTACAGCGTGATGGCAGTTCTTCCATCCGACGTACCAGGGCTCTTGAAAGCCCGAATTTCCATCTTTTTTCCGGCCCGTCTCGAGGACGTCGCGCAAACGATAAAATCGGCTCTTGAATTGCAAAAATTGACAATCGTCCTCGAGGGTGGCGTACGCTTCGTCTCCCTCGACGCTCTCGTAGACGCGACGAAAAAATTCAAGGTCGAATATTTTTCGCGCCGGCCAACGATCGGTCGCGTTTTTCACGATTATTGGCCTCGACGAATACGCCCAAAATTCAAATTCGCGCCTCGTCAAATTTTTCAAAATTATCGGCTCGTCGACGTCCCGACAAAAATCGCAATTCGACACGGGCCTCGTAAATTCCCAGACGAAATAATTGTTCGCCAGCAAGCAACGCCTCTCGCGTCCGTTTTTCACGATTCTTTCGAAAATACCAAATTCCAATATCGACAACAAAATCGCAAATATCGAGGCGATTATTGTTGTTCTTTTTAAGGTAAAGCCCTTTAATTTCCGCGAGTCCTCGATTTTTGACATTTCCATTTTTTTCACGACTGCCCGTAAATCTTCGAGACTATGGCCGAACGCCAAAAATATTGAGCTCACTTCGAAAAAACGCGCCCGAATTGTCGCCATTTTTTGTAATTTTTCTTTCTCCATCTTCGGCGAGATTTTGATCGAGAAGTCTTCTCGTTCGCGATTTTTGACGAATCAACGGAGTTCTCCCCTTTTTTCTACAACTTTTAGAAGTTTTTGTCATTTTCTTTTCACATTTTACGCTTTTTCGGCAATTTCTTAGCAATTTTTACAATTTTTAAATACTTTCACCATTTTTGCTTTTTCTTCAATACTCGTCGAAAAGTCGAAAAACATATTTAAATGCCAAGTATATTTTTCTTCCTGCGTTTTTTATTAGTATTTTTCATTCTCGATCAATTTTTTTTATCGACGATCGCCATTTTTTCTTGGCAGAACTTTATCTTTAAATCCAATGTCCATTATTGTACTCGTTTTTTTTTACTTCCCTTACATTATTTTTAGAAGGTTTTTATGGTTTACCATTTTTTTTTAACGGCGACGTTATCTTTCTTCTTCTTCTTCGATCTTTCTTTGATCTTTCTTCGAAAAAGAAAAAAATATTAACAATTTTTGGGTCCTTTTTTTATTTTCGAGTTTATATTATTTTTTTTCGCAAATCGTCACTCGACGTTTATTTTCTTGGCAATTGTTCACCTTTCTAATTCAATTATCATCTATTACATCAATTTTTTCACATCTGCAATTCAATTTTCGTTTTTAGTCATTTTTTTACTCGTCGAACTTAGTTTTCGTTAATCATTGCGCCTTTCACGTTTTTTTATTCTCGCTTACTTCCTCAAATTTCATTTTTCAAATACATTTTATTTTGATATATTTCCCGACAGATTTTTTTACACGTTTTTAAAATAACTTTTCCCTCGATCGTCGGGGAGAAAAAGAATCGAGCACGCAGTCTCCGAACTACGTTAGCTTCAAATGAAATAAATAAATAAACATCGGCTTTCTATTTCAATTTGTTCGAAAATAATTTTTGTCGTAAAATATTCATCGACGAAAGATGAGCTCGAAGTATTTAAGTACAGAGGAAAAGCGAGAGAAAAAAACAGCGTCACCCGATGGTCTTGATCTCGCGTTATCTGAACGGTAATGAGGCGCGTGTCGGCGCGCACGTTGAGAGGCGACGCAAAATCCAACAATAATAATAACAACAGTCACCGAATCGAAGAATTCTTTGTCCATCGATATTAATTCTACAAAATCAATGTCACGCACCAATTCGTTGCACTGTCCCGCAAACAATCCAACGATAAGAAAAAAATTCTGTCAGTGTCGCGGGGAAGGCAGAAAAAGCAGGTATTTTTCGCCTCGATTGAAGAGAAAAATCGACGGCGATGATGCGCGATCTAACGTCAAACGAGGGAAACACCGTCGATAAATTGGATGTGCTGAGTTATCGACTGAGATTCCGAATTACTCTGTTATCGAATAATACGGAAAAAAATCGGAAAATGATAATTCAATAAGCGATCTGTCGTGGCGGGATAGAAAACCGTTTCTTTCCGACGAGCGTACTGTTCGCTCGCTCTTACGACAACTATCACGAGGGAGATCGCGCGCGACCTTCTCGCTGCTTAGCCTGGGACATACGAACTTCCCTCACTCCTCCAGAGACGAATTTCCATGGAACATATGCAACGAGCAATTTCCGGTCGCTCAACGTGACAAACAGATGCGTAGGTGTCTCTGTCTTTTTCCCCGGATTGACAAACGTTCCGTTTTTTTTCCGAGAAAGACTGAGCGAGAGATCTGAGACGATGACTGAGAAGTGAGTAGAAATACGAGAATTTCGAGGGAAAGGAGAAATTGAGGGAAAATAGAAGAATGCCCGGAGATCCGAAGCTTCGAGAAGCAATGCCAAAAAATCGTAAATATTAAGAAAAATAGGGAAAAACGTAAGGAAAATTTACGGAAAAGACGGAGTCTCGGAAAAAGAAGGAAAAAACGGAAACAGGGGAAAATAAAAGAAAACTAGGAGGACGCGATAACATTTCGAAAAATTCAATGGAAAAAAGGAAAATATTGCCGTGACCACGAAAAATACCGAAGAACAGAAGAAAAAAAAAGGAGAAATTAAGAGAAAATGAAAGAAAAAAGAGCAATATTTCTGGATCGATGAAAAATAAGCATAAAAAATTCCGGAAATCTTTCGAAAACGTCTATTTTTGGAATTGAATTTTTCTCATATGCATTATGTAATTTAAAAAAATTGAAGTTTGAAATTTTTGGATTAAAAAAAACGTCTATTTTTGAATTTGTAATCTTTTTCAATTGATTTTTTTTCTATTTTGTAAATTTTCCAATACGAAAAATTTGGACCGATTGGTATTTCAAATTTGCTTTTTCACTCCAAAACAACGTTTTCCAATTTTTAAACTGCACATTTAATTCAAAGATAGAGTATTTTCCAAGTTGAGAATCGAATATTTTCCATTTGAAAACCGAATATTTTTCAACTCCGTCGAATTTTACCGCGTGATGCGTTAGCTTCGACGCACAGTTGTTCACGGTCATCGTCCTGTTTTCACAAGACCATCGCTTTTTTTTATTGATTATTTTTTCTATTCGTTTTATTCACGCCTTGTCGCAATGGCGAAACCGCAACTTACAAGTCGTATCGACAAAAAAGGAACGCAAACCGGTTGTTTATTCCTTCCGGAAATAGAGGACGCTCCGGATGTGATCGTTCATCGCCATAATTAATATTCCCTCGTCTCGCACACAAACAAACAAACACAAACACACACACACAACATTATACACGGTATAAAAACCTAATTAACATCTTATCATAGTCTAAATAATTTAAGTTCTGTAATATTGTGCTCGTCAATTTTAATAATTAAAAACAAACAAAACAACCGAGCAAACAAACCAAATTACTCCTTGCATCCCCCTTTTTTATAATCGATAATAATATTTAATCACGACAATAATAATAATCTTTTTCACGGCTTTAGACCGTTGTGAGAACTGCTAGAGTTTACCAGAACATTATTTATTCGATCAAGAATTTCGTTGTTTCTCTACACTTATCGTTAATTAATTTAGATGCGACAATTCATATCACCAAAATACTTCGTACCTATATTATTACTTTTTTCCTTTTGCCGGCATGTTACCGCATTCCCACCCTCGACCGCCGTTTTCTCGCCACATCATAAAGGCATGTACTTTAGCCCAACCCCCTCTCATGCATTTTCCCGCGAATCGCTCAACTTTTCCGCCCCGAGTCGAGGCTGAAATTTTTGTTATTCTTTTCTGGGAGAAAATGAAAATGCGTCGAGGAATTCTGTTACTTCGCGATGAGACGACAATCTCGAGAATAATAAGGGCGAAAAAATTAAACGAAATGTTAGGAAAGAAACGAACAAAAGTATGAGTGGAAATTAAATAAAAATAAACGAGAATTGAAAAAAATAGGAAATCGAAGAAAACAATGGATGCCAATAATATCATAAATTTTTTCTTGCATTTTTGATTACTTGTGTTCGATTTTCGTTTTTTTCTTCTTCAAACTTGATTAATTTTTTTCTTGAAGAATAAATTTAAAAAAAAGAATTAACGAATTTTCAATAGATAAATAAACGGCATTTGATGAAAAAATGAATGGAAAGTGTTTTCAATTTTTGATTTTGATTTTTTTTAATTTCGTTAACTTTTTTTCCATTTGAAAAAAACTTCTATTACAAATGGAAAAAATCAACAAAATTTGAAACGATTCAATAACTGAACGAAAATTGAGGTAACAAAAATGAAAAATATACAAAAATAGAAGGTAAAGAGGCAACAGGAAATTTAAAGGCAAACGAAATTTAAAGCGAGAAAAAAAATAACAGGTAAATTCAAAATAATACGCACATAGATGCACGTTTGTAAAAAGAAAAGTAGCATTTTCGAATTTCGCAATAATTTCGAGCAACACCAACAATTCGCGACAAGCGTAAATCAGTTGGAAAAATGTATTTTGTTGTTTCTCTTTTCGCGGAAACCTGGGGATCAAATGGTTTGAGATGGGGCCGAACGAATTATTCATTCGTTCCCGGAAACAAAATCGAAAAGCCAAGACGATGAAAAGGAAAACATTTAAATGGGTGAAAAAAATGCCGTGTATGCGAACAAATCGAAAATTCACTCCATTTTTAAATTCCCTCAATTCGCTCGAGCTGGAATACGAATTTTCCGATTAATTAGCTTTACATTTCTTACAAGCTTATTATTATTGTATTATAAAGTATGTATATGTGCATATACATACGTACATATAATAATAATACATATAATAATACATATAATAATAATAACTACTATGAAAAATCAGGATTTCGATTTTATATCATCGCGAAGTGCCCAAAATTACCAGCCAATTTTTTCTTCTCCGCGCCCGAATTTTCTTTCCAATGGAAGAAAAAAAACGAAGAAAAAATATTGCAGAAACGAAAAGGGCAAATAAATGGTAACCTCCGAGATTGATGTCACAACGAAGCGATCGCAATGGCGAATGTGCGAAGCGAAAAAATGGAAAGAAAAACAAAACAATCTTCATTGATGCAACATGTTTTTAATCTTTTTTTTTTCGATTAATAAAAAAACAACGGAATTTTGTTTTGATTTAGGGAAGAAAGGAAAAGAAACTTCCTTTTAAATATAAAAAACAAAAGATACGATGAAATTAAATAATAAATATAGAAACAAGAGGGAAAAGGTAAAAGAGCGCTCGGAATAAAATCATTCACAGTTTCTTGTTTCTTCGCCTCTCCAGACAATTTGCTGTCGATTCGCCGAGAATTATTTTTCGATAAATGTCTTTGCAAACCAAATAAATCGAGAGAGAAAAACGAGCCGGAGGTAAAACTATATTCAATATTTTCGAGTATTCCTGAATAATTTATGCCGATGGTATTTTTTGGCTTTTTTTCTTCTTTCCGCCCGCGCCCCCCCCCCCCTCGAGATAAAAAACGCTAAAACTTTTTTCCATCATCGATTAACGAGGATCGAAGATTATTTTCTTTCTTTTGCGGGATAAAGCACCGAAACGATTGGACTTGTACGCGTCAGAAAAATTTGAATTAATTTACACTCGTCGATCTTGCTGCGACGAACGAGAAAAAAATTTAACAAAAAAGAATAAAATAAAGCGTGACTAGCACAGTGTGGTTATCTTCGATGTTTAAAATCGAGCTCCGCGCATTTCTTTTTTTCGTCTTTTATTTTTCAGTCGCTTCGCGAAAAGCTTCGTTTGATTCGATCCCCACCCCCTCCCGCGCCTCTGCGTCCGCCGTGGTCCTTCCTTGCGTCTCACTTTTTTTCGTATCGTATCGTTGTTGTTGGGCTTATTTTCGAAATCTATATATCTTTTTCTTTCATCAGAAATCGCCCCACTTTCCGAGTATCGCGTCCTTTATGGCCGTTATGTATTGCGCGGGCACCCAATAAATCCAATACCTTGAGGCGTCCGTCGTGCCCAAATGAAGCGCCTGAAAAAAAAGCCGCGATAAAAAAAAACACGAGGGGTAGAGTTCTGTTTAAAAAAGAGAGGGCTTTTCGGGAATACTTTAACGAAATATCAATTTTTAGGGACCAGGGTTTATCGAATCAGCAATCAATTTTACATCGGATAGGGTCTGCGGAAATGCAAAAATCGAAAAACCCGTATTTTGCCCACCACCAAAAATAATAATTCTAACGTTTTTTTCGAGCGAAATATTCCGTTTGTTTGACTAGAAAGACTTTACGTGAATTCTAATTTTGGAAAGATTTTCGATTGGATTTTGTATGAATTTCGGAAGATTGTTATTGAATTTTTGTTTCGGAAGATCTTATTCGAATTTTTCGTTTAGACAGTTTTGATTTTCATTCTGAAAGATGTCCGATTATTTTCCAAAAATTTCGGGCATATTACATTTTTGGAAAAATTGTACTGAATTTTTACTTTTCGAACATTTTATTTGGGTTTTGAAAGATTTTCGGAAGATCCGCGTGAAACGTTTGTTTAGGATGCTTATGTACGGTTTCTTCCGGTGAGAAGATTTTATTTGATTTTCTGATGTGGCAAGATTTTATTGGGCGTTTCGATAATGTAAGTTTTATTTCGCTTTCGGAACATTTTTCTCGGCATCTTTGTTCTGGACTAAAATACAAAATTTATTTGTATTTTTGGTTTAAAGAAACAAAACGATTTTGTTCGAGTCATCGTTCAGAAAATTTTTGTTGGATTTTTTATTCTAGGAAGTTTAATTTGATTTTATGTATAGGCAACTTCAAGGAGATGGGGTCGGAAAAAACAATGGTAGAAGCGAGAAAGAGAGCGAGTGGCTAAATATTAAACATACTAAACATGGATAGCGAGAGATGGCCAAGAATTTGTCTGAGTGAAGAAATGAGTAACTGTGCAAATGGAAATCCTTCCGAGTGAGGTAGAGAAATGGAAAATGCGTTTAGAAAAATATCAGATGAGAAGTCGATGCTGAGAATAGGAATAGGTGAACATTTGAGTCGACTAGAAACTGAGCGATACACTGGATGTGAAAGGCCAACTGATCAAAGGATGCAGGAAGATTGGTGCAGAATAGAAACCTCGAAATACTGTATGGAATATAAATATCGCATAAGCAATATAAGGATGCAAAAATATTGGGAAGAGGTAAGAATAAAAGGAGAATATGAAGAGCAGTGGGCGAGAATGAGGTGTGCCAACGTGGGGAGATAATAAAATAAAGGGTTTAAAGAAGAGTGGTGCAGACGTCGGCAAGGGAACAAAAATCATTTGAAGCACATGAGGCAATGTGAGAAATTACGGAAAATGATAAGTAGAGATATGAGGTTGAGCGTGGCCGAACTCTGTCTAAAAACAAAGGAGCAGATAGGATGGAATGAGCTGCTAAATGGCGAAATTAAGCCTGTACTATTCGAATACGTGAGAATGACGGAAGAAAAGATGCGGGCTAGACAAATCTAGAAGTACAAAGGGTGCTCATTTATGATGGAAATGTAGTAATAATGAAAAAGAGATTAATGTAAACCAGACAAGATTATATGCAGACTTAAGTAAATTGATGTAATAGTCTCAAGCCCGAGAGACAATAGTGGCTAAATAATTCTACAGCTTTGATTTTATAAAATTTCATTTATCTTTTTGTTTCACGAAGTAAAAATATATTACGCGGTTGCAAATGAAACCACCCTCTGGCAATAGACGGCACTGGTAATTGCACAGCCACACAAAAAAAAGTTGGTTGTGCGACGAATCGGACTATACTTTTCCGACGTATTTTGAGCTGTTGAATCGATATTCGAAGTCAAAATTAAGATCCTGTGTACCATTTTTTTGATAACTCCAAAAAAATGATGTAAATACGCCATTGTTCTCGTTTAGCGTCAACTAGATCGCTTTGGGAGGGTCCGCTGGCTTCATTGTACTTAAATATTCACATAAGGTTAGAAATATTAACACTGTAGAAACAAAAAAAAACGGATCCAGGACCGGCGGAACCCGTATACTTGGCGAAAACTCATTTTTATAACGCCAACACGTTTCAAACACTTCTGAGACTTATACATCTGTAAATTCTTTCACCGACCTATTTTATACTTTCAAAAGCCGATATTACTCCACCGACGACACTCCAAAATATTTGGGACCGCTTGAAAACGTCTATCGCTTTTTGCTAAAACGTACTTGTTTTTCTTCGAACGACCTATGTAAGGGATTTCTTTTTCGTTTTATTCCTTTCCTGGATGTTTCCCTCTTCAACATCCAACAGAAATCGGCCATCATATTAATATCCCAACGTCCCTAATATCGACGTTCCATTTCTTTGAGATCTTGATGGAAACGCTCTCCCTGTTCTTCACTGTAGGCGCCAAGGTTTTCAGGAAATAAATCCAGGTGAGAATGTAGAAAGTGCAATTTAAGATTCATCAAACAACCTTGTTTACCGTAGTTGATAACCATTTCCCTGACAATTTCTTCGTAATTCGGACTTTTGTTATTGCCTAAAAAGTTCTCAACGACCTCTTTGAATTATAAAACGGCGTTATAAAAATGAGGGCAAATGGATCCGTTTTTTTGGTCCCTACGGTGTTGATACTTCTAACCTTGTGTGAATATGTGAATATCTAAGTATAATGAAGCCAGAGGACCCTCCCAAAGCGATCTAGTTGACGCTAAACGAGAATAATGGCGTATTTACATAATTTTTTTGAAGTTATCAAAAAAATGGTACACAGGATCGTAATTTTGACTTCGAATATCGATTCATCAGCTCAAAATACGTCGGAAAAGTATACTTCGATTCGTCGCACAACCAACTTTTTTGTGTGGCTGTGTTATTTTTTTGTTTTTTTTTTTGTTCGTCCTTACCACCATGTGATATTCGGGATGATCGTGTATGGGCTCGCTCTGTACGCCCTTTATCGAGTTCATCGGTATTTTGTCGGTTCGTTCCTTCGTGCCGATCCAGAGCTGATCCTGCTCGAGTTTAAAGGTGAGCCGGACTTTGCCGCCGAGCTTGTTCATCATTCCCGAGAGCGGGAAGTCCGGAAGCGGCTCCTGGGGATCACAAGATCTCGTCAGGTCGACGCACTCCGCAAATACGCGTGGACAGTTCGCAGATTCTTTTTTTTTTCATTCTACTTTTTTACTTGAGGGATTTTCAATCGATATTTTTTGTTCTAATTCGAATGTTTTTATGAAGATATCGTTTGGATTTTTGTTTCGAAAAATTGTATTGGATTTGAATAGGATTGAACGAGAAAAAGGCGTCGCTTTGAGGCAAAGGCATTACTTTGGATTCTAGAATGCCCGGCATCGCGTCCTCGGGTAAGCCTTTGTCGAGTACTTTGCGGTGTATTTTTTGTCGCGAGAGGGGCTCCTTGCTCGAGACCGCGGCCGCCTCGTCCTGGAGTTCGTGCTTCGTCGGAAACGAGGCAGCCAGTACGTCGTCTAGCTTCGATCCAACGATCATCACTTTGGCACCTTCAAATATTCACAAAGGAAAGTTGAATTTAATCTTTTAAACATCTTAAATCTCTGTAAAAACATTTCACCCTAAAAACAAGAATTCAATTTTCTCATTTCGTTTGAAAAATGCGTTTGAGTAGAAGAAAATGAGCATATTTAAAAAGAACAAATAGCGACCTGGTCATTGCTCTCCTTCTCACATAAACTCAGACCCACACGCGCGCGCGCATCAATTACCATTCGTAAGCCCTAAGCTCCTGAGCGTCTGTTCGTCTTTGGCTAAACCCTTGATCATCACTTTCTGCATCGCTTTTGGCACCGTAATGATATTTTGTAGATGAGTCTTGAGATCGGCGACCGTCCCGTCCAGATCGAAACTAACGTCGATCTTCTGCTTGTTGTAGATCACTTTGAAGTTTATGACGGATTTCGAACTTTCGCTCGTCGTAGAGGCGGCACCGGGACTCGCCTCGCTCGCCTCCCCCGCGTTCCCCTTGGAGTCTGCCTCCCCGGGATTCCCCTTGGAGTCTACGTCCCCCGCATTCTCCTTGGAGTCGGACTGGCTCTTGGAGCCCGTAGTCTCGTCGCTCGCTTCAGCGTTGTCCGTAGTGTCGTCGTGGCTGGACGCGGTGCGACAGTCGTTGCTTTCGCCCTCCGCTATACCTGTGCAACCATATTGTCATTTTCGCACTTTTTTTGGCCATTCGGCTAGTGTTGCTTCTGCATTGTGCTCTTTCATTTTCGAGATTTTGGAAGATTTCCGGAAAATTCGCATCCAATTTTCCAATTCTACTCTTGGGAAAATTTTTATTGGATTTTGGCATATTCTCGGAAAATTCGTATCGAATTTTTGTTTACGAAGGTTTTAAAAAAAATTCTCCCTTCGAGAAGGTTTATTTTGATTTCGCAGGACTCGAGATTGACTTTTTATTTTTTTTAAATTTTTATTTGAGAAATTTTCAATGCGATTTTGGTAAATTTCTTCTTTTGAGGATTTTTTCTTTGGATTTTCGAATATTTTGAATTCTTTCATAGCTTCTGTTGGAAATATGTTATCTGATTTTTTGGAAATGTAATTTTAATGTACGTTTCGGAACCTTTTTATTGACATTTTTCTTCTGAATAGTTCATGCTTTCAAAAATGTTTGCTTTGTGTTTCGGCAAAAATAAAGATTTTATTCGGGTCTTCGTTTAAGAAACATTTGTTGACGTTTTTATTCGGCGAAATTTTATTTGAATTTGTTTTGTAATATTCAACTTGAATTTGTATTTTGGAGAATTTTGTCCGTATTCCTACGGAGTTATCCGAAAAGTTCATGCCGAATTTTCACGTCCTACTTATCGAAAATCGGCGCGAATCTTTCGTATGAGCCAATATTAATAAAATATCCTAGCCGAATGTTCACTTCGCAAAACTTTGCTTATCCTTTTATTTGACGAATTTTTGTTTATCAGGATTTTGCATATGAAGCCACCCTCTGGTAGTAGATGGGGCTAGGGCCACAATTTTCTCAATCTAAAAGTTGTCAATACACACGATGAGGGGTGCACAGAGCCCCACCGAAACACCATAGATGGAATTTCTGCTACGCTCCGATATCGTCTATCCCAATTGTTTCAAATAAGTCACACTCGTGCCAATCCATGCTCCATTGTTTTCTGGCCTATCATCTCGACCGTGAAAACGCAGTGTTCGCTAGAGGAACCGTAACTCCGATCATAACAAACTAAATCAACTATATTTTTTGAGAATCAAGAGTATAATGCACTGGAATAAAGCGCGTATGAATGTGATTAAATGTAAAAAATCATTTGTACACTAAAATAAAATTGAAATCGGATTAACAATTATAAAAAGTTGTATAACATTTATTTCGGATTAACCGTGGTTTCAGTTATTCGTGGATCGTTCAGCTCCCGGCACTCTGGCGAATAAGGGCCTTACTGTATTGCAGGGAGTACAAAAATCAAAAAACAACATCTAGAAATAGAAGAGTTTTGAACAGAAAAGGACATAGAGGAAAGAACTAGACAAACATCGGCCAAGTTGAGATGCAAAAATGTAGGAAAAGGAGGTGAAAAGAAATACGTAGATTACTCTATGCTAGTGTCATAGGAAGGAAGAAGAAAGATTAGAACACATCATTGCATTTTGGGAAGATAAAATAAAAATGAATAAGCGGTAGATCGTTTGGAAAAGTGGAGAAGAAGCTACGAGGGAAAGGCACTAAAAGGAAAAATTAATAAAGGAATGAAAGGGAAACCGATAAAAGAATTGTCCGAGTATGAGAGCTTTCAAATGCATGGTAAGAAAGAAAGCATAAAGGAGAAAAAGTACAAAAGACAAATGTTAACAAAACAAAGAAGGAAAAGTATAAAAGTGTATCAATGCACAAAGAAGGGATCTGTGCAAAAACGTGCAAGGATATACTCGCAAATAAAGAACTACATCATATATACATAAGTTTATTTTCTCTCAGAAAAATTCCTCGTCCCCCAAAATGTCAAATTTGGGAAAGTTCAGTTTTGAATAAGTCGCGACCTAACCCATAAAAGTGACCAGCTCGAAGAGTTGGGAAAGCTTTGAAAATATGTAGATTTTTCAATCGATTTTTTCATTCGGCTCGAAGATTCGATAGGAGATGAAAGAACAGAAAAAAAGGTAGCAGAAAAAGTATCCGAAACGAATAAAAAGGATCATTGTTGTTATGGGCTGACTTGCACACTTATTGCTGGCGATTATCGTTCGGTCGTTAACAACCGATCGTTCGACCTGAGCTCCCGTGAAAAGGATTGTTCGTCGGAAACTCATGCGAAAAAAGTCAATTTTATCGAGTGCAAAGAGTATCACGATATTTCGGGATGAATTTCGTATTATCTTCGTTTTTTACACGTACCCACGTACTCCATGATGAAGAGACAATTCGAGAGAGCGAGAGACAACTTTGCGAAAGGCACGTCCGTACGCTAGCACAGCCGATCAAAACTGCCGTGAACCTGAGCCGCGCCACCGTCGAGCCAATGTTTACGCGCTTGGGGGCTCCCCATTGGTCGCTTGTTCTTCGCAGCCGGCCGGCGCTCGTTGGTCGACTCGCGGCCAATGCACGCGCTTCAAGCGGGAGGCGCGCGGAATTTTGAAATGGATATCGTGCAGGAGAAAAACATTTTCGACGACTTCGTTAGTTTTGTACGTATAGAAAATAATTAACGAATTTCGGTACTTTTATAGGTTACAAATCTCAGTAGGAATTTTTTTGTACGTAAAAAGAATATTAACTCCATTTTGTTGTTGTATGTGAAAAAAATTGACGATATTTTGTTATCTTCGTAGGTCAGAAAGACGTTAACGCTACTGGTTTTGTACGTAACCATGATTTGGTACGTAAAAAAACCTTAACGCTATTTCCTTGTTTTTGTACGTAAAATAATGTTAACGCTATTTCGTTGTTTTTGTGCACAACAAAATGTTAAGACGTTGATGTCATCGTACCTAAAAAATTTTAGAGCGATTTCCTTGTACGTCGAAAAAAATATTAACGATAGTTCGTTTTTTGTGTACGAAAAAAAAATTGTTGTACGTTGTTGTTGTACGTTTAAAAAAAATCACATACAAAATGGGGGGAACGGAATTTCTTACTTGCGTTGGTGCACCGAGGTTGTTGAATCATTGATCTTAACATAATCCCCCTTATTAATATAATCCCCCCGAAAATGTCTACAATTTTAAAGATCCCGCGCTTTCTGCCACTTACTAACGAAGCGTTCTCATTGGCCGGCGCGGCTAGATGGCGCGAGTGAAACGCAGAGGTGCGCTGTGTTTCGGTGAAGCCTGTGGGAGTGAGTGGGGCTGAGTTCGTCAACAAGTGAAGCTAAACATATCGAAATTATTCAAAAAGTTACCAATAAGTGCAAAAATACACATTTAAATGAACGGAACTCTTACATCACTAGAAAAATCGCCACCGTCACGCACCCCACACGATAAAATTGCAATGCAAAGAGAACCTCGCGATGGTATCGCTATCCAACGCTGTCGTCCATAGACGCGACAGCCTAAGATTCAAATATCCCGGGCTTCGCGCCTGCCCCGACTGTGTCGCCCGGAGAGTCGCAGCCAATGAGCTGTGTTGCAGCCAATGAGAAATAGCTGTGAATGGCTTGAGTCCTGTGGCTTGGCGGGGGCAGAACAGCGCGCGCTTACGGGGCGCGCGCGGCCGCTTCGCAGCTCGGCCGGCAGGGTGCGCATCGCGCGCGGCCTCGCGAGAGCGCCGCCGATCAGCAGCAGTTTTCCGCGCGAGAGGCGGCGGTGTGTGTGCGTGTGTTTTCGTCGCCGAGTGCGTTTTTCACGTGTAGAAACTTGTGCGGGATCTCGCCTCGATTATTTTTCTTTCCTTCTTCCCCCTATCCCCCTCCGTTTTCCGCTTCGTTTGTTTCGATTATTTTCCTCACCGCGATAGAGTAGCGAGTCGTTCGAGTGCCGAAGACAAAAAAAACGTTAAAATGCCGCCAAAGAAACGGGACAAAGAATTGGACGGGCAGAAAGCTCCGCGAATGGATCAAATACAAGCGGATCACGAGCTCTTCCTTCAAGCTTTCGAAAGTGAGTGTTTTCCGTCTTCGCCCCGAGTTGCCCAATCTCCCACAAAATGACGAATGCTGCTCTTGATCTCGTTACGACGAAAACCTAACATAACCCTATTACGAGCGAGCGAGAGGCGCGGTGGCGCGCGTCGGGTCACTTACCTCCCACCGCGATTATGCCAATTGCGCGCGGACACCTGTCATAATTTTTGCGAACACACGTTATGCCCATTCGACCATTTTCCACCCCCATCCCATTTACTCCTCGAAATCCGAAAAAAATATTTCGTTTTTCTTCGTTTCTTTCCTCCTCCCTCTCTCTTCCTTCCTTCCTTCATCAATGTTTCTCCTTTTTATTTCCGCCGAGGCCGAAACTCCCGTTGTCAGGAGTCCTTTGTTGATCCGTGCCCGTGTTTTTTTTTCTCCATTCGTCCCTCTCGCCGCCGTCCCGAGCCCGCTCGGTAAGTTAGACCTCGTCGAGCGATGGATGAATCGAAAAATCATTTTTCTCATCGCGTTCTCGTTGCAGATGTTATAATGGGGAATTTAAAAAATGGCGGACGAAATACGAGAAAAAAAAGAAACGGAACTGTGCCCTCGAGGTCTCGTACTTTTTCTTGTCTTGCAACGAATAATCGTAGTCATTACTCCTGGCTTTCCGTAATTGTTTTTCCCCTCCCCCCTCCCGGTATACTCGTGTTTGTAGGATATATGGAAGAATTTTCACGCAACTTGGTGTTTATGTGATCGACAAACCTTTGTGAATGCTTTTCTAAGATAAAGGATTACGTGATCTCGCCCTTTTTAGGTTAAAAAATGTTGCAGTGTTTTTCTTGTTTTTATAAGTGACAAAAAGTGTCAGCGTGATTTAATTATTTTTCGTAGGCAGAAAAACAACGTGACTCCATTATTTCTGTATGGAAAAAACAATATTAACGCGATTTGTTTTTTGTTCGATTTTTTTTACCGTTTTTCGTTATTTTTTGGTGACAATAAAATGGTTACGGGCTTTCGTTGTTTTTTTTAAATAGGGAAAAAGATGTTTACGGGATTTCATGGGTTCTTTTATCACGTAAAATAACAATGAAATCCTGTAAATATTTTTTTGTACTAAAACATACAACGAAAGCGCGTCACTCGCGCGCGCACGCACACACAGAGAGAGAGAGAGGGAGAGGGGTGTGTTTGTGTGTGCTGCTTCATTTTTAAAAACCAGTAAAAGGCAAACTTCCTTTCTCTTTCGTTTCCTTCATTGCCGAATACAACGTAATCTTATATCGTGTCAATGAGAGACTTTTCTCACGAAGTTCATTTTCCATTCATATAAAGAAAACAACAAAATACCAAAAAATACAAGCTTTTAAATCTGTTGAAAATTATTTAAAATGAAAAAAGAACGGGATCAGAGATGTTTAGCCTGCGAAAATCGTAACAAGATTGCCGCTGCAGGCTTCTCGTATTTTAAATACAAATTTAAAACAAACGAGCCACATCGAGTCATCATGCCCCGTTCTGAATCACAGAAGGATCGAATTTTAGCGTCTACCGCCTGTATTTTTATGGAACCCCGACCTATCCAGCAGCTGCGAGAAAGAAACTCCCTGCCCGCCATCTGAGGACCATTTCACGAAAGTCATTGGCTATACGCGCGCGCGCCTCTCTCTCTCTCTTTCCCTCTCTCACTCACACACACACATACACATTCAATATTGATACCCGCGCATACCTGTATAAGTGCTAATATCGTTTTATTTTTTTTCTCATATTACAGAACCCACACAAATCTATCGATTTCTACGCACGAGAAATCAGATTTCGGTGAGTGCGTTGAAAATTTAAAAAAACAATACATATAATCATGATGAATATCAAATAAAAATAGTACTTAAGTAATAAGGAAAAGAAATAACTTCTTTTTATTCGGCATAACTGTCGCAATTTTTTAACCAATTGAGTGGAATATTTATGTGAAAACCCAAACAAAAGTAGTGGTAGTTGTAATAGTAATAATGATAATAACAATACCTATAGTACTAATAAACAATGATAAAATTTTAACAGTAATAACAATTATAGTAATGATAATGAATTATGATCAAAAATGGTAATAATAATTACAATCATAGTACTACCCTTCCGCTTGACGTTTCACTTTTTCTCACATAGTTTGGGTAACTGCACTTAAGTATCTTGTCACGCAAGCGCGTCCGTCCTGTTCAACGTGCGAACCACCATCCTCCAACAATCATAGAACTGATAATTAACTAAGAGAAAAATTGAAAAATGATAACCCTAGTACGAATAATTAATTATCATAACAAAATAATCAGTATTCATAATTAATTATGATGAAAATCAACATACTGTTAATAATCATCGTACTTAGGGTGGATTAACGAGGTGCAGCTGGGGAGTGCTAGAAAAGGGTTCAATTGAGAAGGCCAATCATGAAAACCCACAAAGATATAGGTTGAAGCTCAAAAGAACAATAATCAATTGTGATCGAAATTTAAATTCTTATAATGATATCGCTAAAAATTAACCACGGTGAACATTAAATAATGATAATAAAATAACAAAACTTGCTTTTCTTTTCATTCGAACATCATTTGATGGAAGATTTTCAACCAAATGCGTGGAAAATAATAATGACAACAACAATAATAGTAATTTGTTCTAAACATTGAAAAAAATACATCGGAAATAATTTGCCAGCCACCAAATATAATATACGCACCTGCACAATGTTTGACAATTCAATTGTGATCGAAAAAAATCTCACTAAATGCAATACTAATGCCGGAAATATTAATGTGATTATAATATAAAAACTAATGATAATAATAAGCGACACTAGGAACGTTTGCAGCTGTTTTACATACGCGCGTGGGTGCATTATCTGCAACATGTAAAAAAAACAAGCTTCAATCTAATAATCGAATATCTGCTCGTACTACTTTGAGGAAGTTCATCTGATGAGCGAATTAACAAACAGATATTGATACAAAAATCATTCACTTATGAGTATTTAAAAAGTCATCTCTTCAAATTTCAAACTTTCCGGATACCTTGTTTGTGAGCAATTAATAAATAAAATTTTTCCAAATTAACATGGTCTCTTATGGGCTATCGTGTTTTCCCGTCTATAAACGCGAAATTTGCAAGCATTGACAAACACTTTCGAAAGAAACTTTTATAATGGATGAAAAAAATATCTAAAGAACGTTTGGACAGCTTTCTAAATTCCATTAGGTACTTGTGAACTTCAGAATAAATTAATTTGTCTCGAAAAGTGCTGATTTTTCGGAGGTTAACCTCCATATTACTCCAGTCGCATATTATGATGGCAACGTCGCAACCGCGCGCTTTTTGAAATCAACACTAATACTTTCCGACACAACGCAATGTGCACTACTCTTCTACAGCAAATTATACAGAAGCGACTGGAAATGTAATGTCTAAATCGGATTAAAGAATAAAATGAAATAAATTAATCGCAAATGAAATCATTGTAGTTATGAAAAAAGGATACGAAATAATAACACATAAAAAATTGATTTCGAGATTGATTGAGAAAAAATGTGATTTTCGAAAATTGATTTTGTTTGCCTGTCCAGAAAAACGCTTTCTTTTTTGAATTTTCTTTCATGGTCGAAAAAGAGATCGACGATGAACCATGGACGCGAGTGAAAAATTTCTAGCACATGGAAGCTGTACAGGATACGCGGTCGCGCTTGGTTGCAGCGTTGCCAAACTTACTGAACGGACTATGCTAGTCGTAATAATTTTTCTTTTGACTAACTCGGTACCAGATGAACTTCCTTAAGTATTCGCGCGTCTTTCTTGTGTTAAAAAAATCGATGCTCTGTCTATATATATATATATCTTTTTGACATTTCTTCATTTTTTAGCCAATATTTCTATACAGAAATTTGTCGTACATGCGACAACGCATGTCGAGAACACACAAATCAAGGCGGGGATTCAGAATCGACACGATCCTCGAGAGATTGCTGTCGAAGAACAGCGAGGAGCAGACGAATGGCGTGCGCGGCTACATGACTCTAACCTTTTTAGGCTTTTATGACAAGAAAGGTGAAATTATTTGTTACACGATCCATTCTTATTTCAACAAATATAAAAATATTTTATTCCGTATTTACGACTAGGAGGGAATGTTTTTAAATGAAATAAAAAAAAGGACTTTGTAAATGGCAATTGAACTTGATTTCGGTCAATTTACAATTTACCATCGCATAAATTTCAAATAATTTCGAATGATCAATTCGAGTCAGAGTTGAACTATAATTCAACAATTCGTTCACTTTTTTTCGTGACCGATTTTCAAAACCTTCTTAATTTCTTTCTTCCCGTTAAAAACAAAATTGTCTACTATGCCATGTTTAATTCCCCACTAAATTACGTTTTGTTTTCTTTTAAACCGGAAATCAATTAAAAAAGTTAACATTTTCGTTTTTGTTGTGCAGTTGAGAGTTCGCAAGATCCGGTAAAGGTGGAAACGTTATTACTGAAAATTTGTCACAAGAAGCGGAAGGACGTAAGCTCTCCGATAATGCAGGTAAGTGTGTTTGTTAGGGTTCTTCGTAGTGTTTGTTTTGTTTGGGCGTGACGCGACCGATGTCGATACACGAAGGATTTTTTGTATCGCTCTCTTTGTTGATGTTTATTTTTTGTTTATCAGTTTAAAAAGGAATTTTATGCCTTTTGGCCCTTTCCGACGAAAGAAATGAGGATAGGAGAAGCACGAGCAGACAAGAGCAGGCCAGAGAAACGAAGGAGAACCCAACGAACGAGGCAGGCATGTGTCGGAGGTGGCAACTAGAGAAATTGAAGAAAGGGGCGCACGAGGAGTACCGAAGAGCATGAAGCCAGGCACAGCGATTATAGGAAAAAGAATTTAGGGGGATTATAAATGAGCCATAGAAAAAAAGGCAAAAGAATTTAGGGGGATTATAAATGAGCTATAGAAAAATGGAGAAATAGCAGAAGGATGGAAAGTGGCGCTAATATTCCTGATTCATGGAGCCCCGGCGATACAGAAAAGGTGGAAAACTACCGAGGAATATCACCGTTAAACACGAGTTACGAACAATTGGCGAATGTTGTGAACAAACGACTAGTAAACTGGATTGCGGTAGTGGGTAAACGGGGAAAGAGCCCGGCAGGATTGTGAAGAGAAAGAGGCACGCGAGATCATTTGTTTACTATAACCACGGCGATTAACAACCAGCTGAAGTACAGGGGCCGGGAGCTCTTCACGGCGTTCGTTGACTTCCGAGTAGCCGATACGGTCAGTAGGGAGAAAATGTCAGGGAAGATCCAGAAGCTAGGAATAAACGGAAGGTTGTTGAACATGATCAGTAGAATACATCGAGTAACGATGAATGCGGTAATTACGGAGGAAGGAATGACGACAAAAGAATCAAAGAGAGGAGTGCGACAAGAATGCCCACTTAGCCCAACGTTTTTCAGCATCTTTGTACGGAAGACTTAGCGGAATACTGGCAGAAGAAAAACGTGGGAGGCACAGTTATAGGGGGGACAAATATCTACGAATTAAAATTCGCAGATGATATCGTATTACTAGCTGACGACGCGGGAGGACTGAGGACTACTCCGGGCACTGAAAAGATAGGGAAAAACAATGAATCAACGGACAGCTTGGGAGAAAACAAAAATTATGATTTTTCGGAAGGGAGGGAGAACGAAACTATAAAGAGGATGGACCCGGTGCGATGGTCTAGTGGTCAGCGTGCTTGCCACTAAACCTACGGACCGGAAGGTCCCGGGTTCGAATCCCAGTCGCGTACATTTCGTCGTGAAATTTTTTTCTTCGGCATTTCGCGGCGAAGTGCTGCGACTTGATGACCGGCTGTATTGGTATAGGTTTTCCGCATTTTCCCTATACCCACGACAGAAATGTCATGATGAATATGATACAGAGGGGGAAGTCGGCTGCGGCCGCAGGGGGGGAGGGATACGAACAAAAAAGTGAAGAATGAAGCTTGAAAAAAAGAAACAGTCGAGGAACGAAACAGGTCACAGTGGATGAAACAATAGGTAACAAAAGCGAACAGCGTGTACCTAAGGAAAAAAAAATATATAAAGAGGGTGGGAGTTCTGCGGTAAAAAACTGGAGGTAGTGAAGAAATATAAATACCTAGGGATGTGGCGGTCATCGGGTGAAGCGTACGAAAAGCATCTGCGGATGGTGGAGAGAAAAATAGTAAACGCAATGAGCATGGTATGGGGGCGAGAAGAGATAGCTTGAACCGGAAAATGCAGTTGATGGGAGCACTGGTAAGGAGCGGTCTGTTGTACGGAGTGGAAATTTGGAGGTGAAAAAGTCGCGAGGGCTGAAAAAGCCGCAGCGAGGTATATGAAAAAGATCCTATGGCTAAGAAGAAACTCACCTGCGTGTGTACGGAGATGAGAAGCAAGTATAACGGGAATAGATATTAAAGCTTTCGCAAGAGCAAAGAGATATGCGTACGCAGTGTTGAGAATTGGGAAATACCAGATTGCCAAAAATTCGTCTTAGGGAAGAGGCGCGGGAAACAATAAACGGGGTTCCAACCAAATAAGGGAGGGAAGTTCAAACGGCCATGAAGAAGCCGGGGAAAGGATTAATCTGGGAGGTAATAATGGATGGCAGCAACGGCGAATTGAAGAAAAAAAAAACGAGTAGAGCAATAACGAAAAGGAATGAATACGAAATACAGCAGAACTGGGTGGGCATAGACATGTCTACTGCAAGGAGCACGAAACAAGGAAAACTGTTGGGGGGTACAAGAGTGTATAAGGAGGAATCAAAGAAACATGGGCCAGGAGGAGATTTGGGAGTGTAGGCAGAGAGAAAGAAAAAGGGTTTAGGAAAATGAAGTGCAGGCTATGTAAAAAGATGGAGGAAACGCTGATGCATGTGTGCAGGTGTACCGTGGGGAGGAGAAACATAGGCGGAGTTATCGCGGAGAGGATACCAAGCTGGATAACAGGGAAGGAAGAGACCGAAACGAAAGAAGAGTTAGAATTCCTACTACAGCCAGGGCAGGTCTGCGAGGGTTTCTACACATACATAAACCACTTTGAAAAAGTGGCGAATGATCAGTAGGGAAGCGTACAGCGGCTGCGGAAGGAACGCAGACGGGTCCATTTATAAGCTAATTTTAAGAAACTTTGTAAGAGCCCAATGGGAGTATGCCTTGAAAATAAATATATTGATTGCTCAGATATCTAATGACCTCAATCGACAATGAAAAAGATTCCTTTTGGCTGTTCGAAGGAATATTTGGAATATGGGCCTTTTTGTTTAATTATTTTCATCTCTTTGAAGGATTAAAAAATCGTTCTTTTTTGGCCCTCCCCCGTTTTCGAAAGAACGTTTGAGGTTTTCCCTTCTATGCTCTAGGAAGGAATTTTTAAATGATTTTTTAAGTTGTTTTCTTTTGACGAAACATTTTCGTTATTTTGCTTGTTTTTTTTAAATTATCTTCTGTTCTAAGCACATTTTATCTTTTTTTTAATTTGTTTTTTCCTCAGGTACACGCTGTTAGCGTTTGTTGACTATTTTTGCCCCACGGCGACTGGTTTTTTCCTCCACTGTTTTTTCCACACTCCTTTTTTATTTACTTTTTTGTCTTTTTTCTCCGCCCTCCTTGCGGCCGTAACCGACTGCTCCTTCTATATCATATTCATCATGACATTTCTGTCATGGGCATAGGGAAACTGCGGAAAACCTATGCTAATACAGCCGGTCATCAAGTTCGCCCCCCAGTCGTGGTATAGTCTTATTTCGCCGCAAAATGCCGAACAAAAATATTTCACGACGAAATGTACGCGACTGGGATTCGAACCGGGGACATCCTGGTCCACGGCAGGTTTAGTGGCAAACACGCTAACCACTAGACCATCGCACCAGTTACATTTTATTATCTTTGTTTCCTTCTTTTCTTCGAGTTCTCGCTGAAGGAAATTTTTTATAATTTTTCTCTTTAATACGGCTCTTTAATAATTCTCTTTAATACCCCCTCTTTTTTTAAATTTGTATATATATGATTTTATTTCTAGAGGCTACATGGAAGTTTTAAAATTATTTTTTCCGTCTTTCGTCTCTTTTTCTCTTTATCGAAAAATGTCAACTTCTATTTAAATGATCTTTTCGCTTTTTTTAAACTCTCTTCTCTTCGAAGTACAATTCGTATTCTTTTTGAAAATGATCATTCCGGTTTTTCAAATTTATTGTAATTATCTTTCGAAGTGAAATTTTATCTTCTCGCTTTTATTTTCATCACTTTTTTCATGGCTCCCTGGTAATCTTCGAAGGATTTTTTTGCGCATCTCTGCGTTCCTACGTCTCTGCAATTATTGTATAAATATATTACAAAGAAAAAATTATCCGTAGGTCTCGGTCGGCACGAGCGAAGTTCCGATAAACCCTTCGGAAAATCAGCCGCCCCCGAAAGCGCCAACAATCTCGATACCGAACGAATCCTTCAGCCTGAACAACGGCCACATCGCGAAGACGTATATGCTCCTCTTGAGGGTTTACTGCACGTCCAGCAACGCCTGCCTTATACACAACTGTGATTTAGACGGTAAACATTTTTTTTTTTCACGTCAATTAACGACCGTTGAACGGAAGAAATAGCAAACACAAGAAGAAAATAAGAGCTTCGGACAAAAGTTACCGATTTTCTCACGCAGAAAATAGTTCTGAAATAATAGTTAATGGTTCCCATTTAAAAAAAACTTAATTTGACCTTGAAAAAACCTTCAAAATTGACACAAGACAATACCCAAGATCATTATTTTTGCTCGAAAGTGTGAAACTTTTATTCGAGACATTTTTTTTTTTACAATGCTCTCCTCTCAAGATGGTAACTCGAATGGGACACTGTATAAAAAGTATTGCATCAGGTTGAATTTCAATATCTTTTTTTTTGTCGAGCGTATGGGGACGACGAGTTCGGAATTTTACACCCAATTGGAGGTGCTTCTGGGAACTAGGCTCATCTGAAATGAAAAATCGATAATCTACTTCTAGCATTTAGTATAATATAATAGTAGTCCAGTCGGAATAGCCGAAATTTGGACCGACTTCTATTCAAAGACACAAAAGCAGCGCTATTTTTTTTTGGAGGCCGTTTAGACCTATTGGAACATGCCCTCAAGTTTTCGTAAAAATCCTAGTTGTATTTAGGCAATGCAAATATGATTAAAAATTAAAAAGTCGATTTTTTAAAATGCGTTTTATCGAAAAATGCTTCCTATAAAAGTTGTGCGTCATAATGTCCTCTATAAAGAGGTCCTATGTAAAAATTGCCTAACATTGTTAGTTGAGTAGTTAATTGAAATTGATAAAAAAAATCTCATTTTGGTTTTGGCATCCGTTACCGGTCATTTATTAACATGTCAGTTCAAAACTCATCCGTCATCTAGGGAAAACCCTCCCCAAGACATACGCGCAAGATTTATTGATCCACGCTGTATAGTCAAGCAACAATCTCCGATCTACGAAGATCCAGACTTTTTAAATTCCCATTTCCGAGGAAGGCTCGCAGAGTAGAAAAAATCCAGGAGCTTCGTTTCGTCATGTACCTTCTCGACGAAAAATTTAACATTTTCGTTTTTAAAAAACCGTTTTTCGACGACTCAAATTTTTGGCTTATAACGAAATCGAAATAACTCCTTAAATTATGTAGATATTTGAAATATTCTTCAAGATTCTGATGCGTTTTTGTAAGACGAGCAATTTAAAACAACTCGCAATATCTTGATTACAACCCGAGATATCGATGTTTATACGTTTTTGCAATTTACTGTTGTTGTAATCAAAATGTTGCAAAATTCAAATTCGTGAGCCCTCTCTACACTTTTGGGCATGAGATTCAATATAATACCAATCTTTTAGAGCGTTCGTCTCATTGCGGGTCATAATTTATTCCGATCGCCCGCGCGCGGATCAGCGAGCAGCGTCGGCCTTTGAAAATAATTTTTTTCCCATAATGACCCCAATCATTATTGTGTTTCCTCAATTTAAATATAGCCATGCCGATAAATAATTTTTCGATGAATGGAGAAGCGTATGATAATTAAATTGTATTTTGCACAGAGTTCCATTCGTCACAATAAGTTTATCGTATACTTTTTTTTAATCCGAGTAATAATCACTCTTTTTCAATTATTTTCTCGTCAGGCTCATACTCATCATCGCTATTTACATCATTCGAGCCCTTCGGTTATCGCAAACGTAACATCAGCTGCATCATCGACAGCATCAGAATTTTTTTAAATTCTTCGGCATTTTTATCGTCAGTTGAAACTACTTCGGGTTCAAGAACATTTGTACAATTGAAGCCGTTACACTTCTTGCACAATATTGTACATAGACATGGCGATATTTAACCCTTAATCCGTGAAGGTATTCGAGGCACCTTAATCCCGTGAACCTGGGTCGTTTTTGTTTTTGCACTACCAAACCAACAATTGTCAACGAAAAAAATTTGAAAAAATTCATGATCGATCTTCAGGCCGTACTTCCAGCACTGCTGGAAGTCCTCTTCCATTGTTTCAACAATGGAAACGTCGTATGGAGCGGTGTAGGGATCGCCAAAGGGAGTACATTGAAGGCGATAAAACTTCTGCTGTAATTGGTGACGAATAAAAAGTGTTATGACTTCAGTCCGGTTATTTAATAGCCATACCTCGTATGACGGACAACGTTTGTAGGAAATATTTTTCGACAAAACGCATTCCAAAAAAGGCGACTTTTTAATTTTCAATCATTTTTAATTGTTAAAAAACAACTAGAATTTTTACGAAAACATGAGAGCATACTCCAGTAGGTTCAAAACCCTACAAAAAAATTACGCTGCTCTGGTGTCTTTGAAAAGGTCTCATGTCTATTACGACTGGACTATAATATAATAATAAGACTTTCGTATGACCGGGCACCTTTTTAAGGGTTTGAAAATGACGAAAATGACAAACTGTAAAAAAAACTTTGATTTCCGACCTGGAGACACAGCTTTAATAGTTTATTAACGAATGGATAAACGGATGAAAAAAATGGTCCTGCCGTACGATATAAAATATTATAAACCATGCTCTGTCCGAATTCGACGTGAATCGATCGAATAGCTTTTGAGACACGACTCACTCCGTTTCATAAAATACAGTTTCGCGATAAGCTCACGACAAGAAAGGGTAAATCGCCCTTTACACAAATAATCACAATTCGCTGAAATTTCAAAATTAGTACGGGAATCTCTCAAGAGTGAAACTTAAAAATATCATTAAAAAAAACACTCGAACCACGCAAGTCTTCTTTACCCAATGTAATTCCTTAAAAATTCTCCGTAAATTGAAGAATTAAAAAAATGTCCTGCACTTGTCGCCGGAATGTCCAGAGCCCGCGCAGAAGCGACGAAAGTCGTCGTCGGGTGCGATAAACAAGCCGAGCAGCGGAGACGACGCGAAACTCTACGGCTCGGAGCTCATCGTCTACGACAAGCATAATCGCTGTCTCTTGACGGACGGCGATTACGAGCTCGGCCTCCAGGAAGTACAAACGAGCGTTCGTTCGAGCCCGAAGAAGCACAACTCTTGGGAAACGATCGCGGACATAAAGGAGTGCGGTCCCTTCGAGGTGCTGAGTCGTGGACCTACCCTCAAGTTCCGGCTGTGCTGGACGAGCGAGCCGAGTCACGGGCTGGTCGACCGGCCGACCCTCCTGAGACCGCTGCCCAGCGGCGACAACAAGGAGAATCGACCCGGTAACCTGACCCTTCAAGGGATCCTAGCTTTCTGATTGCCTTGAAAACTAGAGATGTCTCTAGACGCGCTTTCCAAAAACGAAAAGAAGAAAAGAAACAACCGGTTAATCTTCGACTCTGCCGTTTGGTTGTTTAAAAAAAGTAGGGTTGTTGAGCATATGGAAAACAGGGAAAACCTGGAAAACTCAGGGAAGTTCTTTTCTCCTGGAATAATCGGGGAAAGGTCAGGGAATTTTGGATATTCTCTGGAATTTTATCAGAATGGACGAATGGCAAGAATTACGAAAAATGAAATCCGACTTGACAACAAAACTGGACAGTATAAGAATAAATGTTTTTGTATATTTTTAATATTTATATTATTCATCATTACATACGAAAAAAGTTATGTCAGTGCCAAACATTGAAAATTTAGAAAACTGAAAACTAAGTTGCTGCAAAGCTCTATACATTTACGTTCAATCTGTTGATACACAACCACATCATTATTGTTATAGATAAATGTTTATATTTTTTATTTGTTGTCACCGGCATAAAAATTTCACTTTATAATAAAGAACAGGTTCGGTATTTGCTTTTAATGTATTTTTTTAACTTTACAATGTTTAAATTATTCGTTGAATTTCAGTTTTTGAAAAGTTTATTTCAATTTTTAACATTTTCATATATTGAATCTTAAAAAAATTATGTTATCCAGTTCAACGTAATTTTTCAATAGAAGGATCGAACTGAGAATTTCCTTTGTTTATTCAAGTCGGTTAAAAATGTTGTTTTTTTTTCACAAAAATGATTCATTGCTATTTGTGCGCATATCATTTTTCCCGTATAGTTTGTAATGTTCACAAATACTAGTATGGTTGAAACGCGACCTGTCGTCTTTAAGGCCTTAGGCGAAATGTGCGAATTTAACAATTTTTTTTCGTATGAACAAGTGATTTAATCATAAAATTAATTACACATCTATTTAGTATGAATATCAAGCTGTTAGGTTTTTTTTTCTCTTTCGATTTACAAAATGGCCGTTTACTAATATTTTCTTTTATTCTTTTATTTAGGCGCTTCGCGGCGTGACATTTAGCATCCACAATTTTAGACCTAGAACAAAAAACAAAAATTCTCGTCAATCTACATTAGAATACCTAGAGAAGTACGTACGGAATTAAAAAAAATATTGTTTTATTCAGAAGTTGTAGGTATTTGAACTTACGAAATGAATTTTCAGTGAAAAATTTCGTTATAACGGCTCATAAAATGAAAAGTTTTCGATTAATGAGGAATTCCGTACGTACTTCTCTGCGAAATGCAATGAGGAACATAACTTTTAAATTTTAAGTAAATCGAGGGAATATTGTTGAAGTTGTTTGTCACGCCAATTGGAAAAAAAGCTGTTACATCGAAAAAAAAATATATTTTTTTTCTAACAGCTTGATATTCATACTAAAATAGATGTGTAATTAATTTTATCAGCATATCACTTTTTCATAGGAAAAAAAAATTGTTAAATTCGCACATGATTTTATACCCGTTACTGTGGCCCAAGGCCTTACCTTAACGAAACGTATATTTGTTAAAAAACAAAGTGTTCTTTATTCGACTGTTCTTTATTGGGCAATTTGCAAAATCTGGAATTTTCGCAAAACCTGTATGGAAAACCTGGAAAAGTCAGGCAATTTCTGAGCCAATAATACGTAACGACCCTGAAAAAGGTTTTTTTCTTCTTTTCAAATCTTATTAATTACACTTTGATACCTGAACATTTTATCCGCAGCGTTTGCAATTTTTGAAAATTTGCCCGATAACGAAGTTCGTTTGGGTTTCATACCTAAGCGTTAACAAGCCTTTTTCAATTGTTCGAAAGTTCCCATAATAACGAATTTTGTTTTCCTCCCGACTTTGTTGCTATAATCGACAAAATTGGTAATATATCGTTATCGCTAACAATTTACGAATATCATTATCATAATTAGTATATTAACATTGTTGAGAATATATGATTATTGTCAGTAATCTATCGATATATTTATTATTTTATCGATATTATTGTCGTTATTATTGTTCTCGTTGTTGATGTTGTCGAATCGATATTATTACAACTATTGTAGCGACATAACTATTATCATAATATCCCCATTGCTATACGCTGTTGATGCAATCATATCGATATCGCTATCATGGACTTTATTGTCATTGTTGTTATTATTATTATTATTATAAACAATATATCGAAATTATTTTGATCATATCAAAATAATCAATATACCGAACTTACAAGTAATATATATATATATATATATATATATATTCTTTGCCCTGTTTTTCCTCCCCGTTTTAGCGGAACTGGATCGTTGCTCCGCCGTCGCCAACAACAACAACAACAACAATAACAATAACAACACGTCACTGCCAAACTCTAGTCCGTTGATGCCGTCGAAGATGTCGGTGCCGGTTGACCCGAAGATCGACACGACCACGGCCGGTGCTACTCAACAAATCGTTTATCAATTTTTGTACAATAATAACAGCCGACAACAGACCGAGGCGTGCGAGGATCTTCACTGTCCTTGGTGCTCCCTCGATTGCGGCAAACTTTATTCCCTGCTGAAGCATCTCAAATTGTGCCATTCGCGGTTCACCTTCACATACGTGGTAAGTGGGACGCGAGGGTCCGATTTTTCCAGGGCTCGAAAACTCGAAAGAAATTTCACGGGCTTGAGAAAGTATTATGCTTATATATTTATTATTATTATTATTGTCGTGTTGACATCGGTGTTATAATTATCATAGCAAAATAATATCGACATTATTATTATTATGTCGATATTACCCAAACAAACAACACAAACCCAAACACAACCAACCAACCCAAACAAACTTAAACAAAATTATAAAGATTTTATTCGGATGACTACATGTAAGTTATTCTTCCGATTTAAACAGTGGCCTGTAAAAAAAGAAAGATCTGTGCAAAATTTCACCTAAATCGCAGATAACAGCTATTCGGAACTACAGCCGGAATTACTTTTGTCTCTTATGCCATATCTGTTAAACATGCCAAAAAGACTCGGTAGCGTAGTCGCAGCGTGCGTAGGATAGGCAGAAGATAGGCACTCAGGTTCTAGGTTCGATTTCGATCAGGCGAAATATTACGATGCTGAAGTTTGCATCGTTGGACTGCAACGAATTTAATTTATTTCGGCAGATTTCGCCTACAAAAATCCAACAACCATTTTTTAAGATATTTATTTTGCGATGTACATAAAAATCTATCAAAAAAAGATCGCCTATAATAATAAAAATGTGGAAAATAAAATGTAAAACGGAACTTTCGTTGCGTTCCAACGATGCAAACTTCAGCACCATGAAATATTTTCTTCGAAATAAATCATTACAGGAGGTCAGGGAATGGCGAGTTATAAAAAAAATCATCGAAGTAGAACTCTCAGTCGCGAATTGTATTTTATTTTGGATTTATAAAATTTTTTATGCACTTAGCAGACAGGCATTGATGCCTTGTACCAACACTTGAATAACACACAAAATACGCATATAGCAGGTCGTATCTTAAAATATAGTACAAATCACTATGAACATCGTCGAAAAGTACCGAATTTGGCCTATTTTTTTCACAGCTTTTCGTTAAACAAAATATGAAGATTAATGAAAAGCTTCCATAGCAAGATGAAGAATGTCGCGTCAAAATTTGAGATGGATAGAAAAACTCTTCCTTCGAGAGTGTACACCGTTTTGAAGAACGACATTTCGAGAAAAACTCGTTTGTCCGCACCAGGTCTCACGCAGCTGGTCGAATCCCTTTTTCTGAGAAAGACTATAGGGGAAAAAAACCATGATGAGGTATACAATAGCTGCCAGATGTGTAGGAAAGAGGAGCAGAGCTTTGAACACATTTGTAGCTGCGAAGCGGTGAAGGCAGAAAATAGAGCGGAATTAGTGGAAAAACTAGAAGATGCGGGATTATGGGTTCGAAGATTAAAATTCGAGAAAATCGTGAGGAATAAACACATGTACATAATTTGGAAGAACAAATGTAAAGGAGAGGAGAATGTGAGGGGGCCTATGTGTAAACAGCTTGAAAGGGTACAAGCGCCATTATTTTGAACATATTAAAATGATTACCAATATACAGGCTGAGGCAACAACTACTAGCAGCATAAATATATTCAAATCTATCAGACTTAGAGTAAATCATACAAACCTACAAAAGTTGCACAGTTCGAAGGGGGTCATCGGGGATCATCGGTGTAGTTCGTCTAGGTGAAGGCTCTTCGCAGACTTCAAGGTTATTGCTAATTTCTTTTAGAGTAGAACGGAGCAGTTTTTTTCTTCTTCATACACTTATCGAGGAACTAAAATTGAGTTCCTAATACATTTCAAAATAATAATAACCGTTGCAGCCGATACCTCAAGGCGCTAGGATCGACGTGGCGATAAACGAGTGTTACGATGGCTCGTACGCCGGAAGTCCCCACGAATTGATATCCCAGCCGTCCGGGGTCGCGTTCTCGAGATCGGGGCCGACGCGGCGCACCAGCGTCACGAATATTCTCGTCTGCCGGCCGAAGAGAACGAGGCCGAGCCTCTCGGAATTTTTGGAACTCGACGAGAATGAATTCGAGAGTCAGCGACCTTACATCACCGGGCACAACAGGTTAGTCGTTTTCGATAGAACCGAAATATCAAATATTCTCAAGAAAATGAATATTAAAAAACGAAGAAAAAACAAACAAACAATTTTAACCTCTCGAATCGTCAGTCGAGAAAGAAACCGAATTTAAAAAAAATCCTAACCTCAATCTCTTTCCTCTTGCTCGCTGCTATTGTTGGCGCTTCCGGTCCAGGCTCTACCACCACACGGTTACGTGTCTGCCGATCTATCCGAAGGAGCTGGACATCGACTCGGAGGGTGAGCACGACCCGAGGTGGCTGCAAACGAAAACGATGATGATGATCGACGACTTCACGGATGTGAACGAGGGCGAGAAGGAGCTGATGAAGATGTGGAATCTTCACGTGATGAAGTTCGGCTACGTGGGTGACTGTCAGATACCGCTCGCCTGTCAGATGTTCCTCGAGACCCGGGGCAAGGAGTTGCTCATGAAGAATCTCTATCGCAACTTTGTCCTCCACATGAGCAGCCTCTTCGACTTTGGCCTCATAAGTCCCGTCGTGCTCTACCAGACGATTCAAAAGTTGCAGGAGATGATGAAGGAGGGCGGTGAGGAGAGTGACGTCAGGCGCGTCTTGCGCAAGTCCCACGAGGCCCAGGTCGAGCGTTGGATAACGAGCGGCCTCCACGCCTCCCTCACCGGAAGTAAGCCCAACTCGGCCAAGACGAACTTCAACAACGAGACCTCGTACGCTAACGCGAGACGGAAAATGCCCCTTGGCTCGCCACCACCCCACAATACCTCCCAGATTGTCAAAAATGCCATCATTCACAACAGCAGCGTCAGCAGCAAACACGCCAGCATGATCATCGGTACGAACAACAAAATGGCCGCCGCCGCCGCCGCGGTGGCTCTAACGAACCCCAAGGCCTGCAAAAATGGCACCCGCTGCCCGCCAAGCTCGAACAAAAAGGCGGACGAGGAGGAGGAGGAGCTCGAGCCGACACCGATCAGACGCAAAAGTACAAACTCGATTGGCCAAACGGCGATCGGCACGAACGAGGACACGAATCCCACGCCCGTGCGCAGAAAATCAATGACAACTGACAATCCGAACGAGCTACATCGACGCAAACTCGTTCTCGATCCGTTACCTAATAATAATAATAACAATAATAATAATAATAATAATAGTAATAACGCGAGTATTAACAGTAGTAGTAGTAGTTCTAGTAACAATCAAAAGAGCGCCCAACAGACGGCGAATAATCCTCATTAGATATTGGCAATGCGTGCGGAAAGGGGAAAAGGATGCGAGAGAGGGGCATGAGTGTCTGTGTATGCATGAGAGGCATTTAATTCGCGCTCTTAGATTTGTTTGGGTTCGTAGGAGAGAGACGTATTTATTTCGTGCTCTGAGAGAGAAAGAGAGAGGGAGATTTCTACACTTCCGCGCTTTCCTAGCCCTTTTTAATCTTTTCCCCCTTTTCGTTTTTTTTTTCTACCCGAAAAAATGTCCCTACTTTTTTCTACTATTACTCTAGTCTTTTCTCCCTCCTTGTTTCTCTACTTCCTTCCCTTTTGTTCCATGCCTACAATTATTTTTCTTCTCTTTGCCTGCTTCCTTTCCTCTTCTTCTTTTCCTCTTATCGCGTACAGTGATTGTTGCGAATAATTGTAAATTGAACGGAAAGACAAGGAGAAATTACGGTTGGAAGGTAGAGGACACGGCGGAAAGGGAGAAATATCAAAAGGAGGAGAACAAGGAGAATAGGAAGAGGAAAAAATAAACACAAGAATATTAGGAAAAGGAATAAGAGCAAAGAGAGTGAAACGACGAAAAAGAAGAATAGGAGGTAACATGGGAAGAAGAATAAGTAGAGAAAGAGGACAAAAAGAAATTCGGGAAAGTATGGGACGAAAAAGGAGACTAGGGAGAGGAAAACATGAGAACAAGAAGATTAGGAAAACAATAAGAAGAACAAAAGTTAGACGACGGAAAAGACGAAGAGAAAAAGGAAGAATAGGACAGGAAATAAGAAGAACAAGGAGAATAGGAAGAGAGAAAAAGAACGAAGAAATTCGGGAAAGGATGAGAAGAAGAGCACGGAAAAATCACACAAAATCAATTAGGGGAGGGGCAGAAAGAGGAAAAAGAAGTATAGTCAGAGAAGGGGAAGCGAAAGATTAAGTCCACCGCAAACAGGATAAATATACTGGCGAAATTTGAAAAAAGAAAAATCTACAACTAGTTTAAAGCGAGCTTCTTCATTCTTAGAAGCTTAGATGCGATTTTGTATTTGATATAAGGTATTACCTACGCGAGGAGTAACCGACCTTAGCAAGAATGTGTCTTTGTATATGTGAGCTCGTACGTGTGCGTGTATTCGTGCGTTTGCCTGTGTATGCGTGCGTGTGTGCACGGCGCGCGAGCAAAAAACCTCGATGTTCGAATTTACTGTTTTATTTCGTTCGCGATATTCCCCCCCCCCCCCCCCCCACCAAACTCCAATTGCTATTCCGTATTTTTTAACGGCACGACGATCGGGGCAAAAATCCACTCGCCTTTCGCTCAACGTAGACTTTTTTCAAGTCAAATGGGGGAGAAGAACAACAATTCGCGAGAAAGCAAACTATACACGGTGGCCCATTCAAAGTGTCACAAGCCGAGGTGCAATTTCGCAAAACCGCATGTTTAATTAATTCGAAGAAAAAAAAAAGTGAACGCTCGGACAAAAATCTCCCAACTTAAATTTCGGAAAAAAAAGAGTAAAAGAACGAAAAGTATACTTCGAAAAATGAATTATTTAAGTGAAAAAGGAGAAAGAAAGGAAAACTACAATCTTGAAGAAAATCCAAATATTCTTAAAATAACAAATAAAAAAAGAAAATTACAGAACAACTAAGAAATATCTACAAAAAATGAGCAATTTGTATTCGCCCGCCTTTCCTCCCAACAAAAATTTTCGAGCGTGGAAGTGCCTTCGTAAAACTCGAGATGAGCAGTGCAAAATTTGCGAATCGTCGGAAGAATTGATTTTTCCCCCTTTTTACCTCTTCCTTTTCTTTTTTCTTTTTTTCTAATACGAACTTGTACCGACCGCCAAAAAAACGGTAACCCCGAGGACCTCTAATTTGAGGGGAGGGCCGAGGGAGAAAAGTAAATCCGGTAAATTGTTAGTCGATATCGACACGTGTGTATAAATATAAATCTACTACGAATACTGCCCAGGGTCGTTTGAAAAAGGAAAAAAAAAATATCAATCCCATTGAAATTCGGGTTTTCGAATTTTATCTCGCATCTTTCCCTCTTCGCCGTGCATTTCCCGCGATTATTTCTTTTTCTCACGTTTTTTAAATTCATTTCCTCGTTCTCGAAAAACATTGAAGGGAAAACGAGACAAAGCATTTCGAGAAACGAATTATCGCCGGAAAATCATTGTAACGACGAGACGTGAGAGGGCATTTTTTTTCTCCGCGTTCTTCCGGACCGATCGCCCACCATTCATTATCGCCATTCGCAGAAAACATTATCGTCTATGGTTAGGATGTAAATAGACAAAGGAAAAAAAATAATCAATAAAGTGGAGACGAGAGAAAAAAGATTTCGGGTTTTCGATCCTTTATTTTCCCGGATACGGAAATTTTTTTGTTTTTTCTTGTCTGAGAGGGGCGTAGGGGGGGGGGCACGTTTTGAAAAATGTATCGTGGGCTCAATCGCACTTTGTACGGATAAATTCAGTGAAGAATTTCGAAAAATTCCATGAGAAAAAAATTGATGGAAAAGAATTTTTAAATCTAATTCATTTTTCAATCATCAGAAAGGAACGAGTTTTCGGACAAAAAAAATTAATGGTGGCATTAAAAAATTAATGGGTTGGAAAAAATTATCAAATCGTGTTTTGGTCATACGATACGAAATTTTCAAATAATTTTGTCCATTAAAGAGTGCGTGTGTCTGTGTGTCCACAGTTGGGTGCAAAAGTTTTGGGCCATCCTATTTTTCGTACGAATCCACAATTTCGCCTTGTTAGAGTGATTTTTTGTTCCAACACGACCTTTTAGGTCTTGCCACAAACGCTCAATCGGATTTAAGGAGTGAGATGCACTCATAGGCGTGAAAAAACGAACATTTTCAATAATTTTTTTTTATAGTAATTAAGTTTGTTTTACAAAACCGTTTATACAAACTTTTTATGTTATACTTCAACTTGACTTGTACAAATTTTCAAAGAAAACTATTAATGATTTATAAAAAATATCGCCATCTTTGTCGGACCCCCTTAAATAATCAACATTTTTCTTTGAAAATTTGTACGAGTCAAGTTGAAATATAACATAAAAAGTTCGTGTAACCACTTTTGTAAAACAAACTTAATTACTATAAAAAAAAAAATTATTGAAAATGCTCGTTTTTTCACGTCTCTGACTGCATCTCATTCCTCAATTAAGTCCGGTGTTTGCGATGGCCAGTCAAGAAGGCGTACTTTTCGACATCGAAGAAAATCTTTTACAATACGTGAAGCATGTTTGGGGTCGTTATCGCGTTGTCAAACCCAAACACGTAGCATTTTCTTAATTGCAAAATGGAGCATACAGTCTTGCAATATATTTCTGTACATTATATAGGGTCCATATTGCCTTGAATTTCTACTAGCGGACCAAGGAGATCAGCAGAAAATCTTCCCCAATAATTAATGTTCCCTCGAAATGCCTGCTGTCGTTTTTCGTCGTTCTATAGAGCACTTCCTTTTTATAATTTTGTCAGCGCATTCCTTAGTTTTTCGCGGTCTACCAGCTCGACTTCTGTCACACAACGATTATGTTAATTTATATTTACGAATAAAACGATTGACTGTGCTTTTTCGAATGGATAAAGTAGTGGCGATATTGCGAGAAGTATGTCCTTCTGAAGAAAGTTTCAACACGATATTACGGACCTTCGTGTGTTTTGCTATCGCGGCAGAAATAATACTGATTTTTCGTTGTAGTGCACGTTTTGAAACTAGTACGAAAGAAAATGCAAACAACTCGTTCGACGCTGTACACAAATAATTACGCCGTATATAAAAATAATATATCAGACTATTGATCATATCATAGCTCTCTTAAAAAAATTGTAATGATTAACGAGTTCTGGAATTACATATCGCCTTACTAAAAAAAAATCGGATCGCCCGAAACTTATGTTTTAGAGTTTTTTTTTTGGAGCGTTCGGTAAAGTTGGTACATGGTGAATCTGAATTCATGGGTACCCAATGTGAGAAAAAAAACAAATTCGAGAATTTTTCTACCCTCGGAAACTACCCGCAAGTGAAAATACCACCCCAATCGCTTGGAAACATTCTAATCTCTTTTCCCTTCGTTCATTTTTGCCAGAAATTGAGAAAAAGTTATTCCACAGCACGTAGTGGGATTCTGAAGAACTTGCGGATCACTCAGCCCTTGTGAACTACCCCTCAATTAAGACAAATTCACCGCCCAATGGATCAAACGTTATCATCTCATTTTCTGTTATTTTATCCTCATCAGAATCGAAACATGAGTGGTCCAGAACACGTAAGCATATTCTGAACGACTTACGGATAATTCCAACCATTATGAACAACCCTACAGTGGGGAAAAATTCACTGGCAATGTATAAAACGTTACTACTCCATTCCTATTATTTCATTCTAATCCAAATCGGAATATGAGTATCCTGAAACACGTGAATATATTCTGAGGAACTTGCCGATCATTTCAACCCTTATGAACTGCCCCTCAATCGACAAAATATCACCCTCAATGCAAGAACCTACCTCTGAAGTAATTGAAGAGTCGATACACGTTGGACGGGCACCACCCCTTTCCATCCGAATATGCACACAAGGAATATATTTTCAACAATCTTGAAAAATAATTGTCTAATATTCAATATATACAAATGAAAATATTTTTTAATTTTGAAATTTCAAAAAACGAGCTTTTTCTCTCGTTTTTTCAAATTACAGAAATAGTCTCGTTCGATTTTTTCGCCGTCATAAAAAGGAAACGGTTTAAAACAGAAAGTTCAGAATATTTCGTCTTTATTCGTATAATACTGTCTTGAATTTTTTGTTTTCCTTTTTCTCCGCTTTAATTTTTTTTCCGTCGTGCCTGGAACGTCGATGAGGACAATTTTACAATTTTTCAGCTCGTCGAGTCGCCTCGTCGGCTGCGAATTTTCATGAGCATCATTTGCTCGATCCTCTCGTACGTGAAATATTGTGGAAAGTTCGTGGCCACGTGTTCGATCGACCAATCCAAATTTCGTCGCTCTATGCAGCGCAAAAACTCTTCGTACATCGGGGCTACGGATTCCAAATTTTTGATCGTGAAGACGTAACGCTTCTCCAAAGCGACGTAGACCGTTCTCGACGAATCCTCGTCGAACAATTTCACGAGTGTATGGACAAACCCGTCGGTCACTTCATCGTCGTAAATAACTGCGAAAACGAGATTTTTTTTTCTCCACAATATTTAAACCTTCTCGTTCGACTTGAACAATGATTATTTCTTACGACAATATTTGTTCCTTCAGCCTTCGTTTTATTTCAAGCTACATTTTCAACCCCCTGCCCTTCGGTAAATTTCCACGATTTATTGTTAGGGATAACTCACCATCCGCGGCTAAAACGATCGTCGCGTTTTTCAATTTTTCTCGCAATTGGCACGACCAATTAGGCTCCAAAAAATTTAATTCCATCACGCTGTATTTCGAGCGTACGATATTTTTATTTCTCTCGAAGTTCGACTCGATCAATTTTAAAATTCCACCGACGTTGACATCTAGAAAAACATAAATTAGAACATGCACGTGTACGCGCGCGCGCGTGTGTGTGTGCGTATGCGCGTGTGCGTGCGCACGTGTGTGTGTGCGTGTGCGCGCGCGCGCGTGTGTGGGCGCGCGTGCGTGCGCGCGTGCGTGCGCGCGTGCGTGTGTGTGTGCGCACGTGTGTGTGTGTGCGCGCTCGCGCGTGTGTGTGTGCGTGTGCGCGTGCGTGCGTGTGTGCGCGTGCGCGTGTGTGTGTGCGCACGTGCGCGTGTGTGCGCGCGTGCGTGTGTGTGCGTGCGCGCGCGTCTGAGTGTGTGCGCGCGCGTGTGTGCGGGTGCGTGCGTGTGTGCGTGTGCGTGTGTGTGTGTGTGTGTGTGTGTGTGTGTGTGTGTGTGTGTGTGTGTGTGTGTGTGTGTGTGTGTGTGTGTGTGTGTGTGTGTGTGTGTGTGTGTGTGTGTGTGTGTGTGTGTGTGTGTGTGTGTGTGTGTGTGTGTGTGTGTGTGTGTGTGTGTGTGTGTGTGTGTGTGTGTGTGTGTGTGTGAATGAGTGTGGATGAGTGTGGATGGGGGAATTCAATTTGGAATTTATGGAAGTCTACTTTTCTACACACAAATATTTGTATAGAAAAATATACTTCGAAGAATTGATCATTTTCAAGAAAAAAGAGAATTGGAATGCCGAGAAACTCCATATTTAATTTTCTCATATATATTGAATATTCTAATATTGAATATCTATATTCAATTATTTATTTATCTGCAGGCCGGAAACATCATTAAAAACAATTTCCATGTAGAACAATACTTTTGGATATTCGTGACGACTAAGAGAGGGGAATGGAAGGGAGAGTCACAATGCACACCTGTACAAATAATTTCACCAGCCAATGAACTGGCCACGATACTGGTAAGTCCCACACCGGAGCCGAGCTCCAAAATACATTTCTTTTCGAACAAATGTGGATGCGATAAAATGTAATCGGCCAATAAGAGCGCGCCACGCCAAATCTGCAAGCCTACAAGCCTTAGTTCCGTGCATATGCTGTATTCTGTAAACGAAAGTAGGTATAGTTATTTTTTTAAAATCATTGATTGTCCCAATCGCTCGTTTTATTGTTAATTTTTTAAATAGTTTTTTATAAATAATAAATCAATAAATGTTTAGTTTATAATATTTTATACTTTTTTTATACACGCTGATAATTTATTTTCCAATTTTATTTACTTCAGCTTGATCGTACATATTTATTTGTCATTTCTGATTTTTGTGCAGTTTCATTGATAATTTATTCACTCCTTTTTATTTTAAATTAATGTTTATGATTCGTTGCAACACTTTTTGTTGAAGTTCTTTCTTCTTTTACTACGATGCGGGATTTCGGAAAGAAAAGAAAGTTTTCGTGAAATTTATTTTTATTACAATAACAGCTGGTCCGTTTTTTTTAAAGGAACATTAGACTATACATTTTAGTTACTTTTTATTTTTATTTGTTGACTTTTAGTGAATTTCGGTCATTGATGGCTTCCTCGATTCGATATCCGGTTTTACGTTGACTTTTCATTTTATTTTTGTCGGTATTTGTGACGTACCGTATTTTGGTATTTGATTTGTTCATTTCTTTTCTTCAATTTTTACTGCACAGTTTATTTTAGTACTTTTTTTTCTTACTCCTGTTCACAATTTAAAAAATTATTTTGAATTTTTTTTTGTTGGATATTGCAAGGTTACTTCAAAGACAATTTTTTTCTTTGATACAAGTACCGATTACGAGGTCTCCTCTCTTCGGCCGACTCAAAATCAAATCCCCATCTTCGTCATACCGCAAACATTCATTTTTTTGCTCCGAAAAGTATTCCGGATACACGAAAGTAAAAGTTCTGGTCACATCTGCAATTAAGAAACAAAGAGAAAAAAGACTGATTTTTATTCGAGGACCGTCGAATTGGAATTTTTCGGTTCATAAGTTGCGCAGTGAAAAATAGATTTTGACTTTATAAAAAGAATGTTTGCCCTATTTTGGAAATAAATAAATAATCAGACGAAAAAATTAATAAATTGATGGATCACAACGATTTTACGCGTAAAAAATAATGTTTAGTTTATTTTGAAAATGAATAAGTAAATCAATACATAATTCAACGATTTATTAACCATTGAATTAGTAGAAAAATGTTCAAATACCGAAAATCGAGCTGCATTTTACAATTTTATCGGCTTGAATAGCTAATGTTTTTTTAATGACCAAAAATACGATTTTTCAAATGCTTTGAAATTGAAAAAAAACTATTCAAGTATAAAATTTGGGGGTGCTTCTGAAGTTTTTTTTTACTTGGGCAAGATAATACTCACGATTTGCATCGGAATTAATTTCCCTCGAGTTGTCACTCTCTGTGTGTATTTCAGACGTTATTTTGTACATATTTTATCCGCCTGGGGGAATACAAAAATTGAGGATAAATTTTACGTTCGAGTGGTCAAGCGAATGTATGAGAAAAAAAACCATTTACATCGTCTGCGTGCTACTTTTCTAACTTGTAAAAAAAGAACATTTTTTCTACAACTTTTTATTTTATTGGAGAAAAAAATGTTTCTTAAGGTTCTTCAGACAATCGTTCGAAAGACTGTCGAATAAAAGCGCTTTTTAAAATCGTTTACTCACATTCGCAAATATATTCATTAAAGCCAAAGTGTATTAACCATCATTTAAATTCAAGAACAAATGCACTGTTTTCAATCGAATAATAAGATCTAGTGATTCAAAACATTCAGACAGAATAATTGCAAAAAATGCATGGATAAAGAAATTGCTCTAAAGAAACCCAAAACATATGCAACTTCATTCAAATTCAAGAACAAATGCACTGTTTTCAATCGAATATCAAATATAATGATAAACAAAATTTAGGTACAATTGAAATTGGGAAAAAAATAATAGAAACAATAGCGAAAAAGACATTTCTCTGCAAAATATTGCATAATTAAATTTGTTTATTCAATATGATTATTCAATGTATTTTAATGAATAATAAAATAATAATGCATTAAAATCAAATTAGTTGAAAGTAAAAAATTGATTTAATATAATTAAATGAAAATAGAAAATTGAAATATTTTGAGGAAACAAATTGTGGGAATGCAAAAAAAAATTGACGTGCACGCAAATCGATAATTTTCCGTTGAAAACAAGAACAATCAGTGAAATTGAGGGATCAAAATTTTTACTTCATATGATTCTTTCCTAAGGGGAGGAGTAATAAATGAAATACATGTGTTGTTACATCTTACGTGGCTCAACAGGTGGAGTATTATTATGGTATCCGAAAATGATCGAGCGTGAAAAGAACTTTTCCGAGTCAGAGCCACTCCACGTTTGACTGTTATACAATGGAGTAATGAGATGCTAAACCCCTATTAATAGATTTTCTTATGTCCCTGCTGATTATGAAATATTGTCCCGAGGCTCTGGCATCTGTTCAATATCTTAAGCACCCCGGTCGATATATATGCCCATTTTCCCTACAGGAAACTGTCGAAACACGCGAAGTAAAAAAAATCAATTTTTCAACTTTTCTATGCATTAGATATTCAACAATTTAAAAAAAAAATCATTTCTTCGCCGGTTTTTGGAAAACTTCTCCTTGGCAGGAATGTTACTAATATTTATGAACTTTTATTTATCAGAAACAACCAACCCAAGCAAGCTTTTCAAAATTCCGAATTGTTCGAAATTTACTAATTCGTTCGTCGATTTTTGAAAATCATCTCTTTTGTAGGAATTTCACAGATATTTGCGAATTTATATTATTTGGAACAGATTTCAAATTTTTCATTTTTATAATTAAAAAAAAACCAACACATTTCGAAAAAAGCAATTTTCAAAAACTTCTCCAGACTGAGAGATAACTTTCAAAAACTTCTCAAGACTGAATAATAACTCAAAAAATGTTATCGATCACATTCTAAGATTCCGCGTTTATCCATTGAATTTGTTTTATCGTTATTCCAATAAAAATTAAACAATTTCGTTAAATGATTCGAATTATAGATAATCGTTTAATTTTTTATAAAAATTCTAATAACTATAAATAAACAGAAATTCTGAAAATTAGTAACCAAGAAAATATTTCGAAATTACAGATAAAAACGTTTCTGAAAACGAGATATTTTGAAAACTTCTCAAGACTAATAATTAGTACTGTCGAGCTGTATATAGGAATCGGAAAAAATTAGAAGGCTAGTTTTTTGACAGATGATTTTGTAGGTGCCGCGGGTGCTGAATCTAAGTTTGCCTAAAAATCGGGGTTAAGCGTTTCTTCAGGGGATGAAAGTCAATTAAAGCTAAACTACAACCCCCACAAGGTCGGTGGCCAGAGACAAAACGTTCAGACAAATCCGGACTTTATTTTTGTCCGCAGCGTTGAAGCCGTGGAAGTTCATTTTGGGGGTGAAAAACTGGTGTAGAATTTTGAAAAATTAGATTTACTTCGATAACACTTTAGGAAAAATTCATACAATTTTCGTTCGAATGGTAACGTCGCAGCCCTTGAAAAGACGCTTCGATCGAGTATTCGGTCATCTCTCTCCATCTTCGCCCCCAAAAAAATTGTTGAATTATAAAAAAAAAATTGTTCATTGAATAACGCAAAAACAATCGTTTTTTCGGGGACGGTTTGAAGATACGAAATTTAGAGAATAATTTTCTCGATATTTTCGTTTCTATGGACCATCCTTGAATTTTGCTTTTTCCAATCCCGTTCGAGGGTTGAAAATTCAAAACGAAATTCTGGGAAAACTATTGACTGGAAATAAAGAGACACGAGTTTGGCGCTGCGGGCAAAAATGTAGCTGATGGTTCAAGCTACAAGTTGTTCGATGGCGGCGAATTCGTGCGGTCAATAGTTTTCCCAGAATTTCATTTTCAATTTTCAACCCGCGAAAGGGTTTGGAAAATCGAAATTCAAGCGTGGTCCATAGAAACGAAAATATAGAGAAAATTATTCTCTACATTTTGTACATTTAGATTATACGTGAAAAATCGATTGTTTTTGAGTTATTCGATAAACAATTTTTTGTTGTTGGTATTTCAGCAATTTGTTGAGGTGAAGATATTAGCGGAGAGTGATGATTAAATACTCGATCGACGCGTCTTTTCAAGGGCTACAACGTTCTGATTTGAACAAAAATTTTATTAATTTTTCCTAAAGCGTTATTGAATTAAAATTGATTTTTTTTAATTTCCCTCCACTTTTTTACCCCCAAAGTGAAATTCCACGACTTCGGTGCTGTGGACAAAACTAAAGCCCGGATTTTTCTGAACATTTTGTCTCACGGCGCCGACCTTGTAGGGGTTGTAGGTTGGCATCAATCGACCCCATACCCGTTCGTCCCCTAAAAAAACCCTGCACCCCGATTTTTAGGCAAACTTGGGTTTGTTTGGGCACCCGCGGCACCTACAGAATCACCCGTAAAAAAACTGGCCTTCGTCAATTTTTTTATGATTACTTACAGGGTTTTTCAGTTACAGCACGACTGTACTAAATAATAATTTGAAAAATTTTAATCAATAAAATCCAGAAGATAAAAACTTTATCGATTTTTAAGTTTTCATTATTATTCAGAATTCTCGATTGTGAGCATTTTTCAAAATTCCTAATTTTCGGAATGTTTATGAATTCAAAATATTTTCGACATTTTTTATTTTTATAATTTTTTTTATTTCGTAATCAATTTTTTGATTTTTATCATTTTCCCAGATTAATTTTTTTTTTCGCAAATCAACGTCATTATAGGGAATATAATGTTTTTCGAATTTTTTTCCCATACTCTTCAATTGTCGCAAAATTTTTTAAATGTCAAACGAAAAGTAAAAATTCATTACCGCAAAGATTATTCAAACATCACATTGGCCTTATGTTTATTTTCGTATTTTTGAAATTTCATTGCCTCGATTTTTCTCCTGAACTTCTTCTTTCTGGAGTTTATACTCTTTGCAAACAAAAAGATTTTTTTTTAAATCCGATAGTAATTCCCAATTACCAAATATCGTGTTGGTGTTATCAGCACCTGATAAAACTTTAGCGAGTGGCAAGTCGCCACGTAACGATTCGTGGTGCCGCGAAAGAAAAATATTTTTGCAAAGCACGCCGAAACGTGATTGCGATAATTTATTTGTCCCCAGGAGAAAATTACGAAAGAAATAACGAAAATTAATTTAAAGTTTATCGAACCTGGGTTCTTCGCGGCGCCGGATTAGGACGAGTAAAAAACAGACCGGAAATAGCAATTCGATGTTTACGTCGGAATGACAGTAATGATCGTAATTAGTGGCGAATTTAGGTAGAAATAACAAACGATAAAATAAGTCGCGTTTATTTATGAAATCACCGAGTGAAAATAAAGTAAAAAAACAAAAACATAAAAAAACGCTGCCTTATCAGCATCTGATAAAACATCATTCGAGTCCGCGTTCATGAATTCTCACCAGAGGGAACACGCGTCCGAAATTATCACTGAACCAATAAACTTAACAAATAATAATTGTTCGAACGATCCCGTTTTATCGACAATTCGACGACGCTTCAATCGCAGCATTAATTGAAATCTGCTTCGCCATTGCTGCAAATTACGAAAAAAAAAGATTCCTAACAATTACTGACCTCGCTCTGACGCTCGCCCGCTAAAGAGTGAGAGAGAGAGAGAGAGAGAGAGAAAGAGCGCTCGGTTCGGCCAATGAGCGATGACCACGCTTCGCCACGCGGATTCGAAGCGCCGACAATACACGAACGTCACCGCTGCGCTACCGAGCAATTTTTTCTCCGCCTCGTTTCCTCGTCTCGGTCCTCGATCACCAGCGGCTTCCTGTTCGTTCGTGCTCTCGCTCTCGCTCGCTTGGGCCGCGCACGCGTTCTGTCTCACACGCCCGCGCGTCGCTCGTCTGCCACGGCGGCACATCCACTCGGCTCGCGCTCCGCGGCAGCCTCATTCGCGCCGCGTCCACCGACCAGTACGTACGGCGGCAACACCCACTCTTCTCTTTTTTTTACGTTCTATCTCGCTTCAACGATCGTATCCGCGTCGGATCGACAAAGACGAGGAAAAAATGAAGTTTACCGGGTTCTGCGTTCTCGCGTTGTTTTACGTCGTCGGGGTCGCCCGCGCCAGCACTGCGGTCGAAGACGACGAGGGTGTCCTCGTCATCACGAAGGACAACTTTGAGAAGGTCCTCGAGGATAACGAGTATGTCCTGTTCGAGTTCTGTGAGTACAATAATAATTACTTCGGCTTCTCTCTACTCACGTTGGTTACCGCACATTTTTCTTTTCCATCGTTGGCAATTCGCTATGGCCGAAAATTCCCCTTTCCAGATGGCAATCGACACGTCATCGAGAAACGTGCTACATCGCAAATGTACTTTACTCACTCACTTGTTTTTCACTTTAACCCATTCGAAACAAATGTCTGCACGTTCTTTACTGCTTTTTTCCTTCAACGACGCGGAAACGACGCTCGCTGAGCATCAGACGCGTGAATAGTGGAGCATACGGTGGAAGACCGCGAGCCATACGACAGTCGATAATTATACGTGTGCACACACGTGCCGGAGCAATTATCGAACATGCTTTTTGCAGCGTACCTTTGTTTCATTTTTTATAACATGGAATGACGTTGAAATTTTGTTCTATGAGAATTCCCGGGGGCAAGTAGGGGGGGGGGGGCTAAGATCCATATAGGGTTTTTGGTTAACTGTTGTTTTTTTTTTAATTGAGCAACCTGCGGGGATTTGTTCAGTGAAGAAATATTTCCGTAACTTTGCCGTATTATTATTATTGGAAAAATTAAAAGGTTGACTATTTTACGGCGGAGAGAGCGCCGCGGCGATGAAAAAATATTCCTAATGCCACCCCTATCTTTCCTCGTTTTTTCCCGGACGTCCTTTTTTTCGACTTAATTTTGAATGAGGGAAATCAAGAACCTCGACAAGATACAGATCTTTGTGTCTGACAATAAGTGGTACATTCTTTCATCTCAATCTTGTTTCTTGCGAAAATGGACCTTCGTAAATTTGAAATTAACGAAAATTCAAATGGCTTGCACCAATGAATTATCATGATGAAAAAATAGAATACTAAACTAAAACTAAACTAAATACTAACTAGAAAACTAAGAATAGAAAAAAAAATAGAATAGATAGAAAAAATAGAAAATAGTCAATAAAAAAAAATATATTTCTTCGTTAAGAACAATACGGAAACTTGTTTCGAAAAAAAATAGGATTTTGGAATATTTTCAGTTGAATAAAGTCGGAATTTGAGAAAAATATAACGACGGAAAACGGGTGTATTAAACAAATTGAGATGCGCAATTTTTTTTAAGATTGCAAATTTGAGGAACCTTTGAAAAATTACAAGATTGGGAACGTCAAAAACAGACATTTGGAAAAGTTATTTTAAAAAAATAGACGTTTTGAAAAGTTCTAAAAAATTGACAATTTGCGACATTTCTAAAACTTCATATTTCCGGAAATTCTATAAAGGAAATTCGGAAGAATTCGAAGAAAAAAATCGGCCCAATAATGTCGATCGAAAATAAAACTAAATTTCACTAAAATGGAACCTGTAAAAAAAAGTTCAAATCCCCAAAAACTGAAACAGCAATATAATCAAAACACCAATACCGTAAAAAAAAAAAAAAAACAAATTGAAAAACCCTTCAGAAAAATAGAATTTATTGTTGAGGAACGGGAAAACTCCCAAAAAAAAAGAGAAAAACCCTAGAAAAATTGTAAAAATTAAATTTTAAAAAAAATTTGGATTAAGAGCGTCGAAAAATCTAAGAATCAGTCTAAAAAATCAATTTCATCAAAAATCGAAAATCGCATAGTGATATGAACAAAAAAACTACAATTTCCAAAATATTTTTAAACAGAGGGCTAAAAAATGGAAAAGAATATTTGAAAAATTGGAGAAAGTAAATCATTAAAAAAAAAGATTATAAATTTCGATACATTTGGAAAGAGCATTCAGCAATATTAACGTTCAAAAAAAGTAACCAGAAAATAAAAATTGAAAAAAAAAACCAAAACAATTTAAATAAATCGAAAAAAAAAGAAAAAAAACGGAAAAAATTCTTTGAATTTAATCGAAAAAGTTGGAAAATATTTTTTTGAACTGCATCAATTTCGAAAAATCTGTAAACCAGAATTGCCGATCCCCCGTCCCCATTAAAAACCCCTCGCCTTATCCGGAAAAAAGAATAAAAATAAAAAAGAAAACAACAACAACGGTGAGAACGTTTTTTTTTTTTGCCTCCAGACGCGCCCTGGTGCGGCCACTGCAAGGCCCTCGCTCCCGAGCTCGTGAAGGCCGCAAAGACCCTCGCGGACAAGAACTCGCCCGTCAAGCTCGCCAAGGTAGACGCGACTCAGGAGCAGGACCTCGCCAAGAAGTACGACGTGCGAGGATATCCGACCCTCAAGTTCTATCGCAAGCCAAACTTCATCGAGTACGGCGGCGGTCGCCAGGCGGCCGACATCGTCACCTGGGTCGAGAAGAAGAGCGGCCCGCCCGCCAAGAGCGTCGAGAGCGTCAAGGACGCGGCCGAGCTCGTCGAGTCCAGCAATGTCGTCGTCGTCGCTTTCTTCAAGGCAAGTGATCCCAAGAAATGTTGCCCGAAAATTCTCGACTCTCACTTCTGGGCCGCACGACCTTTTTTCTTGCTCCTGAATTTTTCGCATCGGTCAATCGTTGAAAAAAAAATATCTGTCTGGCTTTGTGTGTCGGTACCCGGATTACGTGATTTTTGTTCTAAATCGATTTAACGATAAATTTATTTAAGGAGGTACGATCATTGCTAGGAATCCAATGTCTTTTTGTCTTTTTAGTCCGTTTTTATGATGGATATGTTAATATTATTATTACGAAGATTACTACCGAGTCGTTGACAATCTAATTTTTCAGTTTTTATTTGTTCACGTGCAATAAATTCATCATTTACCACAACATTTGGCACACTATAATCGATAATACGAATAATCAACACAAGTAAACATCAATCAGAGCAGCTGTGTGTAAAATAAATTTAGACTCTTCTTTTGGCCCGTGGAAGTGATCGTACCTCCTTTGAAAAATTGGAATTCTGTAAAAGATACATTTTGTCCTCATGATCTAATTTTTTTTCGAATAATTCTCAGCTCAACTTTCCAAGCCGCGCGATTTTTCTTCTTCGCAATTTATCGGAAATTTTTCTCAACGGGTACACTAAAATAGTTCGGAATAATAACCTTTGTACTTGATTTATCGGTACTCGGACTACCTGATTTTTCTTCAGTCGTATTTAACTTCAGTACAGTTTGATTTGCGGAGCCATTTTGTTTTATTCCGTATTCTTAAAAGGGACTTGTTTCTTAAAGTCCCTTTTTTTCTTCTGTTCAAATGTATGTAAAAATAGTCCGAAATGAGAGAAAATAAGCCCAAAGATGAATCGCCAGGCCAAAGAGAATTGCCGAAGATCAAAAAGCTGCGTTAAAAAGTATTATGAAACTCTTCAAGCTTGAATATGAAAAAATGTCAGGTATTTTTGTTGTTGCTTTTTATCATCGCTTTTTTCATCGTCCAGGATTCGGAGAGCGCCGCGGCGAAGATTTATCTCGAGGTGGCCGCATCGACCGACGATCACGTTTTCGGCATCACCAGCAGCCAGGAAGTATTCGACGAATACTCCGCCAAGGACGGACAGATTGTTCTATTCAAGAAGGTATTAACCGACCAAATCTTCAATCGATCGTACGCCGCTTTTTCTCAAAAGTTGCAAGCAAAATCCCAAGCCCTGATACGAATCCGTTTTTTCCCTTCTAATTTTTCTCATATATGTTTATTCGCGTGACGTTCATTGGTAGTTCGACGAGGGCAAAGTCACGTTCGAGGATGAACTGTCCGCGGAGGCGCTCAAGAAATTCGTCACCGTGCACGCGCTCCCGTTGCTCGTCGACTTCAATCACGAGACCGCGCAGAAGATCTTCAGCGGCGCGATCAAGCGACACCTCTTGGTCTTCTTGAGCAAAAAGACCGGTGACTTTGAGAAGTACAGCGAGGAAATCAGAAAGCCGGCCGCCGACTTCCGCGGCGACGTGAGTAAAACTTCGTCGATGAACATGCGCAGGGCGCATCGTTTAAGTTGACACGAGGAAATACCTCCAGAGGGACGCATTCTAGGAGAAAAATGTTATGAACGAAAGTTTCATCGTTTCAAGCAAAACAAATGATGACCTTGACTCTCTTCATTTTGTCGCAATTTCCAAGGCTATCTCAAGGTTAACTTTGTTTTTTTCCCCATGGGAACGAATATTTTTTATTCCGGAATTATTTTCTGCGCAAGAAGATTGGTAACTTATGGTCGGAACTTTGCTCGTTTTGACTTCAATTTCTCAAAACATTTCGACATATCTATTTTGTTAAATATGCGAAATATCTTAAGGAATGTGAGTCAAACGGAAATAAATTTCGGGCATAAGTCTATCTACTTTTTCATTCGGAAAATCATTCTGAAATAAAAGATATTGGGTCTCGTGGAAAAATTAAAGTCGACCTCCAAATAACCTTGACACTGGCCACCAAATAAAACGTAACCGAGACAGTAATTTTCTCTACATAAAACGATGAACCTTTCGTTGGAAACATTTTTTCCTAAAATGCATCCCTGACGAGATATTTCATTATGACAACTTCGTTACTACACCCTGAACATTGCAATTCATGTTTATTATTTTAGAATACATATTTACATATATACATATACATATACAGGGTGTCCAATAGGAAGGTGCTGAAACTAATCGACTGTCATTTTAAAACACGTGCACAGACTGAGAAAAGCCAAATTGCTTTGAATAGAGGAAACTCTGCAGTTTTAAACGCACATAAATAAAACCCAGTCAAATATTTTTTTATGTCAATTTATTACATCTTATAAAAATAACGAAAAAGTACAGTGATTAATGATAGATATTTTCGAAGTGCGAACCGTTAGATTGTGCACAAAAATCAATTCTTTTTTGAAAACTGTGAAAAGCTGTGTCCAACATATCGTTCGTGATGCCGCGAACCACTTCCTGGATGGCCGCGATCAGTTCTTCTACTGTGCTGGGGTTTTTAGCGTAACAATGATCTTTAATGTAACCCCACAAGAAAAAATCACAAGGGTTCAGGTCCGGTGAGTACGGAGGCCAGTCTAGTCCGCCTTGAGTAAATTTAGGGTACCCCAGACCGATTGCTCGAGTCCCATATACGCGATGAATAGCTTCAAACACCTCATGAGTCCGGTGAGGCGTCGCTCCATCTTGCATGAAGTAAACATTTTTAACCAGTCCCCTCTTTTTTGCATGAGGGAAGAATTTCGTTTCCAAAAGCTGTTTGTAACTCTCTCCTGTTACCGGAGATTCCAAGAATTGCAAATAAATTCCTTTTACTGAAATCGCTGCCCATGCCGTTACTTACTGTGGATGAAGGGACTTCGCTAGCGATATGTTGGGATTTTCCGTTCCCCAAAACCGGTAATTTTGCTTGTTTACGTACCCGGTCATCCAAAAATGTGCTTCGTCGGAATAAGTAATCAATTTCTCATTGAGTTCTTCGGCTTCAAACATTCCCGTAATAGTGTTACAAAATTCGATGCGTTTCGTCATGGCATGTTCAGTTAACAATTGATGAGTGCTTATTTTATACGGATGAAACTTTAAAAAATATTTCAAAATGTTGTGTAATGATGATTTGGTTATTTTTAATGCTTGAGCAGCTTTCCGAATCGAATAATTTGGATTTTGTTTGAAATAATTCTCAACTTCGTTGATCTTCTCTGGTGTAGTCACCGTAACAGATGGACCTGGCAACTCGTGTCTACGGTCCTGGAGTGTACCATACTTCACGAAGTTATCGATTATCCTACAAGAATTAACGTAAGATTACTTCAATGCAGTTTAATTGAATTGAAACACAAGTTGTGTGATAGATGAATATGAATAAATATTAAATTCTTACCTTTTCAGAGTGTTTTCTCTGGCAACTCTATGAGTTCCAAACTTAGTACGAAACCCTCTATACGCATTACTATAATTTTTTTCCCTCGAGAAGAAGCACTAAATAAGATATACTTTTTCTTTCGTGGTGAGCTCACTCATGTTGACGTGCACGTACTTGCTTCAACTACGGCTGGAATAAAACTGCGGGGCCTCAGGTATGCGCCTTAGAAAAAGGGACCCCCTATTGAATTCATGGAGGGAAGAGACACTTATTTAGTTTTATCAACTTTCTATTAGACACCCTGTATATGTATGTATGTATTTATTTATGTATATATTAGGGTGGCGCAAATTTGAGCTCTATTTTTATTCCTTGTTCTCACCAGCCTTTTCAATTACCTTCGCCAAAGAAAAAAAAATTGTCGCGAAAGCCGCGGGCGTTAAAAGAATATTTAGAACTCGTTCAACCCTGCCAAAAATTCGAGTTGTCATTAAAAAATCAATTTTTCTTCCGTTCACTTCTTACCCATGAATTTTACGTTTTATAATTGTTAACGGACAACACCACTGTGACCCCCTGTTTTTTTGCCATTTTTCAAGAATTTTTTTTTTGTGGGAAAAAAAAGATATTCGAATTTTTTTTTGTGTTATTCGTTGTTTATTGAAGATACATAAAAAAAAATTTCAAATTTTTCACGCCCCATGGTGACGCTGGGGAAGCTCCCGCGTCAGGTACTGTCGCCTCTGCAGTGGTTCGCGGCACGCAGCAGAACTCTTCAAAGTCGATCTGAAAAAAAATACCGAGTGTTTCCGTTAATAATATGATATTTTGAAGAGAAGTACACAGGGATTTGAAAAAATATTGATTTTTAAAAAATAGGCACGCTTTTGAAATTAAAGGACGATTATCGAGCAAAATTTCTCGTCGAAAATAGGCTATAACTTTTTTTATTATTGAGATATCGAAAAAATCCTATGTACTTCTTTAGATAATCTAGTTTTATTGATGCAGTCCAAATTTGAAGTCGATCGGATAAAAATTGCTCGAGTTCTGCTGCGTGCCGCACTAAAAAAAGTGGTTTTGAGAAAAACGCGTTCAAAGTTTTAGGTTTGTTAATTTATGCGATAAATTGGAAAAAAAAATGTTTACCTCTAATCAGCGATGCCGGCACCATATAGCTGGCCTTCAAGAAGCAAATCATTGTCCCTAGCATCTTTTCTCGAACTTGTAGACGCTCTTCTTGCCTCTTTTGCAGCGTCTGTGAGCGAGCGCTCCGCCAGCTCGATCCGCGCTGCGTCGGTTGCAACGCAAAAATTGAAACAATTTGGGCCGATAGTTATCCCCAACGTCTCTAAAACTTTCATGAGGCTTCTCAGGACATCATTGAATAATAATACCGCGATATCAGCTGCAATATCGACGATTTTTTTGCTCCCGGACTGACACTTGGGGGCTATTGCCCAAACTGATTTGTTGTAGCTTTCGTTGTTGTTTTGCGTGAAGCCGCCCAAACAACGCTGCAGCAAATCGTCTCTGCTCAAATTTTTGTAGACTGGCGTAATTGCCTCTAATACTTCCTCAGGAAGAGGCGGCTTATGGCGATATTCAGAAATATTACCGCGCTGCACCGCTCCACAAAATATTCAATATCTCCGAAAATAATTATTTTTTCGATCTGGGTCCAACGGCATCTTAATCTTAAATGTATTTTAGATTTTTCGAGATGGTTTTCAAAAAATCGATTTTTTGAAGCCGTCACAGTGGTGTTTTCCGTTAAATTAAGCTCGCGACAGCTCTCGCCGGCCAATACATATTTAGTGGTCGCTCAAGAGCTTCGAAATTTCCAATTGTCGCGAATCTTTTTCTCGTCCCACTCATAAATGTAACACTTTATAAAATTTTAAAAACAATCAATCCTCTTTAGAAACGGATTTTTTAATTTACCTCACACTTCTAGCTCGCATAAAAACGAGGGACCCATAATCTTGTTTACGGACAAGAGCTTTGAAGAATTCATTTATGAGAATAAAGATTATAATTCTTGGGTTCGTAGTGTGAAGTAAATGTGGAAAATCTGTTTGTGAAGAAAAATGATTGATTGTTTTGAAAATTTTACAAAACGTCAAATTTATGACTGAGAAGAGTAAAAAGAATGGGCGACAATTGGAAATTTCGAAGCTCTTGAACAACCACTAAGAATTTATTGACCGGCTGGAGCTTTCGCAAGCTTAATTTAAGATGATAATGCGTAAAATTCATGGGTGACAAGTGAACGGGAAAAAAATCGATTTTTTAAATAAAAGTTTGAATTTTTGAGAGGCTTGAGCGACCTCTAAATATTTGTTGACCGCTCGCAGCTTTCGCGACAATTTTTTGTTTCCACAGCGTAGATAATGGGTTGGTGTGAAAAAGGAAAAAAATAGAGGTCAAATTTGTGCCACTCTGATATAAATACACATCGAAGACTTTATATTTCTTCATGAACGGTTGTATTGTAATTATATACATATATATACACACACACATAATCACTGTGCAACATGAAGTCTCCGATATGAAGAGAAACTAAAAATAATATTGATATTTCAAAGAACTGTGGACGTTCTTACGACCTTCGTGCAATTCAATCGATAGGTACTGTTCGTGACGATAAACGCCGACGAGGATGATCACGAGAGGATACTCGAATTCTTCGGCATGAAGAAGGACGAGGTGCCGGCGATGCGGGCGATCAAACTCGAGGAGGACATGGCGAAATTCAAGCCCGAGAACCCGAAGATCGAGAGCGACAATATCAAGACATTCGTGAGCGACTTCCGCGACGGCAAACTCAAGCGCCATCTCCTAACGCAGGATCTTCCCGAGGATTGGGCAGCGGGACCGGTCAAGGTACTCGTGGGCTCGAACTTCGCCGAGGTTGCTTACAACAAGGATAAGGACGTTCTCGTAGAGTTTTACGCTCCCTGGTGTGGACACTGCAAACAACTCGTGCCCATTTACGATGCCGTGAGTTCATTGGCTCTCTATTTATCTCTCTCTCTCTCTCTCTCTCTCTCTCTCTCTCTCTCTCTCTCTCTCTCTCTCTCTCTCTCTCTCTCTCTCTCTCACTCTCTCTATCTCCCTTTTCGTTTCTTTTCGTTTCTTTTCTAATGTCTTTGTCTTCTTTCTTTTCGCTCGCGCAGCTTGGCGAGAAGTTCAAGGACAGCGAGACGGTCGTCATCGCCAAGATGGACGCGACGGCCAATGAGCTCGACGACGTCAAGGTCGAGAGTTTCCCGACCATAAAACTCTACAAGAAAGGCGACAATGAGGTACGTGCGATTTGACTGTCATAAATAAATAGAAGAAAGAAACGAATTAAAAAAAGAACGAAAGAGATCGATGTGGAAAATGTCGAAAAAGTATTAAATAAATAAGAAAACACGATTATAATTGTCGAAGAAGACAAAACAAACACGATGTAAGAAAAAAACGACAGTATTTATACTGTCGTTTTTTTCTTCTTATCTCGTGTTTGTTTTTTCTTTTATCGAATAAAAATATTACGGAAAGAAAACAAAAATCCGTTTAAAATGTATGAAAACCGAGAAGAAAAAGTAAAGAAATAAATACGAAAAGATAATGAAAAATGTCGAAAAAAACGAAATAAAAAACAAGGGAAAATCGACTAAAATATGCCTGGACAAGAAAGAAAATGCGTGAAAATAATGAAAATAAAAAATCGGGGAAAAAGGAAAACTGATCCAAAAATACGTTTACCAAAATTCCCATGTTTTTTGCCCCTCGCACAGGCCGTCGACTACAACGGCGAGAGAACCCTCGAGGGTCTCACCAAGTTCCTCGAGAGTGGCGGCGAATACGGAAAAGCCGCCGAAGAGGTAAATCAAATTGGATCATTTATGCATTTTTTTAAAAGCCTCAAGCCGTGAATCCATGTTGGCCCAATATAGCCGAGCGAAGGCAAATACCAACGTATAGAAAGCCTATTCATCTGGGTTTGCCATTGCTGGTGCCAGGGTAGCACTTGCTTGTATCAATTTGCCTACGCTCGCGTTGGCTGAGCCTCGACCAACGTGTATTGCCGGCTTACTTAAGACTCGATCGTTGAGTTGGGTCTATTCGGCTATCTACATTTTTGCTACGTAAAAAAGCCCCGATGAGAAAGAATATAAAAGAATCTCCGAAAGATTTTCTCGGGATTTTCTCTATTAATTCGGAGCATAGTTACGCGTGTTCGCGTTAACCTGAAACTCGATCGAGCTAGCGTCGTTCTTGGGCCACGGAGGGCCGATACATACTATTTGTATTTATCATAAAAATTGTATCATACTGAAAGTTCCGCGGTCCCGATAATTTTCGGAATCGCATACGGTTTTGGAATACTCTAACGTACCTTCCACATTACGCGCCGTATACTCTATATATATATGTATATCGTTATAATGGTAGGGTTGTCACGCGTATGGAAATTAGGGAAATGTCCGGGAATTTCGGAAATTCTCTGGAATTTTCTTAAAATTTACTTCTCTTTGCAAAAATGACGAAAAATGAAACCGACTTGATAAAGAAGAAATGAACAGTATAAAATCAAATATTTATGTATATTTTTAATATTTATATTATTCATTACATACAAAAAAGTTACGTCAGTGCGAAACATTGACAATTCAAAAAACTGAAAACTAATTTTCTGTAAAGCTCTTACATATTTGCATTCGATCTGTCGATGCACAACCACATGATAACAATCATGTGGTTGTGTCATCATAGATAAGTGTTTATATGTATTTTTTATTTATTGTCACCGGCATAAAAATTTCCGTTTATAATCAAGAACAGATTCTGTATTTGCTTTAAATGTATCTTTTTTACTCTACGATGTTTACATTATTTTTCGATCTTCAGTTTTTAAACAATTTTATTTCAATTTTCAACGTTTTCAAATATTTGATCTTAAAAAAATTATGTTATACAGTTCAACATAATTTTTCGATAGAAAGATCGAATTGAGAATTTCCTTTGTTTGTTCAAGTCGGTTAAAAATGTTTTTGTTTTCACCAAAATGATTCATTGCCATTTCTACGTATATGATTTTTCCCGTATAGTTTGCAACGTTTACAAATACGAGTATGGTTGAAATGGCTTGTGGTCTTTAACTTTGAAAAATATATATTTGATTAAAACGAAGTCTTCTTCATTTGACGTTAATCCGGGGCACTTGCAGAATCTGGATTTTTTGCAAAACCTGCTAAAGTCAAGGATCTTCTGAGTCAATAATGCGGAACAACCCTGAATAATAATAATAATATCAATCACAATGACGTGTACTTACGTCCTAAAGTGCAAAAGTTTTGAACAACAATAATAATAATAATCGTTCAATATCGCAGGCCCAGGAGGAGGACGAGGACGACGATGTGCCAAGGAAGGACGAGCTGTAAGCGCAAAAACACGCGACAAGAGCATCGTAATATATGTGGAGAGGAAAATTAATACGAGGATGAGAAAAGTGGCGAAGAGTGATGAGGAAGAAGAAGGTGAACAAAAGGAAAAAAGATACGAGAGACTGAGAGTGAGAATGAGAGAAGAAGAGCGAGAGAGGGAGGTACAAGGAGCTCTCGACGATGTCAAACAGGCCAAAATTATCGAGGTGACATTAAACGAGATACAAGAGGAAAAGTGTCTTTTGCTGCGACACCAACCACACTAATTCGCGTCTCAACGGTACTTGGCGCCCCCGCTTTTCTTTATTTCGTATTTCTTTTCCTACGCTTTCTCACCCTCTTCAAGCTAGTCTCATTTATTTAAATTTAAAGATATTCGTTTTCATATCGGGATGAAAAAACGGATTCCAATTTGTTAGCATGAAGAAAGATAACTTTTTTCAACTTTCTTTAGTAAAAGCAAATGGTTTTGTATTTTTGAGATAAGAAGAAAAATATCTTCCAATTTCGGAAAAGTGTGAAAAAAATATTCTCTAATTTTTTAATGAAAAGAACAATATTTTTCTAATAAAAACAAGTTATTTGGGTTTTTCTTCGCGCTCTTCTCTGCCTTTCTTTTCATTCTTGGTCTTCGTTATTGCTCTTTTTCCCTTCCACTATCTTTCGTTTTCGTGTTCTTTTTTCTTTTCTTTCATTCCCCTTGTACGTTCCAGTCGAGAGAACCTTCCCTCCACCCACTCCCTCGCAACGCTGTTTATCAAAGAGAATCAGAACGAAGCCGTCGAAAGCGGAGGGAAGATAAGGGAATAAAGAATAAAATTAAGTAACGGAACTACTCGACGAAACGAAGAAATATTCTGGTTCCACGACCGAGCGAGCGTGTGTATACATGAGAGAGAGAGAGAGAGAGAGAGAGAGAGAGAGAGAGAGAGAGAGAAAGAGAAATATGAGGACGAAAAAAAAACTTTTTATTTTTATAAGATAGTTGAGATTCTTTTATTTGTCTCCTCCAGTTTGACACCTGTTCCATAATGATTGTGCATTTTAATAAAATAAACAAAGAAGAAAGAACATGGAGAAAGAGAGAGACAGAGAAAACAGAGAGAACTAAGGGACCGTAGGGAAATGCGTTCTCACATTCTCCAAACCCATGTAATTCCATTTCGAGGCATTTAATTTATGCACGCACAAATATATATATATATATATATATATATATATATATTTGTATGTCCATAACATCACAGTTTCCGACTGACTGAAACTCTGCAGACACTGCTATTAAATATACGTGGAGAATCGCGATATCATCGACGAAAATCTATCTCGTCTTCATTATATATTCATTTATATATATATATATATATATATATATATATATATATATATATATATATATGCGAAGTAAATGTATTTAAAAAACGAGGATATTATTTTAAACTCTTTGTCTTTTATTATTATTCCCATTCCTGAATTTTCGTTCCGTATCTGATAAATCATTTTCTCGTTGCGTGCGAAATAACTCTTCGTTGATAATTATAATGAAATAGATAGTAATAATTGAAAAAGAATTTTATTCATGATATTCAGAATAGTAAGAAGATGAATAATTAATAATAATAAAGGAATTACAATTTTTATGCAAATTAAAAAATGAACAATAGAATAGAGGGAAAATTTAAAGTTCAGAAATGATAAGATTACACAAGATCTATTTGGATGATTGTCAGTTAAACTGGGTTTAAATTAAATTAAAAAATGTAGATAAGATTTATTCGCCTCAGTTCAATTGAATTAACATTTTGAATAACATTAAAAATCAATAATAATATGAGAATAAGTTCAGAAATGATTAGTTTCTATAAGATTTATAGATTTCAGTTATTTTCATCGGTCCGAGATTGAAAGTAAAATGAAATTTTGAGACAGATCGAGGTCTACATTTTTAACGGTTTTTAACCCTCAATCCGTGAAGTCATTTTTAATTCAACAATTGTCAATAAAAAAATCCGGAAAAAATCATGGTCAATCTCCTTTTCAGGAGAAAATAGGTTTCTTAAACTTTTTCCGTTCAATATTAAGCAACCAGCGAAAAAAAATATTTTGGACAGAACGAAAACGACCCACGTTCGCGGATTGAAGGTTAAAACTATTGCATGCAGCATTAGGGAAATGTTTCATTTCAAATCAATTTTGAGTATATATTGATAAAATTATTTTTTAGGGATTGTAAATTATCATAATTATTATTGTTGGTAATCGAAAGCTGACTTCCGTTGAAACAATAATGCGTCACTTGTATGGAAATATAGAGATTATTTTGACAAAAGGGATCGAGATCCTAACCTATACTTCTAATTCGCGAAACGGGCGGATCTCCTCAGTTCTCGTTTTTTTTTGCTGTGTTTAGCTTTGTTCGCTTCGTAATGAGCAATTTTTTAACTTGAGAGACTATTTTTGCGATAATGTCGACAAAAACGTTTAGATCATTGCTGAAATTAACGTGGGAAAATACGTCCCGTGAAATAGCTTGAAAACCGTCAAGATAGTTTTAAGGTTAGGTTTGCGCGTCTCGTTAGAAAAATGAGCAAAAAAGATTTCGATACGTCGGTCCTGAGCGACTTTTTCGATGAGATTTTGTCCTCGACCGAGGAAGTCAAAAACATTCTCGAATTCGAATGCAATGAGGCAAGATACGTTTTGCAACCTTGCACGATCGAAACCATGATTGAGAGGGAAATCGGCGAGGAATGCTGCACCTGCGATTCCGTGAGTAACGCTAGATTTTTCGGAAAAATATTAAACTACAAATATTAGCAGGCATTGGAGGTCTCGTTTAATGATTGTTAATTTTCATCTCAAAATCGCAAGTATCCGCAACAGCAGAGTAATTTTTGCGGCTGCGTGTCGGAAATTCGATTGATCAATATTCAGAAAGACCGAAATTTCGAATTCACTAATGACGAACGTTCCAATATACGTAGATGATAGATCAATCCTATAATGGCCTTTAAAATAGTTCATAAGAACTCTGAATGCAAATATCTTGAAATTGATTTATGGCGAAAATAAATATAAGGTTTAACTTAACAATGAAAGATATGATATCAATTTTCCGGTATAAATATACCGAACAATTCGAGACGACAAATCATCGAATTGTAAATAATATGATGGTTTACAATTTCGAATTCATTAAAGCGAAGGGCAGATAAAGTCGATCAGTTAAAACAGCGATAGGGCGAAAAGGCGAACAGTCCGGGTAGCGAAAACTTATGATCGAGCAATACGTTACTTGCACTTCAAAGCGAAGCTGACAAGGCGCTGGTGGTCAGTTGGGTAAGGCAGTCTCCCATGTTCGCTATTTTGGTCCATCGATCCTTTGCGTATCTACACATTTGAAGTTTGTATTCTCGAGAGATGGCTTTTTACTATAGATGGTATTACCAACATTAGATACTTGCTTTTTTCTATTTCGCAGATATGAATGTGTAGATTGTTCGAATGTGTATTTGTATGACTCAAACTGCAGACTATCTGCATACATGTTCCCGAATAAATAATCCTTTGGTGAAATACTTATTCGAATATCGGTCGAAGGATAACGTTTCGAATACCTTAACCTTCGTTATTTTGAGTTTATGTTATTCCAAAATCTTTGTCGTTCTATATTTGGGCATTCGAAGTTCCGATCCTCACCCATTTTTGCATAGTGACTAGATACAGGAGTGGGGAGACAATGACTAAAGTGTACGAGAAAATGCGGATAATGAGGATGGCGGATCGATCGAACAGACCCGTATATATAGTGATATATAGGTCGACAACGTGAAAGTGACGGTGTACATTCCAATTTACGCCGCAAGGTTCGCTCATAGCGTCGGAGTGCTGTGAGCGACAGAGAAGGTGGATAGCAATCCTGTAAGCTTAACTCTCTGACCAGGGGGGTGACACGGTGCTACTTTCCCTATACTTAGACCCGGTTCCACAACTCTCGATTAACCGAGTTAACCGGAGTTTAGCCAGCCAAGCGTGGTATTGATTGGTCCAGTCGCCCTTAAACTTCGGTTAACTCGGTTAACCGAGAGTTGTGGAACCGGGCCTTAGGCGACTTAGGCCCGGTTTGCATTCTGTAGTACCTTTAGCGCTCTGTACGCGGCGCCACTTATCTTCTCATCGAGTGCTTGACTTTACTACACCACCCAGTTGTCAAGGTTTTGAGGTTAAAAAATCGTGTAAAATGTTGTTGTTGAATTATCCTTTTGTTAAGTTGTTTTGTTAAGTTTTGTTAACTGTTACTTTGTGCATAAGATGGTGTAATTATTTTTGATTAATCAATTAATCAATCAGTTTGATTGGTCAATCAATTGAAAACAGTTTTCAAGATCACTGTCAGTCCTCAAGTGTATTCGAGAACGTTTTAGAAGACGTTTGTAATTACAAGAACTTGTCATTCCCCTGTCAGACCCATGCTCACGACATTTATTACAAGATAATCCCATGTTTTCTGACAATGCGTATGCAACAATATTGCACCCGTGTGAACGCCGAACAAAAAAGAGAAAACCAAGAAAAGAAAAAAGCGTCGAAATTCTGTAAAACTTAAATAAAAACATAAATATTTTGTACGCATTTGTACATCTTTTCCTTTTCCTTTCATTCGTATTCAGAAGTAACTACCATCTAAAATCTAATTTTTAACATTTACAATAACGAAATAAATAAGTTATTATTCCATTCTTTACTATTTATCATTATTAGATTATTTATTTCATTAGATTATTTGACATGTATCTTTCAATGTTTTGAATGCATTTTGGGAGCACCTCGGTGAGAAGATAAGTGGCGCCACAAGTGACGAAATTTGGCAATACAAAAGACGGACATTCAGCGAGGCGACTCCAGCGGCCTGTGTCACCCCCTGCTCCTGACTAAGCACGAACACGACGAATTATTTGAAACATTATCAATAATTACTATCTTCTTGCAGCAACACACGAACCTGTTGTTGGCTATAAAGTTTTGGTTGTGTTAGGTTATAGGTTATGTTTAACAATCATGGACGCGGCAGGTTCAGGGGATAGTCTTATATATTGTGAGATCAGATTGTACCAGTGAGATCACAAAAGACCGTGGGTGGGAGACATCCTCCGACGGTAGCGATGCATGTGGCGGCGAGCGGAATAAAAAGTAGATTTCGTAACGGTCCCTCACGGCATCATTGAAATTGGGGGGAGGGAGGCCTATTACGGCTCTCCATTTGGGTGAAAATGACAAAAGTGAGCAGCCACCCTATTACGGTGCTTTTCACCTAGTGAAACTGCGTGATTATTCACGTGAGTTCCTCGGCAGGAAATGTCGTGTCGAAAATCAAAGTGCGCATGCGTGAGCGTCATCAAAGAGCAATGAGGATACGTTCAAAGCTAATAAAACACGAGTTACTAGGAAATAGCTGATTTTTGAGACAGTAACATCTTGACGCCGAATACTTCATAAAAATCAGCAACTTCACGATTATATCGTAGCGAATAAAGTCATATCATCCGACAATGATGAATAATTTGCCGATGATTGCAGTCTTGCGCGATTGGGAAAATCGAATGCTTCGGATCTCTTCGGTATAACGGAACAAGCATATATTGCACAATAGTTCGATTTGTTAACATAAAACAATAATTTTATCACTGTATCATAAGAACCTCGTTATTTTTTTAATTACTAACACAACTGTAGAATTTTCAAAAAATTGATTTCTTTTCAATTGGCTTAAGAGATACTTTGAACCATCTAGATTAAGGGGGGGGGGAAAGTTTGATACCAGTAAAACAAAGGTCCGCAGGCCCGTGTGGGACTGAAAAAATTCCAAATTCCAATTTGCGTCGATTACCCTGCGTGCCGCAGAACGTCTTAAATTCAACATGCCTGGCGAGAATATCTCCAGCGTTACCGTATTGTATAATTGTATAATATACTTTTTTTATTCACTTGAAGATATGACTATTAACATCCTTGCATATTATTATCCTCTTACTTGTCCTTCGACCTTAAAAAAATCGCAAAAAATCTGTTACTTTTGGCCGTTAACAGTGGTGTAAGCCCTTACTATGATACAAAAATTGCCACTAATTTTTTTTAATGGCTGTACCGCAATTTGCCTTGTGCGATTTTTTGTCTTCTTTCATGGAATCTAATAACATTTTTTTTTGGGTTCGGCAACACTCATGTTGAATACTCAGATTTTGTTTGAACTCGTTGCTTTCTCGGCGTGAAGAGGTAATGTTTTTTGTCGATGCGCACATCCAAGGAGACTATAGGGAAGGAGTCCAATCTCCGTATTCTGGCGCGTCCGTAAAAATGAGGGCCAAATTGGGTTCCGCACAAGCGGCGCTGCAGAAGTTAGCCATTATGGGCTATATATACATGTATGTGTTGCGCATGCGTTGTCATCAGCTGTCAGACGAGCTAAACATTTGAAATTTCTCAACCTTAATTTATTTTATAAACACATTTCGTGTTGTTGTAGTAGTGCTTTAAGATGGTTATACATTTAAGTCGTAGGGCAATAACCTACCTAATTAGGAAAAAAACCCTTAAAAAATGCCATAAAAATGTATATCCGACGTAAATATAAATTCCACTCAAATGTGCTTAGGTGGACGAGATTATAGTGTACGTAGAAAATGTCAGCGACTGGGACATGCGAGTGTAAAAAGCGACCTCACATATCACTGCGTTGAGTGCTTCACACGAAAACGGAAAATGCACCTTATAAATAACTCATCAGATAAGCAGCTCCTCCGCTGTGTAAATTGCAATAACCTAGATCACCCAGTGAACTATAATAAGTGATGTATATACTACAAGTTCATATACAAACGCTCATAAAGTGACAGACATCAGACACCGACAACTCATCGAAATAATTGGAGCGATACAACCGAAAATCACATCGGAAATATCCTCTGCATAAGGTATGGCACCACCCGCAGCGACACTAGCAACACAGCGATTCGCTACGCAGTAACGCCGTAGCGAGCATCATCCGCAGCACCACGAAACTCACCGCTACAATGAGCCATCGTTTTACATTTTTTATTTTTACATTTTCATATTTATACAGTTTGCCTTTATTAAAATAATATCAAGATGCTGATAACAACCGTCCAAAGTCTACAGACTAACTACTACTGAGATGCGTTTGTTTGTTAGGTTAAATTTTACGCACAATATCAAAAAACTGTATGGCACCTCGCGAGGTACTGCTTTCGATTCTCTCCTCGTAAAGTTTTATTATAACTGAAATTATTATTTTTTGATTGAAATTACTTGTTATGCCTTTTATCGGTAAATTAGTTTGATTATTCATTACATTTGTTGTAAGAATTATGATAACGCAAATGAAAATAGTAATAATTCCTAAATCCTACTAACGTTAATGTGTTTATTGATGGTTGATGGTTTTTTGTAACTATCCAAAAATGCGTTATAAAAATTATTTACAAAGTCATAATACACTTTTTGGAATTAAAGAAAAATTTAAGAACTTTGTAAACATTCCCATACCTATTATTGCATTAAACTAATTGGACGAACTAGATCGCAAACAAACAATGAAAGTGCACGATGTTTTTTGACAAGCGTCAACAATTACCCGTCATGACAGTTTCACCCTGTCCATTGGCTGTATTACTATATTTTTGATATATTAAAGACACGAACGACGCCTACAGGCCATATTTAACACCACGCTCGGGGGCCAAATTTACGGACACGTTTCTTATACCGTCTCACCATATAAAGATTGGACTCCTCCCTATAGTCTCCTTGCGCAGGTCTTTCGTTTTGGTCTGGGTTTCATAAGCGTGCTAGTATACCGCTTGTACGGTATCGGGAAAATGTGAGATCACTAGCCGGAAGTTCCTAGTCATCTCACATTTTCACCCAACCGATCCGTAATAGCGTGACTAAATCCACGTGAGATGAAAATGCGAGAAGTGAGAAATCTCGCCTGAGAACCGTCATAGGCCCCCTGGAAGATACTACTTTGAACGACTCTCCGTGTTGTTTTTAAAATGTACACATGAGAATTTTAAGTGAAATCTACTTTACAAGCAAAAAAATTGAGCCTCTTGAAAAGTGTACTCATATGTGCAGGCTCGAGTTTTGTAATACATACTCGTTTTTGCATTCCAATAAATTACGTACAAAAACAAAAAAGTTCAATTTAAAAAACTACGCATCTGCGTGCAGTCACTGAAAAGTCATACTTTTTCATCAATATTGTAGTCGTACTAATCAGCGTATCATTTAATGTTTAATTTCATTTTAACACTGACGCTTAATTAAGGTTAGTTAGGTTAGCCATCGGGCCTACAATCGGATCCGATATTATATAGCTACACATACGAAATATGTATATCTTTATAGCACATTACCCTCGAAAGACCGCAGTGCCTTCCTTGTTAGCCTCCTCTATCTAGTTTCCATCGATGTTTGATTTCGATTTCAATTCAATTTTTACTACTGTGAAAACCACTCGATAACATATGTTTGTGTATTGCTGATACCGCCATTTTTAATCGGTAAGTTTGAAATTTTGACCTCACTTTCATGCCTATGTGCCCAAAGAAAAGGATCAAAGATCCATCAAGAGCGAACAAGTAAAAAAAAATTAACGTGCTTAAGGTCATTCAGATATCGCAATTAAAGCGTATTATCCGGCATATTAGATAAACCCATTTCCGGGGTGCAAACCTAACCTCATGAAATGATTGCCGATCGAAATCTGCTACTTCCGGTAACCATATTACCTTGATGATTTGTAGGAATTGTCACTGGAAAATCATGCGAAAGAAATTGTCGATGGTATCGGCCGAGCCTTGACCCAAGCTCAGGAATTACGTGAAAAAATAGCGACCAACATTTCAAAGCAGCAACGAAAGGCGCGGGAGCCTGATCTTGAGACAATTTATATGCCCGTCAAAAAGATTGCTTCGAAAAAATCGAAAAAGACAGAACAACAACAAAAATCGACAAAATCCTTGGATCCGAACAATAAACCTTCAACCGATGCATCGAAAGTACAAAACTCCGGATGTGAGGTTATGGCGGGCAAAAAATTCGAATTGCAAAGTGAACTTAAGGCGGAAAAAAAGGTTGAATTGAAAAATCAAGTCATCGCTGAAAAGAAAATTGTACTCAAATCTAAGACCGTTACGCAGAAAAAGCTTCTGCAATTGTCCGTCGGAAACTCAATGGCGTCCGCCAAAGCGCGACCGACAAAAAACTTCGTAACGGCCAACAAGTGTAACATTAAAAATTTGCAGCGCAATTTTAAGTCCATGGGCGATTTAAATTCGTCTGTAAATTTCACAAAGGTGAGTTTAAGAAAGATTGAAAATTAATAATTTTCAATTAAGTCTCAACTATTCGACTTTCTGAAGATCGTTGAATCTAAAATTAACTTTTCTCGAACAAAAAAAATATTAAAAATTCATTTTTTTATATCCTTTCCGGGACCCGTGGTTTTGTGTATTTTCATTCGAAAACAAAGCAATCGAGAGATCTATCGCCCTTAAGCGGCACGTCCGACACCCTCAGTGGTTGTACAACATCGATAGCGCAATTGAACGATTTGATGACGAAAGTGTCGGTGGAGGCAACCAACGAATCTGCGGCTGTTGACAGTAAAAATGCCGACTGTCCATGTCACGGCGTTGAGGCCCAGAGAATTGTCAGCAAACGAGTACGGTCCACGATCGATCTGATGGAAGGCCTCGACCGATTCGGGATTCCCAGTCCCATCGTTCGAATCCTCAAAGCTTACCACTCTTACACGAGCAATGAACATTCGACCAATGAAAGCACTGACAAGCGGCGCCAGCGCTCAGCCGATAAGTTCCTCACCGAGTTGGATAGCCTGGTGAGTACCAATCCGGTAGAGGGCCCGCGGATATGGGAGTGGTGCCGCCTGCCGAAGCTACCTTCACAGCACTACCATGTTCTTTGTTACTAGAACGAAAATCGTACCGGGGAACGTGAAACAACGTTCTCGGAACTGGCCGATTTGACCGTTAACTTCGAATCCCTCTTTCGCCAATTGTACGACATGCGATTCGACCTCACCGACCGAGCCGTCGACGAGATAACGGCGCAATACGCTAAACTTGATATGCGCGGGAAATCTTGCCCGTTACAAAAATTCGACCCGTCCAAATTTCGAAAATCAAAAACGACCGTTATTCCTGCTCGTCACAGTCCGAGAGGGTGGTCGGCCAATGGAGTTTGGTATCGCTCGACTCCCGACAGTTTTCCCAGTAAGTTTTGATATTTCAATGCTCCCCGCTTTACTCGCTTCTTTAATTCAATTTCTTTCGTTCCGTATTCATTTTTGTTATAAAAATAATAATTTTGTGTCTCAGGTACGACGGGGATTCATTGTATACGATATGCCAACAAACGCCAACTGTTGACCTTCTTCGAACTCAATCAGCGTCTTCAGTTAATGCTTTATCACGGAAACTTGATAGATTTACTGGTTTCCCATATTTTACCGAACGTTCTAAAAAATTTCGATAATTCCAGTGCGGAGTATAGCGAGGCTTACAAAATGATATTCACGATAGCTCAAGCCCTCAATCCTCGCGTTCCTACGCTCGTACGAACGGACGTATAGAGGTCAGTCCCAAGTTACAAGAGGTTGCCATGGCGTTGCGTCCACATACCGTTGTAATCGACCAAACATTCCCTAATTCTATCGCGCGCGCCCTTGCTGCATGTGTTTCTCAGCAAATACTTCACAATAAACGTGTGCATAAGAACGACGCTCGTAAAGTTTTTTTCTTCGAATTTGTCCATCAAAATAATAACGAATACAAGATGGAGACTGAACGTGTGTATGTGAAGCCGAGGAGTCAATTTGGGAAGTGGTGCAATTTCGAAGAGAGCGACAAACTGGAAATCGACTTCAAATCGAATTCTACGTTAATGCACGATTACGTCAGAATTGATCCGGTGTCCGAAGGAACACAATGCAGCAGGAGTTATTCCGCGCACCAGGTAAAATACCGAGGAAAAACTAATCTCTTATGGATCTGAAGTTGGGAGCATATGGGCCTCCTATTTTTTAGGCGCGGCCTGGGGGGGGGGGGCTCTTCTCGGGTTCACCTGCGCTGTATGTTCCCTGCTCCATGGGCTTTTCACACTCCGCCCTTTGCTCAGCAGGGCAGAGAAATCTCCCGAAGAAGGAGGGGAATGTTATTCCAGTCATGACTGTATTGGCTGTAACTTCCTGTTTCGACAGATAAATACAACGACAGCAACATTCAAAGAATCGGGCTTGCATCATGTTGAGGGAGGTTGGCCCAAGGACATAAATATGCATGATTTGGAACAAACAGTAAGGTACAGGCGTAAAATAGAGAAGGACGAATTGTATATACACACAATGCTACAGTTACTGCCAGTAATTATGACGAAATGTTTCTTTAAAAACTATATTATTCGACCAAAGTTTTTAAATGTCATCTTCAATACTCAAATATTCTTACGAAGCCAATGGAACACTGTATATTGCAAAACAACGCTTGCAACATATACGAACAGTACTTTCAAGACACCGAGCCGACGTCACTGGTGCAACGAGCCTTTTCCCGTACTGTAAACGTTTATCGCGACCTGGCATCCCTCAAACGACCAATCACTCATCTCTCATGGTCACCCGACCAAGGAACGAGATTGGCCGTGAGCTACTGCAACACCGATTTCAAGAAAGCAAAAAATTACAGTCCGTGCTCCTACATTTGGGATGTCGGTAAGTTACCGAAGCAGCTAACTCAGTTTCTCCTCTCTTCTTCGCGCCTGCCGAATCACGCAGAGTAACAAAAGCACAGAGAAAAGTTACCAGCGTGGAATTTCAAGTAAAGTTACTAGACGCACAATGGACCACAGTCTTATATACAGATCTGTAAGCGGCCACGATATGGCCTAGCCGATATAAGGTTCGCCGATCTTATATCCATTTTTTTTACATTTTTCGCCACTACGTGGTATTGCTGTTGGAGGGTACGTGTGCGACTAAGACAGAACAGCTTCTGTTCGTCTCTCTCACTCTCCTGATCGAGGCGCATGTGCCGCCGACCTTACCCCCGCATATTTAAAAGGGATACGAATAAAAAAATCTAAATGAATAAATAATAAGCTTACTGAAGACAAAAATGATTGATGGGCACATTTTTACATTTTCTCTGATCAGTCACGGCTACGAAAATTCTTTTGCTAGTCACATTTTTCTAAATTTAATGATGAATACTTTCTTTAAACATTTGTTGACCCCCCGATTTTATTGTCCATCTCCATAAAGCGTCGGATAAACGAGACGTTTTTTTAGCGTCGTAATTTATCATTATAAGTTCGGTACCTTAGCTTTAAATTTTACCAGTATTCGGGGACTTATTTTACTTGATTATAGACGAAAATCAATTAATTGTTAAATATTCAGGTTTGTGAAATAAATACATTAAGAGCATGAGGTAACGACACACGGACCGAGGTTATCGTTTATGAGACAAAACGGGAAATAATGAGTGGCAAGGGGCTAGGGTAGGATCAGGTCCCTGCCACAGAGCAATTTCAGTGGACCACGAAATGTCGCTCGTCGCTAGAGGTGCTAGGAGTCATGTGCCCGGTTCGCTCGCCCAGCCCTCTTCCTACAACGATGCGAACGATATACTCTATGACCGATGTATATATAGTCAACCGGGCACTCGACTACCATCGTCACGAAATATAGTTATACTCGAACGACAATGCTGGCGACAGTGTCAGGGGCCTGGGCATGGAGACTAGAGCAACGGAGCCCGAACGCAATGCTGGCGAAATGGACCTCACCAAAGTTAGCCCCCCCACTTTGACTAATCGAACTTTTTTTTTTTGAATCGTTTGGTAGCGTTTGGTAGTCCCTTTAAATCGTTTGGTAGTTCTCCGTTTTTCGAAAAATCGATAATCAAAAATTGGGCAGTAAGTTGGCCCCCCCACTTTACCAATCGAACTTTTTTTTTTTACAAATCGTTTGGTAGTCGTTTGCTAGCGTTTGGTAGTCCATTCAAATCGTTTGGTAGTTTCCCGTGCTTTCGGAAACTCAAAAAGAAAATTCCGATTCATGGGATAGGACGATAGGTGGCGGAAAGACTCGATAACCAAAGCCATCTATGGCAAAAACGTCGTATATTATCGCGACCAATCACAGCCTTCCGTTTCGGATATGCGTAATTTCTTTCGGTTCGGTCGGAGTTTATTAAAAAATTCAATTGGAAAATGTTAATTCGTTTGCATTTCGTTTAATTCGTTTCCCAGCGACTTCTCCGTGCTATCGTTCTTGGATTTAGTTGACTTTGGAGTCTAAGTTATCGTATATTGTTGCGTATATTGTGTTAGAATACCAAACGCTACCGGATGTTTTCGTATCCGGTAGCGTTTGGTATTCTGTTCGGAACGTTTGGTAGTCGATCATTCAAATACGATAACACAAAATATGTGCGCATCAGGAATAGAGGGCTGTGGTTGGTCGCCAAAAGCGGCAGGGGAAAAACGATGTCATTTTCATAGTTAGACTCCAAAGTCAACTAAATCCAAGCACGATAGTATGGAGAAGTCGCTGGGAAATGAATTAAACGAAATGCAAACGAATTAACATTTTCGAATTAAATTTTTTAATAAATTCCAACCGAACCGAAAGAAATTGCGCATATCCGAAACGGAAGGCTGTGATTGGTCGCGATAATATACGACGTTTTTGCCATAGACGGCGTTGGTTATCGAGTCTTTTTCCGCCACCTATCGTCCTATCTCATGGATCGGAATTTTCTTTTTGATTTTCCGAAACAATGGAAAACTACCAAACGATTTGAATGGACTACCAAGCGCTAGCAAACGACTACCAAACGATTCGTAAAAAAAAAGTTCGATTAGTCAAAGTGGGGGGGCCAACTTACGACCGAATTTTTGATTATCGATTTTTCGAAAAACGGAGAACTACCAAACGATTTAAAGGGACTACTAAAGGCTACCAAACGACCACCAAACGATTCGGAAAAAAAAAGTTCGATTAGTCAAAGTGGGGGGGCTAACTTTGGCGAGGTGTGCGTACGAGCGTGCATGTGTGCGTGCGTGCGGGCGTGTGTGCGTGCGAGCGTGCATGCGTGGGTGCATGCGTGCGTGCGTGTGTGTGTGAGTGCGTGTATCCGTGCGTGCGTGTATCCGTGCGTGTGTGCGTGCGAGCGTGCATGCGTGCGTGCGTGTGTGCGGGCGTGCATGCGTGCGTGCATGTGTCTGTGCGTCCGTGCGTGCGTGCATGCGTGCGTGCGTGTGTGCGTGCGAGCGTGCATGTGTGCGTGCGTGCGTGCATGGTGCGTGCGTCCGTGCGTGCGTGCATGCGTGCGTGCGTGCATGCGTGCGTGCGTGCGTCCGTGCATGCGTGCGTGCGTGCGTGCGCGCGTCCGTGTATGCGTGCGTGCATGCGTGCGTGCGTGTGTGCGTGCGAGCGTACATGTGTGCGTGCGTGCGTGCGTGCATGCGCGCGTGTGTGCCTCCGTGCGTGTGTGCGTGCGTGCGTCCGAGTGTGCGTGCGTGCGTGCATGCGCGCGTGTGTGCCTCCGTGCGTGCGTGCGTGCGTGCGTCCGAGTGCGCGTGCGTGCGTGCGTCCATGCGTGCGTGCATGCGTGCGTGCGTGCGTCCCATTGAAGTCGTTTGGTAGTTATCCGTTTTTTTTTCAATTGAGATTTAAAAATCGATCCTCAATTTTCGATCCACTCTCACCCCTCACTTTGACCAATCAAACTTTTATCCACGAATCGTTTAGTAGTCGTTTGGAAGCGTATCGAAATCGTTCAGTGGTTTTCCTCTAAACAAAATTGGTTGTTTTCCGTGAAATGCGGTTTTTGGCAACCAATCACGCCCCTCCGTTCAGGACCCACAAGTATTATGCGTTGGGATAATTTAGTAATCGACTGCCAAACGCTATCATATGCTTTTTCTATCGATCAAGTCTCATATGAACTGGATTAGCCAAAAATAATTAGTGAGTGTGCATAATTAGGTTCCTTGTCCGCCGCGACTTGTGTCAACCAATCTCAGCTCACCGTTCAGTTGATCATGGTGAGCCGCGATTGGTCGACAGAAGCCGCAGCGGAAAAAGGAATTTCTAACAAAAATTCCAAGAAGACTAGAGCTAAGGAGTACGAACGCTTACGGCGATCACGATCCAAAAGCGTCCACGGAAATCCAGTTATTAGTGGTTGGTGGTTTCACTGCGTGCGTCGCTGCTCATCACCGAACCGAAATGAACTGAGCGACAAGAACGCAGCCGACGCTGTCCGCCATCGATGATTCCCGCTTGTCGTCTATTTTGGAATAAAGTTTGTGCGGACCACGTGTATTTGCGACTAACAAATTTTGCGAATTGTGTTAGATTCAAGGTATTTCTTTCACGTACCCGAATATTTAACCACTGATTGTCGTCTATAATCAAGTAAAAATACATCCCAGAATATTCGTAAAATTTCAAGCCAAGTTACCGAAAAAATTACGACTCTAAAAATCGTCTCATCTGTACAGCGCGCTTTATGGAGACGACACCCTGGCCACATTTCTATCCAACAATTTATACACTAAATAACTCTAGATGCCTGATACAAACGGCTCAGGCGTGGAAAAAATCTAGATTCCGTAACGACAATAAAAACAATTCAAAAAATGTGACCAGCAGAATTTTCGTACTCGCGACTTTTCAGAAAAAATGTAAAAATGTCTGAATCTACTAAATATGCGCGAAGTTTTTTTTCCAGTTTATCGTTGAGTATAATAATTTATTGTGACTTATTTTTATTAAGCGCTACACTGTAATTCACGAATGATTCAGAAGGGCCCTCCTTGTGCCCCTACAAAATACGTTCCTCCGTGAAGGAAATACCTTAATAAAAAATAATTGTGTCGTTATATCATATATTTAATATATACATTGGCTTAATTTCTGTATTTCATTATTATTCGTTATCTGTACAGCGTATCATGCTGTGTGTTCATTTGTAAAAGTTTTGTTTGAATTCAAAATGCTTTTGAATTTTCTTGTGTCGATAAATAAATTGTTTGTTGCTGCTTCCTCAACAAAAAAAAACATATTCACTAATTTTCCGTATTTTGTAATTATTCTCCAAAACAATCTATATTATCTATATAAGAATTTTATTTATATAGGAATTTCCATCACCAACTGGTTTCACAACTAATTTGATCAAATTACCGTTCCATATGAAGAAGCAAAGGGTGCTTTTTGCATATCGTACGGCACTGTTTTTACCATTAATTTGATCAAATTATTGCTGCATATAAAGTAGCAAAGGGTGCTTTCTGCATATTGTACGGCACTGGTTCGTTCCTGTTTCAATTCGGTTCGGTGAAGAGCAGCGCCGCCACCCTTCCCATCTGGATTTCCATGGACGTTTCTTCAACACTGCGTTCGTACTCCTTACCTCTAGTCTTCTTGAAAAAATCACCCATCATTTTGTGGCTAATTCATTGTGATGAGACTTAATAGATCGAAAAATAAATCAGCGTTTGGTATTGTATTTCGGACGTTTGGTAGTCGATCAATCAATATCGCCATCGCAAAATACAGCGAATCGGGAATGGAGGGCTGGGATTGGTCGCCAGAAGCCACACTGGCAGAATTATTTATTAGCGTAGATTCAATCGTTATTTCTTGTCCAATTACGTTCAAATGGGTCGCGATCGATACGAAAACATCCGGTAGCGTTTGGTATTCTGTTCGGGCCGTTTGGTAGTCGATCATTCAAATACGATAACACAAAATATGTGCATATCAGGAATAGAGGGCTGTAGTTGGTCGCCAAAAGCCGCAGGGGCAGAACGATGTGTCATTTTCATAGTTAGACTCCAAAGTCAACTAAATTTAAGAACGATAGTACGGAGAAGTCGCTGGAAAATGAATTAAACGGAATGCAAACGAATCAACATTTTCGAATTAAATTTTTTAATAAACTCCATCCGAACCGGAAGAAATTACGCATATTCGAAACGGAAGGCTGTGATTGATCGCGATAATATCGACGTTTTTGCCATGGATGGCGTTGGCTATCGAGTCTTTTTCCGCCACCTATCGTCCTATATCATGGATCGGAATTTTCTTTTTGATTTTCCGAAAGAATAGGAAACTACCAAACGATTTGAATGGACTACCAAACGCTACCAAAAGACTACCAAACGATTCGTAAAAAAAAAAGTTCGATTAGTCAAATTGGGGGGGCCAACTTACTGTCGAATTTTCGGTTATCGATTTTTCGAAAAACGGAGAACTACCAAATGATTTAAAGGGACTACCAAACGCTACCATACGACCATCAAACGATTCGTAAAAAAAAAGTTCGATTAGTCAAAGTGGCGGGGCTAACTTTGTTGAGGTGCGAAATGGTTGTGAAAGTGATGAACGATCTACGGATTGTACCCGCCTGGCGGCGCTACCACTGCGGGCTCCGTCCGCGCGGTGATTTTGAATCGACGATCCACAAATTGTCGTAGATTTGTTTCTTATTAGCGCAGCTGGTAATACTGAAGAGTAATATTGATATGCTTTTGTTTAAATTATGAAATGATATTTCAGTAATTTTTTGACTTGGAGGTGATCTATACTGTAAATTTTTTATTTTTATAAAGTGACATGTACGATTAAAGAGCCATAATGTGAATATTGCATACTGGATTTACAAGAAAAATATTTTCTTTAAGTTGTACATTATAACGAAATGGGAGCGAGCAGTATTTATATTAAAGGATTCGCATATTTAGCCTAAAAAATGTTTTTTTCTCCAAGCATCATGCATTACATTTTTGCTGTATCAAAGAAATCTCTAACAGCATTAAAATTAATGGCAATTATCATTAAATTCGGCGACGATAGCATGCAATAAAAAAAAATACAATCGATTTGGCAAAATGAATCAACATGTGGTTGCACTTGCCGATGTCAATATTTGTCAATATTTTCGCTAATTCGCGAAATAATTGCATAAACATAATATTAAGGTTCAGTTTTTACCTTTATTGGATGGTCTTTTTCTGTTTTGATTTTATAAATAATTTTAATACCGAAATATCACTCAACGATGCGTAACACCGTAAACTGCGTAAACTGTATGTAACTGACATATATGTAATACTCACATATATAGGAACTGACAGTAAGACGTCACTGTATGTATGTCACATACACTGCTAAGCCGGTCCTCACGCACCTATCCTATCCGCCTATCCTATCCACCACCTATCCTATTCCGTACCCGGCTCGGGTATCGCTTGCGCACATTTTTCGAACTACAAGATCTTTCATCACTTTCACGATCCACTTTTCGACGATTCCGCCATATGCGTTCGGGCTCCTTTACTCTAGTCTCCATGGAGCCTAGATACCAGGAGGTTCAGCGGCAATGCAAGAGCGCTGGAAAAAGCGTCCCCGAAAATGACCCGAAGTGATGGCGCTGTGGTGCAGCGGCACCTACATATATATTGGTCAAGGAGGTGAGAGTGATCGGATGAGTTTCTAACCTCACGACAGACCGATCGTGACATCAAACGTCGAAATATCCGCTGATTCATAATTTCCTCATGACGGTTCGAAAAAAAACTCAAAAGCGTGAAAAGATCTCAAACTCAAATTGAAAATGGCGGCGATAGAGCCCATCTAGAAAAACGTGTTTTTTTTTCTACTAATAGCTTCACGGGAAAACCGTTTTCTCGTAACGTATAAGACCTGAAACAAAAACCAAAAGAATGATAATTTATATATTATTAGCTATGGGACAAGCTAGAAATTTGCTTTCAAACTTTGAAAAAGCAGCGCACTTCGAAGGAAATAAATCGATTTTTTGCCAAAAAAGCAGTACATTGTTTATAAAAAAAAAATTTACATTTAATCAAAAAACGGCTACGTACTCCCATAGAGAATGTAATTGTGAAGCTGCTATCAAAATTTCAAATCGATGTATGCAAAGGTGTTCGAGTAATGCGTCTTGGGAGATTGAAAAAAGTGGTTTCGTGAAAAACGCGTTTAAAGTTGTACGAGCAGCTCAGCGCGTACTCCGAGGCGCTGCGGCAAAATCGATAATTGAACCTTTAAATAAAAAAATTCGCTACAGGATCAATGGCATATTGTTTTTATGACACCAAAGTATTTTTAGGCAAGACAACGTCTTTGCAAAACCCGAGAGTGGCGTTATACCTTAACACGAATGAGGGTTAGGTACATCATCTGTGATCTGTCTTAGATCGCACCCATTTTAGCGTATATCTATATACATATAGGTGCCAGAGCACGTCAGCGCCATCGTTTCTCGTTCTCATTTTGGGGACGAGTTGAAAGGCCTCGCTGAACCTCCCGGTATCTAGGCTCCATGCTAGTCTCCATGGGCCTGGGTGAGATCACAGAAAACCGTGGGTACCCTTTGATAGCAGCGACGCATGTGGCGGTGAGCGGAAAAAGGTGGGTCTCGCAACAGTGTCTCACGGCTCCGTTGAAATATGGTTCCGTTCTCAGACCTGTATGTAAGACCGTGCCATGGACTTTTTTGTAACGCGTTCGAAGACCACGTGACCCGCTTGATTGTGTGCACCTTAAGGAACACTTAATTTCGAAGACTTTTCATATGGAGCCTAGATACAGGAGGCCACACTCGACCTTTCAACTCGTCCCTATATAAGTTACGAGTGAAGCTGGCACTGGGGTGCTCCGGTGCTCTATATATAGATATATCTAAAACATGGCTCCGATGTAAAACAGATCACAGCAGATCCACCTCAGCTTCATTCATGTTTAAGTGCCCGAGTTATAATAAAATTCGAGACAGAGTGATACGGTGATTGATACGCATACAGTACAGATGAAGCGGTATGGTATATTATTCGAAACATCTATAACAAAAAACAACTTATTTTTATCCAGACTCTCAGTGAACAAGAAAAAAAAATCGTCACCAATTACAGAATGAGTTCCCAGGTAGCATACATGTCCAATTGACGCTGATAAGTTATCGTTTTCCGGTTATCATTAAGACATTACCGTAAAATAACTATTCGACATCTTTCAAACGACATGCCGTTTAATGTTATCGTGAAGTTATCTTTTTTATGATATCTTTTGGCAGTGAAAATGGATGTCTTCAAGGTATCACAGGCTGTTATCCAATTGATGGCTATTTTCAGAAATCAAAAAGTTATCTGTCTGCTGTTATCTATTGTATCTAATTAAACGTTGTCCGAAGGATATCGTAAAGAATAATCACATAAGATGTCTTTTTCATGATATCTTTCGGACATCGGAAATACGCTGTCTTTTTGACGTATTTTGAATTGGCGGAAGATAGCGAAACGGCATCCAAATGTTGTCCGAAAGATGACACTTAACAGATGACTTGTATTCTCATCGACTCGCGTACGGGGGCATAGTGCAAAGTGTAAAAAAATAATAAATAAAAACGAGAAAGTGTTTAAACAAATAGATGTGAGTATAAATGCTTCTAATATACTTTCATATTTGCCTCGGTGAGTAGATATATATACCAGGTGTAGACGTATGAAACCGGAATTTCCCTATAGATGGTGCTAGCCATCAGTTTAGGGACCGTAAGACCGCTTCTGCAACGCCATCATCTCCCTCTAACAGCTGACGAAGATTTTCAACACACAACGACCCAAGTTCCCTACACCGGTATATTTTTCTATAAGCTTAAACATGTCGAGTTTTGTGCCTACGAACGACGATTTGCGGACAGCATTGGTTTTCTGTTATCATTTGAAGAAAACTGCTGCAGAGTCGCATCGAATGCTTGTCTAAACTTACGGTGAACATGCTCTTGGTAAAACACAGTGTTTCGAGTGGTTCAAAAAATTCAAAAGTGGTGATTTGGACGTGAGAAACGAAGAGCGTGGGAAACCACCGAAAAAGTTCGCAGACAACGAATTGCAAGCCTTATTGGATGAACATGTTACTCAAAGTCAACAAGAACTCGCGGATCAATTGAATGTGACGCAGGATGCCGTCTTCATTCGTTTTTATCATTTTCAAACAACAGACGTGTAATTTTAAAAAAAGATTCCATTTTCATAGTTCTATACCTGGTAGATTTAATGTACGTTTCTTGTATTTTAAAAGCGTACGTTTAGTTTTTAGATTATACAGAGAATTATTTATATCGCAGGTACAGTTTCTTTCCAGGAGACGCGAAAATTTGAGTAAGCGAGCTATCGGTACGTATATATTAGACGTATAAATAAATATCTTATGTTTCAATATTTTTTAGCCATTCACTGTAAAGACGTCATCACACGTTAAATAAAATTCTATTAATAACATTTGTTCATTTTCTTTTTCAGATGTCGTACGAGCCACAAAAAAAAGACAAATAATAAATGTATTGCTTAGTAATACTAAATTCATTTTCCATTAACCAGCTAACATTTAATTCCCGACCCTCTTTAAACTCGTCATAACGGTATCTGATCTACCTCTTTATCAAATTCGACTTATTAATAGTCTAGAATATTTAATTTAGGCTAATATTACCTATTTTTGATTACTAACGATGTTTACTACGTAATAATTAAAAATAGGTAATATTGGGCTATATTAAATATTCCAGACTATTAATAAGTTGATTTTGATAAAGGAGTGGATATATATATGTCACCAATAAATAGATATCCATTCGACAAAACTTTTTGATACCGTTTGGATGTCGTTTTGTCAACTTTATGGATGCCTTTTGACAACTTTCAAATGCCTCTGGCATGTTGGCATTCTCTTAAGGGACAACACCATTGTGACGGCTTCAAAAAATCGATTTTTTGAAAACCATCTAGCAAAATCTTAAATACATTTACGATTAAGATGCTGATGGACCCAGGTCGAAAAAATAATTATGTTCGGAGATATTAAATATTTTGTGGAGCGGTGCAGCGCTCCGTGACGCTCGGGGTCCCGCGTAGCTGCGCGCCTCAGGGTCGGCAGGTATACCGGGCCTTTCCCAGGTCCTGCGGGTCTTTCCCAGGTATTCTTCTGTCTCCCTTCACAAAAACCGGCTATTGTTATAAATATAGTTTCGAAAAAAGCCATAGGTGGCGATAATTGAAAAATTTTCAAGGCAGGTATAGGGATAGCGTCATAGCGTCAGTTTGCGAATAGAAGCAACGCTACTCGTGTCTAAACGCTCTGAATCGTTTTGTTTATAAATATCGAACGCTCAGAATTATTCTTTGCACATCGAAATGGATAATCCGAAAGTGTACGCGGGGAAAAAGAGAACAAAACGGAGCTATGTGACGAGAAGTCGAACGAAAATTTCGAATCGAAAACCTCCGAACCGTTATAGCTCCGAAAATAGTTCTGCAGAGTATGTGAGCACGTTGGCGAAAAAGTTAAAATCGTCGGACGATATGGAGGTCGGTGCTACTAACGATTTCGGTTATCGTATAGTACACCTCGTCAATGCATTGAACATTATATCGACGTTAGTGAAGTGCAAAGTGTGTGATCGCGATATAAAGTTTACTGAAAAAAGTTTGCGCGGACTCGGATTTAAAATCGAGGTCGATTGCGGCCATTGTGAAAAAGTGCAAATCAATTCGTGTCCTATGATTGACAATGCATACGAAATAAATCGTCGGATCGTATTCAGCATGCGTCTTCTTGGCGTCGGTTTGAATGGCCTGATGAAGTTTTGTGCATTTATGGACCTACCGCACCCCATATTTCAGTCTTTCTACTAGTAATTTCGATTGCCACTAAAGCTGTGAGCACAGTGAGCAAACAAAAGGCTGCACTTGAGGAGGAGACAATTTCGTTGGAAAACGGGGTGGAGGAGGGAATTAGCGTGGTTTCAGCTCGCTTTTCGGCACAACATCGCTAATCGGCTGGTACACTAAAAAAGTGATCGACGTTATGGTGAAATCGAAATATTGCAAAGCTTGCGAGCATTGGGGAAAAAAAGAAAGCACCGCGGAGTACTGGGAATGGAAAAGTACCCACGACGATGAGTGCCAGGCGAACCATAGCGGCTCCTCCGGAAAAATGGAAGTCGACTCAGCTGTCGAAATGTTTCAACGGTCTGAAGAGCTCTATGGCATAAAATATAAATATTATATTGGTGACGGCGATTCTAAAACGTTTCTGGGCATATCGAATAGCGATTCATACGACGGTTTCGAGATTAAAAAAAAGAGTGCATCGATCATGTCCAAGAACGTATGGGGACGCGCCTCCGCGAAATCGTGAAAAAACAAAAAGGACTGTCTGGCAGAGGAAAGCTCACCGGAAAATTGATTGACGAGTTGAGCACATATTACGGCTTGGCTATTCGGAGGAACAGCGATGATGTTGAAAAAATGAGGAAGGCAATTTGGGCAATTATCAAACATAAAATATCCACAGATAGTGAGCCACAACATGACGATTGCCCAGAGGGAGCCGAATGTCGGTCCATTAATGGACCGTTGTCGGAATGATATCCTCGGGCCAAGGCTGGCTACCGATATCGTACCGACGTTGGACTCAACACCGGCCCGACAGTAGTGCCAAGGTTGGCCCAAGTTACAGCCAATATCGTACCAGCGTTGGTGCTGACACTCGTGCCAAGGTCGGCCCAAGACTATGCCATCGTTGGTATTAAGAGCGGCCAGACGCCTGTGCCAACATTGGCCCAAGTTCAAGCCAATATCGTACCAACTTTGGTCCAGTCCATAACCAACAGTGGTACGATAATGCCCCGAGTATCGACCGATACAACTCAGGGCATTATCGGTCACTCGTGTTACAATTTTTTAGTTGTTCATTTTCATCATTTTTATCGTCCCCGTGTTCAATAATTTCTTCCACATACTCGATAGTGTTCTCACAGTTCGCTTTTTAATATTATTTTCGAGGATTTTTTCTCTGTCAAACATGACTCCTGATTCATGACACATTTTTCGTGCTTCAATAACAATTTATTCCAACATAGTTTTTTTCGCACTTTTTTCAGTTTATCATATCTCTTTTGTTTATTCATATTGAAAATACGGTAGGAGCATAAGGGAAAAAATTACTGTTGCACGAAAAAGCGACGATGGACGCTACTCTTAGTCGCGGTCTGCATCGATACGACACTGAATGGCGACTGGCGAGCAATTCATAAGACACGTAACGGGGAGTGATGCCGGCTCGTGATTGGTTCAACATATTCACGCGAACAGTCGGTTCTTCGTCGTTAGTCGATACTGTCCCGACATTGGCATATTGCGGTATGCCGAGATTACGTATGAACGTAGGACAGTTATTGGCGAACAGTATTGGCCCATGGTCGGCTCCAGTAGTCCCCCCCAACAGTCGCTCACCGGGGCAGCCGATACTGGCCCGACATTGGTATAGTACCGGTTGCCGGGATTAGAAATGAACGCAGGACAAATAATGGCAGACAGTATTGGCCCACGGTCGGCTTCTCCGTCTACGCCAACAGTCGGCCCTAGGTCGTTAACCGGTACTGTCCGCACATCGGCCTGATATCGGATGCCGGGCTCCGAAAAGAGGGGCGACTGAAAAATGGCAGAACCGTTGTTTCAATGCTGGGCCAACATTGGTTGCCAACAATCGGTTAGCCAGTACTGGGCCGGACATCGGCCGTATTGTTTGTGTCGGCAATATTTTCATGGGGATGCTAGGGACAATGATTTGCTTCTTGAAGGCCAGCTATATGGTGCCGACATCGCTGATTAAAGGTAAACAATTTTTTTCCAATTTATCGCATAAATTAACAAACCTAAAACTTTGAACGCGTTTTTCTCAAAACCACTTTTTTGAGTGCGGCACGCAGCAGAACTCGAGCAATTTTTATCCAATCGACTTCAAATTTGAACTGCATCAATAAAACTAGATTATCTAAAGAAGTACACAGGATTTTTTCGATATCTCAATAATAAAAAAAGTTATAGCCTATTTTCGACGAGAAATTTTGCTCGAAAATCGTCCTTTAATTTCAAAAGCGTGCCTACTTTTTAAAAATCAATATTTTTTCAAATCCCTGTGTACTTCTCTTCAAAATATCATATTATTAACGAAAACACTCGGTATTTTGTTTCAGATCGACTTTGAAGAGAGTTCTGCTGCGTGCCGCGAACCACTGCAGAGGCAACAGTACCTGACGTGGGAGCTTCCCCAGCGTCACCATGGGGCGTGAAAAATTTGAAATTTTTTTTTTATGTGTCTTGAATAAACAACGAACAAAACAAAAAATTTTTTTTCGAATATCTCTTGTTTTCCCGCAAAAAAAAATGCTTGAAAAATGGCAAAAAAACAGGGGGTCACAGTGGTGTTCTGCCTTAAGAGAACATCTATCAGATATATCGATTTGATAACTTAACGCTAACGTACCGACGACCGATAAAATAAACCTTCGGTTGTCAACTTGGCAACTATCGAAAGTTGCCGTATAAATAACTTATTGGACACAAATAAGTTATCCGCGAAGCGGTCATTAGTGATACTATTTGTAATCCAAACTGGCATCTTTTTGGACAACCAAAAAGTTATCCATATCCGTTTTGGGATATCTCTCGGATACAAAATAGATAACATTTTGCTCCCTGAGTTACTTTACAGGCGATAAAGCTTTCAGCCGAAATATTAAGTGTATGCTTACACAAAAGGCTCATCTTTTCTCGCTTTTGAAAGAGTTTTTTTTCAACTCGTCATGTAGACATTATGGAGCTTAGATCGACGGAAATGTTAACAGTTTGCTGTCACGTTCTGTCTGTCGCAAGGTTAGAAACTCATTTCATCACTCTCATCGACCTCGTCGACCAATATATAGGATGTTTCAAAATGACCTGACATTTAAATTTATTAACAAAACGTATTCTTTATTTGAAAAGTACGAATATTTTACTTTTAATATAAGGTACAAACATGGAGGTTACGCGTGGAACACAATATCCGGAAATAGCCGTCTCGTCCCCGTTTGCAAGCGTTGATTCTTTTGACGAAATTTTCTATAACCCTTTGTCATCTTTACGGACTAATTTCGTTAATGGTGCGTCCAATTGCTTCCTTGAGGTCGAGAATGGTCTGTGGATCCTTGGCATAAACTTTTCCTTTCAGAAAACCCCATGGAAAGAAGTTCAATGGCGTCAAATCGGACGATCTTGGTGGCCAATTCACATCACCGCGGCGCTACATAATACGACCATGAAACTTTTTCTGCAATAACTATGCAGTTACAATGCAGCAAATAAGAATTGCTATGCGTTGCTCAATCGTGTAATTCTCCATGACTAAATTGCAATACTTCCCGATGCCAGTGGTCAAAGATTGATACTCTACGTTCGCCAAAAAAAATGGTGCGCAATTTAAAATGTCAGGTTAATTTAAGATACCCTTTATTAAGACACAGCGCAATCACTGTGCGGCACATTTTCGGGTACGCTTTTCTCAGTGTTTGCATTAGAGTTTAGTCTCCTGGTATCTAGGATCGTTGACTTTTCACGAAAAATAGTGCGTTTTCCAAATTAGACACAGTGCGACACAGAGTACATATTTTTGACATCAGCAGCCAATCCGGGCAACCCAGATTGGGTGCTGCGCACTGTGTGGCACTGAGTCGTAGTTGGAAAACGCACATAATCAGTAGGAAAATATGCAGTCATAATTCTTGTACGACGATGATTTGCGAAGCTGATTTTTTTTCCCCCAGAAAATCCAAACAATCCCTTTTTAACACTAAAACCACAATGTCCCATCCTGTCGATGGAGTACAGTCCAAAAGATAGCAATACACTCGTGAGTGGCTTAACTTCCGGTCAAGTTGCGTGTTGGGACGTGAGGAGGGGTGCAGAGCCGGTTGAAATGAGTCTGATCGAGGAAAGCCACAGAGATCCATGCGACAAAGTACTCTGGATTAATTCCAAGACTGGGACCGAGTTTTTCAGCGCATCCAGAGACGGACAGGTTTTTCTTTTTCCATTTCCGACTAATAAAATTGCTCCTCGCACGGGTGCCGCGGAATGGCCCAATCACGGGCGACATTACGTTTTGTAGGTAAAGTGGTGGGATACAAGGAAGATACAAACGCCAACGGACAATTTGGTGATCGACTTGATCAAACCCGAGGATCAGGACATTGATAGGGCGACTGGAATTTCGGCGTTGCAGTTCGAGCCCTCGATCGGCACGCGTTTTATGTGCGGTCTCGAAAATGGTAAACGTAATTAACTATTTCAGCGTACTGACTCAAATGGTACAAAAGGACCCTGCACTTTAGATAATAACCCCAAAAATCGGAGACAACGATTTAAAGATACTCCACGAGAATTTTTTTCCTAATCTCGATAAGCCGAGTCCAAAAGCTTCGGCTGTCAAATCAAATTCACGGGAGTCCCTAACCGTTCATGTGGGCTACGAGGAACTTCCAGGCATGGTCATTTCCGGCAACCGTAAAGGAAAAACGCCAGGGGAAAAAATGGCGACAAGGTTCAGAGTGCAGTGCGGCCCAGTTATCAGCGTTGAGAGAAATCCAACATTCGTGAAGAATTTTTTGACCGTTGGCGATTGGACGGCTAGACTATGGTCTGAAGATTGCCGCGAATCGTCCATCGCTTGGACCCCGTAAGTTCGCACAAAATACAATTCAATTTCATTTTCCTCACATAGTTCGCCATGCTTTCTTCAATTAATTTTCCGAAATACCCAAGTTCAATACCCGAATAATCTAGATAAACTGAATTCTATTTATACAACGGAGTTTAAATTTGACAAACTGATTAATGACTTGAATTATCTATTGTCTAAGGGATTCAAGATTTGAACTAGGATTTGAGAATCAATCTAAGTAACATTTTCGACGACATCTAGATAATGAGAAAAAATCATCTAGATTTATATAATACGAAAACAAATCTGAAAATGTTTAGGGGTCACCGCGATCTTTTGACTGGCGGTGCATGGAGCACGACCCGATATTCGGTTTTTTTTCTCACAAAGATTGACGGTACCCTCGACGTTTGGGATCTACTTGTCCAACAGGATTCCCCCGTTCTTTGCATCAAGGTAAACTAGAATGGCTGCCAGAATGAGGAAGCAAACCATTTCTATCGAACTTCATTTCCACAGCTACGAAATTATATTTTGCGAATTGTTGAATCTGATTTCATAGTTATTCAATTGAATTTGCATTTTCTACTATTGGTCTTCGGGCTCCTGATTTCTTTATTTCTAGGGTATGTCTTTTAAGAGTGTTTACACAAAGGTCTTCTTTACATTTTGTTCTCGTTTACATTTGTTCTTTCAAATAATGTACATGTGTTTCCGTTTCCGTTACATTTTATCTACTGGTATTTCCTTCTCTTTGCGCTACCTGTTTCATCAACTCCTCGAATTCTTTTACATTCGCAAATGGCTGTTCGACGGGATTATTCCTCACCAGTTTCTCTAACTTTTGTCTGAGTTCTGCTTTCTCTTTGCCACCCAGCACTTTTTCTAGTTTTCCCACTACATATGGTGATTGCGGCTTTCACACCTTCGCAGCCACAAATGTGTTCCAAGCTCTCCTGTTCCCTACACATACGGCAGTCTCCGTATTCTTTATTACCTTCTTTCTCTGCATTCCCGCAACTTAACCTTGCCCATAATTTCTTCGTTTCCCTCACTGAGTGAGGTCCTTTATTTCCCAGAATTTTTCCAGTTCTGCGTTTCCTTTTTCGCTGCTACATTCTCTGCAGAATAATGATTTGTCAATCCTGCACCAGTCGTTCTGGATTTCCTACTTCATTACTTTCTACTGTGATCTTTTTGACATTAAAAATTACTTCAGCATAGAAAAACGAGTTTCGCGTGTTCATTTATTAGGTATGCGACGAAGCGTTGACTTGCATGAGACCGCACGAGCAGGGGCGCCTCGCCGCGGTCGCGGGCAAAAATGGAACTACATATCTCTTGGAGTTTTCCGAAGCTCTTACCACCAATCAAAAAAATGACAAGCTTCTCCTAACTGCGGTAAATCACGGGCATGTCTCACCCAACGACGAATTAGAACACTAATCTCATTTTGGATAAACTTAAAACAGTTTTTGGACAGAGAAACGCGTCGGGAAAAGGTCATAGAGGCAAAGAATCGTGAGATAAGATTGAAAATGAAATCTCTTCGTCACGAACCCGACTCTGAAGGTCACGAGGGACACCCGAGAGGTGGTGCTCAAAACACTCGCTCTTCGGATTCGAAGGATCCTCTGATAGTTCAGTGTGAACAGGATTATGAGGCGGCGATTGAATTGGTAATGAAAATAATTAATAATATTTAATTATACAAATCTGGTATTTGTTGTCTAAATCACAGTGCCAATCGTATTTTTCTTTTAAGGAAGTTGCAAGGAACGCCTTGATTGACAATGAAGTGAATAACAATCAAATGCAGAACGGTCCGTCAACCAACAATTAAAATATATAACTTGAGTACTCAAATGTTAAGTCAAAAATGGAACGAGTCCCATATTTCCGGTGAAATAATATCATTATCGGTATTAAATCGCTAATTGATCATTATCGGTAATAGATCGTTATCGGTAATAGATCGTTATCCGTAATAGATCGTTATCCGTAATAGATCGTTATCGATGATAGATTGTGATCGGTGATAAATGGTTATTGGTTAGACACAAAAAGACGCTGCGATTAGGCTATTTGAAAAGCCCGCGTCCGGCGAATAGCTACTGGCGAGCCTCTGCTGATGAATCTCTACACTTCGCGCCTCATATCGGCTTCATCCATCTGTGTATCCTACAATGTACACGGTGCATTTTTCTCGTAACCTGCAAATATTGCTGTTCTTGCGCACCGCGACGTATCGTCTGCTCCAAAAAATACAAAAAAAGAAACAAAACCTACCGACCAATAAATATCGAAAACAAAGAAATAATCTGTTTTGCAGGTCACCGTGAATAAATCCTTTCTCTCCCTTCGTGACCTCGCGATAAATCGTTCGAAGGTTGCGCGGACGTTAAATCACGGATGAATGAGAACGGCGTGGACGACTCGTCTCGGCGATTGAGACGACGCGAGTGTATTTATAAACCTGCCAAGAGAAAACCTTGAAAACGCGCGTAGACGTGTGACAGATCGGGAACTCATCGCATTTGGACTGTTTTTTTTCCTTTTCTGCTCTTTTTTCCCTTTTTTTTATTACACTCTTCTCGTTTTCCTTCCGTGTCTAGTCCACGTAACTCGGCTCTTTTTTTACTCAAGATGTCAAAATCCGATGTGCCGAAAATCGTGACAGCGTTGTTCTCTTTTAAGGGGAAAAACAACGACGAGGTAATAATCTGAAATAACACTGATTGACGTTTAACCTCAAATTATGTTAGAAAAATAGATTTTTGGTAGAAACAAAAGGAAGAATTAAGTCGAGCATGCAAATTGAATTGCCTTGTCAATTTGTGAGAGCCCTCTGAGCTTTCTTGGTGAGAAGGTTCAGAGTCGATTCCTCCTCGAGTATGTCCAAATTTCCAATCGATGCAGGAGGAATCGATTCTAGTCTACTTTGCCTCTACATGTCCAAATGTCCAATTTGCAGTTCCTTCAATTCTTTTTGGCATTCTTCGCATTGTTACCCTTTCCATTTTTAGTGCAACATTGAAATCTCACTCGCCGTCATAACGTTTACTCTTGTCATGAGAGTCACAATTTGTTCTGCAAAATTGAGCTTAATGAAATATTTCAGAAATTCAAAATCTTGTCGAATCCCAAACTGCCTGACGTTCCTTGCCGAATTCCATGCCAATTGTATATCATGACGACTCATCATTTACTCACAAGCCGCTCAGTACTCAACATTCTGCAGGATCCGATTACTGCTGTATATCTCAGTCGATTTCACTTCCCAATGTTCTTTGACGGTGTTCCCTCAAGGGGCAGATGGACCAGTTTGAAGATTGCAAAATCTTTGGAGTTCTGAGTATCTGACATATCCGTATACCCATCCACATGCACGTACTTTTTCTGGCATTCTGTTCCAGCCGTCAAACATCAGCATCCGCAAGCTTTCTGTCCCTTCCCGCTGTAGCCACTAAGCTATCCGTCGCAAGAAAAACTATACCAGTCTGGCAAGTGATGAGAAATTTTCACGGCTAATTTTGACGGGTGCAAAAGTTGTGTTTCAGGAAGGGCGATGTGATAACCGTGACACAAACTGTCGACGGCGGCTGGTGGGAGGGCACGCTCAACGACAAGACCGCCTGGTTCCCGTCAAACTACGTCAAGGCGTGTCAATCCACAGGTATGCCCCTGTCCAAAGATTTTCCTCCATTCTGACAAAACCTCTCAAAGGACAAACGTTAGAAATTTTCCTTCTCGCAGATACCACTCGCTCCTCTGTCAAATCGTCACCTGAAAAGAGCCAGGAATCACCCGTCAAGGATCAGCGCATAAACCGCGACATTGTCCTGAAGGATCTTGTCGACTCGGAGAAAGCGAATGTCGCCGAATTACAGGGTCTCGCCACCAACTTTCTTCAGCCTCTTGAGTCCACCAATATGTGAGTTCTCGTCAGACGTATGCAATAAGAGAAAAGGAGAAGCCGTTTTTTAGGAGTTACTTCACTGCTTTGAGATCGTGTATTAAAAAATTGCATCTTTATCATGCAGAGATATTTAAACAGTGAACAAAAAGACAGTGGCGCCCTTTTTTAAAACTGTGCTGTTATTTTGTTCCCTTTTTAGTAATGCCTTTTTAAAAAAAATCGTTTATATACCTTTTTCTAGATTTTTGAAACATCACAATAAGAATGTCATCGTAATGACGATAATAATAACGATAACAGTAAAGACAATAATAGTAGGAATAATTAATAAACTCAGGACATGTGTAGCCTGGAGCAAAAAATCTTATAATAATAACAAACATTATCATTGTTATTGTCACTAAGACAACGATATTATTGTTATCATTCAAACAATATTCTTATTAATTAATGGCTTCATAAAAGCTGAGAACTATTATTCTAATAAGATGATTGTATGATTATTATTATTACATATCAAGATTACGATTATTCATGTTATTTTTTATGAAGACTATACTATAATAAAAACAACAACAACAACAATACTAATCATAATCAATATAGAACCGCAATGACACAGATACTAGATAATCCCTTTTATCCATATATATCGTCATTTTTTTTTATGTTCGGTATTATTATTATCTTTATTGTTGTGTCTCGTTCTCCTTTTGCCCCGTCGCGCAGCCTTAGCAAGAAAGAGTACAAACAACTGATCGGTAATGTGTACGACGTACTCGAGGCACACCAGCGTCTACTGAGCAATTTGGAAGCAACCGTGTCCCAGGGGCCAGACGCCCGGGTGGGCAATCTCTTTCTGATGCTAGCCCCGAGGCTCAAAGCCGTTCACACCGCCTACTGCGCCGGACATCCACAAGCGGTTTGCATTCTGGACCGATACAGGTGCGGAGTATTTTTTTTTAAGCTAAATCTTAACGGAAGTTTTTGCACGTGCGCTCTGGAATTGGCACGTTTATAATGGGGGAAAAAAATGTTGCAGGGACGAGTTGAACGAGTTTATGGAGCGAAGCGGCGCGGTGACGCCCGGTATATTGGTGATGACGACCGGGCTGAGCAAGCCATTCCGAAGACTCGACAAATATTCCGCCATGCTCCAGGAACTGGAGAGGCACACGGAGAAGAATCATCCCGATCGGGGCGACACGCAGCGCAGCGTTTCCGTGTACCGGGAAATCTCGGTTGGCACCTTTGAATTTTAGTCCGCGTTTGTTGAATTTATTTTTACAAATTCTCTGTTGCAAATTATAATCAAGGCTCTAGGCTGTAAAACCATGGAATGAAAAATCTATTTATTAACGGGGTCATCCCACATGACAGCTATTATTTAGCTGTTTTTGGAATTTTTTTGATGAACCATTAAAACACATTATTTTTGGATTTTTACAGTGCCTCCGAATTTTTTCAAACAAAAATAACGAGTTGAATCGACTTTACACCGTTCTAAAGACACTGATGTGTAAAAAAAAGTTGTTTGACAGCTGTCATGATTCCCGACGTTTTGCTAACCTGATATTAAAAAAATCGAACAGCATTTTATTTTGTAGACAAAGTGAAAAAGTCGAAAATTGAAATATTTAAATTTTTGAAAACGAAAAATTGAAATGAATCAAAAACCAAACGGCACTTTAATTTGTAGTAAAGTGAAAAAGTCGAAAATTGTAATTTTGCTATTTAAAAAAAGTTAAGTTTCAAGTTTCGTAATTTTTGTTTCGAATTTTTCCAGCTTAAAAAAACTATCGCAGATAGAAATATTCTAGTTCGGGCGATAACTATAGATGTGCTGACTATACCATGAAAATTTGAGCGTAATTCGTTTAACCCTTTGAAGCATAGATTTTTTCCTTACGTGCAATCAGCTCAAAAACTTTGTACTCGATGGTTTTCGGGGTCGCTGATTACAAATCTGCACTCGAAATTTGGAAATTCAAGATGGCGGATCCAATATGGCGGACCACAAATGCAAAAATCGTTTGATGAAAACAGAAGTTGGTACTCGGGGGTTTTCGGGGTCGCTGATTACAAATCTGTACTCAAAATTTGGAAACTCAATATGACGGGCCAAAATGCTCAAAGTAGCTTGATGTAGATGAAACTCCATATGCAGGGGTTTTTTGAGTCGTTGAATTCGAATCTCAGTCCAAAATTGAACAATAAAAATTCCAGTTCCAATATAGGATAATGAAACACAAATCTGGCTTGGTCACTGATACTAATCTGAGCTTATAATTTAAAAATAAATCGCAATTTGTTTTGCGGCCTACCACACCTAAAACGATTTTAGTCTTTAGGTACAAATAAATATGAAAAAGTGAAAAAAAATATAAAAAATAAAACAGCAAAAAAATATATAAAATAAAAAAAGTAAAAAAGTTTTAAAAAATAAAAAATTTGGGGCTAGAAACTCGCTACGTCCTTGCCGTTAGCTCCGGGTAATGCTAAAAGCGGAATTCTATTAGAAATTCAGTATAACAGAATCAACATATTGAGCAACTCCGATGTTTTAGTAATTCCAGTAAAATCTTCGGGTTTGGTCCGCCATATTGGATTCGCCATTTCGAATTTCTGAATTTTGAGCTCGAATTCGTAATCGGCAACCCAAAAAACGTCTCTGAATTCATTTTTTGTGCATGGTTTACCTGCTATATTAGGCACAATTACATTTATTGTCTAAAAAACGTGCTTTTCTTTGTACTGTAGTGATGATCAACATCCACTAAGTGCAACATAAGCCCTTAATAGTGATATTGTAGTAACAATTGATCTCCTAACATCCTAAATATACATTTACATTCGTCGTTATGCGCTAAAAAACTTTTTCATTCAAGAAAAACAGAGTGGAAGTAGGTGACATACCAGTACGTCACTATGCTTCAAAGGGTTAATAGATTTAGAGACACGATGGAAGCCAATTTGAGAGATACAGTCTTGAGAAAAACTCGTTAAAAAGTTCAAGGACGATTTACACAAAGAAAATGTTGACTCTCCACTAATCTGCTATGCCAGTCCATATAACACGCGCACATTTTGTGCCATTTGTGCAAAAATAATTTTTTCGCCTTCTTAAAACTGTGACATGAGATGACCGTCTTAAATTTCATGCTTTTGCGGACAGCTTAAAAGATTTCTCACTCGCTCGATCGCTCTCTCTCCCTCTCGCAGGAGCGATGCGCCTCCACAAGAAAACAAAGGGAGCTGGCACTGCACGTGCTGACGAGCGGTATAAAGGGCTGGGAAGGAGAGGAGCTCAACACCCTGGGTGACATTCTTCACGTTGGTCCGGTAACACTCGCTGTTGGTACCGAAAGACGGGACAGATACTTCGTTCTATTTCCGATGACGCTTTTGGTGCTCAGCACTAGTCCGAGAATGAGCTCTTTCGTCTACGAGGTAAATTTTCAATATCACTTCTATTTATCATTGCTACAGTTATAATTATCATTTTTATTATATTTATAATGATAATTAATATTATGATTAATATTATGTTTATAATAACAATTATTGTTATAATTAGTACTATTTTTATGTTTATAGTAATGATTATCGTAAGTACGATTATTATAATGTTTATAACAAGTATAATTGTTATCATAGGTATTTTTTGTTATTGTTATTTTTCAGGGCAAATTACCGTTAACCGGTATCGACGTAATGGCGGTGGCAGATACGGAAGACGTCAGAAATGCTTTCGAAATTTCGGGTAATTTTCTCGTTACTTAATAACAACCCGTCATCAGTAATAATAAAAGTAAAAATAACGATGATGATGAGAGCAATAATAATAGTAGTAAGAGGGGTGGCTTGGTTCCGCCGGCACCTTGCCAGCAGACTCCGTCGCTCGGCTGCCCAAGTCCCGACGTCGGCGGGCAATCAGGGCTGCCGAGCAGACTATCCTGACCCGGCAGCACGTAGACGGACCCATGCACGATGTTTTTCCACCACATCGATGAGCAAGGACTGTCCGCCCAGCTCACCTTTTCCTTCTTGCGTTCAGTTGGACTGATGTCCGAGACCGAAAGGGTTTATCTGCGCCTGCCAAGACGGCGTTATCAACACCCTAGTCTATCGCATTATGGCTCACCCTCGCGTTATCTCTCAGCTTCTGCCGACCATTTTGTGTCGTGCATGCAAACAATCGCCGGACACACTAATGCATCTACCGTCGGTCTGCCTGGTATATGCAGTTTCCGGGTATATCAATTGCCATAACGCGGCCCTAAGGGTATTGCTATCTACGGCACTCTTATCGGATAGACCGGCCTTATTTACCAGGGGATATTGAGTCCGTTGTCGTGGGCGAGAGGTGCAAGATTTATTGAAACTTCTCCTGGTGTTGTCCTCGATTTCGATGACCAGACGAAATACGTCATTAAGTTCTCGGCCCCGGCCGAAGTGAACGTGTCGCGAAAGGAAGAGGAGAAACGGTTCAAGTATCAGCCTCTCCGGGCCGAGCTGTGTCGTCTCCGCCGAGAATTCATGGCGACTCCCGTTGTTCTCATGATCGGCGCGGTTGGGGGGATGAAGAGTCTTTTGTCTGAGGCCTCGCCGGCACACCCGTGTGCGAACCCAGTGTCCGGTTGCTAGCATGTCGGATGCAGAAGGCGGTCATCCTTGGATCCCTCCGTTTACTCAGTCAACAAAATTGTGGACTGCGGTCGCCGCTCACCCCCTGGCTCGAAGAAGCTGCTATCGCAAAACGAAGTTAAACTTTGCTCGCCCTTTTGACTGGGCGGCAGCCCAGGTGGTTTAGGAGGTCTCGACTGCCGCCTAGCATTATTGTTCCGGCCTAGAATAAGATCGAGCTCAACCCCCGGGTATAGGTGAATATTTCAATAACGGAGTAATAAATCGATAACAATAATAACAATAACGATGATAGTAATAATGGAGCATGCGCGTTGAGCTTGCGACATTCCGAATAGGCCACCCTGTATAAACAAACGTTTTTGAGGGCCTTAAAGAAAATAGACAACAATAAATAAGTTTAAAAAATGGAATTGTCCGGGTTGGTTTGGCTTTAAAACATGTCAAAACGTTAAAAATAGTGGTTACATCAAGAAAGTATTGTTGGGGTTGAAATTGTCGAAAAAAATGGTTGCGCCTTGTTTGGGTTTAAAACATTTTAAAAAAGGGTTTAAAAAGAAAAGTATTGTTTGGGTTTAAAAAGTTTAAAAAAGAAAATTGTGTAGGTTTGGTAGGATTAAAAACATTGGAAATAAGGGTAAAAGAAGTTGGTCGGGTTCGTTTGGGTTCAAAACATTGACAACAAGGTTTAGAAAATATAGTTTGGGTTTAGAAACCATTTCGCGAAACGACGAATCATCGATCGGTTATATCGCAGCCGCTAATCAACCAATTAAGATTTATAACCAGTGTTCCGGCTCGGATTCTGATAGACTTCGAGAAGCCTTAGAGATAGACTTAGAGACTTAGAGAAACTTATTCGGCCATGTGAAGCTGATGAGAAAAACACTAGGGGGGGGGGTTATCATGGGTTTTTTTGCAGAATATCTTTATGAAGAATCAATTTTGAGCAGGTGGGACTGGGATTTTTCAAATCAGCGACCGATTTCGCGTCGGATAGGGTCTTTGGAATCCAAAAATAGACATTTTTTATTTCGCCTACCATACAGCCGGTTTTGCACAAAAGGGCGATTCTGAAGAAGCCAAAACGCGAAAAGATGTATTGCCGATACTCCGGATGGGTTAAAAAAGAATTGTTTTGCGTTTAAAATGAAAAAAAAATAGAGCTATTTGGGTTTGAAACATGAAATATAAGGTTGAAAAAAGGCATTAGGTTGATTACGCTATATATAATATTATATAGCGGATAACGCGATATACAAATAGTAAAAAGTGACGTGTTGTTCGGATGTCCCGACAGGTCCGATGATCGAGAGCATAGCGGTCTCGTGCCCGAGCAGGGATGAGCGTCAGCAGTGGATCGAGCTCCTGAGCCAGGAGGAGAATACCGTCCCGAGAACGACTGAGATACCGTGTCACGTGAGTTTCTTAGCGACGTGTCGGGGTCCCGTTTACGGACGTTTATCCCGGCACTATGCGAGGCTAGTACGAAAAAAAATAATAAGCCCGGAGCTGGTGAAGAGGCTCCTCTATCTCCAGTACGTGTACAAGCCGGATTTGAGTACGGTCAGGATGCGCAAGCGCAACGAGATAACCACGTACGCGATTTTCCCGAAGAGAAGATCGAGCGAGATGGCTTCGAGCGTCGAGGATGCGGACGAGATGATACTCACGGTACCGGAAGTGAGAGAAAAACGCTCGATAATGAAGTCGACGATTATGCTCGACGTAAGATACGCGTGGGATCACGAGGAAACGACGAGGCCGCAGTCGTCGTTTCCGGAAGAAGGAAACGACGACGAGGAGGTTGCGGATGCTCCGGCCGCCTCGAGGAGCCTCCCGGGTCACGTGACCGGGGAAAGAAGGCTTCGGGACGAGGCCACGAGTGACGACTTCGAGCACTGGAGCGAAGCCCTCGAGTCCTGGCGATCCTGTCGCACTGTCACCAATCTCGTCGCCATCGACGAGGACCAACCGATCAAGCATACCGGAAGTGGCGATCTCCTGACGTTTCCGGCCACGAGCCAACATTCCCTCGACTCCGGCATGGCCGAGAGTTGTCGCATGAATTCCACGGATCTCAACTCCGCCTGCTACAGATATCGTCACAGGCTCGGCGAAGACAGACTAAATGGTGGCTTTCTCACGAGCGACACCGAGAGCGACAATTACGAGCATCAATGCATATGCAGCTCGCCGTTTGGCTCGACCCCGAGAACGAGCGGAACGAATTTACTCGCGAACGCCATTTATTTACGCGAGAACCATTACGCGCCCTGCAAGACTTCCGGCCAACCGGAAGTGCCAGCGCACATAGCAACGGGCAATTTGCGCGCAAACGTAACTCACGACAAACGCAATACCGTGCCGTTGGTGACGGAAGTCAAGAACAACCGCACACGGCCCGGTAGATACGCAACGAGCGCAACGAAAAACACCCACGCGGAAGCCCCTCCGAGTCAGGAGAAAATTTACACTTCCGGCTTGTACGCACACTGGTGGCTCAAGAAAGATATTCCGGGAATATCTGCGATCACGGAACAAGGCAAGCTCCCCATGGCATGGCTGGTTTTTCTTTACGGTTTTTTTTTCTCTTTCTTTTTATGTACAGAGTGTACTAGACACGTTGGGGCGAAGATATATCTCGCGAGGAATGCGTTTTAGGTGAAAAAGTTTCATAATTTTGAGTAACGAAAATGATGGTCGTGATTACTTTCCATTTAGTGGGTATTTTCAAGGTTATCGCAAAGTCAACTTCAGTTTTTCAACGGGAACCGATATTTTGTCTATTTCGGAATCATTCTCCGCGTGAAATAGCAGGTAACTTTTGGCTGAAACTTTTTTCCGTTAGACCCCAATTTTTTTAAAGATTTTCGGTATTAAACCAAATAGATGGTCCGTAACATCTTTAAAAATTGAATTCAAGGAGGAAAAAACGTTTGAAACTAAAGTTACCCATTTATGTACGGAGGAAATTCATCCGAAATAAAAAACATCGGTCCGTACTCAAAAACGAAAGTTGACCTTAAAAGTTGCCAAAGTCATCATTTCTGTTGTTCGAAAGTGTGAAACTTTTGTTCTGGAGAGCTTTTATCCTAAAGGGCAACCCTCGGGATATTTGGTAGTACCAACGCGAATGGTACACTTTGTATGCAGGGTGTCCCGGTTTTTCGAGGGGGGCCGAGAAAAAACGAACGTCAGGATATCCTTCGTAACGGGACATCCTGCGTACTTGATTTGTATTCGATGAGAGTTTACCGAGTAACAGTTTCGCTACTAATTATATCTCACTTGATTTGTTTTTTTTCTTATTTATTTTCTTCCTTAATTTGACAATCATGAATTTTCTTCAACTACGCTTTACTACGATCCACAGCCATGTTGTGAGAAGTATGCTTTTGCTGTGACATTTTTCGTACTAACCTCCAACGCCCAGCCCCGTCCCAATAATACAGGATGATCGGTGGAAAAAAAAAAGATTTTTTTATCGGACAGGAACGGAAGGTTGCCTATCGGGAAAAAATAACCGTGACACCTGGTGGCAAAATATTGAGTAATGGAAAACATTGGAAAAAAGATGGACGCGGCTTGATGCACGTACAGTTATTTATAAGTTGGTGCAATAGAATTATTACGATGAAATATATGATATATAATTGTTAAAATTTTTTTATGATTATCAAGTATTTGTTATTATTATTATTATAAATACTATAATTGAATTATTATTTGAAAATGATCATAATAATAATCATTGGCATTTTGAATTATATGGCCAAATTTCTAGTGACTTTTCGAAAACGTGCGATTTCTAGCGTTGTTCGTATAAGAGTGAAATTGAAATTTCGCGCGATCTTCACCGACGGCAGTGCCACCAACGGTCATTTGGTTCGCTCGGCCGGTCATTTTGCCGACCGCCACGGCGAGTCGATTTTGAGGTTACCTAACGATCATATGAATGTCGTAAATTTATCGTTTCTCTCGATCGTGCAACGAGTTGCGTGAAGTAGTGAAACTATGAAATGGCGGTGAATTTTTTTTCATCCATTTACAACAAACCAGTGTCTATTATCTCTATTATCGTTGCGATTATTATTTGAAATTTCCAAGGATCGTCTCTCCGTATTCGACCGCCAGATGTCGCATTCCCAAACCGTTTCTCCCGACACGGGCGCTTAATATTATTCGTTAATTGCATTACTTTTTCTATTTATCTTTTGTTTTTCTTTTCAAATATTTTTGCGCGCAGACGAGCAATCAGTCGAACGGAAAGGGCCAATCGTCGGGAGCGGAACATTGTTCGTCACCAGGGATTAAAACCCCGTGGAGTTTAGCTTCGTTACGACCGGCGCCGCCTCTGTACTCGCTCAAGATTTATGGAAAAAGTGACAACGCAGAAGCCGCACGAACGCCACGTAGCCTCAGTCAGTACCTTCCTTTTTTCGTCGTTGTATTTCGATCATTTTGAAAAATTGACCAGCTTTTGCCAATTATTTTCATTTGTTTACAAATTATTGTTTGTTCACGAGTTATTTGCTTTCTTTGACGCATTATCTTTTTTATTTGCAAACTATTTTCTTTTAATGAAGTATCTTCACTTATTTTCGAATAATTTGTTGATTTATGAATAGAACAAATTAACGAATTTTCTTCATATTGTCATACCAGTTATTTTTTTTATTCACAGATTATTTTTTCTATTTACAAATGCTCGGGCGTTTTTTAACTACCCTGTAAAAGCAGATTTGATCTAATAACTTGCGTAACCGCAGATGAACGTCAGTTCGAGGATGACGCCATAATATTGAAGGTCATCGAGGGTTATTGCCTGACGGTCAATGCCAGGTTTACCGTGCATTCTGGTAAGATGTTTTCTCCTCTTACCTCTTGCTTTTTTTTCGACTCGTTGTTCTGGTGATTCGGCTTAGAAAAAAATGATTTTCTTTTTGTCGTTAAAAACATGTAACATTCGATCGCCCGTGCACTTAATCGTGAAGCTTAAACAAAAAAAATTATCTCGAACGATTTTGCACTGTGAATATTTCAAAAAAGCGACACGATCTAAATCGTTTCGAAAAATTGACGTTTTTGTAAAAACAATTTTTTCGAAGCATGTTTTCGTCTTCCGATAACATTTTTTTTATTAAAAAAAAAACATTCCGCCCGTTCGACTGATTATCGAATTATATATTTATTCGTAGAGAATAAATACGAACCTTTTATTCGTAGAGAATAAATACGAACCTTTTATTCGTAGATTATGCTCGAGGCATGTGTGACTAGATAAATTCGAAGCTATCTTTTTCCGTAACGCACGTGAAAACTTTGTTTTTGTTCGATGTGTGTTGTTTTTTTTACTTTGCCTTTACAATTTGTAACATTTCAATTGCTCGCGTTTTTGTTGCATGAGAGATATCAAAACCCAGAAATCTTCCCATGACTTCAGAATTAGCTGATCACATAGGTGTGTAAACGTATCTCTTGTCTCTTTCTATATATATATATATATATATATATATATATATATATATATATATATATATTGTCGAACGTGATTCCCCGAGAAGCAAACTGCGATGCTTACAATCTACAATTACATGTTACAATTTACGTTGCCTCACGATGAAAATGCATTACAATTAAAATTTGTCTAATTTGTACAATTATCATTTGTACTTGGAATTTATTGGGTGGTTGCGTATAAAACCGCCTATTTTTTAGTGGAAGAAAAGATAGTGGAGAGGATTCAGAATTCAGAAAAGATAGCGAAGAAAATTTAGCTCCTTAGAGGCAATCCAGCCAGCTAGCCATTTTTTATTCCTTCGTCTGGGACTTCACTTCGTTGCGTGGCGTGATCGTGCTGCAAAATGAACTTGTCATGGCAATTCTCCCATTTCGGCCTCTTCTCGTGTCGAGCTCGCTTGCAGTCGACTACGATCCCAGTGATGCTTTCCGACGCTTTCAGCTGCTCGTTTTACACGACAGCCCTCTTTGGGGTGTTTTTCCGCGGTCCTTGATGTGCATAGAGAAGACACGACTTTGAAAACGGACAAATTTTTGGCGTCGTACAAATGTCACCTATGGCGTTTTCCGAAGCGATTTGGCCGTGCCGTCGATGTTGACGCTTCGCCGAGTGAAAGCCACAATTTTCTGCCTTTGGGATTCTCGAAATATATCCATTTTTCATCGCCAGTAACAATTCGATGCAGGAAACTCTTTCTGTTCTGCCGCAAAGGCAAAATTTCGGAAGTGGCTCTTCGATTTTCCATTTGACTCTCAGTCAACTCATGCGGCACCCACTTTCCCTCCTTATGAATTTTTCCCATGGCGTGCAAACGTTTCGAAATACATTGCCGAGTCACATTTAATGCCTCGGCAAGTTAATCTTCTGTTTGAGTGTCATCTTCATCCAATGACGCTTGCAGATCGGCGTCCGCAAATGTTTGCGATCTTCCCGAGCGTTCCTTGTCCCCAGTCTCAAAATCGCCAATTCTGAACCGCTTGAACCAATCTTCACACGTTGTTTTTGATGGTATATGTTCGCCGTAGGCCTCCTCAAGTGACCGACGTGCTTCAGCTGCTGTTTTTTTAGGTTGAAGCAGCAAAGCAATGCTTCCCGCAAATGCTGTTTATTTGGCACAATCTTTGACATTTTCGAGGTTAGAAAAAAGGTCGTTGTGTTGCGATATTTGTTTATATTACGACTGGATATTCTTAACAGATGTCCAAGCTATAAAGACACCCAATTTTAGACCTGCACGGAGAGAATTTTTAAGTAATTTTTACTGTGAAATCACAGTAACTCGGTGACAAATGTGCAATTCTTCAGGTTTTTAGGAAATAAATTATAAATTTTCATGGAAATGAATCAAAATTTACTTTTGCGTAACAGAAATTAAAAATATCTTCCAGAATTTTTACTGAAATTAATAGTAAAATTTCATGAAACGTAAAGATTACGACAATAAGTTAAAAAAGTGCTAATATAAATGAAATTTTTCAGTGGAACATTGAGAAATTTGCGTGTTTTCCATAAAAATTTAAAAAAGGAAGCCGAAATTTTCCGTGCGTCCACCGGAAATTTACGTTCTTTATAGTAAAATCAGTTAGGGCTAGGTCGCCTGACGTACGCGTGAGCTCTGTGTGCGAGCGTGCGCATACGTGAACGCAAGCTGTGAGAGTGCTTGTATATGACGCAGTATGACGAGCACGAACGACGCCGACCCGCGTTGCTTAGCAACAGCGGTACCGCGCATGCGCATTATAGTACGAAGCATGGGCCAAGAAAGCCTCGTGGTCTCGTGCAGTCTAACGTGTTCTGCGCAGTTCTACGCAAGAAAACAAAGAAACGTGAAAAGAAACTTCGATAAAGGACGTCCACAATGGTACGGAAAGATGATATGCTAAAATAAGTAGCAATCAAGAACACAAATGTTCAGAAATACAGTATATAGAGTATTTATTTAATCATAGGGAATTCATTTTTCGCTAGGGATTTTAGAAATTTCAAGTTTGTCCAGGTTATTTTTACTGTAGTAACTTGGAATTTTTGAGGCAGCCCATTGTTAAAATTCTACATGAGAATGTGTCAGAATTTTTACTGAAAGAAATGTAAAAAATTATGCTACTTGCTTAAATTTTTACATGAATGAAAGCAAAATATTAAAAGCTAGTGTCAATTTTTGACTATGTGCACATTTGTCACCGGTTTCAAATTTTTAATGTAATTTTTACGGAGATTTCACCGTAAAAAATACTTAAAAATTCTCTCCGTGTGTATGTCGACTACATGTGTCGCTAGCGCCATCCATGTGTGAAACCCGGGAACTTAGTTGCGCACCTAGTAATGGGACTTTATGCATCATATGTAACCTGAGAAAATAGTGTACCTAACGCCATCTATTTCCAGCGGGGGATTTCATACGCTACCACCTAATACAACTACAATTTCCCAAGCAAATGGTCTTCAAAACTTCTTTCGTCCCCCAAATAACGCAAAATCCATTTTCGCAAAATCAGATAAACCCAAATGACAAAAGCGTCAAGCCCCGCATCAAGGTTTATTTTCGAGGAATCACGAGACATCGTTGCGAAACAGTTCCTTTACTCATTCAAAACGGATAATTTCATTTCGCTCGATTCCGGACGAATAAAACGTGCAACTTCAACGGCCACGAGAACAACAACGAAAATAATAACGATGAACGATAGGAAATGATAAAACTGCGGTCGAATGTCGAGAAAAATGTCGGGATCCGAAAAGAAAAATCAATAGCGAGGGCCTGCTGTCATTGGGAACGGCGAAATAACAAGGGCGTATGAATTTTCAGCTCTGTTGGATAACGAGACGACTTATATAACGCGCGATGATAGCTTATCCGTAATGAATAGTAGAGTCGATCGTTGGGATTCGTGCGAAGACAGGTACGTACCCGGTCACCTCACATGCCGAAACAAACACCAACAATAAAACACAATCGCTACAACAACAACGGCGAAGTCTCCGAAACTAATTCTGAAGTCAAAAAAAAATAAGATAACTCATATACACGAAAAAAAATCTGCCGCAGTGGCTGTATGAACACGCGTAATAGGGTTCCGTAGTCATTCATTCGTGCAATAATTTTATAAAGCGTCAATAGTGGTTTTCCGTATCTCCTAAATCTCACGATGGTCTGCATAAGTTTGGGGCCGGAAAAACTTCTCGATTTTCGATATTTTTTCCTAATGAAAGTATTGGAATGACGAGGCTGGGATTTCACAGTCAATTAATACATAGTCTTGCCAAATATGAGTTTCTTAAATTAACACATATTGCTAAATAATGTAATTATTATTATTCAAACAAAGTGCCAGCTATGCTGTATGGCCAATCGGTGTAGGTCGTTCTGGCATCTAGGCTCATCTGAAATGGATGTGTGAAAATGTACTTCTAGAATGATAATAAAATTCCCGTATGGCCGGATACGTTTCTAAAATGTTGAAAATTACAACAATGGCAAGGTGTAGAAAAAAAATCGATTTTCGATGAATAATCAACAACTTCAATAGTTTGTTATTAACAAATGGATAAACATATGGAAAAATCTGATCGTACGAGAGAAAATGTTATCGTCTATGTTCCTTTTGGATTTGAAGTGAATCGGACGAAAAGATTTTAAGATACGACTTCGTACGAAAAAATACGAAAATCGTATTTTTTAACCTTCAAGCGTACGCAGGCCCCGTAATAATTTTAATCGAAATTTTCAACAAAATGCGTAGAACTTACAATTTTTTCGGATACTTCAAATCAACGGTTGTAAATCTAGGGTGCATCACTTTAAAGTTCGATATTTCGAAAACGGGGCCAAAAAATAAGTGTTAAAACGAAACCTAAATTTGACTTTAAAACACATGTCCAATGAGCCACTACTCCATGGGGTGCACAAAAAAAATTCTACCGATTTCACCTACAGAGGAACCGTAATTTTTTTTTCATAATGTTCATACGTATCGATCGAGATTTCCGTCCGGAGCATAAACTTGCAAAATGTCATGCCTTCAGGTCGCAAACTATAGAAAATGTCAGGCTGCGACGGACGGACACAACGAAGTTGCATGGCTTCCTTGCCTGACTACGGAACCCTAATGAAAAATAGCTATAAACCGGATCGAAAAAAAAGATAAAAGAAATCGTACCCTTGATCGTTCTCCTTGTGTATCTCGGACGCAGGCGCCTGTCGGAGACTGTTGAGACCCTGAAAGCCAACATCGCCGATTTGCAGTTGAAAATGTCGCAGATCACGAGCCAACTGGACGAGGAGAGACGCTCGCGTCAGTTGCTGGCCGCCCTCGTCAAACGTAACATCGCCAGCCAGGACGCCGCTCTCGTGCCTTAGCGAATAAACACAAACACAAATATATAAGAATATATTAATAAAGAAAACACCGTTTCCGGACAATTCATCAAATCATTGACGAAACATCGAGGGACCAATTTCCATTTTTTTTTCCCTCGATAATTGACGCTTCGTATATTTCCAATAAAAATATTTCTTAGCTCACTTTTTTCCGTTTCTCTTGTTACCGCTGTTTATTTTGCTGCTCCAGCCTTTCGACGATCGAGCACTTTTCTCGAGACCGTGATAAGAAAAACGAAAAAAAAAAACAAATGCTCCCCTAGTCTACATTAAAGGTGCCCAAAGTTGAATGCAAAATTAATAACTATTGTTATTATTAATCGTTGAAATTAATAGTGTTATTAGTATTAGTAAGAATGATAAAAAATATGATGAAAATAATAGCAATGATCGTTATTATTATTATTACGTCTATATTCTAATACTATTGGGTTGATAAAAAAGTTTTGTCGCAATAATTTCAATATAATTTATTTATTTATATATCTTATACAAAACATTTCTAATCAACAATATATTCGCCATCGGTTTCTATGACACTCGACCATCTAGTTGGCAACTCATTTATTCCCTTTGCCCAAAACTGCGGCGGCTGGGACTCAAAGAAATTTGAAACATCCCTTCTGAGATCGTCGACGTTTTTGAAAGCATCGTTTGAAAACATCGAGACAGTTAACGTGTGACAGATCGTGTGAATCGGATTTATTCAAACCAAAACTGTAAGTTCCTGAATAAACTTACCTTTATTCTTTTAATAATAACTCTAAGATGGACAAATTTTTCTTATTTGTATTTTCGTGCAGTAAACATAAAAAGCAAAGTAAAAAGAGTATAACCTAAATGTAATCTAAAAACACGCATGTAATGTTCAATATTTTTTGCTCTCCGATATTTCAGGGACAAAATTTCAAGTGGGAAACAGAATTCTCGAGAGTGTTCAATAATTGGGACATGCCTGTTCCATATTAGGGACAAAGGCACTTCTAGTGTTCAATAATTGGGACATTTGTATGCTTCACATTGTTATTCTTTTTTTTCATTTGAAATCATTTAAAAATTATGTAAAGGCTGATGTTTCGAAAGTCAAAATATCAAAGTATCATTTGAACATGAAATCGATGGTTTTTCCTTGATTTTCGATTTTTTCCTCACCGAATTCAATCCCCCAGATCCTTAGCTGTTCAATAATTGGGACATTTACCTTAGGCATTCATATACAGGGTGTCCAATAGGAAGTTGCTGAAACTAATCGACTGTCATTTTAAAACACGTGCACAGACTCAGAAAAGCCAAATTGCTTTAAGGCGTTACCCCCACTTGTAGCGCAAAAAAAAGGCCTTTTTCATGAATTTTTTTAAAGAAAACTAAAAACTTTTTTAATCGATCAATATACCATCTTAAAGAACTCATCTTGAAGAACTTTCAGTAATTTTTTTATTGAAAAATATTACACTGTTTAGTGGCAAATGGCCGTCAATGAAATAATGTTTTTATATACACGGTTTGCGGTGACCAACATTGCGGCGAAGTGGATCATCTGAAAAAAAAAATGCGGATGGATTTAGTCAAATATAAGTATAAACTAGTCTTTAATAGAAGGATTTTAAAAAATATTCATTTTTCCCAAAATGGCGGACAGTCAAAGTTAATGGTTTGATTTTAACGAAAAAAACGGCCGTTTTTTGGCTATAAAACGGCCATTTTTTTCGAAAAAAAAAATCGAACGATTAAAGACTACATTTTTATGTATTAAATAAGCCTGTAAAATTTCAAGAAGATCGGTTCATTAGTGTTCGAGTAATCTTGGTCACCGACTTCAGAAATGCCATTTTGAGAAAAACACGTTTAAAGTTTCAATTTCAGTTTACACGAAGAAAATATTTTTTTTTGTAAACTTACATAGAGTCATCTATTCCGGGCCCATACAGAAGTTCTTTCGCCGACGATGCCGCTTGCAAAACGCAAATTTGGTGTTGCCTTCGTAACATTCTTCCTTCACGAGTGCTCTCGGCCGCACGTCTCTCTGCCAGTGCAATCCGTGCTTCGTCCATTTTATCAGCGTATTCGTGCGCGTTGTGTCCACAGCTCACTCCGATTGAGTTCAAATAAAATAATAATGATTTTGAACCTTCGTTGAATAGTCCAACGGCAATATAAGCTGCTAAATTTACAACGATTGCTCTACTCGAGACGATTTTTGGGCTGATTTTCCAAATAAGTTGGTTGAAGCTTTCCTTGTTATTTTGATTGAAGCCACCGACGCATCTTTCGAGTAAAGTTTCCTTACTCAGATCGTTGTATATAGGTCTGACGGCTCGGTAAGAAACCTTGGCATGTCCATAAGTCCGCAAAATTTTTGTGCTCCAGCCAATCCTATGCCGAGAACTCGCATGGTAAATATAAATCGACGATTTATTTCATACGAATGTTCCAAAAAAGGAGAAGATGGTATCAAATTATCTGCACATGAGTCACATTTCACAACGATTTTGAAGCCTAGTCCTCTTGCACTTGCCGTTTCAAATGTAATATTTCCATTACACGTTTTGCACTTCACTGAATTTGAAATAGCAGCAAACACAACCCAAAAGTTCAAAATCCGATATTCAATATTAGGACTTTGATTCACAGTCATATCAATATTATTTTTCAGTTTCTTCGCAGACGTGCTGAAACTTTCAGTTTCCGTTTCGGCCAGGTTGGGGTCAAAAACACCCTTCCTTTTTTTTTGGTCGAGATTTCCGTACATTATCACTGCTTCTTGTTTATCGCGAACCTTTTTTTCGATCCATTTTTGAATGTAAAATGATTAAAAACTGCGCCTATAATATTATGAACGGCGGAATATACGTCTCATATAGTCGAACTTTCGAGCTACACTGACGAGCTTAGACCATAACAGACAACGAAAATACGTTTTTATAAATTCCAGTCTATTATATGAACTTTGTGAATGCCAGGTACACGGCCGTTTTCATCGAACAATGCATTGAAGGTCGGAGGGAAGGTCGAGCGCGGCAGACGGCAGACTAGCCGGTCGTTTACACAACGGATTCTTCTCTTTCAACGCTCATATCTCAAAAAAATGCAATTATACTTTAAAAAAATGCAATAAAAAAATCGATTTTTTCCAAATCGCAAGTGGGGTAACCCCTTAAATAGAGGAAACTCTGCAGTTTTAAACGCACATAAATAAAACCCAGTCAAATATTTTTTATGCCAGTTTATTACATCTTATAAAAATAACGAAAAAGTACAGTAATTAATGATAGATATTTTCAAAGTGCGAACCGTTAGATTGTGCACAAAAATCAATTCTCTTTTAAAAACTGTGAAAAACTGTGTCCAACATATCGTTCGTAATGCCGCGAATCACTTCCTGGATGGCCGCGATCAGTTCTTCTACTGTGGTGGGGTTTTTAGCGTAACAATGATCTTTAATGTAACCTCACAAGAAAAAATCACAAAGGTTCAGGTAGGGTGAGTACGGAGGCCATTTTAGTCCGCCTTGAGCAAATTTAGGGTACCCCAGACCGATTACTCGAGTCTCGAGTTGTAATGATGATTTGGTTATTTTTAATGCTTAAGCAGCTTTCCGAATCGAATAATTTGGATTTTGTTTGAAATAATTCTCAACTTCGTTGATCTTCTCTGGTGTAATCACCGTAACAGATGGACCTGGCAACTCGTGTCTACGGTCCTAGAGTGTACCATACTTCACGAAGTTATCGACTACCCTACAAAAGTTAACGTAAAATTACTTCAATGCAGTTTAACTGAATTGAAACACAAGTTGTGTGATAGATGAATGTGAATAAATATTAAATTCTTACCTTTTCAGAGTGTTTTCGCTGGCAACTCTATGAGTTCCAAACTTAGTACGAAACCCTCTATATTTAATACGCTCCGTTCTGGCTATGCCTAAGTATTTGTGATGGCGCTCGCTGCCGCGTGCGGATTTTGGTCCGCTACACGTTAGCTCTCATGCCTTTAAGGGCGGGGTAAAGTTAATTCGGCGAAAAAAAGGCATGTTTTTAAGATTTTTTTTTGGCGTAACGAATAGTGTTCGTTTATTGAAAAATTTATATATAATAAAGTAACATTTGAACAACATTCTCCTAAATTTGCATTGCAAAATATTCAAAATTGAGCGAGGGAAAATTAAACCCCGGAGGCGCCTCGAAAAAAAGTTGGTTTGCGGTGTGCACCATAACTCGCAACAGAATCATCTGAAACAAAAAATTCAAAATGCTTTTGTTAAAGGAGATGTTTCTCGAGGTAATAACGGGAGGATTTTTTTTCCGATTTTTCGTAGCACTTGGGAGCCAAAAACCCGATTTTCGCTAAAAAAATCGGCTAATTTGTTGTTGAAAAATAAGTAATTATTTAAAAAAACAAAAAAGCTCTCGACAATACCTGGTGAATTATGTGAAGAAGTACTGCGAAAAATTTCAAAGCGATTGGTCCAGTAGATTTTGAGTTATCGTGCACACGGACTTCAAATATGACAAGTCTCAGAAAAACGGTTTGAAAAACGCAGAAGAGTTTGGTCGCTTAGCGCTCATTGCACATAAGTTTGAGAACACTTCTCGATTGCATAAAAATTTGAGAAAATTCATGTATATTAAAGGTAATCAAAAGATTAATTTTGCATAATAATAATTCCAAAATGTTATTAACAAAATGATGAAAAAAAAAAATTTAGTGAACAAATTTTCCCGCAACCCAATTTTTTTTCGTGATTCGTTCATTTTTCTGAATACGTATGAATTTTTTCAGATTTTTCAATTATCTTTGAATTTTTAGAAATCCAAAATAAAACTCGATAATTTTCTTATACTCACTCAAAGTCGTCGATGCCAGGTTGTCGGGCCCATTCGTGAGAACTTGTCCCTGTACTGATTTGCATCTCTTCCATAAAGGCCAACAAAGTGAAAGAACCTTCATTTTAAGTACATGCAGCTACATAAGCTGCAATTTCCACAATTGTAGAGGTGCCACTGACTGACTTTGGAGAGATTTTCCAAATAAGTTGATTGAGACTCTCATTATTATTTTGCGTGAAACCTCCAAGCATCGCTGCAAAAGTGCGTCGTTGCTCAAGTCACTATAAATGGGCTCAATGGCTTCCAGAACGTCAGTAGGAAGGGCTGTGTAGCTGTGTTTGAATGATTCTAGAGCATCTGCAGCTGCAGCTTGCTGCCATTCGCACCAGGAGTCTTCGCCGCTTGGGCATTTCTCGTGCTGTGGGTTCTCGTCGGTTAAATTGTAGTGATGATAAGTTGCCCATACGGCTTTTTTCATCTTCTCAACTGAATCATAATTACGGCGAATAGCTAGTCCATAGTAAACAGTCAATTTATCAATCATTTTAGCAGTGAGCTTTCCTTTGCCAGAAAGGCTTTTTCGTTTTACGATCTTTCCGGCCTTGGTTTTTGTGTCAACTACGCTTATTTTGACTAGTCCACGCAGACGTGTTTCCATTCTCTTTTGGACATGTCCTATGCATTCTTTCTTGTTTATCACAAAATCTTCACCATAAGGTTTTGCATTGACAACGCCGCTGTACGTCTTTGAGTCACCGTCTCCGATGTAGTTACGATATTTCACCCCAAGATTTTCCATCGATCGTTCGAACCTTTCTATAATTGGTGATACCTCCATGTTTCCAGAGGGTCCCTCATGGTTGGCTTTGCAATCACCGCTATCCACATGCTCTTCGTACCACGCTTCGTATTTGGCAGAATCCAATTTGTTTTTCCAAGTCTTACAACCGTGGCAGTAACTGCTTTTTACAAAAATGTCAAGTACCTTTCCAGTACAATATCCAATTAGAGAAGCAACGCCAAATAACGAAGAGAATCCTCTTTTTTTCCAAGTGCCGTCGCCTGATACAGTCAATTCTGACGTTTCTTCTACATTATTTGCTTCAGACATTGCTTTTTTCTCTTCTTGTGCAGCCGATGCGAAGAACTTCTTGGCCAGATTTTGTATCGCTTCACAATGTTTTTTCATATATATATTATAGGCAGGTTTCGATAAGAAAGCACTCGCCAAATCCATTAGTCCGCAGAACTTATTGCATCCGGCTAAACCTAAGCATAACACTCGCATTACGAAAGCAAATCGATAATTGACATCGTATACACCACTGTCTATTCTTTCACTTGATGGAATGTAGTGAGGCTGTTTACACTTTTCACATGTAACCTTGATCTTGAAAGCAAGACCTTTTTTGCATGTTTGAAATGTAACTTTTCCATCACACTTCACACATTTGACTACAGTAGCAATAGTCGAAAAAACAAGAACGAAATCTATCATTCGATAATGTTTTTGGATGTTTTTTACCACCCCAGCGGGATTATTTTTAATTTTTTTCGCTGACGCGCTATTAGCTGACGGTTCGTCGTTTTTACGCTTTTGAGGAGGCACTTTTTTTTCGGTCGGCACAATTGCCCAATACCGTTCTCACGATCTTGTCTGTTTATTTTTCGAGCCATTTTTCTTGGTACGAACACGAACGAAAACGGACTCAAACTGTTAGTGTGACTTGCTACTGCTCAGCACGGCATACAGCGGTCAACTGATGTGCAGACTAATGTGTATACTAATACACACCATGCCTTGAATATATATAACGGGACCGGAACAGGCCCGTTTATCAAGAAATTTATTCGGGGTCGAAAAATACAATAGCGCGCCGCCCAGGTATAAAACCCGGCATGGAGCAATAGACGCTCAAATACTCATAACTTCGTCAATTTTACTCCGATCGACTTGAAATATTAACACAATATTCTTGATATATTATGCATTCATTTAAAAAAAAAAATTTTAATGAAAAAAAAAATGTAATACTTTACCCCGCCCTTAACGTCGTCTTCGTGTGGTTGCCTTTTTATTTTTATGCTGGATGAGAGAATTTGAGTATGGGGTATTCGGATTATGCATTATTCTCCGTAAAAATCTTTAAATGTCGTAGGTTCTCTGCGTAAGGAATGTACTTACAGAATCTCGAAGGTTCATTTTTTACCCCTCGTCTAGTTATAGAGCCAAAAGAATAAAAGCCCTTACTATATAAAGATTGAACGCCCGACCCTAAATGTCAGTGGTCGCGCGAGCAGCTGGGTTAACCAACTTGGTACGGCAGTTGACGGTTACAAAGGCTTTTATGGGAAAAAATCCAATTGATACAAAAAATAAAACGTACCGACACCGTGCTCTTAAAAAGGAAAACATGCGTAATGCTCTTCCAATAAGGAATATGTATTTAACATTGTTGTAATGTAGAGCTCGGCTTCATATGCTGTCGCCTTTGTTCTGGTCATTCGTGAAATACTAATAATAAGTTATAGCTATACGTGCCACGTTTCGGACTTGCGTTGAGCATTAAGTTGTCTTAATTACGAGTCATTTTCCGCCCTTCACTCGACCATTTTCTCAGAGCAAACAAGTTTCTAAAGCACAGCCGATACTTATCCTTTGCATCGACATTGTACTTAATGGTTCTCCCCGGCTACTTTCAGACCGTGGTCTATTGCTCACTTGGATCTAAACGGTCATTCTGTTGCAGACAGGCAGATGTACGTTTGAATGAATTTTGGCCCTGAGAAGGGCCGTTGGATATTGCGTGTGCTTTACTTGGAGCTTGTGTATTTCGTGACTGCTTTGGTGCCTTCGCTAACGGCGTGTTTAGCGAGTTCACCGGGTAGCAGAAGTCGTACGGCGGTCTGGATTTCCCGAGACGTAATAGTGGACCTCTTGTTATAGTGGGCCAATCTTGATGCTTCAGCAGCGATTCGCTCGAAGATGTCATTGACGAAGCTGTTCATTATACTCATCGCTTTACTCGACACTCCAGTATCAGGATGAACTTGCTTCAACACTTTGTATATGTAGATAGCGTAGCTCTCTTTCCTCTTACGTTTTTTCTTCTTGTCACTTTTGGTAATGTTCTTCTGGGCTTTTCCAGCTTTCTTGACGGCTTTACCACTTGCTTTAGGCGGCATGGTGAGCGAAATGGAAACCTTGAATTTACAAGTCGATATAACTTCACTGAGCAAGGCTGACAGATGAGTGTGACTTAACCGGGGGCCGACGCAGTTTTAAAGCGAAATGATCCCTACCGGCGCTCAAATCGGATTACTTGTGACGCGTCATTGGCGTTCGGGGCGGGGCTAAGTTCAGCGTGACTATCTCTTCTGCCGCTGCTTGCTACGCACGGCTCGGCGAGCGCGGTCGAAAAAATACCCTTCAGCGCACCAATAGCATTGTACGATGCTCCGCTCATTGCAAAGACCCACCTCCCATTGGCCCGGCAGTTGGACGCTATACGATACGCTATATAGTCATAAGTCCAATTCCGCAATCGTAACTACGGTTTCGACCAATATACCTTTGGTGTTATTCGGTTAAACGCGGGGTAAAGTATTAAAAAAATTTTTTCATTAAATTTTTTTTAAATGAATGCATAATATATCAAGAATATTGTGTTAAAATTTCAAGTCGATCGGAGTAAAATTGACGAAGTTATGAGTATTTGAGCGTCTATTGCTCCATGCCGTGTTTTATACCTGGGTGGCAGCTGCGCGGCGCGCTATTGTATTTTTCGACCCCGAATAAATTCTTGATAAACGGGCCTGTTCCGGTCCCGTTATGTATATTCGAGGCATGGTGTTGTAGCGATCGATTTTAAAACCGGAATTCTGTCGAATGTCGTGAGATGTCTATTGTAAGAAATAAGTTCAAATTTCGAATTGGTCGCGCGTTGCGAACGATCGGAGTTGCGATATAACAGCAAGAGCTCGAGACGGAGCCACTGTCCTGAAAGTCGACGGCGACGCGAGAACGAAGGGTTCGATGGATCTACGGAAACACGGTACATACACTGGCTGCCGGCAAGCCTCGCATCACGACGTGTCTCTTAGACTCCGGTCCGCGAAGGGGCAACTATGAGCTTAAAAAACTGAAATCACGAGTGAAATCAACGAGCCGGAGCGGACGTTCGCCGTTTTCTTAACCTCATCCAAAGGGCACGCAGTCGCCGGGATGAGGTCCCCGTCGGAGCAAATCGAGACACGTATCCATCGGAATCGTAATCTGAGGGTCATCAACCGCCTCCAATAAAGACAACAGGCAACAAAAAAAGGGGCCTGGAATCAGCAAGGGCCAAATTCTCATCATTCGGGACCCATCGAACCAGCAGCCCCGCCGCCATCAAGACCTCCGGAAAATACGTCGTCTCAGCTAAGAACATTAGTGAATAATAGCCTGTAATTCACGGACAGAGTGAGTACGCGGCCAGAATCGAACTTATCCGCAATAAAATCATACGACCAAAGAAAAGACAGAAAGACTGTTAAGATATAATAAACAGGGGTGTATAAATTTGTTGGAAATTGCGTGTGGAATCGCGATGTGATATTATAAAGGGTGTCGAGAAGAGGGCACATGTTGGCGATCATTTAATGTTGAATAAGGCGAGAAAGGAAGGGGTGCGCGTGCCCGGAAAAACACACACATCTTTCAAAGGGTTTTATATGAATATGTAATGTAAAAGGAATATGATATATTTGATACGCAACGAGAAACTCTTTGAATATGAAGAGACAAATTGTTACAAGGGAGAATGTGATCTATGTTACATGAGAAACGAGTATAAATCTTTAAATTAATAAAAAAAACAAAAAACAAAAAGAAAAACATTATACTACAGTGTATATTAGTATACACATTAGTCTGCACATCAGTTGACCGCTGTATGCCGTGCTGAGCAGTAGCAAGTCACACTAACAGTTTGAGTCCGTTTTCGTTCGTGTTCGTACCTCGAAAAATAAGCAGACAAGATCGTGAGAACGGTATTGGGCAATTGTGCCGACCGAAAAAAAAGTGCCTCCTCAAAAGCGTAAAAACGACGAACTGTTAGCTAATAGCGCGTCAGCGAAAAAAATTAAAAATAATCCCGCTGGGGTGGTAGAAGACATCCAAAAACATTATCGAATGATAGATTTCGTTCTTGTTTTTTCGACTATTGCTACTGTAGTCAAATGTGTGAAGTGTGATGGAAAAGTTACATTCCAAACATGCAAAAAAGAAGGTCTTGGTTTCAAGATCAAGGTTACATGTGAAAAGTGTAAACAGCCTCACTACATTCCATCAAGTGAAAGAATAGACAGTGGTGTATACGATGTCAATTATCGATTTGCTTTCGCTTTGTATAGGAGTACAAGATTTATTGTGGAAAATAGTGATCTCCAGATCTATCCTTTATTTATTTTTTAATCGTTACCCATGACAACGTCCATCTACAATGCACACCCATTCACTGGCGGTTTAGTAATTTCGCTACTTATTTAGTACTTTGTCAAGTTTGATTTGTTGCAAGTACTTCAAATATTTTTTTTATCCGCAGGATTACGAAAATTAGTTTTGATAATCTTTTCATTCTACAGTCCAGCTGAATATTACAGTGTGTTGTTCAGTCATTCACTGGTCGGTTTATCCTACAGGTAATGAAAAAAGTGTACGAGTTAAGAAATCGCCAATTGGGGTTACTGTGCTTATTTATCGGCTTGATGAAGTTCGTTTTTTTCTTCTTTTAATTAGAACCATCACATCTGGTTATTTTCTACAATGCTATGTTTATTTCTTGATTTTTACATTCTAAACTAAACGAGCATTGCCAAAAAAAATGTTTAAAGATGTGAGAATGAATGGGCAAAGAAGTGTGGACAAACCTATCAATCGAAAGGAGCAACGCCTTGCGATTACAAGGCGACCAAGTAAACGTTCTAACGACGTGAGCTAGCAAAATTCGGGTACAAGATCGTAAAAAAAGAAATAAAAAAGATCGTGGGCGCACACGTTATTGAGAGTTACGTTTTCAGTATCAATTCGTACTTTTAAAATATCCATCGCAAAGTAATTCGCTTTTTCAAATGAATTTCCGTATTTCCATACAACTTTTAAGCATTGTTTCAAAACTAATTGCCCGAAATGGGTTGATTTTAGCACAATTAGTGCGCAATTATACGAAGTTCAGCCATTTACATTTAAAAAAATACTCCATCAGATCCGTGATTCTGCCTAGAAGGTTTTGTTGTGTTGCCGTTATTTATAGACTGCATTAAATTTTCAACGCGCGTGACCACGGTTGGTATTTTATTAAATGGTGCGGAAAATTACTCGCATAGTTAAAACACACAATATGAAGACAAATCGTGAGTAATGTAGGTATATTACGTTATTCTTTATGAGTCTGTTGGCAACTTAGTTTATCAACACTACATTTTGGGATCAAACAGTTATTCGCGTTGCTTTATGTTGGCCCTAAGAAGGGCCGTTTTTGCAGTGGAGGGTGACTGCAAGCACGCTCTCCTCGAATTCGCCGGGCCAGTTGGATGTCCTTCGGCATAATAGTGACTCTCTTGGCGTGAATTGCACACAAGTTCGTGTTTTCGAAAAGACCCACTAGGTAAGATTCGCTGGCCTCTTGTAGGGCCATTACAGCCGAGCTTTGAAAACGTAGATCGGTTTCGAAATCTTGAGCAATCTCTCGAAAGAGCCGTTGGAATGGCAACTTGCGAATGAGAAGTTCGGTACTCTTTCGATAGCGACGGATCTCACTCACGGAGAGCGACTGTTACAGGTCTGTATCGATGGGGCTTCGTGACACCTCCGGTTGCGGGTGCACTTTTACGTGCTGCTTTAGTTGCCAGTTGTTTCCTGGGAGCCTTGCCGCCAGTCGATTTACGAGCGGTTTGCTTGGTACGAGCCATCACTATGGATGCTTACTTTGTCTGCTAGAAGTCAATGACGCTATGTAGTCGCCGCACCGGGAGGATGACTTACAACTTCTCCGGGAATGACGAGCTGCACATCATTGGTCAGCGGAAAGTGGTGAGGGTAAGCAAGAAGTATATAAGCGTGCGAGGAACGCTGCTGAGCATAGTTCTCGCTCGATCACGTTTTGCGACTTATGGCAGTAGTCTGCTTTACAGGCTTCAAAAAATCGATTGATGGCTCGATCGATCGAACATCAGTTGGCCGCCCGATCGATCGAAAATCAGTTGACCGCTGTATGCGGTGCTGAGCAGTAGCAAGTCACACTAACAGTTTGAGTTCGTTTTCGTTCGTGTTCGTACCTCGAAAAATGCCTCGAAAAATAAGCAGACAAGATCGTGAGAACGGTATTGGGCAATTGTGCCGACCGAAAAAAAAAGTGCCTCCTCAAAAGCGTAAAAACGACGAACCGTTAGCTAATAGCGCGTCAGCGAAAAAAATTAAAAATAATCCCGCTGGGGTGGTGGAAGACATCCAAAAACATTATCGAATGATAGATTTCGTTCTTGTTTTTTCGACTATTGCTACTGTAGTCAAATGTGTGAAGTGTGATGGAAAAGTTACATTTCAAACATGCAAAAAAGAAGGTCTTGCTTTCAAGATCAAGGTTACATGTGAAAAGTGTAAACAGCCTCACTACATTCCATCGAGTGAAAGAATAGACAGTGGTGTATACGATGTCAATTATCGATTTGCTTTCGTAATGCGAGTGTTGGGCTTAGGTTTAGACGGATGCAATAAGTTCTGCGGGCTAATGGATTTGGCGAGTGCTTTCTTATCGAAACCAGCCTATAATTTATATATGAAAAAACATTGTGAAGCGATACAAAATGTGGCCAAGAAGTTCTTCGCATCGGCTGCACAAGAAGAGAAAAAAGCAATGTCTGAAGCAAATAATGTAGAAGAAACGTCAGAATTGACTGTATCAGGCGACGGCACTTGGAAAAAAGGATTCTCTTCGTTATTTGGCGTTGCTTCTCTAATTGGATATTGTACTGGAAAGGTACTTGACATTTTTGTAAAAAGCAGTTACTGCCACGGTTGTGAGACTTGGAAAAACAAATTGGATTCTGCCGAATACGAAGCGTGGTACGAAGAGCATGTGGATAGCGGTGATTGCAAAGCCAACCATGAGGGACCCTCTGGAAACATGGAGGTATCAGCAATTATAGAAATGTTCGAACGATCGGTGGAAAACCTTGGGGTGAAATATCGTAACTACATCGGAGACGGTGACTCAAAGACGTACAGCGGCGTTGTCAATGCAAAACCTTATGGTGAAGATTTTGTGATAAACAAAAAAGAATGCATAGGGCATGTCCAAAAGAGAATGGGAACACGTCTGCGTGGACTAGTAAAAATAAGTGTAGTTGACACAAAAACCAAGGCCGGAAAGATCGTAAAAAGAAAAAGCCTTTCTGGCAAAGGAAAGCTCACTGCTAAAATAATTGATAAATTGACTGTTTACTATGGACTAGCTATTCGACGTAATTATGATTCAGTTGAGAAGATGAAAAGTGCCATATGGGCAACTTATCATCACTATAGTTCAACCGACAAGAATCCACAGCACGAGAAATGCCCAAGCGGCGAAGACTCCTGGTGCGAATGGCAGCAAGCTGCAGCTGCAGATGCTCTAGAATCATTCAAACACAGCTACACAGCCCTTCCTACTGACGTTCTGGAAGCCATTGAGCCCATTTATAGTGACTTGAGCAACGACGCACTTTTGCGGCGATGTCTTGGAGGTTTCACGCAAAATAATAATGAGAGTCTCGATCAACTTATTTGGAAAATCTCTCCAAAGTCAGTCAGTGGCACCTCTACAATTGTAGAAATTGCAGCTTATGTAGCTGCATGTACTTACAATGAAGGTTCTTTCGCTTTGTTGGCCTTTATGGAAGAGATGCAAATCAGTACAGGGCCAAGTTCTCACGAATGGGCCCGACAACCTGGCATCGACGACTTTGAGTGAGTATAAGAAAATTATCGAGTTTTATTTTGAATTTCTAAAAATTCAAAGATAATTGAAAAATCTGAAAAAATTCATACGTATTCAGAAAAATGAACGAATCACGAAAAAAAATTGGGTTGCGGGGAAATTTGTCGACTAATTTTTTTTTTTCATCATTTTGTTAATAACATTTTGGAATTATTATTATGCGAAATTAATCTTTTGAGTACCTTTAATATGCATGAATTTTCTCAGATTTTTATGCAATCGAGAAGTGTTCTCAAACTTATGTGCAATGAGCGCTAAGCGACCAAACTCTTCTGCGTTTTTCAAACCGTTTTTCTGAGACTTGTCATATTCGAAGTCCGTGTGCACGATAACTCAAAATCTACTGGACCAATCGCTTTGAAATTTTGCACAGTACTTCTTCACATAATTCACCAGATATTGTCGAGAGCTTTTTTATTTTTTTAAAAATAATTACTAATTTTTCAACAACAAATTAACCGATTTTTTTTAGCGAAAATCGGGTTTTTGGTTCCCAAGTGTTACGAAAAATCGAAAAAAAAAATCCTCCCGTCATTACCTCGAGAAACATCTCCTTTAACAAATGCATTTTGATTTTTTTGTTTCAGATGATTCTGTTGCGAGTTATGGTGCACACCGCAATCCAACTTTTTTTCGAGGCGCCTCCGGGGCTTAATTTTCACTCGCTCAATTTTGAATATTTTGCAATGCAAATTTAGGAGAATGTTGTTCAAATGTTACTTTATTATATGTACATTTTTCAACAAACGAACACTTCGTTACGCCAAAAAAAAATCTTAAAAACATGCCTTTTTTTCGCCGAATTAACTTTGCCCCGCCCTTAATGAAGGATTTCGTCCAGTGCTTAAGATGGGTCTGTTCGTTTTAGCTACACTTTTCTACACTTCTTACACCTCCAGTGGACTTTCTATTACTGTATCTGGTCAAAGTGTAGACAGTGTAGCTAGCGCGAACAAACCTAATAATGGAAATAATGCGCGTCAAACTCGGCCCGATCGCCATCGGATTCACCGAAAATCGCGATGACGATCGCGTTCGCTCTGCAAATCGCCGCAGTTCTGAGTGTCCAAAAGAGACCAGAACCAAACGAAAGCAAGCAAGTCTTGAAGAAATCGACGATGATGAGCAATCAGAAGGGATTATCTACGGTGCAGGAATTGCCGATTGAGTTTAGGTAAGCGTTTTTCATAGTATAAACTTCAAACGGGTTTTTCCCAGGACAACGTTTTCAAAATCTAGCTCCATCGTATCTCTGAAACTAGTTAACCGATTCTTTTAAAATTTGAACCACATACTGTAAACATGATACGCGACAAGATGACCCTCGATGGTTAAAAAATTTTGATTTTTACTCTTTTTTGGCGAAAAACTGTGGAAAAACGTTTTTTTTTTACTTTTTTCGTTTTTCATCTGCCATTTTTTTATATTTGATAAAACTTTATATCCACGGGTCATTTTGTAGCTGGTGTCATACTGAATCTAATGGACATTGATTTTTTTGTTTCAGACAAGCCGTTGACGAGTTGTGATGGAGGTACTTAGCCCACCTATTTTTGAGGCGTTACGTTAACCTATAGTTTTTATAATTAAAAATTAATAAGAATGAATTAAATTTTCTCAAAATGTATTTCAAGACTTTATTTATCAAGCCCAACAACTTTTATATTTAAATCTTTTATAAAATCCTCAAAAAAACGCGAAAACAGCCTTTTTTCGTGGCTCCAAAGTGGACTGGCCCCGTAAATAAGGTAAGATTGCACTTATAATACAGGGTGCGCCAGAAAAACTTACTTATTTGAAAGGTCAATAAAAACAAAAGTACTTCAATTATTGTTTTAAATTTTTTTTTATTTGAGAATACAATATCCCAATTTTTTTTTCATGTAGTCTTGAAAATGACATCGGATAAATGGCGACCCCCATTGCGCATACACTGATGAAGTCGATTTTTGAAATTCGTATCCACTCTTTGCAGCATATCAATCGGTATGTTCGCAATGGCGTCGCGAATGTTGTTCTTGAGGTGTGCTATGGTCCGTGGTCGATCGACATAAACCAGAGATTTCAAATAACCCCATAAAAAGAAATCGCATGGAGTCAAATCTGGAGAGCGTGCCGGCCATTGGAGATCGCCTCTGAGAGAGATGAGGCGGTCGGAGAAATGTCGCAACAAATTCATTGAGTCTCGTGCTGTGTGTGCTGTGGCTCCATCCTGCTGAAACCACACGTTCTTCGAGTCTTGGAAGAAAAAATTCCTCGATCATGTTCCTGTAACGAGCTCCATTCACGGTAACTGCGCGTTCGTTTTCTTCAAAAAAATAAGGACCAATTATTCCCATTACCGACATCGCACACCAGACAGTAACTCGCTCACAATTAAGTGGCTTCTGGTGAAGCTCACGTGGATTTACACCACACCAATAACGCATGTTTTGCTTGTTGACGCAGCCGGAAATGTGGAAGTGAGCCTCGTCACTGAAAAAAACGACCGCGTCTTCAGGCAGGTTGTCAACCAGCATTTCACATGCATTTTGACGGGCAACAAAATCGCGTTCAGTTAATTCTTGCACAACAGCCAATTTATAGGGATGAAATTGAAGGTCTTCATGGAGAATTCGTCGAACAGTGGTGTCAGAAATTCCCATAGCAGCTGCGTGTTTGCGAACCGAACGCCGGGGAGAACGCACAACTGACTGCCTCACTCTTTCGACATTTTCCGGAGTTCTGATGGTCCGTTGAAGTCCATTTCTGGGTTTAGCGACACTTCCACACTCCCGAAATGAGTTAACCCATGACAGAATCGAATTACGGCCAGGAACGAGTCTGTGAGGAGGAATTTCAAAGCGAGCGCGGAAGGCACGTTGCGTAGCAACAAGTGAGCGACCGTTAGAAAAGAAGCTCCCGACTGCGAAGGCCCGCTGCTCTCTAGACCAGAGCATGATGGCAACTGACTGAAGGGAGAAACAAACTTGGGAACTTCCCCCTCCAAATGCGCCCCCTCTCGCCCCTCTACCCGCCCAACTCACCGCGCGGGATTTTTTTCAAATAAGTACGTTTCTCTGGCGCACCCTGTAGATACCGCCCGGCGCGCCCGATCGTCAACTTCAACACCATTTTTCCACGATTCACTTCTTTAAACCTTGTGAAAGTTCTAACTCTTGAACGAAGGTTCAGATCGCTTTGAAATTTTTAGAACATATTCTTAGTAACATCACCTATCGTGTGAACCACAGAAACAAAAATTTCAATGAGACGAAAAAATATAAAAAATAAAATACCGACAGATAATTAAGTAAAAAATTTAAGTTTCGAGTTTTTATAATATCAATTTTTTTATCATATTGTTGATTCACACTAAAGATACATTCATTATGCAAGGTAACACGCGTTTTGACCCGACGACAAAGTATCCTCGGAAAAATTTCCCACGACACAATATCCGCATGACAAAATATCCTTATGACAAAACATCCGCAAGACAAAATATCTGCCGATATTATATCCGCTGTCGGTCATTAAATGTTGAGGTTTTTGTTTGGGTTTGTTTGGTGATTTGGTTGGGTTTGTTTGGTGTTTTTGGTTTTGTTTGCGTTTGTTTGGGTTGGTTGCCAATATTATATCTGCTGTCGGTAATTAAATGTTGAGGTGTTTGTTTGGGTTTGTTGAGTGTTTTTGGTGTTGTTTGGTGTTTTGTTTGCGTTTGTTTGGGTTGGTTGCCGATATTATATCTGCTGTCGGTAATTAAATGTTGAGGTGTTTGTTTGGGTTGATTTGGTGTTTTTGGTGTTTTGTTTGTTTTTGGTGTTTGGTGTTTTGGCGCGCAGAACACTTAAGGTTTTGTGGTCGACGAGGATTAGGATTTTGTCTTGCGGATGTTTTGTTATGAGGATATTTTGTCTTCCGGATATTTTGTTATGAGGATATTTTGTCTTTCGGGTATTTTGTCGTCGGGTCAGATGTCGCGTAGCCTTATGCAATTATACGTATGTTAATTTTTTCAGATATCCACATCGATGCCGAGATCTTTCACCATCAACGCGCGCGCAAAAAAAATGTTATGACATGTCTGGCCGAGGAAAAGGTGGCAAAGTCAAGGGAAAATCAAAACCTCGTTCTACTCGTGCTGGACTTCAGTTTCCAGTTGGAAGAATTTATCGCCTCCTGCGCAAAGGCAACTATGCCGAGTGAGTTGGTGCTGGAGCTCCCGTATATCTTGCCGCAGTCATGGAATATTTGGCCGCTGAAGTCCTCAAATTGGCTGGCAACGCTGCTCGTGATAACAAAAGGGCTAGAATCATTCCGCGCCATCTTCAACTGGCTATCCGCAACGACCAGGAATTGAACAAATAGCCTTCGGGGTCACCATAACCCAGGGTGGAGTTCTTTCGAATATCCAAGCCGTCCTGATACCGAAAAAAAACTGAACTGCTATCTCGCAAATAAAAACGGTCCTTTTTAGGGCCAAAACTATATTTGACGAAGGTTCAATGTCGTATGGGGTAAACCGACCAGCGAATGCAGCAATTACACTAGGATTTGGCTGGGCGTTTATGGTATATGCAATCACAACCATTTTTTTTGTATCTATAGCGTAACAAGGTATGCTGATGGTGACAAAAAGTCGAAGTAATTTCAGTAAATAACACAAGGAATTTATAACTAGAGAAGTTACTAAATCGCTAATGATTGGACGAGGTTTATAGGTACGGACCACCAGTAAGAAGCCGTTTTGTGTATATAAACGCTGTACATAATTATTCATTTTTTAAATTAAATGCGAGATCACTGTTACCCAAAAATCTTAATAATGTTAATTTATAAGTATTAGTCTTGGGCAAGTTTGTTCACCAATAAGAGCGCTTAAGGGCGGGGTAAAGTTAATTCGGCGAAAAAAAGGCATGTTTTTAAGATTTTTTTTTGGCGTAACGAATAGTGTTCGTTTATTGAAAAATTTACATATAATAAAGTAACATTTGAACAACATTCTCCTAAATTTGCATTGCAAAATATTCAAAATTGAGCGAATGATAATTAAACCCCGGAGGCGCCTCGAAAAAAAGTTGGTTTGCGGTGTGCACCATAACTCGCAACAGAATCATCTGAAACAAAAAAATCAAAATGCATTTGTTAAAGCAGATGTTTCTCGAGGTAATGACGGGAGGATTTTTTTTTCGATTTTTCGATTTTTCGTAGCACTCGGGAGCCAAAAACCCGATTTGCGCTAAAAAAATCGGCTAATTTGTGGTTGAAAAATTAGTAATTATTTAAAAAAAACAAAAAAGCTCTCGACAATACCTGGTGAATTATGTGAAGAAGTACTGTGCAAAATTTCAAAGCGATTGGTCCAGTAGATTTTGAGTTATCGTGCACACGGACTTCAAATATGACAAGTCTCAGAAAAACGGTTTGAAAAACGCAGAAGAGTTTGGTCGCTTAGCGGTCATTGCACATAAGTTTGAGAACACTTCTCGATTGCATAAAAATCTGAGAAAATTCATGCATATTAAAGGTACTCAAACGGATAATTTTGCATAATAATCATTCCAAAATGTTATTAACAAAATGATGAAAAAAAAAAATTAGTCAACAAATTTCCCCGCAACCCAATTTTTTTTCGTGATTCGTTCATTTTTCTGAATACGTATGAATTTTTTCAGATTTTTCAATTATCTTTGAATTTTTAGAAATTCAAAATAAAACTCGATAATTTTCTTATACTCACTCAAACTCGTCGATGCCAGGTTCGTAGAGCAAAAGGCTTCCATCAAGATGATCGAGAGCATCTTTTTGCGTTTGTCTACGCAAAACTTTCTTCTTTACTGTCGTGCGCCGCTTGCTCCTCTGCTCTACTAATTCGCAAATCGTCAACTTGTCGGGCCCATTCGTGAGAACTTGGCCGTGTACTGATTTGCATCTCTTCCATAAAGGCCAACAAAGCGAAAGAACCTTCATTGTAAGTACATGCCGCTACATAAGCTGCAATTTCCACAATTGTAGAGGTGCCACTGACTTTGGAGAGATTTTCCAAATAAGTTGATTGAGACTCTCATTACTATTTTGCGTGAAACCTCCAAGACATCGCTGCAAAAGTGCGTCGTTGTCACTATAAATGGGCTCAATGGCTCAAGTCACTATAAATGGGCTCAATGGCTTCCAGAACGTCAGTAGGAAGGGCTGTGTAGCTGTGTTTGAATGATTCTAGAGCATCTGCAGCTGCAGCTTCCTGCCATTCGCACCAGGAGTCTTCGCCGCTTGGGCATTTCTCGTGCTGTGGGTTCTCGTTGGTTGAACTGTAGTGATGATAAGTTGCCCATATGGCATTTTTCATCTTCTGCTGAAATTTCTTCAGAAATCTTCATTCTGTTGCATCATAATTACGTCGAATAGCTAATCCATAGTAAACAGTCAATTTATCAATCATTTTAGCAGTGAGCTTTCCTTTGCCAGAACGGCTTTTTCTTTTTACGATCTTTCCGGCCTTGGTTTTTGTGTCAACTACGCTTGTTTTTACTAGTCCACGCAGACGTGTTCCCATGCTCTTTTGGACATGCCCTATGCATTCTTTTTTGTTTATCACAAAATCTTCACCATAAGGTTTTGCATTGACAACGCCGCTGTACGTCTTTGAGTCACCGTCTCCGATGTAGTTACGATATTTCACCCCAAGATTTTCCATCGATCGTTCGAGCATTTCTATAATTGCTGATACCTCCATGTTTCCAGAGGGTCCCTCATGGTTGGCTTTGCAATCACCGCTATCCACATGCTCTTCGTATTCGGCAGAATCCAATTTGTTTTTCCACGTCTTACAACCGTGGCAGTAACTGCGTTTTACAAAAATGTCAAGTACCTTTCCAGTACAATATCCATCTAGAAAAGCAATGCCAAATAACGAAGAGAATCCTTTTTTTTTCCAAGTGCCGTCGCCTGATACAGTAAATTCTGACGTTTCTTTTACATTATTTGCTTCAGACATTGCTTTTTTCTCGTGCAGCCGATGCGAAGAACTTCTTGGCCACATTTTGTATCGCTGCACAATGTTTTTTCATATATAAATTATAGGCTGGTTTCGATACGAAAGCACTCGCCAAATCCATTAGTCCGCAGAACTTATTGCATCCGGCTAAACCTAAGCCTAACACTCGCATTACGATAGCAAATCGATAATTGACATCGTATACACCACTGTCTATTCTTTCACTTGATGGAATGTAGTGAGGCTGTTTACACTTTTCACATGTAACCTTGATCTTGAAAGCAAGACCTTCTTTTTTGCATGTTTGGAATGTAACTTTTCCATCACACTTCATACATTTGACTACAGTAGCAATAGTCGAAAAAACAAGAACGAAATCTATCATTCGATAATGTTTTTGGATGTCTTCTACCACCCCAGCGGGATTATTTTTTATTTTTTTCGCTGACGCGCTATTAGCTAACGGTTCGTCGTTTTTACGCTTTTGAGGAGGCACTTTTTTTTCGGTCGAAACAATTGCCCAATACCGTTCTCATGATCTTGTCTGCTTATTTTTCGAGGTACGAACACGAACGAAAACGGACTCAAACTGTTAGTGTGACTTGCTACTGCTCAGCCCGGCATACAGCGGTCAACTGATGTACAGACTAGTGTGTATACTAATATACACCATGCCTCGAATATACATAACGGGACCGGAAGAGGCCCGTTTATCAAGAAATCTATTCGGGGTCGAAAAATACAATAGCGCGCCGCGCAGCTGCCGCCCAGGTATAAAACCCGGCATGGAGCAATAGACTCTCAAATACTCATAACTTCGTCAATTTTACTCCGATCGACTTGAAATTTTAACACAATAGTCTTGATATATTATGCATTCATTTAAAAATTTAAAAAAAAATGAAAAAAAAATGTTAATACTTTACCCCGCCCTTAATTGAGTTTGCAGCACCATGGCGGACTCGTTCGTTAGTTCGCGGTTATCTCATATAGTTCGTTCACCGTTTCATAATTCTTTCGTTTCTAAATGAGTATGCAATTGAATGCGTATAGGTATTAGACAAAGAAAATAACTCAAACACTTAATGTTTCAAGTTTTAATGTGATGTTTACAAAATAATTAAGATAAAAAAATAATAAATTAATCATTATTCTTTATTAGTTAAATCATCAGTTATTGTAGTTTAACAATTAATCTCAATAGTATTATATCATTGACCTATTGCCTTAGGTACTCAAACAGATTAAAAACAAAAATAAAACCTTCTGAATAAAAATCAAGATTATAACTGCTGCCGTGCCGTTAATTGTACTAATCGGCTATCACGTTTACCTACTAGTCAGTTAATCAGTTTTGTGCATACTCTACTACTAAAAATATTAGTTTTAAAATTTTGCTCGGCTTTAATGACGTTCGACGTTACTTAATAACTCGTTCGGTCGCTGAGAAAATGCGTTCACAGGGCACTAGTGCCTGTGAACTCAGCTGAGGTTGCAAGGATGCAAAACCTTGTCAAAATATACGCATCTAAAAATGAGAATATACATGGCCCCGCTCTTGCCACCAGCGAAGAGGGTCTTCCTTTCGATCTAAATATTCTTCGTTAAGGTATTTATCCAGCTCACGAATGCCAGCTACGGTTTTATTGTCTGGCCTCGTGATTTTATTTATTTTACTGCCGAATTCATCCCATATACTTATTTGTTGCAGGCTATTTTTTTTAACTTCATGAAGATTGAAGCAAAATTCAGCATTCGACGTATTGCTGGGAGTATAAAAATCGAAAACAACATAGAAATGGAGGAGTACTGGAAAGAGACGGGCATAGAGGGAAGACCTAAAGAAATGTGGACCGGGCTAGGATGCGGAAATATGGGAACAGGCGGTAACAAGAGGAACGCGGATACCCTATGTAGGAGTCGTAGGTGTTGTAGGAAGGAAAAAGAAAGTTTGGAACACATTCTTGAATGCGGGAAATAAAAGAAAAAATGAAGAAGTGGCACAAGTGTTAACGAGGCTGCAATGGAAAGGTACTAATAGGAAATAATTAATAAAGAAATGAAAAGAATATTGATGAAAGAATTGTGGGAGTATGTGAGAGCCTTCGAATGCATGGTAAGGAAGGAAGAATCAGACAACGGACGAAAGACAAGTGTTAACAAAAAAAGAGGGAAACTTGTAAAAGGGTATCAATGTACAGAGGGAGGAACTGTTCACAAACCCGGCAAGGGTATACTTGGAAATCAAGAACTATATTACTATTATCGCCGCCATTGTCATCACTAATAATTATTACCTGTACTATTATTCTTATTACCGTCTATTATGATCAATGTTCACCTCAATATATTACTGATTTTTATACATACAATTGAGTGATTATTATACACGCGTAAAATGGTAACTTTACCATATTACAATTTTACTACGTCGAAGGAAATGAAAACGTACTTGAAAACATTTATTTATGATAAAAAGCAACAACGACCAATTGATTTATGAAAAAAGTACATTTCTTTTATATCCCACCGGACGTAATGGCATTAAATATGGAGTATGAATCGCATCGAGGGGGTATTCGTTAAGAGTGGAGCAGACTTTCGAGGGCGATTATTTTGGCTTCGCGCCCTCATTTTTCAAGGCTAGGAACTTATGTTGGGCTGAGCCATTTGAATAGCAGCCGCGGACCCGGAAGTCGGCGGAGCCGGCGGCGCCTGACTCGATCTTATGCTCGAGTGCCCGTAAAGGTGCTTGTTCTTCAACCGCTCCAACTCGTTGACTCGACTACGCGCGTGCTCTAGCCTGTGCCAAGCCATCTGCAGGACTTTTTGACTCGCGTATCCGGAACCCTCGTGCGGTTGGCCTACAGTTATTGTTTGGTGGGAAAAATGAAAAAAATTAATATATCGGTAAATAAATCGATACGAGTTCGATAAGAAGTGACAGTTCCGTGAAATTCACGGAGTAAATAAACAAAAACGAATTTATGGTTGTTTGATTTTGTTTACGGTTTCGCGGAATTTGTTTATTCGAGAAATTTATTTATCGACTCCTTTCAATTGCAAAATAGGTATTTTATCTCTCGTACTTATTTATCCAGGAAACTGTTATTTAGTAATAAAGAATTCTTCATCAATTATTAATTAATATAATTAATAAAAAAAATAACAATAATCAAGGTAAAATAATTTATATTATTAACAATCATGCTCAAATGGATTTTCAGAGAGAAATGGGTTATTTCATAATGAATACGGTAGTGCGAACTCGTTCGAAAACTCCAAAATATTTGGCAAAATATTCCATCATATAATAAATTGAAAAAAGTTGTTTGGCGCTCGTTTCGTATTTTGCTCCATTGAGTGAATAACTCTGAGAAATGGAAACACTTTTCCATTTCTCCTAGAACAGACTCTATTTGAAAATGCTTTCTACCAACAAGTAAAGAAACAATGGAGTTTGTTCGATGAATACATACGAAAAACGAAAAAGTATTTTTGCTTCCAAATTAGTTTTATTTCTCGATCTATTTTTCAAAGAAACTTTCGAATTTCAAACAATATATCGAAATTTCCTCGGGTTTGGTTACTTCTCCTTTTTCTGTAATTAAGCAAATGCCATTTTCAAATTAGCCTACAATTTGCGTATATTGGTTTACGGAAAAAGCCACAAAATTGTTAAATTCAAACAAGCTGTCCAACGGTATAATCGAATTTTCTCAGAATGAAAATCGCGCCTGCATAGTAGAGAAATGATATCCGATAACTGTACAACTTACCTGTCGAGACTTGGGTCAGATAATTGATCTGTTCACTCAATTTGGATTCGACGTGGCTCAGGGTCTTTAAGAATTGATGCGTCTGACCCTCGGCTTGTTTCAGACTGGATTTTTCTTTGCTCAGCTCCATCAGTGCTTGACCTTTGATTGAATGTGTCAATCATTTTTTAAAATGATCAGAACTTGCATTTTCTGTCTTTCGTACAAATTATCGGAGAAAAATTTGGAGAACACTAGGATTACAAGAAAAAGGTGAAAAATACACAAACAAAACTCTAAATTTCAAAAGCAGTTAGCAAAATCACGAAAAAACTACAATAGCTTACACCATAAACAGTATGAGGAAAAAACTGTAAGCTGAATTAAAAAGTATATATACGATTTTAACAAGGCAATGTCAAGTCGTGAAATTTTTTTTTTTGTCATTCCTTCTCGAATTCAGTTTCCAAATATTCTCGAGCGATTGAAAAAAAATTTAGCGACTACGTTTTGGCGAATGTGCGTATGTTAGAAAAATCGAAAACAAATTGAAAGCCTAACCTACCTGCGCTTTGTAAACAAACGATTATGTCCTTCTCGATAGTCTCCAAAATTTGAATTCTCTCCATCGGAGGTGTCATGTCGATTTATAGATCGTTACTTTATTCACAGACTTTATCGTTTTTCCTTTCCGGCGAAATGAAACAGTGACAATAATTGCCCATGTACGACGAATTGGCACGATTTGTGAAGATTGGATTGTTGTAGGTTATGTCGGACTCGCATAGAAGTCAAAGCCTTTTATACAGCGATGAAAGTGATGAAAGACATTACTTCGAAATTCAGCCACGGCAAGCACTTGTGTTGCGGGGACCTCAATATGAAGTAAGGCGTTGGTGATACAACGAAGTGAGCAGCAAACAAATTTCGTGGTTTTTATAATATAGACCCCGGCGAAATACACTATTCTTGTTTTTCGTCTATTCACACAAACGCAAGTGTGATCAGGTTTTTTTCCGCGAAGATAAAAGCTTATAGAAAAAGTGTAAGTTTTGTTTATTCATTTATCTACGCTTAAAAATTTTCATTTATTTCAACTCGACATCCTTCTTTTCCAGATAACTTTCCATTACTATGTTCGGCCTCGTGATTAAAGGTAAAGAAATGGTCCACCTCCCCCCTTCCCAACAGCGGTATTGCTTGAGCGATCGCACAATTCTGAGATTAAAAAATATATGTACACTGCTAAACGCTATCAAAAAATATGGTAAGTGCAGTTATTTTCATTTAATGGTGTATTTTTTTCTTTTAGCAGTAACACAAATTAAATTTATGGTCGTTTAATCGTACATGTCACTGCATAAAAATAAAACATTTGCAGTACAGAAATATTATCATTTAATAATGTTAACACAGGCATCAATGCTACAACAATATATTATAAGCTGTGTGTGTGTGTGTGTGTCGTGGGAAGCTATTACTTTTTTCCACCCACTATTTATTGTAGGACAGATGCCTAACCTATCTCACCTTAATTGTCAGTGCTATAATAATAAAATTTAAAATTAAGCGATACGCTGATTGGTACGAATAAAATATTAATGAAACAGCTTCATTTTTTCAGTGACTACACGTAGATGCGTAGTTTGTTGTATTGCAAAATTGATGTGTTTGTTGGCGTACGTAATTTATTGGAGTAAAAACAGGTTTGCATTACTGTAGTCTGCAGATGTGATACTGTAGTATCACTGTAGTATCAGATATGGTACTGTAGTCTGTAGATGTGATTCTATTTCTATAGAAGGTCGTTTTTTTCGCCACTGATAGTTTTTTATTAAAAATTCTCAGGTGGACATTTTGAAAACCATGGAGACTACCCAGGTAGCAAAATGTTATCCATATGGCATCCGAAGGATATTCGAAACGGATACGGATAATTTTTTGGTTGTCCAAAAAGACGCCGCTTTGTATTATAAAACGTATCTTTTATGTCCGCTTGGCAGATAACTTATTCGTGCCCGATAGTTAAGTATACGGCAACTTTTAATAGTTAACAATGTGTCAACAAAAGGTTAACTCTTATTGGTTGTCGGTAAGTTAGCATAGTCACCAAATCGATATATCCGAAAGATATCCGCTTAAAGGCACGAAAATGCCAAGATACCACTGCCATCTGAAAGTCGTCCGATAGGCATCTGAGTAAGGTTGACAAAGCGACATCTTAACGGCATCGAAGAGTACTATCGAAAAGATATCTATTTATTGGCGATATATATATATATATATATATATATATATATATATATATATATATATATATATATAATATCCTATCCATTTCTTAATAAAAATTGACCTACTAAAAGTCTAGAATATTTAATATAGCTCAATATTCTATACTGTTGATAAGTTAATTGTTATAATAAAGAAATTGATGAGATATTGTTAAGTCGGTTTCGCAGTGGGCTAGGTCATTATAAATAATACATCAATTAATTCATTATAAGTGAAAAATAATTCAATATTATAAAAACGGTACAGTCGTTATTGGACTTCTCTCCCGTTACGGTCACGTCTTTTGGTGGTTGCCATGCTCCAAACGATACCTTGGATAACCTCAAAGCAGACGTATGCTTTTAGAATAAAAAGACAGTAAGTATATTAAATGCATATATGTACTCACAGAAGCGAAAAGAATAGTAGGCTAAAAAGCACTCACGTATATATATTTCAACACCTTTATTTTTGCAACTACTTGTTGTTACACACAATTTTTTCCGGTGAAATGAAGTATGACACGCTACATTCGCACTATGATAAAAGTGGTCCATTGGAGGTCCTCTTTAGGACGGCATTTCGATGACGTTTTACTTTTTCCCGTCAATACCGAATATCTTAAAAGACATCAAATTCCCGATATCTGAAAGATGTCATGAAAAAGACGTCTTAAGTAATTCGTCTTTATGATATCCTTTGGACAACGTTGAATAGATACAATAAAGAACAGTAAAAATATAACTTTTTGATACCTTAAAAAAGTCATCAATTGGATAAAATTTTGCGATACCTTCGAGACATCCGTTTTCATCGCCGAAAGATATAAAATATATAACTTTAGGACAGCATTATAGGGATGTCATTTGAAAGATGTCGAACAGTTATTTTACGGTTATGTCGTATGGTATCGTAGATACGAGGAGACCAAACTCCCGTGCAAAGCCACTGAAAAAAGCGTCCATGAAAGTGACTCGAACATAGATGGCGCTGAGGTGCCGCGGCCCCTATGTGTAGTAATATATTATTGGTCAACGAGTTGAAAGTGATCGGATGAGTTTCTAACCTCACGACAGACAGCGAGACAGCAAACGTCAAAATTTTGATGGAAAAATTTAATGGAAAGTGGAAAGGTGTCAACTTTCCGCGGTAAAATTGCGTGCGAGTTTAAAATTTAAAACTTGAACATGCTGGAATTTTGCTACTTCTGGCAGTTCTAAAATCGTAACTTGACCCCCTTCCTGCCCCTGACGTACGTAGACCCCAACGCCTGGGCGGACACCACTCCCTCAAATTGCGTTACGTAATTGGCGGACGCCCCCATACGAGAAATCGCCCTGGATTGGTTTGAAAGCCAACCAGAAAATAGTCCCACACAACTGCCGTTCTTGGAACGAATTCGAAATGCGCATCTACTATGAGAAAGCAAAAAACTGATCCTTATTTTAAGCCGCAACGGTGATTAAACTGCATAAAGTAGAGATGGTATAAAAATTGAAACTTTATTCATTGTTAACTGCTCTCAAATAAAGAATTTACGGTCGTTCGATTAATAAAGAGAATTTTCGTTACTATTTATATTATATGAGTTGATGTTTCCGGAAATCCGGGATATATTTCCGATTACCCGAAATTTTTGATTATCCGAACGATGCCCGGTCCCAATTAATCCGGATAATCCAGGTTCTACTGTGTGTATATGGATTTGTTCGATCCACGAGACTGTACTGAAAGAGTCCGAACTCTAATGGGAGGGATAGGGGAAAAGTCGTACGCGAATCTGTTGAATTTAAGTTAAACTTGATTGAGTCACCAGCAGCGCTGGGTAGGAGCTGATGACGCATGATTCAATAAAGGTAGCCACATGTGAAAGAGATGAAACGAGGTTGTTCATTGTTATAAACAGTCAGCGGTAATTACCGTCGTCTGGTTCGCGTGCCCATGAGCATGGGACGTTTTAATATTCAGTTTCTGGTTATGTTCCTTTTCATTTTAGCACAATGGAATGAAGTTTCTCGCGATTTACCCCCACCGCCGAAGCATCAGCCATCACCGGCACCACATAGTGGCACCAATGGGAACTGTGTTTTACCAACAGATTCGCGTACTATTTCCTATGGGGCGTATGGGGAGACCTATGGTATCGCAGATACCATGGTTTTCCTATTGGAGTATGGTCTCCTGCATCTAGCCTCCGTGTTCGTTGATATCATTTTGCTACTTTGCGCAAAAAGTCTAAATTCCGTATTCTCCGTCATTTTTCGATAGATCTAGTTGAAACAACGCTCAAAATGTGTGATTTTTCACTGTCGAGAGCCTAAATTTACACGGTTGAGGTTCTAAAATATGCATGAATTTGGTGCGGCAGTTTATAATTCACAATTCATCGTATAGTAACTACAATCTGCAATTCTTTTTTTTCTTCAAAATTTGGCAAAATATCGACCGTCAGGCTCTTTCTGCAACAATATCGAATGTATACAATACGTTTCATCGCAATTGATCGTATCGTTCGGTCCAAATTGCGGTTTGAAATTTCGAAGCGGTCGGAGCATGTGATCCATGACCTTAACCTCCGACTGAGTCTGAGCAAACGGTCGTGAGAGCCTGCTCGCGAAATATGTGCTGCGAGGTAGGCATAATCATCCTTGAGGAACTGTATACACGATCCGAGGAGTAGTTCCTAACTGGAAGTTACTAGTGTGGCAGTCGAATGTTTCGGAACTGGACGTTATTAGAGCTGAGTAGTTAGAGAATACTAGAAAGTAAAAATTAATAGACTAGTACCCGTATTCATAGTCCTTCCTTGAGGAACAAGGATTCCTTGTTTCTCATTTCGCGTTTCATAGACCTTCCTTGACAGAACAAGGAGCCTTGTTGGCCTCCTTATTTCAAGGCAGGTCTCGAGCTTCCTTGAGGAAACCTTCGGCGCTGTGATTGGCTGTTTCGTTGCATATGACTAACGCTTGCGCTTGCGCTTGGCGTCTATGCAGTTTTTACCTGTATCACAGACCAGTCTACAGGTTAACCTCAAAAACAGTTAAAAGTGGAGCACGTAAAAAGTTTCGAAACGTATCACAGTAAACGAAGTTAGAAAAAAAGCTGAGCTAATAACAGCCTTTCGCGCTCTGTATAATGAACATTCTGTCCTTCCTCCATAATTGTACTCGTCGCAACTCAATTTCTAATTTTGAACTTTGAGGTTATACACTCGAGGCTATACAATCGAGAGTCAAGCGGTTTGAGTTAGTTTCAAATTAGCCAAGTGACGCTTCTATCAGCAGTTTTACCACCATAAGCAATCACATATCCCTAAATATGTCTTCCTTCTGGAAGGGAGAGTCGAGTTGCGACTATGAAACAAGGACGCCTCTGAGATTCAAGAAAGCCTTCATCAAGGCGTCCTTTATCCTTGAGATAAAGAGAGACTATGAATACGGCCATTAATGTGCTCGGATCAGGTAATTCAAAGTTACTAGATCCTTTGTAACTAGAAGTAACTAAAACTGTGTAACAAGTTGCTAGAACAGTGTAACTAGAAGTTTTCTAGGAAAAGTGGACTATGGGGAACTGGAAAATATATAGGTTTGTACGCGCTAGTTGCACTCTACACTCGGCAGTGTAAACGGAACTAGAGCAGTGTCTAGGGAGTGCAGTGTATTTCCTGGCGGGTAAGCAACTCTAGCGCGAACGCGATAGTGTACAGGAAACATGGCGGCGACCTAGTGGACTACAACTTAACCTCAATCAACACCCGAGATTCCGGAGTCTCATCTAACCGTTAAAGAGATATACCGTATAACCTCAAATTTGTTGATCTTGTAAACTGATTACAATGGACGGTATTATAGAAATTATTAACTTTTTCGTCGATTCTTCCGACGATGATGTCGAAAATGAACAAGTTTTTAATCCGAACTTATTGTACCAGGATGATGGTTAGTCTGTATTAATCGGCGCGACCGAGATTTATGTGATTACTTTTCGAATATTTAGTTAAATACTTATATGAAACGGCGAATTCCGTATTGTTTTTGAAGTACGTATACCATTCTACAACCAAAAGTTGTGTTTTCTCGTACTCAAATCACATTAAGAAATCATAAGAAATCGACATTTCAGTCGTAGCCAAGTACAATATTGTATCCCATGTAATGTCAATATCCAAGAATCGAAAGCTTGTCGTGTGACTGATAATTGAGAACAGTCTACTTTGATGGTAATAAATAAGTACGTAATGATTATTAAAGAGTTCCGAAATAGAGTCAAATGTACTGCATCAATGCATGTTATTTATTTTATAGACAAGATGGTCAAAGGTTTTTTAAAGTGGACAATAAACAAGATTCCTAATGAGCAATAAATCTCGTAGAGTGTTATACTATCCACTGAATAAGGTGTTCTCAACCAATGTACACCGACTATTAATAGCGATAGAAATGAATGGAATTCTGAATTTAAATTGACAGATCTAGATGTCGTAAATATTATACAACCAATTGCACAACGAATCCAGAGAGTAGAACACGTAAAAGTTGTCAATTATATAGAGAACCAGGTCAGAAGCTATATCGAAAACGATTTCATCATGCACTTTCGTTTATCACGGGAAGTCGTTTATGAGTTGGTTAATCGTTTTTCATTATCTCCAATATTTACATCTCTTCGAGGTGCGTATCCAACTTGGCTCTGCAGTTAATCTAAAAATAAAATGTAATTAGAATTTTTTTATTTATAAATCCTGCAGGATTTGCGCTTATTACACCAGAAAAACACATGCTGACATACTTGTGGTTCATTGGACATGAAGCTGCATCGTACAGAGACGTAGCAGACAGATTTGGGATTACATTGAGTACTCTACATAAAATAATATCCAGAGTTACGAGATTTTTGTTGTCAATCGCTCGAAATATTATTAAATTCCCTACGGCAGAAGAGAAAGAAATAACAAAGCGATTTTTTATGGAGACTACACAAATTCCTGGAATAATCGGTTTGTTTATTACCTTCCATAAAATCAATTGTATTTTAACTACCCAAGAATTATATGTGTACTTCAATTTATATTATGCAGGCGCTATTGACGCCACACACATAAGAATCGACAAACCTCGATACGACAAAGATTCGTACATAAATCGAAAGCAGTATTTTTCGATCCACATGCAAGGCGTTGTAGATCACGAGAAAAAGTTTGTGGATGTATTTATCGGACATCCTGGATCTGTTCACGATGCCAGAGTGTTCCGAGAATCATCGTTATTCAATAGCCTGGATGATCTGTGTGGTGGTACGGTCTTGTTTTACTACAACATTTTATAAAAATCTGATCCATTAATCAATAAATGCAAAAGAAGTCCACCAATAATTGCCTCAGGGCGGTTACTTATTTATCGATATACCATTGATGTATTTTTTTCTAGGTGATGGCTTCTTGATTGGAGATTCAGCTTATCCTTGCACAAAACATTTAATCGTACCATTCAGGGACAATGGACACCTAAACCGGGCACAAATTAACTTCAATCAACGCTTGAGTTCTTGTCGAGTCATTGTCGAAAATTCTTTTGGTTGTTTGAAACAGCGATTCCGCCAATTGTACCATCTAAAACTAAGAAATGTTATAAGCATTGTTCAGGTCATTCATGCATGCTGCGTACTGCATAACCTGGCAAACGCGAATGACTTACAATTGTTTGAAGATCCAATCTTAGATGATTATTGCGATGAAGAAGCAGGGAACGTTGAAAATGATTTCGATGAAATTGTGGAAGACAGTCGGCAAGGACGAAATCTGCGCGATGAAATATGCCGTCAACTTGCGATGCAGTAATGATGTGCTAAGGTATTCGATTATCTCCGTGTTCTTCATTATACTGTCGTAAATATCTATATGCTCATTATATACAGAATGAAGACAATGTTCCTAATGAAAACGAAAAATCCGATTTTTTTTCGTAAATTTCGTTCATCAAATTGTATATATGTATATGATAAATGTATATGCTAAGTACTCGAAACAAAGTGACGCAAAATGAATCAATGACATTCCAACATAATCATTTGATAACATATTCGATGATCGTAGCTCAAAATGCAGCCGGCATTACATTTACATGATTATCTAATGTACTATACCACTTTAAGAAATTGAAGACATATCAACGAAAATCAAATGTACCGGGGCTAAAATAATGTACCGGGGCTCAAATAATGTACCTATAACGTCCTATAACGGTATGTAAGGAAATAAATAAACTAACCAGGAAACATTCGATGCTATATTTTATTTGTTACACACAGGAAACATCAACAAGTTACCTCGATGAGGATATAAAGTACTTGGTAAATCAACGACTATTTATGTCTTTAAAAAAATATAATTTCATAAAAGAATAACAACATTGTAATGCTATTTATTTCAATGATACTGATTAGATAGGAACCAACTTCTTTATCTTAACTTTCTGCTCCTCATTTACTTTTCTTTTCCTTTAATGATACTTATGACTTCTTCCAGCAATAAGTTCCGTCGCTGTCGTTGCTCATTCGCAATTTCACGCTGCTCTATCGTTTTTTTCATAAAATCACGAAAGTCCTTTTCAAATTCTTCTCGGCTGGATTTCTGTTGCTGCCTCTCATTGTTTAAACTCTCAATAGTTTCTTGGCACCTAGCTAATATTTGGGCGGTCGTTCCCATCGGGCATTTTTTGCCGCCAGTGGTACCTCTGGACGTTGACGCACAGTTTTCACTCTCAGCTAACATTTCATGACCTGCGTGGCCCGTCATCTGTTCGGTGTAGGGTATTAACCGGGTCCTATAATTTCAAAAAATGTATTATTAGTTGTGATTCTTATCATACACTCTACATTCTGTATGTAGTTGAAAAATGAAAGAATGAATTATTGCTAAATATCCAAGAAGCACAAAATACTTTTCTTCATAAACGGGAGAGAGGATCTTACACCCGATCTCTTTCCGACTAATAAACTTCGATATAATCATTATAGTAATGTTGTAAGAAAGTAAAAACCGAACGATTCAAGAATATAAAAACGGTCAACATTACACTTACGGTTGTGGCGTTAATTGCATAGTGGCAGGTACCGTTGCATCGAGGCGTATTGTTAGGCATTCTTTTGAAGAAACGGCGAGAGGCAAAATGCTGTGTTTACGCCCAAGAAGTTCTGCCAATTCGCTATTAATTAGTATTATATAGTATTTATAATATAATATTACAGCACATTATGTCGCCGATAATAAAATATTTTTATGAACTGATTTTATAAATACCTTTCATAAGCACAGGTTGCTCGCCCTCGACCAGATTTTTTGTTATTGGAAATCGTATTTTTGTAACTCCTTTCCAAAGTTTTGAATTTATTTTCAACTTGAAGAGGCGATACACCATAACCAGCTACGGCCATTTCATTAGCAATTTGTTGCCACATAGCCTTCATGGTTTGTATTTTTCTCTTCGTTACGAGTTTTTTCTTTTCCTTATATATAGATAAGAACAATCGTGTCGATGGGTCATTCCAAAAAAATACATTTTCCTTATTCCCATCCGGTACACATTTGACTTTGGTCGCTTTATAAGTTTCATCTTCGACACGAGTGTCATTTTCGATCTCATTCTCTATCGCATCGCTTAGTGATAATTCCACTTGTTCATCTCCGACGCGGCACGGTAGTGAACCGGAAGCCGAAGTTATGGTTTCCTTTGGCATGTCGCATTGCAATCCATCTGGAAAGTCGTAAGAAATACAAATTCTCATAGAATTGCTTCAGACATTGAAAGGATACTGATGTTCGCTATTTATTTATTGCGTGACTATCTTAGGGTGCGTCGTTTTATTTTTATTCAATGCATTATATTTTCAAATAACCTTACATCGCATCTTTGCACAACCATTGCATGATCAAGGGGTTTTTGAACCCTAGACAATTTACTCATAACTTCCATTATACATTACTCTCTGAAGTCTAATCCATTTCGGGTTATCCAAACCGTACTTGGAATGGATGTATTGATACCAGTTTTACACAGAATGGAGTGTTAGCGATAAGATTTTATAAATCCAAAACCTTCACAAATGCACACAAGATTGTTGTCAGCATCAACGACTAAGCCGCCTTCTGTATCTCGGAACAGCACTGCTGATTTCATTTTGCGTTCCTGTTCCATGTTGGTTTCTGTTTGCGTTGAGATTGGAACGTATTGTGATACTGCAAATTTACAATAAAAACTTTTCATTATATCGTGTGAATTTATTTATCACCTTGATCAATAGAAATTCATAATTATACTACTTTATTATTTTGAACCTTTTTTATTGATTGTTTTTCATAATAAATGAGAATTTGTTTGCGATTGCCTTATACATTTTAGGTTATGTCAATTTTTCAATCACCTTGATCGATAGAGATTGATAATTATAATAGTTTGTTATTTTGAACATTTATTATTGATTGTTTTTCGTAATAAATGAGAATTTGTTTGTGATTACCTTATATATTTTAGGTTATGTCGTACTCACCTCGTATACACTCGATGACAGTTTCGCTGGCTATGGGGTTATTCTAGTAAATATCACTGGGTCTGTTCGTTTTAGCTACACTTTTCTACACTTCCTACACCTCCAGTGGACTTTCTATTACTGTATCTGGTCAAAGTTTAGAAAGTGTAGCTAGCGCGAACAAACCTACTGATACACTTTTCGTGTACTTTTACACCTCGGGTGCGTTCCACTTACGCCCGCAACGCCCGCGACCACGACCGCAAGATTTTCCGTTCCAATAGCTCGCACAAGCTCGCAAGCGCCACAGGTGAAAGCATAAATGGAACGCATTGTGGGCGACCCGAAACCTGACTGGCACGCCGAACGCCATAAACATGGCTGCCATTGAGTCGAGTGAGTCGACGTAGATGACTCCAAATTTGAGTGTCAGTGAAATTGTGACTATGTGGTGATGCGTCGAAAAAGATTGTATGAGTCTGAAAGTTCACCGAGTTCCGATTCGGATGACGAGTGCGAATTAGCTCTGCGAGAGAGAGGAAAGCGAAAACTTCGGCCCCGAGTTATAGGTTACCACGATGTTGTCCATCGTTATGCGGCGCATGAATTTAAAAGCCTCTTTAGGTTTGCTCCAACTTGTGCTTTTCTTAGTTTTTAATGTCATTGGGAATATTTACTATAATAAATGATATATTTTCAAGTGCATTAACAAGGGGAAAAATCATAATGAAATGAGGCTTTGAAATAGCCAGTGGATTTCCAGGAGTCATCGGGGCCGTTGACGGCACACACGCTCGTATTCGTGCTCCAAAAGTGAACCCAGCAGATTATATAAACCGCAAAGGGTACCATTCCATTCAGTTGCAGGTACTTACATATTGTATTGAGCCACAACAAAGCTATATTATGAATACTTTGTCCAATTTTTTCATTTGCCTTGCAGTCAAGTGTGTAAAAAAATATTCAGTTTTTTGTCGACGTTTCGATCCATCGCGAGGGCCCTCATCACGTTAAATTTATTCTCTTTCCCGTTTTGTATACTACGTTGCTCGTTGTTACATTTGGCCTTTTTCATAATGCTTGTTGGTGTTTTTGAGGTATGTCATCGTGCTTGCATTATCGTTAATGTTTTTTGCATTTAAATTCAACGGAAATAATCAAAGAACTATACAAAAGAATTAACGATAATAGTCTAAGAAACACGAGGACATAACCTCGAAAACGCCAACAAGCCGTATATGAAACAAGAGATCGAATGTAACAACGAACAATGTATTATATAAAACGGAAAAAAGAAAAATGTAACCCGATGCGGGCACTCACCGAAAGTTGAAACGTCGACAAAAGATTAATATTTTTTTTCTACACACCGGACTTTGGCAAGGCTGAAGAAAACATCGGACACAATTTATGATTGGCGGTCGAAATAAAACGCATCTAAAGAACATTACGAATATTAGCATTTATCGATGGTCACATTTATTTTCAGCTAGTGTGTGATCACAGAACTTTAATCACGCATTGCTACACTAGACATCCTGGTTCTGTTCATGACCAAAGATTTTTTCGACAGTCAGAAGTGGCCGATTATTTAAACGATGCAGACAAGTTTCTTGCCTACACTCATATCCTAGGGGATGCCGCGTATGAGCTGCATGAACACCTGCTGACTCCCTTCCGCGAGAATGGGCATTTAACGGCGAGGCAAAACAATTATAACTACTGCCACTCAGCAGCCAGAGTTACCGTAGAGAGATGTATCGGCTTATTGAAAGGACGAATGAGAAGTCTATTGGATCGCTTACCAATGTCAAGGGTAGACTTGGTGGCAGAGTATATTGTAGCATGTTGCGTGGTTTACAATATTTGCACACTATGAGGAGATGAATTTCTCGTTATCACGATTCCTTCGCCTTCAGAAGAAAATGTTGCCCGTTACAATGTCTCTGATCAGCAAATACGGAATGCAGGAATTGATAAGAGAAATTTAATTATGAATAATTTGCAGCACTAAAACAAATTGCGGAACCTCGAGAAAGCAATTTGCAAGTTTCAACTTATAGCTTTTTTCGACATGTCTGTGCTGTTCATCGGAAATATTGTATTATCATGTATTGTAATAATTGTAAAATAAAAAGTATGGCGATAATAATAACAATTCTTAATAATTCGTTTGAGAGAGTAGTTTCTACAGAAATCATTTCTACAGTTCGATTGTACAGAAAATGACCATGAAGGTAGGTTTCTACAGAAGAATAATCGCGTAGGCACCTTTCTATAGAAAAATAATCGTAAGTACGTATGAACAGAAATGAACCACGTAGGTTCGTTTCGACATTATTTTTCTGCAGAAACGTACCCACAGGATTATTTTTCTATACAATCGTAACTACGCGATCGTTTTTCTGGAGAAATGTACCTACGCGATTATTTTTCTGTACAATCGACCCATGTAGAATAATGTCTATGTAGAAACGATGTGTTGAAACGGTCCTCTCGTATTGGTTTATTTCATATAACCGTTGAACTCATTAGCGTTGTAATCAACGCTTAAGATCAGGATTGGGTAGTGACGATAATAAAAAAAATAAAAACAACGGCCGTTTTTAATACTTGTAAGAGTTTTTTCTTTATTGTTTCTCGGCCATTTTCTTGAGAAGAGCTAGGAACTTTTTATCCATGTCCAGTCGGTCCTGATGTCTTTGTTTTTTGGCTTCCTCGTGTTCTTCTCTCAACTTTATTCGCTTGACAAGTAGTGAGGTGGCAGTCGATGGCCTTCGTGTGCACGTTTCTATAATATAACCAAAACAATAGAAATAATGCAAGATGAATCTGCCAACCGTGAAATAATGATACGTGAAAGATTCGTGACTTACCATTGATAGGACATCCACTATCTGTTCTGGTGGCACTGCTTTCGTCGGTGTTCATGACGCTCAATCCAGATGATGATGCAATTGCCACCGGACCGCACCATGCCTTTTTGCAAAAAAATGTCGTCCATGACCTACAAAAATGGATAGGATGGCTGTTACAAAAGTTCTTGAGCTGTTTAAAAAATCCAACTCACTTATTCTTCATTCGATAGCTTACAAACCGTAAAGAACTGCCATGTTCTTCTGTTGTTCCCCGATTTGTTATTGTGGTCCTTAATTCCCCTGTATGTTTTTTTGAGGCTGCGAAGTTTAGCCGCACACTGTGGCCTAGTCAACGTGTGCCCCTTCTCGCCCATTTTGTTGGCAATGTTCGCCCAAATTTTTTTATGTGACTATTTGCCATTTCTAAATTTGTCTCCCGCTATGCGATAATGCTCCAACAGCAACAACACGCATCCGGGGTTCCAGCGGTATAAAGAGCCTGCAATACATAACGATATGTCACTAACTGCTTTATCCACTGTAAAAGACTCATGCTGTCATCGTTCACAAGAGTCTTAATATACTTTTCCTTCTAAGTCGGTCGTTGAAGAGCCCTCTTCATCGGTCTCTTCACGTTGGTTGGAATGATAGATGGAGTTCCCTGGCACTGCAAAAGACTGCTGGCTTTCCTCTTCGTCTTGAATTGCACTGATTGTTGCTGTACTTTCTTCTTCGTCGTGTTTCTCGATAGCACTCTCATCGTCTACCTGCTGCTTTTCTGTGTGGTTTCTGGCGTAGTTCTGCTTTCGGTTTATCAACGCGTTGTTCAAAACCTGTTCAGCAAAAGCTGTATCTGAGTGCAGAAAACATTGGTAGTGAGTAAATTAATGCACATAACGTTTTTGGAGGTTATGTCGAACAGAAAAATTCATTTTCATGAAGGACCAAGAGTGTGACTTACCATTATAAGCGCGTTCAGCGTCTTCTTCAGATAATAACACTTCTATTAACAACTCGTTGTCATTATTGTAGAATGGTACACTTTGCTGCATTGTTCAATATATTTTGGGATCCCTCGAATGTAAACTGTACTGATCAACAATGCGAAATAGCAGGATTTCGAATTTTCGTATCCTAGTAACCCGCTATGCCGTCGTTATGCGCCTGCGCTCATATTAACAACCACGACGACCCACGATGAACGGCGGGCGTCGTGGGCTTAATGTGGTCGCGATCTATGACGTCATCGATGACGGTTCGAGCACGACCACTGCGACCGCGGTCGTTATGTGGAACGCATTTGCGAGCGTCGCGGGCGCTGCGGCGTCAAATGGAACGCGCCCCTCGTCAAGATCGAGTGTAGAAAGTCTAGGGTTAGTGGCACGAAAGTGTAGCTACACTCGTAAAGCGAACAGCGACGCGTGACGTCATTTCCGTTAAAACGAACGCGAAAGTGTACACTCCTTAAAAAAGTGTAGAAAGTGTAGCTGACGCGAACAAACCTTATGTAACCATACGTTACTAGGAAAAGCGCTGTAAGGGAAAGTTACTAGAATAATTATGTCACTAGAACTATCGCTACTGGAACGGTGTAACCAGAAATTGGTAGAGCGGGGAAACTAGAGTTACTCCGAAATACCGTGGAATTTCCAGAAACTTCTAGTTTACAGCTGGATCCTCGGCCAAGTTCTAGTTCCAATGTAGAAGTCTCTAGATATATCATTGGATTTTGAGTAAATTTTACTTAGAAGCTTCACCTTGCGCGAAGTTATCCGTTCATGGAGACTCACTTAAATTAAAAATAAAAATAAAAGATAAGAATCCTAAACCGGAGAGGCGCCGTTTACGATTGCGCGCGCCATTTTCATGAGCACAAGAGAGAGCTCTCATTGGTCGCCGCCGTGAAAGGAAACTTGACTCGGACGATGCGGTAAATTAACCTCGCTGCCGGCAGAATTTTCGCCGTACGAGTCCGAGACAAAAGCCTTGTTGACGTAGTTGTAGCTGTCTTTGCGGGCGATCGAATTTTGGCCGAGTTGTGTTCCGGCAACGTTGCTTTCGCCGCGAAAACCGTTGGCATTGTTATTACAGCTTTGCGTGGGTCTATGGCTGGTGACCATCGTCGAATGCCTGATCTCTAAAGCCTCCACTACATTCGCCGGCATTCGCGTCGACATAAATCGGGAAATTTCTGAAATATGAAATATGAAATCTTAAAGGCAGGTTATGTGTTACTTTCAGGAATATTTTTACGGCGAAGAGACGGAACGATTGCGGAATATTTGGGACGCTATGATTCGAGGAATATTTTCGGTTTGAAAGAACCGTGAAACGGAATGGCTTGGAGCACGGAATTCATGTGTCCCTTGATTCTCGAGGTGTCTCGATCGATTAGAATCGATTAATTAGATGTTCGAGACGTCTCGATCGATACTCAAAATATCACGATCGATCTTAGAGTCTTCTTGCTCTTGAGGTTAGAAAAATGTTCGTTATCACGATCGACCTTCGAGATGTCTCGATGATACGGAAAATATCTCGATCGATCTTCGAGATGTCTCGATGATACGGAAAATATCTCGATCGATCTTCAAGATGTGTCGATCAATACGCAAAGTATTTCGATTGACCTTGGAGATACTTCGATCGATACGCGTAATACCCCGAGCTGATAGATTTTCGAGGTTCGCTCCTACCGAGGTTAGGAAAAATTTCGGAAAACATCATATCCGCCGATCGACGAGAGGAATCGGCATCCCGAAAGCAAATGGGGGCAGCGAAAAAATGATGGGACGATGCGCCGGATGATATTACTTTTGTGGCTTTACCTGAGCGGGGACCATTCAAATTTCTACGGAACAGATTATCGAGGCTCGTAGGTAATTTGATCCGCCTGTCGCGAGAATCAACCAGCTCCTGGACCGTCTTGCGTTTTCCCGGGGCGACCATACTGTTTCTTCGAACTACGCAAGATCCCGCGTTATCCTCGATCACTTTGTGCAGCCCGTCAACGATATCCTCCACGTGTCTTTCCAAATCCGCCTCGTCGTTCGGGTCCGTGGGCTTCCCGACGAAAAAATAATAACGGTACAAAAATCCTGTCGAATAAGCAATTGCCTTATTTTTTTTCTTCATGCCGAGAACATGCATTTTGCTACAAACTTTTTTACAGCACGGCCATTCGATGCTGGTATTAGCGAGTATGTGAGAAAAAGTGTTGAATCGATGAAACAACATGGCGATGAATTGTACCCCGAGAATAACGACAAAGCCGATTATGAAAACGCAGCCAATCGGCTCGAGCTTCAAGTAATTTTTGGCTATCTGCACCTGCGAAATTAAACATGGTTATACATGGGCATACTCGTTAGTATTTTTCTGCCCTTAAAAGATGATTTCTACGCATAATATTAAATTGATGCTGTTAAGGCGATCGCATTTGTCAAGCAGTATCAACATGGGCCAATGTTCGGGGAGGCGACTGCTCGGCTTTTGTGTCTGAAATTTTTACGTTGACCTTCCCACGACATTGATAATCACGCAAAAGGCGCACTCAGTCTTTTTTTCTACCTCAGAACAAAACTACACTCAAATTTGAAACAAATATCATCCAATCGAATGAATAATTAATAATTTTGTAATTACACGAAAAATGTATGCAGACAGAAAATAAATTTAAAAAATAAAATAAAAATAGGCTGTTGCTAGAATAAAAAGAAGCTTTGATATACCTCCTTCTGACTAGTGACGTACGTAATGTTGTACGTTTCGCCGAGCGGCCATTCCAGGTGGAGAACGTCCTTGTTTAGTTGCATGAGAAACACAACGAGTACGAAAAGTGCGTTCAGCATGAAAAATTTAAAAACGTACTCGTTACGCAAGTCCCTCAGGCCTTCCGCTATTTTTGCCTGGAACGCGAAGTTCATTTTAGTGTATTACATTTAGCTTCAAATAAGAGAGAGTGTTACGGGGTGAGTCGGCTTCCTGATTTGTTTACTCGAGTGGAAAGCGGGGTTTTAATCCGAACTTCGATTACAAACTTGTTGGTGATAAATTCAAAGTGTAGTTCGAGTCAATTTCGTATGTCTCAAGATTCGTTCAGATTGTTTGAAATTCAATGCAAACTTAAGTTACAGACGTGTTCATTTAAAAATGTCCCTTTTTTGACAGTGCGGGGCTGATAGAGTCGTTTGGAGAAGCAGAAGCAGAGGTTTAAGACTTGATCACTAGGTTTGCTTAAAACTACCGGTTGAGTGAGGTGAACCAAGATATTCGATCTCTCTCTCTACCGCTAATGGCCGCTGCACACTGCGCACGATGAGCGATTTCCAATGGGAGCTTCACTCTCCCAGGGGATTTCCAGAATACCTGAGCTCCCATTGGATACCGCTCATCGCTCGTCGCTCATCGCGCGCAGTGTGCAGAGGCCATAAGGGTTCTACTCGACAGCGCTGATGTAGATCTTATCCGATATGGTATTTTGCCAGGAACATAACCTTACTTGTTTTCGACACGAAGTAGTACCAACCGTACCAACAGAGATCAGTAGGGAGATTTACAACGCTTCCGTTTTCGGCGTGCCTTGGAAATGGCGCTAAATCGCGGCGGCGAGTTCGGGAATATAATTTTGTGATCATCGTCTCTGTCGAGATTGCAGATTTCGCTCAAGTCGGTATCGCAGTCAGCGTGAACACGATTGTGTAGTTCGGTGGGGGAAGTCTCCACTCCTCGCAAATCGTGCTTACTCGACAGGCGAACGGAGCGAGGTTTTTCGTCCGATCTAGCTCGGCATATATTTGTGTGGCCATATTGAGGATTAGAATATGCATTAAATGAATTTAAAAGTGAACAACATGTATCGAGATCATTGTTTTCTGTCGGTTACCTGTTTATGCCGAGGATGCGGGTTGAAGAAATTAACATAATTATTAAAGTAAGCACGATTAGCGAGGGGCGGAGACTTTTTCTCCACCGAGCTACTCATTCGTGTTCACGCTGCTGCGATACCGACTTGAGCGGTGATACGACTCGCGCGGCTACAAGAAAATTTGCAGCCTCGACAGAGGCGAGGATCACAAAATTATATTCCCAAACTCGCCGGAAACGGAAAGTGGAAAAAAATGCATGATATGAGCTAAGTTCGGAGAACGGAATAGCTTCACAGTTTGTGACTCATGCGCAGTGAGCCGCGTTACCGAACACGTTAACGTGGTTCTGGTGACTTGTTGACATAAAGTGAAACGTGGTGAAAACAGTTTCCAAGACATCAAAATATCCCATAATCACTAGGGGATGTTGAAATCATTTTTTACGCTGATAAAACCAGAAAAAAGTATCCTTTGAGGCTTATTTAATGGAATATTGAGCCCATATTTATATACGTGAATGGCATAGAACGAGGAAGAATACTGACAAAAACGCTGCGTACAAGACTTAATGAGAGCTTCTTACCCTCATCTAGTTGGTGTTATACAACAGAAAGGGGTCATTAAGTGGCTTAGCAGAAAATTGAAGATTTCAGAATTAGAAAACGAGTTGCTGTATTGCCAAACATGTGACGATGCATAGTGGAATGTTGGAATTATCCCACTCACACACTTCATAATTTTGGCTAATGAAGATCAATTTCTCGCTCTTTTGAAAATGTTTGATGAAATCCCGTTACCGAATCATTAGCTGCATATAATGAAGCGACCGCTCTACCGTAGCATTAAAATGAATGTACCAACAACTGCAGGCAACCAATGTAGGCAACAACAACACGAAGACAATAGCGAAAAAGATTGTCGTATATCTCACTGCACTTTCTGTGAGAAAGAAAAGGATGAGGAGAATGCGTACTGTGCTTGCGTCACAAATTGCGAAGCTATTCCGTTTTTGGGACTTGGCTCATATCATGCGGAGAACTCTGTCCAATTCTAGGGTCAGGTTGATATGATTAGTATCAGGATGGCGGACGCAGCAGAAGGTTTTGTTTGTTTTCAAATTATTGACGCGTTGTTTGAAATAATTATTTTAAAAACCCCTTAAAACCCATTCTGTACCTCGAATCCCAAACTATGCTGAGGAGGTTATTTTAGAAGAAATGGGGTGCCTCAAATTAGCTGAAAACCGTTTCAGTGATGCCGTTCCGGCCAGTTTCAGAAGTCCTCACAAAGAACTGGTTAATCTTTATGTTCGTTGTGCTCACGTGACGTTCGTTTCGACAATAAACGCCTTTTCAACGCTCACGCTTTTGCTGCCCTACCTCGCTGAAAGCAACGTTTGTAAGTACAATATGGCAGCGACAATGGCGTCTCCCGTGAGATCATAAATGCTTCTGTAAGCGCGACTAGCGCCAAGTCGAATGACCTGAGCATGTTTACAAATGCTGAAAGCGGCACACCAAGTCGAACGCACTCTCTGCCTCACCCCCATAAATCCTGCAGCTCGCAATGACATGAGCGGTCACAAAGGGAACTATGCGAATGTGCTCACCAAGCAAGTGCACCCGCATTACGGGATTTTCCAACCTGTGTATCAACGCTTAAGTAAATGTAACTTACTAGTTTTTTCTTGTCCTCGTCGATGGGATGCAAATACTTCTCGATAAGGCCTTCCCAGAACGTTTCCTCCTCGCGTGACAAAAATTCAACTCCTCCCTTCCGTAACCTCTCATCCTGTAGCCAATAGGGGCAGATGAGGAAGTTGGAGGATCCGAAGGTCGACTCGTCGTTGTACACGTCCGATTCGCTATCCAACGTGTCGTCGTCATCCTCCTGCTCGTCTATGTAAGTGTCCGTATACAATTCGGAGTCCGTTCCCGTGACCTTGTGACCAATTATCGGGCGAGGAACTTCGTTCGTTCTGTTCGGGCCGAATGCCTCGCCTCGACGAGGAATCGACGTCTCGTTTCTGACCGGATCTCTAATAGATCGGCGTACTGGTTAGGTCCGCCAATTTGTGTCGGAAACGCGGAACTTATAACGGGGCAAGCGCTAGACTAATTGAGAGTCAGCGAATAAAGTCTATTCGAAAATGAGAATAATATCTAGGGATGGCGCGTCGATCGAACGGACCCATATAATATATATATATATATATATATATATATATATATATATATATATATATATATATATATATATATATATATATATATATATATATATATATATATATATAGTAATGTATCGGTCGACGAGGTGAAAGTAATCGGACGAGGTTCTAATCTCATAACAGACCGGTCGTGGGAGCATAATACTTTCAACGATTTTATCAGTTGTTTTTAAAATGTCCACATGAGAATTTTAAGAGAAAATCTATTTCGGAGGTGAAAACAACGAACCTCTTTAGAAATTTAATTATATCTGCAGACTGTAGTTTTACCTATTGTAATGCATACTCGTTTCATGTACCCGGATAAATTACGTACGAGAACAGGAAGACTTATTTTTCCATATAAAATACTATGCATCTGCGTGCAGTCACTAAATAAGTAACACTGCTTCATCAATACTGTATTTGTACCAATCAGCGTATCACTTGATCTTTTTTTGTAAGAGTGATGCTTAAGTATAGTTCGATTGGTTATACATATGAACTATATATAGCATATTACGAAAGACTGCAAGGCCAACCTTAACATTCATAATTTTGGGGACGAGTTGAAGTGCCGAGTTTAGTCTTCATGAGTGAGAGTAAACGGAAACAGGAGGGAGCTCACAGTGCTAATCAAATGAGCCGGAAGTCCAGTAAGAAAAAGTGCCATCTCAGCATGGCTGCCCACTGTCGCCCAATTTCAGGTATTTTTCGGCATTGCAGCAAGACGGAGATACCGGAAGTACGTTATAATTTTTAGCGCCGTAGAGAGTGCCACCGCGAGATGGCTGCATGATGCACTTCCGGTATCGTCTAGTACCCCACTGAGTAACCGCGCCCCACTATCAATATATTCCCTTCTCTTTACCTTCCAAGGGATAACGGTAGTCCGTGGAACATTTGGTGTCCGTAGCAGTGGTTTTAATCGCTTGATTAAAAAAAAAACAGAATTATCACGACTGACCTCTCAATCGCCTCCAGTCGCGAACTGATTCGATCCAACGAGTCGGATATCGCGTCAAATTTCCTGCCGCTGTCCCCGTCCGACTTGTCGTCCTGCGTGCACAGCATGCACTTAAACAATCCTGCTAACGAAAATTCGATCGCTCCTCGACTCTTATCGCCGCGCGCATTACGAAACCGATCACCGATCGTGGCTTTTTCATTTCGCGTTCCATCCGGTTTGCCGCTTCCTTGCTGTACACGACGGTTAAGAAAAAATTGCATTCTTTTATGGTTATCCTTGTATTATTTATAAAGATTGTCTGTAAACAATTTGAGTGCGAAATAGGTAACTTTTGCCTGATCTTTTTCCCGATTGAGTTCAACTTTTCGTGACACTTCCAATCTTAAAAGGGGGCGTACACAAATTACGCTACGCCAAATTTCCCAATCCCCCCCCCCCCCTGCTCTGTCCATGTAACGGGACCGTAACGCCTGGCCTGAACCCTCCCCCCTCGTTACGTAACAGGTGCTTTGTCGTCAATAATTGCGTTTTTTTTCAAAGGAATAACTCATTATGAGAAGATCGGGTTTATCCTCATTTTATGAACTATATATCCATCTAATTTTATACCAATTTTTATGAATCTTTTTTTTAATTAACCCAAACCTTTGCCGTGATTTGACGACGAATAGAAAAGTCTCTTCACTGTCCCGTCGATATCTTTACAAAAGGTTATCTATAAATAAAAATTCAACAATTTGTCGGTATCTATATAAACGTAGTTATCGTTCGACGTGGCCGTTTTTTATTTTGTTTTTACAAAATGGCGACAGTTTGGACATTTTTTTTCTATTTTCAAGGCCATTTTGTATTCAAGCAGTCATTAAAAATAGTAATTATCAACATTTAAAAAATTTGCTACGTAAAACCTTAGTAATAGCGATTACAAAAATGTCAACGAAAAAATTTTGAAAATCGGTTGATAAGTTTTTGAATATTCGCTGGGACAAGGTCGAAAAAAGTATTTTCGAGAAAAACGCGTTCGAAGTTTTCGTTCCGGTTTTCTTGATATAAAGTTGTTTTTTTCTAGAATAATGATACTTACATCAAGGTATCTAGTCGCGGGCGATATAACGGTCCTTCATCTTGATCATATTTCACAAAATAATAAGAGCCTGCACTTGAACTATTGTGAACGACGCCACAACTGTAGGGCGTGAGGACACTAACAGGTCGCGCCATCTGTTCTCACTAAAGTGTCGAACTCCGTCAATTTTTGGACTTGTGAATAAAAATGTTGCCAACATATTTTTCAATATAGTTATGTACTTCCAAGAACTGTCAAAAACGATTTTTTAACATTTTTGCTTGGGGGAAATCGGAAAGTTACTGTGCACAGTGACTTCCCCCTTTAACTGATATTGCGTATGGAAAACTGTCCACTTTCGGCGGTAAAATTGCGCGCGAGTTTTAAATTGAAAACTTGAACATGCAGCAATTTTCCTATTTCTGGCAGTTCTAAAATCGTGGCGTAACGCAAACCTCGACCCCCGCTCCTCCACGTACGTAGACCGTAACGTCTGCCCGAACCCCTCCCCCCCGAAATTGCGTTACGTAGGTTGCGTACGGCCCGAAAGGATCTGCATAAGCTTAACATTTTTTAATATTTATTATTGTTTAAATAAATTATTCATAATAGTTTCATAGCCTAGGGGTTTGACTTTAATTTGCAATACAGATTTTGTACAAATTAAAAAAACTAACCAATTCAGGGTAGTTTTGGTGAAGGGTCAGTTCGTCCACTGCGTTACAGCGAACCGCCCCGCTGCGATTTACGTCTTTTTTTTTTGTTTTCTCAAAATTAAGGATGTTGTGTCCAAAATTGAAAATGGTGATAAAATTTTAAAAATTTGATCGGTCATTATGTAAAACATTTGAAAGTTTGTGCAAAAATTTCACGATTAGGAAGCTGGCTTTGCAATTTTATTAGCAAATAGCAAACTTTGCTATTTGTTTTCAAGAAATAGAAGAAATATTTATGAATGATCGTTTTTTTATTTCAAATATATCAAAAACAAAAGTAGTTTTATGGTGCAAGAAACGACGTCGTCCGTGAAGGAAAATGAGTATGTCAATTTCCCGGTACTTTCGGTCTATGCAACGTTGCCGCTATATTCTTATATGTTTTTCCTCAAGTGTGATTTTTTTTGTATTGTTGGCATCATTTTTTATAACAAAAAAAATAATAATTGCAAAGTTACTTCAGTTTCCATAAGGCTGCGTGTAATTTGTGAATTCTAATCTCTCAATAGCCAGCTTCCTAAACGTCGTGAAGTTTTTACACAACCTTTCAAATGTTTTACATAATGACCTATCAAATTTTAAACATTTTATTACCATTTTCAATTTTGGACACAATATCCTTAAGCTTTTGAAACCACTCACGACAACTTCTCTTCCTTAAAGCAGCCTCGCCATATGTTTTTACAAGCGAGCGATGCACCCCAGCTGCCGATTTCTTCAAATTGAAGAAGTAAATCAAGCTCCCGCAAATGACGCTTATTCGGCTCAAAACTCGACATGTTCACACGAAAAAATTATGTGATGGTGATACAAAATTACTAATATTTCAAGGTTATGGTTTTGCCAGATGTCCAACCTTACGACAGGGAGACTAGAGTAATGGAGTGGACAACTCCATAGAAGATAAACAGCGAAAGACGGCCCCAAAATCCCGACTTATAAGTGACCGCAAGAGGCGCTGCAATCGCAATTCTCCGATGTATAGTAATACTCGTAGCTAAAGGTTCTAGACATGCGCATGTAGCCGATGGAAAGCTAAGCAAAAGAGTGTATCTATATAAGCGAAAGCCGATTGGAACGCCACCTATAAACTCTTATTTTCCTTGATTTTGGAGCCACAACGCTAGCACACAGTATCCACTCCTTTACTGTAGTCTCCCTGCTCACGATATGACATTTTACATGTGACAATTTCAACCATAATCTCCTGGTGGTGCCGTCTTCTGTCAAACGGCGGAGACTTATTTATACTCCCAATAGAACCGAAGTGTGGCAACGTCACAAAAGTGCTAAGTAGCAACGTGTTTCACTTGAAATGCGACTAATTGTTTAAAGAGAAGTTATATATTTAATTTATTATAATACTGAGATATTTCAACATATTATTATCGTCCAAATAGGTTTTCCTTTTTCGGTACGTAAGTATTCTAAAATATTGTTCATTCGCGATGCGATTCCCTTCTATTCGAAAAGAATTGGATGTGTAGAGAATTGAATCCATAACTTTTTTTTCCGAACAATTCCATTTTCAACTTGTTTCAATCGTTTCTTACACACTGCTTTAGTTACAAATTTACCCGAAACTCCCTGCGAAAGCTCCCGAAAAACACGCCTTTCTGGCTGCAGGCAATACGAATGAAAGTTACAAACGAATACGGATAGATGCATGAGGATACTTACCGCACCGGGGGCCTTGGAGTCCCTGGTACCCCACGTGACGTTGTTCACATTGAAGAGGGCGAATATGATGAGCAGCATATACATGGAAGGTACAGTAACGTAGTAGATGAGCCCGCAAAGGAGGCAAGTCCATTCTTGAGGATGCAAAAGGCCCGCTATTACCAGCTGACTGGCTACCACAAAGAAGAGTATGGTGCTGGGCGCGACCCAGCCGTCCTCCGCTATTTGTAGCATTATCCCAACGAGCACAATGACCATCACGAGTCCGTAAAACGCCGATATCACGCTTGCCACCATCAACTACAATGTTGAATTAGTTAACAATCCCAAATGACAAATTCACGCAGTGGCCAAATAATTGAGTTGTCAGAGGCCGCAAAATCGCTTCCTCAAGGAAAAAATCGATTTTCCAAAGTTGTCTTATCCACAGACGAAACTTGGGACAAATAATATGATCGACGAGTGAATTTGGCTCACCTGTATTTGAGCATCGCACGCAATACATACGGCGATGAAAATCGCTATCGGGATCAAATTGTAACCGAAACTGATCCAATTGCCGATCCGGAAAGCAGCAACGAACGCACCAACCAGCATGAGGAAAATGGTACCGGGTCCGAGCACGGTACTACCTGAATGCCAAAAAGCATTCTGCTTCCATTAGACACAAAAACTTGTCAGGGGTATGGCGAAACGTGCACAACGCCGGGTTCCGTAGTGAGTTTTTAATAATTTGACGCATCATTGTTCGAGTACTGTGTAGATATCATCATTGTGGATGTTGAACCACAATGTTTCGTTGCGTACTAATTTCGATTTCGTTCAATTTTTTTATATCTGCGGACATTAAATTCCAAGGGGTGCAACGCACCCTCGAAAATACGGGTGTTTTTCGTTTTTCTTCGATAACGTTATCGTTCTCCAACTCCAATGTACACGAAAAAATAAACATTGTTGCAATTTGAAATTTTTTTCATATCTAGTACCTTTAAAACGAAATTTTATCGTCATAGTTTATAACGAAGTTTATCGACGAAAAACGAAGAAAAAATGGAGGGTGCGTTTCCCTTAAACAATTTTTAAGGGTGCGGAGCCCTTAAAAATCGGGCTCCGCAGATATAAAAAAAATACGTGTCGCCTACATTGCCAAATTTAATCGAAAACGAAGAGATCGACCTCGCAACCTTTCTTTGTAAGTGATACACATTTTAAGATCGTAAGGCTCTCGATAGTGAAAAACCACCCGTTTGAGCGTTTTTGAACTGATTTTATCGAAAACTGACAGGAAAATTTAAATTTTGGTAGAAAACTAACCAAAATTTCAACCGTTCAGGAAAACACAGGGAACCTGCAAATTCTCTTGCGCTCATGGCCAATCGATCGGCGTGACACATGGTCGTAAGGCCACAGTAAACAATAAATGTCATCGCAATCAATTGCATCGTTTGGTCGAAGTTTCGAAGCAGTCGAAGCGTATGATACATGGCCTTAAGGCGGGGTACACATTTACAACGATACAAAAATTGGTTAATTTTTTTCTTCAAACGGTAGAACTATATATGTAAAATATTTTCCCAACGTTTCAAAGTGGAATTCAAAATACTTTAACCATTACAGCCCGTCAACGCTGTGCTTCACCGCTCAAGTTCGGAGCGGGCGTAAACTTTAAACGCGTTTTTATCAAAACTGGATATTGGAAAATGGCGTGCAGGATTACTGAAAAACTATTAAGCCGATTGAGTTGAAACTTGGTAGAAATATCGATGATATTGCTACCTTCTACTTTACGAGAATTGTTTTTTTCAATGGTTAAAAACGACTTTTTTAATACAAATTTTACAGAAATTTGGTGCGAAATGTTGATTTTGCTTTGTAAATGCGTGCCATTTCCTTCAATTTGCATTTTTTTTTCATTTTAATTATGCTCAAATACAAACTACGTGTTCTAACTATTTTTTTAAATTTATTTGCAAATTAAAGTCTACGGAAAGCTGCACGCCGATTCGCAGCCCTCGCGGCAACCTCGCGTAACACTCTGCCACAGCTCCGCCATTTTGGTGATAAATGAATTTAAAGAAATGGCTTTGTATACTTAAATATACCATTAGAGTATACCTACAGTTTGATGAATGTAGAGTAATTATTTCCTGGTTAGAAAATCCTCAAAATTGCTTATTTTTCCCCGTCTCAATGTAGATTACGCCTAAAGGAATTTCCATCTAGTGAACTTAGGGATAACTTGGTTCTCCGCGTCTCCTGAATTTCTCGATGTAGCTTAACCGAAATCATTTTCAACGAAAGTTCTAATCAAATGCTAGTACTTACAATTTTTCTGATTTTCCACACCGACAGATGACAAATTACAGCGCACATCACTTTAAAGCTCAATATTTCCAGTAGAGTATGAAAAGAAAAAATGGTGCGAAAGAGAATGTCGCTTCGGTTTTAGATACAGGGGAAAAGATCCTTAGAAAACCTGCACCTGGAGCACCTACTTGCAGAATTTCACGCATGTAGCTATAAAATTGTGAGGCTCTAACGGACGGACGGACACGGCAAAGTTTGGGCCACTATCCACCAAACCAGCGAGGAGCGCAGATGTCTTGTAAATAATTAATAGTATTTCGTTATGTTAACATCTCTCCGCTTAGCTTTAGTAGTCATCTCCCGAGTGGATAGGAGCGGAAACGTTTGCTTTTCCGTAAAGGCCATCGCGCCAGCGAATCTCCGCTTCGCTTTGGTAGCAACCACGGCACAGAAAAATCTGTGCCTCTAATTGTAAGTGAGGCCGTTTTGTTTGCAAATTCCGCCGCTAGTGAAGAAGGGGCCTGTTTGCTTATAACGTGCTTACGGAACACAACATGCGCGTAGTGTGGCGTAACCTCCTTTCGCCTCTCTCACTATAGGCCTCCGAGATTGTAGCGCCCACGCCTTTACGGCCAGTCTTGGAAACACTGCCACGGATAGCGCCGGGCTTAGGCAAAGAAACCATGTGAACTAACGGAGTTTCCAGACTTGTACGTAAGACCGTGCTTTGGGGTATATGGAATATACGGGAGTGCCCAGACCTCTATACACGACTGTGGTATAAACACACTGCCTACTACGCCGCTCGGCTCCTCTTCTCTCCACTTCAGTGGATACTAGCTCTTATAAGGGCCTCATGATTGAATACGGAACCCTCAAAAGTGCAGCACGATCTAAACTTGTAAACCCAATAAAGCTCAATAACACGTACCCATCAAGACCCACTGATACACTATGTACAGCCAGGAAATGTCATTGTTGACTCTCCTCGTCTCCTGCGACGTGCCAAGCAAGTCGAATATATTTGCTATCGTCGAGGGTATCCACCGTCTTCGCTGATTGTAAAACTCGTTGAAAGTCTCGGGTGCGTGCGTGTAAGAATCACTCGCCGCCGAATACTCCACCTGTGTGATCCGTCGATGGTGCATCAATGTTATCAAATTATCAATGTGACGGATACCACGTTCGATATACTCACGCGATAACCAACTTGGAGAATCAACGTGCAGAGCCATCGATCCTCGCCCTGATCGTACTGCACATAGTGCATCGGCTCGGTTGATTGGGTCGCGTACTTTCTCATCACGTTGTGCTCCATTAGCGCTTTGGCACGGAACAGCGAGAAGGCGCCCGGGCTACAGAGCACACTACCGATCGTGTGCTCCGTTGACTTTTGCAGCCAATGACCAATCGCGTACTCGAACTTTTGAAACCATACCATCGGACCTTTGGGACATTGAATTTATTCTTCTATCGGATCTTCAACACGGCACAGTTGTCAATTGATCCCCGTAAGAAGGTCCTCGTTAAATTTCTTGTAGAGAACGTTGAATACAATTTACAACTTTTAGAACATTTATGATAAAATTGATTAGGATAAAAGTTGCCTGGTCCATTTTTCCGAGGACATAAATGCGTGGTTCAATTTCCAATGGATTTCATGCCGGATGAAACGATCAGATGATGGATGTTGGAAGTATTGGTTCAATACATCCTGACCGTAAAGTACAACACATGGAGGGGGGGGGGCTGTTTTCGGTCGTGGAGATGTTACCAGTTCCAATGGGATGAATGCGTCCGCAAGCAGCCCCGAGATCTTTGTCCCTCTTCATCAGATCAACGAGCACTTTGACCGCCGAAGGCCGGAAGTCGATGTCGCCGTCCAGCGTCAGAAGATACGTGTTCTCGGCGATAACCTCTTTTCTGTCCTGGCCGATGGGCGTGTCCATGAGCAAATGTCCCAGAAGATAGTACATATACATGACCTGAATCAAAGACGGTTTTGAGCTATGCTCATGGCGAAGTCTGGGTGTCCGATCGCGGATAGTTTGAAAGGCTTTAAGGGGTTACACCTGGTTGGAATTTTTGAAAAAATCCAATTTTCGTTTTCGACAGATTCTTATAATATAACCTTTCAAAAATATTCTCTGAAAATTTAAAGTCCGTCCGTTGAAAATTGTGGGAGTCATGAGCGTTCACAGGTAGGTCCGGCGAACCTACGTATATACCTGACGGAAAAATTTAAACGCGTTCTCGCAATGGTTTTTTCGGAATCGGTGACCAGAATATCTCAAAAACAAGTAAACCGATCTGCTTAAAATTTTACAGACATTTTTTGTATATCAAAAGGTAGTCCGTAATCGAAAGATTTTTTTTTCAATGCATACTTTTTTTCATACCAAGGAAAATAGAGTGTGTTTTTCATCGAAATTTCGACGACCACTTTCGATCGGCGACCGTTTTTTCAACAATCATTATTTTATTGAATCCTTCGATTAAAGACTAGATAATACGGTACAAAAACCAAAAACCAATTTTTGCACAGCGGTCTGTGCAATTCACCGTATCTCCATCTTTTATCAATATTGCCCAATAAAAAAATTGTCGAAGAGACTTGGAATGATAACCTTTGCTATGAAAAAAAATTAACAAACCTGTACCTATTTTCCAAAAAAATTTCACGAAAAAACCTCTTTTTTCCGGCCGCGAACTAAGTGTAAACCGTTAAGAAACTACGCCAATGAGCGCGACTCGCCTGACTCCAGCGTTTCCTGTGTCTTATTTTGTTCTTGTCCTTGAGATGCACTATCATTCGGGTTTGTCCGGGCAGAGTCCATTCCAGGCGACCACCGTAAGGCGATGGATACTTTGTGGGTGGTCTCGGCAGTATGTGAAGCCTCTCGACCGACTTTTGCATCGTGTTGATCAGCGACATTACGTAATCGTTCACCCGAGTTTCGTTCTCGTTGTGTTTGCATCTACCCTCGCAGCCGTGCATGCAACGAAATGCGTCGTCGAAGAAAACGTGAGCTTCGAACGACAATGCGGTGTTTTTTTCCAAGTATAAGCAAGTTAAGAACAAAAAAAGTCTAAGAAAGCATTTTCTTCGACTCACTCTCGAGCTCGTAATAATCTTGCATGCGGAGATTGTAATAGCCTTGGGTGAAGCGCTTCGAGCCTTGGTCCATGTCCAGACGGAGTATACTACCTACAAACTCGGTCATCTCCTCCTCGGTTTCGTGCCACATTGTTGCACAAACTATAATTCTCGTTACGCGATCGCTCAACTCGAGCTCTGACAGGCCACTCTTGGACGAACAGTTCGAGTAAATTGCATTGGTGCCGGATTCGTCCGCCGCTCCCAGCGTCTGCAATTTGTTGAAAATTGCATTTGGTGCCTCGGCCCCTTGATTTTTCACCTGCAGCGCCGTGGGATCGCTATTCGCGCAACTGTGGGCTCCTATGTCCCGAATCATGGATTTTGATCCATAGAATCTTGGATTCATATGTCTGGGATCTTTGATACCTATGTGTTTGGTATCTGGAATTTTAATGTGTAATTTTGGATTCCTATGACAGGAATTTCATATTCCAATCTTTTATCTTGATTTCCCATATCGGAAACGTTTGATTCGTGTTTAGAATCTCGGTTTTCTGCTTCCGCATATCTCTTGGGTTCCTGGATCTGGAATATTGGATCCCTATGCTAGGAATCTTGGATTCTCATATCGGAATCTTTTATTCCTGTCTAGAATCTTAGATTCTTGGATCGAAAATCTGGGTTTTCTATGCCTGGAATCTTAGACTCGGATTTATGGAATCATAGATTCCTGTCTCTGCAGTATTGCCTCTATCATTAGTAGTAAGTAGATTCTTACATAAAAATACAAGAATCCTACATAGCAAACCTTTGATTTCCATTGAGGGAACCTGTTCCCATTTTATGCCTAGTAATTTGGATTTCAAGGTCTGGCATGTTAAATCCCCGTTTAGGGTATCTTGGATTTTAGAGAAGTAAATTATTGATTCCCATATAGAAAATCGAACTATAAACTTTCAGTATATCGTAATTCAGCCTTCTAGTACGTTCAGTGAATCTATGCACGGGAATGCAGCAGGCATACACTTTAAGCCTATTCGAGAATCAAATCATGGACAGGCCATGATTAATTGCATCATAAGTAATCCGCTAATAGCACCGAAGTTAGTAATTTCGCGATGCAAATTTAAGTGTGATTTAAACCTGAATAACTTTTCTTCTAAGCTAGGGGGCAATACAAGGCATACCAACCTCCGGGACGGGGCAGTCACCAGGAATCTCGTCCATTTGTCTGTTGAGTACGATCGATTGGTCGATGATCAGCGAATCGTACGTCGGCAGTAGGAATATGTGTTCGGTGGCGGCGAGTCTCTCGGAGTGTGGTAACCAAATGTGCATGGTGATCCAGGCCTGGGACAGCAGAGTCACCAGCCAAATCCAGGGATACCAGTGATACAGAAAATCGGGCAAAACACCGAAATTCTCAGAAACGGCGAAGAACACGTAATCGGGAATAATGTTGTGAAAGAAACACGTGTCCGCGTTGCGTGTGGCAGAGATCAGAATTATCGCGCCTACAGTCGCAGGTACGATCAGGGTCACGGGTAAGGCAAATCCGTAACTCTGCATCATCGTCCTGTAGGCGAATTTGCCTGATAACATTAAAAGAGGATTAGTGACCAAGTGTCTTTTTGCCATCAGTGGAACGCGCAAAGCTGAAGATGTGGGTATCCTACCTGATGAATAGGTGACGAATGATGACGCTGTGTGTATGACCAGAACCACGAGGGGTAAGAGATAAGAATCAACGGTGAAATATCCCAAATTGCTACTCGCTGATACATCGCCGATAAGCTGATACGCCATTTTCGATGATGACGAAACACGTGACCCATCGTTGAGCGAAATGTTGTATTTTCCGGTTAGGATACTCAAATCGAAAAAATTATTCAGTTCGATACCCTTATTGAAGGCTATCAGAATTGCGGAGGCCAAAAAAACCACTATCCTCCAGATGGCTGAGAATCCGTGTGTTAATCCTTTGCCAACCTCCAGTCTTTTTTTAACCCGGAACAAAAATCGAACGAAACCTATACAGTGGAACACACGGCCGTCTGTTACCCATGCAGTGACTCTGACGTTCGTAGATAAATAACCACATTCTTCAACTTCTCACTTTACACGGACGACGCCAACGTCGTTACAGGAAAATTCTCCTATTAGAATAGGGGAAATTTTCTGCGATATGAGGCAAGTGGAAACTAAAGTTCTGAAAATAAAAAAGACGCCAACGTCTCTCCGCAACTCTTCGGTTTTTACAGCACTGGCGAATATGTCAACAAAGCGCTCAACACACAGCTCTTCTATAGGCGATAATAATTAAGTGGCGTTTTAAAGGAAAAACGAAAATAATGGTATTCATGAAAGGGGCAGGAGGAAGCAAGGCAAAAGTTGGGAATATAAGAGAAATAAGGCCCAGGAAGTAATTAATTTCAAGTATCTAGGCTTTTGGTCCTCCACAAAAAACACGATGAGGAAATACATCGAGGCACTGGAGGAGGAAGCGATGGAAGAAATTAACGCAGTTGGGGCGTCATGTAAAGGGCCAGGATTGATCAAAGGCAGTCGAGATTCCAACTCGTTTTCTAGTCGGAACGGGGTCTTTGTATGGATTCGAAATATGGGGATGATAAAGGAGGAAATGGAGAAACTAGAGGGATCTTCGGTAAAAATGGCAATGGGAGACAACGTGTCGACGTGGAAGCGAGGCGAAGACCAGGGAACTACCTAATGAAGATCGCGGAAATAGAGGAGAAGTGGCCGAAAACTTGTTTAAGGGAGGAAATGAGGGGAATAAAGAACAGGAACGAGTCGAGGTGGGGGAAAGAATTAAAAAAGACTATGGGGGAAGTTGGTGACGGCAGAGTGATTGACCTCCTCTGGCAGAGAGGAAACACCAAGCAGTTGGAGAAAGCACTCAGCGAAGGGTGCGAGCGGCTGAAGGAACAAGACTGGCTGAAAGATGAGCAAAATTTGGTCGATCACCGTTCAACGAGTTGTATAAGCAAATTAAAATGGGGGTCGAGAGGGAAGCATACTGGGTCAGCACGGGTACCGAAGACGGGCTGAAGGAAGGATGGGCCAGGCTGTAATGTGGGAATGTAGGAAAAGTAGGGAAGACAGGATCTAGAAACTGGATGTGCAGGATATGCGATACCGAAGAGGATAGTATAACACATGTTTGGGAATGTGACGAAGCGAGGAAGAATATCAAGAAGGAATGTGTGGAGGAAATGGAGACTTGGATATGTAAGAGAATGGGAAGCGAGCTGCGAGAATTGATAGTGGAGACATTCAAAGGGAAAATTGGAAGAGAAGTTTGTGTGTATTCAAGGGAATTCACTAAACTCCAAAAGCTGATTGCAGACCACAGGAAGGAAGAGGAGTCGAGGGAGGGGGTAGTGTAAGGAGTTATAGGGAAAACGGAGATTCAAGAAATAGGGAAAGTTGTGTTTATATAGATGTAAATAGGGGTCAAGGTAGTTGTAAGACTATGACGATGTAACTATGATGACGGAAAGATCATTTACCCGGCTATGTAAAAGGCGCAAGGCGTTATACACTGAAAATACAAAGCGTTCAAGATCTTAAAATTGTCGCGACAGAGATGAAATTAGCGTCCCTCCGATTTCTAGAACTCTGGTGATAAGATAGCAGTGGAGTAACAGAATTTCATCGTAAAGTAAGATTTACCAAAGCTGCTGTAAGCAGAGACGTAATTGCCCCACCAGCGACACGAAGTCAGTATCAGAGCAACCGGAAGAATCGACCTAGTCTGGATCGTCAGGTTCACTCTGTTATCCGGGTAAGACCAGATTATCGCGCCGCAGACTTGGCCCGCGAACGCGACGATATCTCCAATAAGCAGGGCGCACGCTTTGCCACGAGAATATTGTCGACCGTTGCGCGAGAATACAGCTGGTGAAATAAATTGTGCAGAAATCAATCATTACTCTTTTTCGGTGAGTGGAAAATAGGTGTCTTAACTGGTAGCTAATAGTTCATTTAAAGCGATATCAACACCGAGACAATTTTCAAAGCAATGATGTTTCAGAAACCTCGATAGTTATAAATCAATTTTCGAAATGAGATACAGTTTTGCTTCCTTATAGAGGCAGCTTGTTACTCCTACTATTCGTGCAACTCAACGATCGAAGCGCCCTCTTTTTCTCGATTTCGTTGCGATTTCCCAAAGTACACAGCTTGGACTCCTACTCTCGCTCGCCATACTTACTCCTAGTTAAATGAATTTTCTTTTCTTTCTCGTTATACCTAATAATCCTGGCACAAAGCAAGTGCAACTGCTGACCACAACTGCCTGAACCGAATTTAATTCCGGCAGAACAAGGAGAAACAAATGAGCCAACCCAACCGTGTGAAGAGTATCGATGACGAATTGAAACGCGAGATCGACTTTTCGCGGTACAACTCGCTTTTTGAATAGCCAGTGATGCGTTGCCTTGATGATGCCTAGAATTTCGGGAAGTGCGAAAGCCACAATGACGCACCAGTACCAGCCGACGTGGTACTGGATCGGCACTGTAGCTGACATCTCCCTGTCCGAAGGTCTTCCCTCTGAGACCAAAAACATTGACACGTTTTAAAACAAATTCAGGCACTCTTTATTGGCCGTATTCCTCGCGAACCTACATCCACTCACTTACCGATATCATTGTAATCGCAATAATCCACGGGACCGTTGTCGTCGATTTGAGACGCGGCGAATATTATCGTTGCCTTGGCAATAATTCCTCCGACCAGTATAACCGCGAAGAGAACAAAGTACGTTACGAATTTCGTTAATTGAGCGGCACGATCGAAAAATCTCGTGTCTGCTTTCGAGCCGGTTTTTATTCTTGTTGGGAAAAACTTGAAAATGTCCCAGCCCTGAATTTCTTCGTCGGGCCTGTTCAACAACGTTTAACACACGCTTATTAATTTTCCGTTTGCGTTTATTTTAGTTATTTTCGGAAAATGTCAAGTTTTCTCGCTTAGTTTCTACGATTTTAATCATCATAATAGTAATTCAATTGAGCTGCAATATCATACTAGTTAATAAACAACTGAATACCGGGCATGTAATTAACTAGTCACAAATTGCAATTCAATTAATACAGTTAATTAATCAATTAAGGATATCGTAATAAATGACTACCCATATTAAATGTTAATTGTTAACCCGATCAGGGTATCGTGGGTCGCTGGAGACCCGAGCCATTTTTTTAGTCAATGCCTGCGTTTATGCGAAGTGGGTATGTTTATGAGAAAAAAAAAAATATCTGTTTGAATTTGTTTGCAATTTTTATGCCGTGCCCTTGAAGTAGAAGTATTGAAGAGTGTTCGGGAATTTGATCAGATCTTTTCATTGCAAATTACATGTTTTAACACGGCTCGGGTCTTTAGCGACCCATGATCCCCTCAATAGGGCCGAAAAAATCGATACCCAAAACGGGTTAAAACAACTTTATAGATTTGAAGAAAAATATGGAAATTTCTTATTTACGTAATTTCCGTTAAGGGGTCTTCTCACTTGTACGCTAAAAAAGGCTGCTGTCACGATTTTTTTATAGGTTTATATTATAGATATTGATATAAAAGTTGTTACGCTTAATAAATACACTTTAGAAATACATGTTTAAGAATGTTAATCTATTTCAGTCACTATTTATGGACAAAAATGGCAATTAAAAAAATATCCTAAAAAACTGTAGGTTTGCGCTGTTGATGAAATCTCGTAGATGGATCGTCCGAAACAAAAAAATCAAACGGATTTAGATTCAGTATGTTAATGGCTATAGCGCATATCATATAATTTTTGATATATGAAAAAATAACAAAACGGCGGACAATCTTTCGAAAAAAAAAACAAAAATGTGCTTTTTTCACCGTTTTTGGCAAAGAATAGTAAGCATCAAAATTTAAAAAAAACTTGATATGCGCTATAGCTATAGGTGTAAAAAATATGTAGTCAAAATTTCATAAGTATCGGTTCAGTAGTTTCGAAAATTTGATCAACAAGCCGTCGAAAAACGTTGTGTCGAGAAAAACGCGTTTAAAGTTTGTTTGGATTACATAATTACATACATTTTTTAAAATGTATTTCGAAAGTGTATTAATTAAAGGTAACAACTTTTATATCATTATCTATAATATAAACCTAAAAAAAATCCATGAAAATAGCCTTTTTGCGCCTACAGAGAGAAGACGCCTTGACAGAATATTCTTAAAAAGCATTTATATTGAATTCACAGTTATGTACAATCGTTTGAGGGGTTTCAAATTTTAGGTTACATTTAATTTATCGAAAAATGTATGCTTTCACTATACTCACGAGCATTTTCATACACTGCTCTACAATAGCCACACGGAAATGAAATTTCGTCAAAGAATAACCGCTATGGAACTCGACGAAAGTTGGTAAACGCATTTGAATTTTACGAAACGTGGAATTTTTCATTAAAAATGAATTTGAATAGAATTGAGAAAAAAACACGTGCCCCAATTGAATTGATTCACACAATGTCACCTCATCGATTATTTTGCTTTCTCCACAAATAAGTTACGTTCACACGTAATACAATCATCCGATTAATATTTTTATTATGTTACCCAGCTTGTTTATTGGGCGTGTTTATTATACGCGCGCGCGTGGGTGTGTGTGTGTGTGGGTTTGCGTGCTGTGCAAAGTCTCCCATTCGATAAGAGAAATTGACAAGCGGACCGAAAAGTCCCATAGATTTTTTTTACATACCCCCGATCTTTCTCTTCCTCCAAATCCGAATCCTGATTTTGATAATCATCAAGCTCCGGCAAATAACTTTTTCGAGTTGTCTGATCAGCGAAACTTTGCATTTGGAGAATTAAAAAAAAAGGATTTGATACCCTCGCGACTTTATATCACTCACTGAATACGTTTTAAGAAATGCGTCATGTACTCGGCAGTGTTCTGAACCCGAATGTCCGATAGGGGGACACTCTTATCACGATAAAATCGATAAGATTCGGAAATCCATTATTTTTCTTTTTTTTACGTGTTCGAACACTTACAAAACCGTCCGTTCAATGATCAATTGTATTGTAGTGGCTAATTTTTTTATCTTGCTACTTCCGTCTCACTGATAAAACAGTATTTAAATCCGTACTTCCATTGTGAAGGTTTGAAAAACTGTTCCGTAAAATTTGGATGGTACGAGTTTTCATTTTCTAACAAATCATTCGATTTATTTTTCTAAAGTCAATGCATATTGTATTGCGAATTGAGCGAATGCTACTTATTAATGTACGTCCATATATGTCTAAAGTATAGAAGAACTGATGCATTTTTAATTGATAATGAAAAAAAATACAACCCTGTATATATTTAATCTGCAACGTATCATCGTTTACCAGGAGCAAGTTATATTTTTCTTATTGTTAGATATATACACACACATACATCCGCGCGCGCGCACACACACACACAAACACTCACACACAGGGTTACTGGATATTGATCAAACATTAAACAGAAGCCTCTTTAAAAAAAAATCCATATAAATAATTTTCTACTTTTTAGTTAATAATTGATTTTACTATAGAGCTCTGAAATTTTTGCAAAGGATTCATCCTTCCAAACGAGCCGGTGGCATCTATCATAGATGTTGGCTCACCACCTATTGGACCTTACCTTTTAACCTATTTTACCTATTGGACCGTTTTAACGATTGTCCGATCTGAGGGCACTTATTGGTAGAGCGAATTCATATGGTCTCATACACATTCCATGCATTGTCACCTCTTATAAGGATGTTTGCACAATTTCAGAGCTCGATTTTTCATTTTTCTCACCGTCCAATGATCTACTTGAAAGAAAAAAAATTGTCGCGAAAGCTGCGAGCGGTCAAAAAATGTTTAGAAGTCGCTCAAGCCTTCCAAAAATCTAAATTTTCATTAAAAAACCGCTTTTTTATTTTCGTTTACTTCTTGCCCATGAATTTTACGCTTTATAGTTTTTTAATTAAGCTCACCAAAGCTCTAGCCGGCCAATGAATATTCAGTGGTCGCCCATAATTTAACACGCTGTAAAATTTTTACAACAATTAATCGTTTTTTTTCGAAACGGATTTTTTTTGTTTACCTCACATTTCTAACCCAAAAAACCGGGCACCTATAACTTTGTTTGCGCACAAGAATTTTAAAGAATTTCTTTATGAGAACAAAGGATATAGTTCTTGGGTTAGTATGATGAGGAAAATCTGAAAAATCTGTTGCCAAAGAAAAACTATTAATTGTTTTCAAATGTTTAGAAAGCGTCAAATTTATGATTGAGATGAGTAAAAAAATTAGTGAAAAATGAAAATCTCGAAGCTCTTGAGCGACCACTAAATATTTATTGAACAGCTAGAGCTTTTGCAAGGTTACTTTAAAAATTATAAAGCGTACCAATCATGGGTGAAAAGTGAACCAAATAAAATCGACTTCTCAATGCAAAATTGAAATTTTGGGAGGCTTCGGCGACCTCTAAATATTGTTTGACCGCTCGCAGATGTCGCGACAATTTTTTTCTTCTCTAAAGAAGACAATTGGATGGTGAGAAAAAGGAAAAAAACAATAGAGCTTGAAGTAAACGTTTTTGGGCTTCCCCCGAAACGGCGTTATCGGAGACGGGCCCTGGCAGTGCGAGCCTGTAAACACTCGGAAGGCGCATCATCGCTGGACGCTGTCCTCAACAACAAAGAACGACCTGAAGCCTCTGCAAGGGGTTTGGCGTTTTTTATTTTTGTTTGTGCTTATTTTTTGGTCCTCTAAAGTATTGCGCACAGCACATGATGTATATAACCTCGCTTTGAACGAGTTACGTTGTTTTTGCTGCATTTTTAGACCCGTCGGCACGGGCCGGGAAGAGGAGCAACGTGTTGTGGCGATTATTACTTTTCATACACTTCACTTACTTTTTTATGCGTGGTCCCTCCGCTCTGGAAGTTCCGTCGGAACTCTTGTGATTTACGGAGATGCGTTTCCCTAATATTTTTCTTCATTTTCCTTTAACTTGGTACGTTTGTTTTTAATGGTTTTGACTTTTATCATTTAGGTCGCACAAAATTTTGATTTTTGCTGCTGAAAAACCGTCCAACTCAAATCTTTTCGGAGACTTGAGTTGGAGGAAGCTCGACCGTTCTCGCGAGCCCGCGAATTATTGACAGTCAGTTTGCGGGACTCTGGGCCCTTTGACCACTGCTTCGTGGGTGGGGCAAAACTGCTGACCCCGTGGAAGCAACTTTGGCTGTCCTTTTTCACGTGCGTCCCATCCCACGGCATGATCTTGCTAACGCTAATTCCTCGTCTCGAAAACTCCGGTAGCCCGCGAGTCGCGAGAGGATGATATTCAACATATCGCAGTACATTAATTTATAAATATGACTATGGGGATGACCCAGGACGTAACAAAATATATACCACTCGTAAGGAAAACCTTACTAGAATGTCAAATTTCTGCCACCCTAACATGTAAATATACGGCGTGTCTATATACATGTGAATAGACGCATCTTATCGTGACGCCAAATATATGTATCTGGTTTACGTTGTAGAGGTCAACCTGATTTCAAGGTCATCTTTCCTTCTGTAAACGGTGATCCCTATTCTTACTCTGCTAACTAACTTTTCAACAAAACCACTGGCCGATAATGACCTTAAAATACCAAAAAAAGTCATAGATCGGGATTTATTCCAACGTGGATAACGAACGTTATTTTTTCAAGAAAAAATAATTCTGTTTAATAATGCGTTAAAAATCTGGCGCTTCGAAACATGCAATATTTTTCGATGTTTTCTAAAGAAAGTGTGGACCCTAGCGACAACTTATAAATTTTTTTAAAAATGCTATCTTACTTTGCAGACATGTATTATTGCATTGATAGAAAAGAGCAAAGAAACAAATTGTTTGCATAAATATATATTATAGTTCCATTGTACGGAGTCATTCCCTTTTACGTGCCCTCCTTAATCCATTTCCGTTTTTTTTTCATTTCCTTTTTTTTTCATTTCCGATTTTTTCCTACCTTGTTTGCATAAATATATTACAATATATTGAAATCTTATAAAAAAATATTATACAATGGAATGAGAAACTGTTTGAAACCCAAACAAACCGAAACATCTATTCAATGAAAAAATTTTAAATTAGTTTTACAATGCTCTCACGTAAAGTAGGCGGTCCAACTCCTTGGCCACCCCTGCACTACGGGCTCGAGGAGGAAACAGACTGGAAAAGATATTTCCATTTGAAAGTTTCTTTACTTTGTTTTTCGTTTTACATTTCTGTGCTACATTTTTCTTATCTTACTCACTATTCCTGTATGTTCTACTTACTAGTCCATTTATGTTGTCTTTGTCTTGATTGTTTCTTTTTGAGCTTGTTCTGTTTGTTTGTGTTGAATTTAGGTAAAATTTGAAAGACCCTGTTAGTACTTTTTGCTTAGATCTATCTTACATCGAGATCGCTATGTACACTTTTACATCATTTACAGTTTTCTTAATCATGATTAGACGTTGCGATAGTTTGTGTTTTGTTCTGAAGGGTAGTGTTTCCTTGGCTACGATTTGTACCTCATTTAGTAATAGAATGTTCTTTATTTGTTCTGTGTAGCACTGTTTCGTTGTTATATGTATATCTTTGCTTAGTTCGGTCGTTAAGCTGTAGTTCTCTGATTTGCGAGTTTCTTGGGCCAATTAACCCTTATGTGCGCCACCCAACGTCTCCTACGTTGATGCGCACCCGGGGTACCTGGCTACCCACCTCCCGTTTTAATTACTCTGTGAGTTTAAATGTGAACAGAATCATTATAAATCGATTTACTTAATTAAGTAAACATAATTTAAAAGTAATTAAGCTATACTTACCCACGTTTAAAAGTAGCGTGTAGTTGCCATAAAGAGAGATCGAAGGAGGAAATCTCGAGTGCTCCACAGCCAATGATTGGGTTTATCGAGTAGCAGATGTTCCAAATGTTTGTCGAAGTGGCCGTTGGATGGCGTCTCCCCTTTCCAAATATATAAGAATTCAGCATTTGTTTAGTTAGAAACCAGCATTCAAAGTATGGAGCCGTATGCCGACGCAGACGGTCTGCTGTACCTATAGGTCTCCGCAGTAACGCTTGTGGCGCACCCTAGCGGCGAGTTGCAGTATGCCGGTCGCCATTTAAATCAGGTGTTTGCGTGAATGACAGTACCGCGTGTGATGTTTACGTTGTAAAAACAGCGTAAACAAGCATTATAAATTAATAAACGTGATGGGTACTCAATCGGTTGAAGGCGCTAATCGCAAAGGAAGTCATGAGGTTACATAAAAATCCGCAAGTAATCGTTATTACTTCCATCACACTATTTTATTTTATCTATAAGCACATTCCACTTACAATGTAAGATCTCCAATCGATGATGCTTGCTCAAGCCTAGCTCTTTCGTGTTTGTGCCGGTTTGACCGCCATGTGCCAATCCACGTTTTGCCACCGGCAGCCGTTACGGGGCACCACCACGAAAGTTACTTCGGAGGCCTATAGAGCGTGAAGCCTTATACCGTTGGAATTTACATTGTTGTATCAAAATTAATCGGTTCGTGATAGTTTTTGTTAGTGTTAAAATATTTATCCAGTAATATTATTGAGTTATTTTGTTTTTTATTGAATTATGTATGCTTTCATTGGAATTTTGATTTGTTCTGGGGCCAATAATTCAAATACGGATCATCTAAGTGAAATGGGGAAAACGACTTCGTATCCTCTTTACCGTGCAGCGATGGGTTACAATAGATTCCATTCGTTATTGCGATTGCGTTTCGATGATGCCAGTACGCGTGTGGAATGAACACGAGAGGATAAAGCTGCACCTATACGTGATTTATGGATGATGTTCAATTCAAATTTGAGTAAAATGTATAAACCAACAGAAAATTTAACCATTGATGAGCAAGCTTTATCCTTATCATGGACACACGAAGTTCACTCAATATATTCCCTCTAAGCCGGCTAAATACGGCATGAAAGTATGGTGGATTTGTGACGCAGAAAATTCATATCCTTTGTCAGGAATTATATATACGGACAAAGTTGGCAACGTTCGTGAAAACAATCAAGGAGAGCGAGTTGTGAAAGAACTTGCAGCTCCATTCTGAGGGAGCGGCCGAAATATTACGATGGACAATAATTTCACTTCTCTACCTCTCGCTAAACACTTACTGCTTTCGAAATTGACAATTGCCGGTACTTTGAGAAACAACAAACCGTACTTAGTTCCGGAGGCTCAGATCGAAAAAAAAATTCAAAGAGGTACAAGCAAAAATGTGACGAGGTGGGTACCCGGGTACTCGGGTTCGCACATACTCGTAAGGGTTAATGCTTAAAGTTTTGTTTTGTTTTTAGTTTTTTATGTTCGTTTTTACTGTGTTTTCCCAGACTGGTGATGCATATAGGATAGTAGCCTTGATGATTGTTTTGTATACTATTGATTAGTTCTCAATGCTAAAGGTGCTTTTTTACATAGTAGGTAATATAGAGCTCTTTTTATTTTTTGTGTTTTATTTCTTTGGGTTTATTCGTACACTTCCCATTTAGAAGGGTGGTATGTTTTCGTGTTTGTTTTATGTGTGAAGAAGATAAGTTCTGTTTTATTGGCATTAGTTTTAATTTTCCATTTGTCGAAATATTCTATTATTAGGTTTACATGTTTTTTTGACTTTTTTTGCGCCTCTTTTTTCTTCCATGAGCTAGTGAAAATTGCCGTGTCTTCGGCAAATAAGGCCATTTCTGTATTGTTTGACTTAGGAATATCATTGATATAATATAGAAATGGTGCAGGTCTGAGGATCGAGGCTTGGGGCACTCCTGCTACAGTTGTTTGTTTCGTTGGTGGCTCTCCATTTGTAATTACTGTAAATGTACGTTTGTGTAGGTTGATTTGGAGGAGTTTAATAAAGTAGAGTGGTATGTGTAGGCTGTGAATTTTGTACATGAGTTGTTTATGGCATACTGTTGCAAATATTTTTTCAATGTCCAGTAGTGCCATTGCTGTTGATATGTTGAACTTAAAGTTTTTACTTATGTAATTTGTTATCCTGGCTAATTGTTGTACTTTGTTATGGCCGGATCTAAATCCGAAATGGTCCGGGGTTATTTGTTTTTTTTCTTTTCCGTGGGTTTTTGTGCCGGTTGAGAATTATTTTCTCAAATATTTTCCTTAATGTTGAGAGTAGCTTTATTGGCCTGAGTTCTGTGGAAATCGTTTGGCTTTTCCTGGTTTTTTGAATGAATTTTTCGAAGCATGCGTTGTAGATATTTGTTAGTTGTTGTAATGCTATTGGTGATAAATTTTTCAATACAATATTTTTAATTTTAACCGAACTTGGGTTTGTTTGGACCTTGTATTTTTAAAGGTCTTCCCAATTTCTTTCGTTGTTGTATGAGACTCAAGATTCGGCCGGCCGCTAATATAGCCGTTGGAATCGGAGAGGCTCTGGCCAAAAGTCGAAAACGAATTCAATTCAGTTAAAAGTCTGTATTCGGGGATTTTTGGGGTCGCTGATTACAAATCGGAAGTCAAAAATTGAAAGAAAGAAAACCAAAATTACGTATTTGATGCGGCTAGAATTTATTCAAAAACGCATTCTATTAGGATAAAAGCTTGTACAAGAGTTTTTGGGGTCGCTTACCACGAGTCGGAAGTCAAAATTTGCAAAAACAAAATGGCGGATCCAATACGGCGGAAAAATTATTCAAAAGCGCATTTGCTCCGGGTAAAAGTTTCTTCTTAAGAGTTTTTAGGATCGCTTATTACGAATCCGAAGTCAAAACAGAAAAAAAACAAAATGGCGAAAAATTTATCCCAAAAACGCATTCGCTCCGGGTAAAAGTTTCTTAAGAGTTTTTGGGGTCGCTTATTACGAATCTGGAGTCAAAACAAACAAAAAACAAAATTACGGAAAATTTATAAAAAAATGCATTCGCTCCGGGTAAAAGTTTCTTGAGAGTTTTTAGTGTCGCTTATTACGAATCTGAACGCAATTCTCCAATCGTCCTCCGTTTTGTACGCTCACTAACTCCGGAAAATTCTAAACAAGGTCGACCCAACTTGCTGAACTTTTTTTAAGCTTCTAGACTTTCTTCCACAAGAACGAACTCACTCAGCCACTCGGCATAATTCTTCAAAAATGTTTCCTCGTGCCTCGAAACGATTTTCCACTTATCCTTAAATTTCGACATCAATTTGCGGATGCCAGTTTTCACGGTATCCGATAGCGTGAAAGAACGTTGTAATTTTTCGGACATGGCATTCTCAATGTCCTCGTGCGCTGGAGCTGCACCATCATTCAGTTTATACCTGATGAGAAGAAAAATATCCTTCCTGGCTAAACCCGGTATCGCCGGATCATCGGCAGCGGTTTCTGAAATGTCAAAGCGTAATACATATAGATAGGCAATTGCATATTGAACCGCACTCGCAATTTTTTGTTCCAACATATTATTCATAACTATCATCATTAATAATTCTTGAATTATTAATAAAACCGGATCATGCATCGTAAAATGAATAGAATAAAAAACAAGGAACTGGACGAAAAAAATGTTGGCCTCATGAAAGGGACTTAGCAAAAAATGACGAAACAAAAGATTTCTTTTTGAAGCGTCGCATATGAACCCGCTTAAATAAATGAGGATAATGAGAAAAAACCTCAACCCCGTTAAAGTAGTTCTGTAGTTTCTGTCAAATTTTAGGAATTAGCTGAAATCTAAGTAGGATGGAGATATGACCTTCATGGACTGATGCCCAAAAATTCAATTCGATTCACCGTTTAGTTCATGCGATAATTGCAATTGAATATGGGTATTTTTGTACGCGATCCCTATATCTAACACGTAAAACGATAGGAGTTTGCTTGCATTTCTCGATATAGGTTCTAAACGGATCTTAAGATTTAAAAATGAAAACACGTGTACGCAGTACTATTGTGGGATTGATTTTTTTTTAATGACAAACTCTGACCATTTAGTTTCGGAGATATCGGCTTATGAAAAGTGGGAATTTTGTTCCCCACCAAACTCGGGCCCAACCATCTGTAACGGAATAGGAACAGTGGTACGCTGCAGCCAGCTGATGGGCGCGTGGGCTGGGAACTCGAAGCGTGTTTTTTCCCCCGAGTTCTAGTAATTCTGAGACGGGTGTGAAATTAATTTATTCTGCAAGCAAATTTAATTTGTTCAATTTATGCATGTATCTATTCGTGTTGTGTGCGCGCGCGCGCGTGCATATTATATTTCTTAATTCATTAATTTTCACAGAATAACGGTACCGCTTTTTACAACAAACGATTCTCATTACAGCTATAACTAAGTTATTTTATTTCATTTTGAACACAATTTAAACTATTTTGAATAGTTGAACAATTTGAATACAATTTAAACTGTCGGCAAGATGTTGTAAATCCACGATCAGACGTCCTTCGACAGCGATTTTTTGTTGCTAATCGTTAAGGTTTTGGTTATTCTCATCGCGTTTAGCCGCATTTGCTTGACACATGGCTACCACGGCGTTGAGTCTTTCGGCAAGCGGCTTTTCCTTGTAAACTTTCCTTTGTATCGCATTTGGGTTGACATTCTCACGCTTTTTTATTTATATGAAATATTTCGCGATAGGCCGATTGTAAGAAGCTCAACGCTATGACTGCTGAAAAATCGCGCTGTTGCCACGATTACGGTGCTGCTTGCTATATGAGTATGACACCTATCTATGCATGAGGTGCGAATGTGTGGGACATGTAGAGCGTACAAGCTCTGTCAAAAATTTACAGCCAACCGCATCGTATAGGCATTAGATGTTACTATACCCTTCGACCGAAACTTTTGGCTTCTACGTGTACCTACAGAACTACCTTAAGCAATAATTTGATACATTAGTTAAGACAGTAATCTTCCGGGCACCTTGCTCTTCTTCTTTTCACAAAAATGCGAACTAAGTAAGTAATAAGTACTTAAATAAGGAATCTATCGTGAGGTAAGTAGCAAAACGAAACAGCAACACTTGGTGTCCGGTGTTTTGGTCTCTGTCGCTACGCGTCCTCGTACACGGAAAGAATTTCTAAAGAAATTTTACTGTGGAATCACAGTAACGGGGGAACAAACTTATAATTGTCCAGGCTTTTAGGGAATAAAACGTAAATTTTCATGGAAATAAGTCAGAATTTACTGTCGTGTGGCGTAAATTTGAAATGTTTCAACTATTTTTACTGAAAAAATCAGCAAATTTTAGCCGTCTACAAACATTACAGTAATACGTTTAAAAAGTACTTAATATAAATGAAATTGTACAGTGCGTATTGGAAAATTTTCGTGTTTTTCGTGAGAATTTTAGAAAGCATGCCTACATTTTTCGTACGTCTACCGGAATATTTCTATTCTCTACAGTAAAAATCGTCAGGGCTAGGTTGCGGGACATATACACGCGAGCTCTGTGTAGCGTGCGTATGCGTGAACGCAAGCTGTGAGTGTGCGTGCGTATGCGTGAACGCGAACTGGTGTGTTTGTGTGTGACAAAAGTAAGCGTCGCTGATCCGCGTTGTTTAGACTAGTTTAGTTTTTTAATAAACATAATGCTGTTGCTTGGTAACAGCATTACTGCGCGGGCGCGTAACAGCAAAAGCATGTGCGAAAGAAGTGCCGCGTGGTTGATGCTTCACACAAAGCAGCGTGTCGTTTCGTGCAAGGTGAAAATGGTACGGGATAGTGATACTAAAATGTATATAAAGCCACATACACGAATACAATTTTTATAATCAATGTTTAAAAAATAATATACCGTTCAAGGCAAATTTTGGTTTATTATACAAGTGTTTAATTTCAGCATTCTATAAATCTGAACGACCCACAGAATGTGAGTATCAATTTATATAGTTACGCATGTCTTTATTCGTACTTTTTCATATTCGTATTTCGGATCTTTTGTATTTTTTCATATTTGTATTTCGTATACGTTTTATCCGTAGTTCGTATCTTTTCCATTAATTTTATTCGAGGAAGTTCATGCTACGCTTCTTTCGTCGGTGGGCGGAAAGCTTGTATTGAAAGCGTACAGAGAAAAAGTAGGATTCACTACAAGGAGCGTGCGGAATCTCTTGTCGCGCATCATTCTCGGCAAAGAAAAAGAACGTGCTTTTCAGAATATTCGAGTCGATCGCGATACTAGATATCTCGAAAAATTCATGTAAGATTAAAAACTGAAGTATAAGAATCATTCGAACATTTTAACATTACACAGGTTCATTCGTTAAGTCGACATAAAGAAGTAACCTAAAATATTTCAATTCTTTCAAATTGATTACTCGGGCTACATTTCTAAGTAATCGCTTGAGATGAGTACATAAAAAAATATCCTTTATATATCTTTTTTTCTAATGTGTGTGTGTGTATATATATATATAAGTGTGGAGAGGTTCATATGGAGACCGATTGTACATATCGCAGAAGCGATATACATAAGTTTACAACTGCACTTATAGTTGAATTTATCCATTAATTTCATTATGTATACAAAATTAAGGACGATATTCCAAATTTTTACTTGTATATGTACAACGGTTAAAAGCGGGACCTTGGTCTTACGTTTTGGTACATATAGGGACCAGAAATAGTTTATCCATATTTATGGCCTTTAATAACAAATACAGCATTACAAAATGTGCTTTGAAACTGTCGTAACGGTTATAAGATGAGGTTAGGCAGAATATACGAATTATCCGTCTTTCAACTTTACATGATCATAGTAATTTACGTCTTATGATGCTAAAAAACATGTCAATTTTTTTCTCATAGATGTATTCTACACGTTCGTTAAGGTTCGTAGCTGACGTATTCGTATTGACAAATCGCAAATTCTAACTCTGGATAAAAGTTACCAGCAGGAATAGCTTGTTCCGGTTTTATCAAACGAGGGAAATGTTTGATCGAATCTATCAGTCACAAAATTTGGAAAAAAATCGGATACCCGTACGCACGCCTGTCTATGATACAAAGTAACAGGTTAAGCCCATTCTTTATTTACTATTTCCTTTATCTTCAAGCTCTTTGTTGAGACCAAAACAATAATATTATATACAACGGTTTTTATTTATTTAATTAGTTTACGGCCATAACCGTTTTGAGTTACGATTAAGCACAATCATCATACTATAGAACCGCAAACATCATGCTATAAAATATATGCAATTTCCAGTTTTCATTAAAAACCTTTCATAAAAAATTAAGTTTTCATTAAATTCCAGCATTCATTAACATTATACAGTAATTATGGTACATTCTACGCAAAATTGTAATGAATTAGCGTAGGGTATCGTTCGAAACCTCTTTGTAACCCGTATTCTTCTATACTTTTTTTTATGTAGGAATACCGTATACATCGCTACCGATGTAAATGGCGGTGGATAGGCAAAATCGATACGGGTTAGAAAATCGGCATGGTCCGTGGTACAAGTATGTACCCCTACAACCAAAAATGTTTATTGGAACTGATGTACGTTTATAACGTATTGGTAAAAACGAGGACCGAACAGACTTTTGTTTGATTCGTGGACCCAGAATATACCTCTGCAAAACGAACCCTTTTTTTCGTAACAGTATATTCCGGTACCGACGTTGACATACTCTCTCTTCAAGCGTCAAAACGATATTTTCCTTCCGTGCAAATCCTCCCAGTATTCTAATCATATGGGGGCCGGATTACAATGTCGAACTTTGAATGATCAGAACGCTCAAAACTCCGAAAGAGTACTGCCCTGAAAGAATTTTACGGGAAAGACCAAAATTCCGAAAATCTGAATACCGCCAAAATAACTCGGCTATGGAAGTTTTAAAAGTTTAAAAGTTTCAATTAATCAACGAATTATTTCAAGCCTTTTTTTAAATTAAGAAGTGATTTTACGTCAATTTTGAAATTTGTCCAGACAATGTTATACGTTAAGCATCATTTACAGTCAACTGTGTAGACTTTCGCTGGCATGATCTCGACGAACCTTGTAATTTCGGAACATTAGAGGTAGGAATTTTAAACCGTCGGCGGATTCAAAGTTCGGAATTTCAATCCGGCCCCCAATTGATCGCTGCGATCTTCCCCGTAAATCTAGACTATCCATTACAGAGGTAAAAACTAGGACCGCGAATGACACCGTCCTCGTATGAAACATATTACATATAGCGAAGCGCGGTCATCGGTACCCGTACGTACGATTACATATAGATGTACGCATCGATATGTAATGGTACGTATGGGTACCGGCGCTTATTCGTAACGTTTCATACGAGGACCGGTACCCATACGTACCGTTACATATAGATGCGTAGATCTATATGGAAGCGGTACGAATGGGAACCGGTCCTCGTATGAAACGTTACGAATTCGCGCCGGACCCATATTTACCATTACATATAGATGCGTACATCTAAATGTAATGGTACGTCTGGGTACCGGCGCTAATTCGTAACGTTTCATACGAGGACGGTGTTAATTACGGTCCTCGTTTTTACCTCTGCAATAGATGGTCTAGATTTATGGGGAAGACCCAGCAATCGGTTGTGCTTTGAAACCGTTGTAACGCTTGTCATGTTATCGATTATCATGTTATCGATTATCATGTTATCGATTATCATGTTAAAAAGATGTGTATTTTTTCTCATCCATGGATTCTACACGTTCGTTTACCCTTTAGCTGCCATCGTAGCAAATTTGCTATGTTCACTTTGACCCCGTTGGTGAAAAGCGTAAGGACGCTATAGCAGACAAGCTACTTCACAGTTCTATCAATCTATGCTAGATGCAGCAATGATGGGATAGCTTGAAATCCAAACGTAAACATACGAATTATGTTAATATGGCAACAATGTTGTCGTGAAAATTTACGACGCTTGCCCCAGCATTCGATCCGCTGAACATTTTTTGTCCAAAAAAGAAAGTGAATGGATATTCTTGAAATATTTTTTGATAGAATTGTGTAAAGGAAGCTTGACTGGACGAACTAGGCTTTGAAGATTTTTTATTGAATTAAATAATAGTTGGAACGGAGCGGGTGAAAATGTTAGTAGCAAATTTGCTACAGTCGAAAATACTACCTCCTATTCGTAGGAAATGAGTATGAGCCATCTAGAAATAGGCGTGGCCGTTAAAGCGTTAAGGTTCATAGCTATCGTACTCGTCTTAACAAATTCGTACCGTTTTATACGAGGATCGGCACTCATACGTCCCATTACATATATATGCGCGCATGTATATGCAATGGTACGTACGAGTACCGGTCCTCGTATGAACCGTTACGAATTAGTGCCGGTACCCATACTGTGACGTTTTATTATGGTAACTCACAAAATATGCCCGATATGTCGAGAGCCAATGGGCGCCAGCCGCTGGGAATTCCCGCGACAAATTTATTTTGTGCCCTTCGACGATCGGGACGACTCCTTCCCGGCAGCCGCAGCCTTTTATAATGGTAGAGGGGCGGGGTTGATTCGCGCGATCGAGATCGCCAAAATAATTGTGGAGGCGCTAGAATTTCGGGATCACAAGTTTCCTTTTATTGCTGGAGCCGGTCTCGCTGAAGGCGGGAACGACCTGGTACACGATGCGATATGATAAATTCCCGAAAAAAGGTTTATTTACAAATCCGGTTTCTTTCCCTCGCTTTTACCGGGATCATTGACGACGTATAGTCAGATGAATTTCTTGCAGGCTAACGAAAACTTATGCTACGACTCCAGTTCGGGTATAACAAAAAGGGAACCCCTCTCGGCGATTCTACATTAAATTTTTGGAAGAGCAAATCGGGAACGACGGCAATTCCGATGTTTGAGACGAAAGGCTATCCCGAGCTTGAGCAAGCCACCGCGACAATATCGCTCGTACTCCAATAGGACAAAACCCAAAGAATTAAACCCGTAATGGGCACCAATGCGCGCAATTCCCCCAATTATTCGAGCGAAACGACAGTCTCACCGCTACGGTATCCTCCGATAAAGGTCCGGTGAATCTTCGTCCCTTATCGTCGATTATTCCCGGTGGCGTCAGGTTCTTGGGCGGCGAGAACAGCTACGGCGCGGGAAATACGTCTCTCCTCTTTCCTGACCAGAACTCGAGTACTTCCATTTTCGGGAAAAGCCTTCTCGCCGACGCGGGTCCCGACCCCCACCCTTTGCCTAACCCTTTCCTTCCCACCGATTACCGCGCTGACTTCGCGGGAGACGCTCGCATTTCGATCGACCGAGCGCCAGGAGAGGGGGTCTCTGATGATCGAGAAAGATCGGTGACGTTCAGGATCACTTTGAATTAAGGGGTAAGGCCACTGTAACGGCCCAAAAAAAAAAGGTTTTTTCACTAATTTTTTGCTCCCGAAATTGAAGGTATTTGAAAAAAAACTTTTAATGGTGTTATCGGGCATACATTAAACTTTATTATGAAATTTTTTTACAGTAAAAAAAAAACAAAATGGCGGTTCCACAGCTATCTTCCCGGGACATGTTTTGCTTCCAGGGCTCCGCGGCACGCAGCACCACTGGTGCACTTTTGAATCTAGAACAAAAAAAAAAACCATTAATCTAGAGGGCTATAGCTAGAGAATGTCGATCGGATTTTAAAAAGTATCAATTTTTGTGGATTTGGCGTGCGTTTGAAAAAAAAATTGATTTTTGACGAAAAAGACGGCAAGTTTTTTGTTAATAAAAAATCAATAAATAAAGTTCTTGAAAATTCCGATCGACATTCTCAAGATAATGTAAATGTTCACATCTGGTTAAAATTTCAAGTACAAAAAATGAAAATTGTTCGAGTTATGCTGCGTGCCATTTTGAAAAAACATGTTTCGAGAAAAACGCGTTTAAAGTTTTGCGAATAGTTTTTTATTGGAAAAAATTAAAAAAAGAAGTTACAAAAATTTTTTACCGTTAGTCTGCAATCCCAGCACCATACATTTGTCCTTCGATAGCCAAATTTTCGTCTTCTTCGTCTTTCCTGGTTGATTTTTGGAGCGCGCGCGCACTTTTGGCCGCGTCGCTCAGAGATGTCTCCGCGTGCGTGATGCGTTTGGCGTCGGCTTCGATGCAGAAATTATATAACTGTACACCAATTTCCACCTCCAACATCTTGAATATTTGCAAGACATTGGTAAGGCCGCCATTGAATATGCAAACAGCGATATCCGTCGCAATATCTAGTACAGTTTTTCCGCTTGAGGATGATTTGGGGGCCAAACTCCAAACGGTAGCGTTGAAACTTTCGTTATTGTTTTGAGTATAGGCCCCCAAGCAACGCTCCAGCAACTCGTCCCGGCTCAATTCCATGTAGATGGGTTTGATGGCTTGATAAACCTCCTCACTCATTGGCTGATTGTGATGATACGCATCCAAGGCATTTTCTGCTTTCGCTTTCTTCCAACTGCACCAATTCTCCGAACATTTTTCGTGCTGAGGCTTTTCATCCGTTGACATTTTGTGGAAAAGGGTTTCCCAGATCTCATTTTTCATATTTTTGATGGAATCGGAATTTCGACGGATTGCTAAGCCGTAATAAATGCTTAGTTCGTCAATCAATTTGGCAGTGAGTTTTCCTCTTCCCCCGAGACCTTTTGTTCCTTTTTTTAAGTTTCTCAATCGAGTGCCCATTCTTTTTTGCACGTGATCTATGCACTCTTTTTTTTTAACATCAACATTTTCATAAGGCTTCGAATCCACGATGCCTTTGAACGTTTTGGAATCGCCATCTCCGATATAATTGCAGTATTTTATTCCGTATAAATCTTCTGAGCGGTGGAACATTTCGACGACAGCATCGACTTCCATTTTTCCCGATGATCCTTCGTGATTGGCTTGGCATTCATCGGCGTGACTTATTTGCCATTCCTCGTATTCCGTTGTTCCGCTTTGGACTTCCAGTGCTCGCATGATTTGCAATACTTTGATTTCACTTCGACGTCGATTATTTTTCCAGACGACCAGCCGATCAATGACGTGACTCCAAAAAGCGATGAAAATCCGCGTTTTCGCCATGAGCCATCGCCGGAAACCGTTACTCCGTCAGTTTGTCCATTTTTCTGGCTTTCCTCCTTCTATTCTTGCGCTGCTTTCTTCATGCTTGCATCTCTCACTGCTTTCGTTGCGATTGCTATCGTTTTGACCAATTTATCATAAAATGAATGAAAAATTGGGCGTGGCAAATCCATGAACGCGCAAAATTTTTTGATTCCATGTAATCCTATTCCAATCAGTCGCATTGCAAGCACGATTCTATGATTTATTTCATATGCATTGCGAATGAATTTGGAACTCGGAATATCCACATCGGGACATTTTGGGCAAACGATTACAATTTTGTATCCTAAACCACGAGGACTTCTTTCTCGAAACGCAATGTCAGATCCGCACGTTTTGCACTTCACGTGCTGGGCAATAACGGCAAAAACGGCGCAGAAATTGATGATTCTATAGCCGAATTGACTATTAACATCGAATTCCTCGTTGCAGTCCTTCAGTTTTTTCGCCGAAGCACTGACGCTCATCACTCTCACGTTCGTATTGATTCAAGGGTCGTTTCTTCCCGCCTGACCGACGACGCGTTGGATACGAGGTTTTCGTACCTTTTTTTCCAAGATACACTCGGGCACTCATTTCAACTACACGTTCGTAAACTTTACAGTGAAATTGTAAAGAAACCACGAAAAACACGCAAAAATCGTCGCTTATGAAGAATCAATCGCTCTTTACTGTGCGCTTGCTGTCTCTAAACTAATGGAATTTTTCTTGATAATGCTCAAAAGGATCGAAAGGACACGTGGAACGTTAATACCGGCGGTTAGGAGCAATGGGGGGGGACCTATTGTGTCGTCCCTTTTCGTCATTATGTTTGCCGCAGGTAGTCGTTTCGGAGCAAGTTTTGACACGCTTGGCGGCGACCTTCATTTCCTAAGGACAACAAATTTTTTTTCGCACAGGACCTTTTTTTTCTTATTCTAGAGGGTTTAAACTATTTTTTAAGCCAATAAAAAAAAATCGATTTTTCAAAAAATTTACAGTGGCCTTACCCCTTAAGATCGTTGACAAACGGTTAACGTTGCGGGTTCCGACGGCGCGGGGTGAGGCTTCGAGCCGGCGACCAGCCACGAGCCATGGCATCGTCTGCGGTGAGCGGAGAGCGGGGTGGGGTAGGCCGGCGATCGCCGATGCCCCCTGGTTACCCGCCTCGTGGATTATTCGGACAATCAAGAGATTCCCACGAGCCTGCCAGCTATCGTCCTCTAATCGGTCCCTTGGCCGTTCGATTCTTCGGCACCGTTGGTAACGGCGAGAACTGGTCGCTCGCCCCAAAAAGAAAACATTTGAGAAAATAATTAAAATAGGAATTGTTGCTAAGTTGGTCCCTGGAAGTTCACTCGAGCGGGGGCCCTTGGACGACGAGAGGCGTCGTTCCTCGCGCCGAGCCTTCTCCGCCAGCCCCACTTGTGACGGGCAAAAGTACCACGTCACAATACATACCATTACATATAGATGCACATAACTATACGTAATGGTACTTATGGGTACCGGCGCCGATTCGTAATGTTTCAAATGGCCCGTGTCATTCATGGTCCTAGTTTTTGCCTCTGCAATAGATAGTCTAGATTTATTTATTTGTACGCAATGTTATGTGCGAGTACCAGTGAACGTGTTATATTGATTCAAATAGGTACTGCGATGCCTGGCCTCATTTGTGGTCTCGGCATTAACCGTTGCAACTCACAATCAGTACCGATTTTATGTCGATTGTCTTCCTAAAAATACGCCCCGACATAAAGTCTTCCTTTTCTCATATAGATTGGCTGAGTCCAGAAGGACTTACCAGTACTAATTGACCTGCTTTATTGATACAATCGGAAGAAGCATCTCCGACCGATTTCATAACCAAATTGCGTATGAATGCAGTCCGACCTCTCAATCAGAACGCCCGCAATAAGCACGCTTCCCCAGTTTCTCGCTCGAGCACTTTCGTTTACTCCGACTCGAACTCCGAGCTCGAGTCACGCTCGAGTGAATTTGCGCGCGGATCTCTCAATAAGCACGCCCAACCGAGGAGAGCTCAGATGAGTAAAATGGGATGAATACATAGTTACTTAACGTGAAAAAGTTCACATTCGTTCGACCGTGCTTATTGGGAGGTTCGCATGCAATAAAGAGCGAGAGATACAAAGAGAGCCAGTGAGCGTAAAGCGCGTGCCTGGTGGGGGTACCCGAATTCTCGGAAATACTCTTCTCCTTCGGGGCTCTTCCGTGCTTATTGAGAGGTTGGACTGTACTAAAGATTTTTGAAAGCCCAGAACTCTTTTCGATTTTGTGTGAGGCAGTTCTAGTGATCGTTTAACATCTTATCACGACCCAAACCTCTCAGTTATGCCCCAGCATATTACTTCTGTATCAATATTTTGTTTTTACCAACAATTTATAATTATTGAAGATGTTTGAAAGACCAGAACTCTTTTGGATTTTGTGTGAGGGAGTGCTAATGATCATTTAACGTCTTATGACGACCCAAACCTCTCAGTTATACCCCAGCATATCACTTCTGTATCAATATTTTGTTTATACCAACAATTTATAATTATTGAAGATGTTTGAAAGACCAGAACTCTTTTGGATTTTGTGTGAGGGAGTTCTAATGATCGTTTAACGTCTTATCACAACCCAAATCTCTCAGTTATACCCCAGCATATCATTTCTGTATCGATAGTTTGTTTATACCAACAATTTATAATTATTGAAGATGTTTGAAAGACCAGAACTCTTTTGGATTTTGTGTGAGGGAGATCTAATGATCGTTTAACGTTTTATCACGACCCAAACCTCTCAGTTATACCCCAGCATATCACTTCTGTATCGATATTCTGTTTATACCAACAATTTATCATTATTGAAGATATTTGAAAGACCAGAACTCTCTTGGATTTTGTGTGAGGGAGTTCTAATGATCGTTTAACGTCTTGTCACGACCCAAACCTCTCAGCTATACCCCAGCATATCACTTCTGTATCGATATTTCGTTTATACCAACAATTTATAATTATTGAAGATGTTTGAAAGACCAGAACTCTTTTGGATTTTGTGTGAGGGAGTTCTAATGATCGTTTCACGTCTTATCACGACCCAAACCTTTCAGTTATATCCCAGCATATCACTTCTGTATAGGTATTCTGTTCATACAAACAATTTATAATTATTCAAGATGTTTGAAAGACCAGAACTCTTTTGGATTTTGTGTGCGGGAGTTCTAATCATCGTTTAACGTCTTGTCACGACTCAAACCTCTCAGTTATACCCCAGCATATCACTTCTGTATCGATATTCTGTTTATACCAACAATTTATCATTATTGAAGATGTTTGAAAGACCAGAACTCTCTTGGATTTTGTGTGAGGGAGTTCTAATGATCGTTTAACGTCTTGTGAGAACCCAAACCTCTCAGTTATACCCCAGCATATCACTTCTGTATCGATATTTTGTTCATACAAACAATTTATAAATATTCAAGATGTTTGAAAGACCAGAACTCTTTTGGATTTTGTGTGAGGGAGTTCTAATGATCGTTTAACGTCTTGTCACGACCCAAACCTCTCAGTTATACCCCAGCATATCACTTCTGTATCGATACTTTGTTTATACCAACAATTTATAATTATTAAAGATGTTTGAAAACCAGAACTCCCTTGGATTTTGTGTGAGGGAGTTCTAATGATCGTTTAACGTCTTGTCACGACCCGAACCTCTCAGCTATACCCCAGCATATCACTTCTGTATCGATATTTCGTTTATACACACAATTTATAATTATTGAAGATGTTTGAAAGACCAGAACTCTGTTGGATTTTGTGTGAGGGAGTTCTAATGATCGTTTCGCGTCTTATCACGACCCAAACCTTTCAGTTATACCCCGGCATATCACTTCTGTATCGATATTCTGTGTATACCAACAATTTATCATTACTGAAGATGTTTGAAAATCCAGAACTCTTTTGGATTTTGTGTGAGGGAGTTCTAATGATCGTTTCACGTCTTATCACGACCCAAACCTTTCAGTTATACCCCAGCATATCACTTCTGTATAGATATTCTGTTCATACAAACAATTTATAATTATTCAAGATGTTTGAAAGACCAGAACTCTTTTGGATTTTGTGTGAGGGAGTTCTAATCATCGTTTAACGTCTTGTCACGACCCAAACCTCTCAGTTATACCCCAGCATATCATTTCTGTATCGATAGTTTGTTTATACCAACAATTTATAATTATTGAAGATGTTTGAAAGACCAGAACTCTCTTGGATTTTGTGTGAGGGAGTTCTAATGATCGTTTAACGTCTTGTCACGACCCAAACCTCTCAGTTATACCCCAGCATATCATTTCTGTATCGATAGTTTGTTTATACCAACAATTTATAATTATTGAAGATGTTTGAAAGACCAGAACTCTTTTGGATTTTGTGTGAGGGAGATCTAATGATCGTTTAACGTTTTATCACGACCCAAACCTCTCAGTTATACCCCAGCATATCACTTCTGTATCGATATTCTGTTTATACCAACAATTTATCATTATTGAAGATGTTTGAAAGACCAGAACTCTCTTGGATTTTGTGTGAGGGAGTTCTAATGATCGTTTAACGTCTTGTCACGACCCAAACCTCTCAGTTATACCCCAGCATATCACTTCTGTATCGATATTTTGTTCATACAAACAATTTATAATTATTCAAGATGTTTGAAAGACCGGAACTCTTTTGGATTTTGTGTGAGGGAGTTCTAATGATCGTTTAACGTCTTGTCACGACCCAAACCTCTCAGTTATACCCCAGCATATCACTTCTGTATCGATACTTTGTTTATACCAACAATTTATAATTATTAAAGATGTTTGAAAGACCAGAACTCTTTTGGATTTTGTGTGAGGGAGTGCTAATGATCATTTAACGTCTTATGACGACCCAAACCTCTCAGTTATACCCCAGCATATCACTTCTGTAGCGATATTTTGTTTATACCAACAATTTATAATTATTGAAGATGTTTGAAAGACCAGAACTCTTTTGGATTTTGTGTGAGGGAGTTCTAATGATCGTTTAACGTCTTATCACAACCCAAATCTCTCAATTATACCCCGGCATATCATTTCTGTATCGATAGTTTGTTTATACCAACAATTTATAATTATTGAAGATGTTTGAAAGACCAGAACTCTTTTGGATTTTGTGTGAGGGAGATCTAATGATCGTTTAACGTTTTATCACGACCCAAACCTCTCAGTTATACCCCAGCATATCACTTCTGTATCGATATTCTGTTTATACCAACAATTTATCATTATTGAAGATATTTGAAAGACCAGAACTCTCTTGGATTTTGTGTGAGGGAGTTCTAATGATCGTTTAACGTCTTGTCACGACCCAAACCTCTCAGCTATACCCCAGCATATCACTTCTGTATCGATATTCTGTTTATACCAACAATTTATCATTATTGAAGGTGTTTGAAAGACCAGAACTCTCTTGGATTTTGTGTGAGGGAGTTCTAATGATCGTTTAACGTCTCGTCACGATCCAAACCTCTCAGTTATACCCCAGCATATCACTTCTGTATCGATATTCTGTTTATACCAACAATTTACCATTATTGAAGATGTTTGAAAGACCAGAACTCTCTTGGTTTTTGTGTGAGGTGAGTTCTAATGATCGTTTAACGTTTTATCATGACCCAGACCTTTCAGTTATACTCCAGCATATCACTTCTGTATCGATATTCTGTTTATACCAACAATTTATCATTATTGAAGATGTTTGAAAGACCAGAACTCTCTTGGATTTTTTGTGAGGGAGTTCTAATGATCGTTTAACGTTTTATCACGACCCCAACCTCTCAGTTATACCCCAGCATATCACTTCTGTATCGATATTCTGTTTATACCAACAATTTATCATTTTTGAAGATGTTTGAAAGACCAGAACTCTTTTGGATTTTGTGTGAGGGAGTTCTAATGATCGTTTAACGTCTTGTCACGACCCAAACCTCTCAGTTATACCCCAGCATATCACTTCTGTATCGATATTCTGCTTATACCAACAATTTATCATTATTGAAGATGTTTGAAAGACCAGAACTCTTTTGGATTTTGTGTGAGAGAGTTCTAATGATCGTTTAACGTCTCGTCACGACCCAAACCTCCCAGTTATACTCCAGCATATCACTTCTGTATCGATATTTTGTTCATACAAACAATTTATAATTATTCAAGATGTTTGAAAGACCAGAACTCTTTCGGATTATGTGTGAGGGAGTTCTAATGATCGTTTAACGGCTTGTCACGACCCAAACCTCTCAGTTATACCCCAGCATATCACTTCTCTATCGATATTCTGTTTATACAAACAATTTATAATTATTCAAGATGTTTGAAAGACCAGAACTATTTTGGATTTTGTGTGAGGGAGTTCTAATGATCGTTTAACGTCTTATCACGACCCAAACCTCTCAGGTATACCTCAGCATATCACTTCTGTATCGATATTTTGTTTATACCAACAATTTATCATTTTTGAAGATGTTTGAAAGACCAGAACTCTCTTGGATTTTGTGTGAGGGAGTTCTAATGATCGTTTAACGTCTCGTCACGACCCAAACCTCCAAGTTATACCCCAGCATATCACTTCTGTATCGATACTTTGTTTATACCAACAATTTATAATTATTAAAGATGTTTGAAAGACCAGAACTCTTTTGGATTTTGTGTGAGGGAGTTCTAATGATCGTTTAACGTCTTGTCACGACCCAAACCTCTCAGTTATACCCCAGCATATCACTTCTGTATCGATAACAACAAACAAAGGTTTATACACACAATTTATAATTATTGAAGATGTTTGAAAGACCACAACTCTTTTGGATTTTGTGTGAGGGAGTTCTAATGATCGTTTAACGTCTTATCACGACTTAACACTCTCAGTTATACCCCAGCATATCATTTCTGTATCGATATTTCGTTTATACCAATAATTTATAATTACAGTCCGACCTCTCAATAAGCAAGCCCGCAATAAGCACGCTTCCCCAGTTTCTCGCTCGAGCACTTTCCTCTACTCCGACTCCAACTCCGAGCTCGAGTCACGCTCGAGTGAATTTGCGCGCGGATCTCTCAATAAGCACGCCCAACCGAGGAGAGCTCAGATGAGTAAAATGGGATGAATACATAGTTACTTAACGTGAAAAACTTCACATTCGTTTGAGCGTGCTTATTGGGAGTTTCGCATGCTATAAAGCGCGAGGGAGACAAAGCGAGCCAGTGAGCGTAGAGCGCGCGCCTTGTGGGGGTACCCGAATTCTCGGAAATACTCTTCTCCTTGGGGGCTTTTCCGTGCTTATTGAGAGGGCGGACTGTATAAAGTATGAAATCAAAATTAGGATTTGGAGAACAATGCCGTTGGTATAAAAAAACGGATGTCAGCGATACCTATAGACGTGGTGCTCTGGATTTATAATGTGTCTACAATTTAGAAATCTGTAAACGGTAATTACTTTTTTCTCGTTTTAAATCTGAATGGTTATGGTTCATTCCGAGATAATTAATTATCTCCCACTATGATCGACTCATAATTGATTCTAGTGCGCAATGTTTGCGAAGTATGCGAAGACTTGCGGATCATAATGCAAATCCCACGTGGGCATCATTTCGAGTCGAGTGGACATTTTCATACACGTCTGTCATATTTTCTGGTCCCCGTAAATACCTTTCAACAAGTAATTCGGATGGTGCTCATTTTAACCGGTCTAACAAAGTGGGACCGGTACCACTATTAACCATTGCATATAAAAAAATACCGGGACCGTCCCCGTATGTGCCAAATGTCCCCCTATGAACCGCTTCAGCTCGGAAATGGTCCCGGCATAAACCTCTCCACACATATATATATATATATATGTACATGTTTATTTGCATATTTTAATCAATCCTATTTATTGCAGAATAAAAATTGAAATATTTGGGTCTTACTGAACAAATCGAGAATTTGTTTCCGGGAGAATGCAGAAGAACGTATTATTCTTCATATAAGCGTGTAGGAAACGTTTCGATCAATCCTGCGGGAACGTTATTCGAGCAGTACCAATACCTGAAGCCGAAATTAAGAAAATGCCTTATTCTCAGACCTCCACCTCTACGCGAACGAAACGAACTTCAGCGAATCTAAATCCCAGGTAAGAGAGTGACTTTTCTAAAAATAATTCGTAGATAAAAGTATACTGAGAAACAAAATTGATAGATTATATGAAAGTGATCGCGATGCAAGCTGTTATTGGCTCAAACGCTGTATTTTTAGCTTCATTTCAAAAATAGCTATTGCATAAATACTGAGATTAGAAAAAAATATTATCATTACATTGAAAATATTAATTGATTGGATAATGTACTTTTCCTCTAAAACAAATATGGGTTCGTAACACTGTCACTCATTTAACCGTAAAAGGATATTATTTTTTATTTAATAATGATCAAATGTAAACAAAAATGAATAATTATTTGGCTATTAATTCTGATAAAATTTCAAATAAAATATTCATGTCCGTAACTATTACCCTAGAAATGTTGTAATAAATTCAATACTAAATTGCATTATTGCAAAAAGATTTATTTGTGGCACCCCGAGGCGACAAACGTCATTGAATCACAAATATATTAATAGGACATCACGTACCGTATATTTTGCAATGTATACATACAATATACATTTGTTTAACAGATCGTGAACTTGAGTGTTTGGAGTGGTTAAAAACTCACCTACATCCAACAGAAGCAGTGATTTTTAATTGAAAAAATTCTTTCAATGCTTGCAAAAATATTCTGAAAGATAATTTACATATTTTCGAATATTATGAGCTACTTCCGTGTCTTAATTCGCAATTGGGAAAAGAATTGGTAAGAAAATGGTACAAATTGTACCTAATACAAATCATTCTTAAAGTTTATTGTTTACATAGCCCCGAGAAAAGTTTTATCGGAAAATTCACGCGGCAAAGAGAGTATACTTATTTTAAATGTTTCAAATTTTTTGGGGTGTGAATCAAAGAGGTTCTAGATAACTTTCAAGTATTATTCGACTGTTTTTTTATTTTACATTGTTCAAAAAATTAACGAGAAGAAATATCAAAAGAATAGGTTTCGACTCGAAAATTATTCTCGATCGTGCATTTCAAATCTGCAAATAATTCTAATAAAAAACTAAGTTTGTTGATTAGTTTTCAAGATAGATTCATGAATTGTGTCTATTAAATCTTAAAAATATTCATAATAAAAAAATTGATTATTTTTGGTGTTTCTCACCGATGCGAATTGCACATTCATTCTTATTCAGCTTCACATTGTTATGGATTATGAAACATGTCGAAACTTCATTGATGAATTACTTTTTTCTTATTGAGTGCAACACATAATTTATAATAAGATATTAATTTTATCGTTATACAATCGGAAGCCGACTTCAAACAACTGCACTCAGAGGAGAATTTTTTCGAAAATTGGGAAATAGCTCGAGCCCATTTCGTCATCACCACTCAAAACAGCCAAAATATAAAAACTGTAACAGACAAGGCGTTACTTCTGCTACTGCCAACTTTATTTGCGCGTAAGTACTATTTTCGGTTTAAACGGTAATCCTGGTGCAGTCAAGTACTATTAACTTTAAACGAAGTCTTACCAACGCGATAATTCTTAAGTATGATATCACAGTACAAAAAATTTCAACACACGAATGCGAACCAAATCTAACATAATGAAAAATTTTATTTTGCAAAGTTATTTGGAAATTTAGGAAGAATATCAGAACTGATATTTTTAGTCTACACATTCTAATGTCATTCCTGAGAAAAACGTATTGACTAGACTACTATTTTAACGAATTTTTGTTCACTCAGTATCCTTTCCAAATGATTTACTATACCTATGATTGATCGAAATTGCAGGCAATTATGATGTGCTGATTTTCCACATGCTACGTATATTGTAGACGATTCAAGAAAAAATTTAAAAAATCGTAACGAAGGGGGCGAAGAAAATCAAGAGCAGCGCCGGAATAGATTAAGTATTTCCGAAAGGCGGTCATCGTTTTTTTTTACATGTCGAGGTAAATGCAGTGCTCATAAAATTCGATTTCATTCCTGCTAATTTAAGTATAATAAACTAATATACATTTTTGTTATTATAGACCGGGGAAGACGTTCAGGGTGTCGTGCAGCAAAGAAAAGACGAACTTCGTTTGAACCGGCGAAGTTTTCAACCGACGCCTATTTTTATCGCGCCAATAGTGAACATCGAGGCATCGCATACAGCATTTATTGCCCAATACACTACAAAAATACCAAACAGTTACTGTTGTTGACCAAATCAGCATTCATGTTGCTATCGTAAAAAAAGAATGCGTCATTATGGTACCATCGAAAGAGGGACCAATTCTGTATATAGTATGTTCGTCAATTGTTCACGAACAAAATGTTTATTTAATAGTTCAAAAATTAAACGATGTAATTTTTAATTACCATTTTCAAGGATACTAAATAATCACATTTGATTATACATTTACAATACTAAACATGGAAGAAATTTATTGTGCCAAATTTACGTACATTTATCGATTGTATGATGGGCGAAAAATTGTTGTAAAGAAATAGATGTAATAAATAGGGTAGATGTAAATATTAAACACTCTCCATCACAGCGGTAGTACATTTTTTATCCCTCTCCAATTAGGACTTGAAAATAGGTTTCAAATTATATTAAAAAATTATGAAATTCATATTTCACAATAAAGAATTGTTTTTTGTACAGAAAGATTCTAATTTTTCTAATCTCTATTTTTTCCTATTTTATTATTAACCAATTATTATATTTGTTTCTATATTTACAGATTCTAATTTTTATCATTTCTAATTTTGGTAATTTGTTATTAATAAATTATTACTAAATAATAAATAAATATTATTTATATTCATTTATGAAAATTCACAATAATTTATTGTTATTATCACGTCTGTTTACTGACTTTTTACGAAAAAATACCCTTCATAGAAAATTTATTCAATCATAGGGAATTAATTTTTCACTAGGGAGTTTAGAAGTGTCAGGTTCGTGCAGGTAATTTTTACTGTGGAGACTTGTACATTCTATGGTGGTATAGTGAGAATTTCACCGTAAGATATCGGAAATTTTTCACAGCACAACCTACAAATTCTACGTCAGAATGTATCGGAATTTTTACTGAGGCTATTGTAAAAATTACGCTATGCGCTTGAATTTTTACATGCCTGAGGTCAAAATATACCAAATCAGTTGCAAATTATACTTTTGGGTACACTTGTCCCCACGTTCAATTTTTTACAGTAATTTTTACCGTGATTTTACGGTAAAATTACATTAGAAATTCTTTCCGTGTACCAATAATCGGATATGATATTCTGCCGTGGTACAGGCGTGTGATGGAAGGCCCGATTAATCGAACGCTGATATTATTATATAAAAGCTTATCGAAACCGAATTGTGACGACGGAGTCGAACAGTATGTTCAATTTGTTTACAATAGGTCATAAGTCTAGCCTAGAAATCGATAAACAATAAACCGCCATTACGACCGCAAATTGCCACAACTCTTTAACTCTCAGGTGTGGAACGTGCATTCATGACATGACTACCTTGGACTCGTTAATATAACTCATCAATTCTACTACTAAATTCGTTATCTGTAGATTACATTGCTAATATACTGAAATATATAACATACTGTCCGAACAGCGGGACCCGTCCGAGCATTGGTATCGCTCTATCTAATCCACCACTTCCAATCCTCAAAAACGAAACTGCATTTTTCCACTTATGGCCAGAGATCAGGGATTCCGTCTTACTGTGGGACGACGCGCTTGGTGCGTTTGATTGGCGCGGCGGTCGGCATGCGTTGAGCTTCCCCCACTCTTACCGATTAATGCGCTGGCGGGTTCGAGGTTTGCTCTTCAATCATGAGCATTAATGAACTCCGTCAATTTGTGTAGCTTTTCTAACCGATTTTACTCAGTTATGTACGGCGTTAGTTTATTTGTTTGCAGTCTGGAAGCATTTTTCATATTATTCACGAGGTATGAAGCTTCTTCGAGTCTTAAGACGGAATGACACCCGACGCGAAACTTCGATGCGGCCCCGGCTTCCGACCGGTAGGGCAGAACTCAATCGAGCTTCTGCGCCCCACCTACGGATGTCACGGCGCGCGTTCGTCGCCGCGCGCGCGGAGACATTGCGTCGCGCCTTCCACGGGCCTCGACACGCTACGCAACGCATGTGTGCGTGCGTGTCGGTGCACGTCTACACCACATGTGGAGAGACGTTATTGGCGCTGCCACGGGCCTCGATGCGCGTCGTCTACAGACCACGAGGCGAGCGCCGCGCGCGGAATTCTCGTGAACTGAGCACGTCGAAGTTCGGGCGACATTTGCTCGCAATTATCAACAATTACACGACAAATCTAGATTACCACTTTTCTCCTAAGATATGCAACGAAGTGCAGTGATTGAGAGCTCAAATTGTTCGTTTTTTATGTGCCTACCCGGTCTAGCTTTTCTCTAAGTCGTGACATTAGCCAAACATCTGATTTTTCATCTTTTCGGTCTCGAGTTCCGCATGATAAGCCAATCTACGTTTTTTTCCTCAAATTCAAAAAATTTGAGGGGCTGGAAGCTGTTCGTCTATCTATTTGACGTCGTTTGGCAAAGTTTCGACGGGATCTGAAGAGCCGTTTCAGAGATTTTTGGGTATCTATAATTCTGTTCTACCATACCGACCGCGATGAGGTGTCATTCTGTCTTAAGGGCGGAGTAAAGTTAATTCGGCGAAAAAAGGCATGTTTGTAAGATTTTTTTGGCGTAACGAATAGTGTTCGTTTAGTGAAAAAATTACATATAATAAAGTAACATTTGAACAACATTCTCCTAAATTTGCATTGCAAAATATTCAAAATTGAGCGAGTGAAAATTAAGCCCCGGAGGCGCCTCGAAAAAAAGTTAGTTTGCGGTGTGCACCATAACTCGCAACAGAATCATCTGAAACAAAAAAATCAAAATGCATTTGTTAAAGGAGATGTTTCTCGAGGTAATGACAGGAGGATTTTTTTTTTCGATTTTTCGATTTTTCGTAGCACTTGGGAGCCAAAAACCCGATTTTCGCTGAAAAAAGTCGGCTAATTTGTTGTTGAAAACTTAGTAATTATTTAAAAAAAAAACAAAAAAGCTCTCGACAATACCTGGTGAATTATGTGAAGAAGTACTGTGCAAAATTTCAAAGCGATTGGTCCAGTAGATTTTGAGTTATCGTGCACACGGACTTCAAATATGACAAGTCTCAGAAGAGCGGTTTGAAAAACGCAGAAGAATTTGGTCGCTTAGCGCTCATTGCACATAAGTTTGAGAACACTTCTCGATTGCATAAAAATCAGAGAAAATTCATGCATATTAAAGGTACTCAAAAGATTAATTTTGCATAATAATAATTCCAAAATGTTATTAACAAAATGATGAAAAAAAAAATCAGTCAACAAACTTCCCCGCAACCCAATTTTTTTTCGTCATTCGTCCATTTTTCTGAATTCGTATGAATTTTTACAGATTTTTCAATTACCTTTGAATTTTTAGAAATTCAAAATAAAACTCGATAATCTTCTTATACTGACTCAAAGTCGTCGATGCCAGGTTCGTAGAGCAAAAGGCTTCCATCAAGATGATCGAGAGCATCTTTTTGCGTTTGTCTACGCAAAACTTTCTTCTTTACTGTCGTGCGCCGCTTGCTCCTCTGCTCTACTAATTCGCAAATCGTCAACTTGTCGGGCCCATTCGTGAGAACTTGGCCTTGTACTGATTTGCATCTCTTCCATAAAGGCCAACAAAGCGAAAGAACCTTCATTGTAAGTACATGCCGCTACATAAGCTGCAATTTCCACAATTGTAGAGGTGCCACTGACTTTGGAGAGATTTTCCAAATAAGTTGATTGAGACTCTCATTACTATTTTGCGTGAAACCTCCAATACATCGCTGCAAAAGTGCGTCGTTGCTCAAGTCACTATAAATGGGCTCAATGGCTTCCAGAACGTCAATAGGAAGGGCTGTGTAGCTGTGTTTGAATTATTCTAGAGCATCTGCAGCTGCAGCTTGCTGCCATTCGCACCAGGAGTCTTCGCCGCTTGGGCATTTCTCGTGCTGTGGGTTCTCGTCGGTTGAACTGTAGTGATGATAAGTTGCCCATATGGCATTTTTCATCTTCTCAACTGAATCATAATTACGTCGAATAGCTAGTCCATAGTAAACAGTCAATTTATCAATCATTTTAGCAGTGAGCTTTCCATTGCCAGAAAGGCTTTTTCTTTTTACGTTCTTTCCGGCCTTGGTTTTTGTGTCAACTACGCTTGTTTTTACTAGTCCACGCAGACGTGTTCCCATTCTCTTTTGGACATGCCCTGTGCATTCTTTTTTGTTTATCACAAAATCTTCACCATAAGGTTTTGCATTGACAACGTCGCTGTACGTCTTTGAGTCACCGTCTCCGATGTAGTTACGATATTTCACCCCAAGATTTTCCACCGATCGTTCGAACATTTCTATAATTGCTGATACCTCCATGTTTCCAGAGGGTCCCTCATGGTTGGCTTTGCAATCACCGCTATCCACATGCTCTTCGTACCACGCTTCGTATTCGGCACAATCCAATTTGTTTTTCCAAGTCTTACAACCGTGGCAGTAACTGCTTTTTACAAAAATGTCAAGCACCTTTCCAGTACAATATCCAATTACAGAAGCAACGCCAAATAACGAAGAGAATCCTCTTTTTTCCAATTGCCGTCGCCTGATACAGTCAATTCTGACGTCTCTTCTACATTACTTGCTTCAGACATTGCTTTTTTCTCTTCTTGTGCAGCCGATGCGAAGAACTTCTTGGCCACATTTTGTATCGCTTCACAATGTTTTTTCATATATAAATTATAGGCTGGTTTCGATAAGAAAGCACTCGCCAAATCCAATAGTCCGCAGAACTTATTGCATCCGGCTAAACCTAAGCCTAACACTCGCATTACGAAAGCAAATCGATAATTGACATCGTATACACCACTGTCTATTCTTTCACTTGATGGAATGTAGTGAGGCTGTTTACACTTTTCACATGTAACCTTGATCTTGAAACCAAGACCTTCTTTTTTGCATGTTTGGAATGTAACTTTTCCATCACACTTCACACATTTGACTACAGTAGCAATAGTCAAAAAAACAAGAACGAAATCTATCATTCGATAATGTTTTTGGATGTCTTCTACCACCCCAGCGGGCTTATTTTTAATTATTTTCGCTGACGCGCTATTAGCTAACGGTTCGTCATTTTTACGCTTTTGAGGAGGCACTTTTTTTTGGTCGCACAATTGCCCAATACCGTTCTCACGGTCTTGTCTGCTTATTTTTCGAGGCATTTTTCGAGGTACGAACACGAACGAAAACGGACTCAAACTGTTAGTGTGACTTGCTACTGCTCAGCACGGCATACAGCGGTCAACTGATGTACAGACTAATGTGTATACTAATATACACCATGCCTCGAATATACATAACGGGACCGGAACAGGCCCGTTTATCAAGAAATTTATTCGGGGTCGCAAAATACAATAGCGCGCCGCGCAGCTGCCGCCCAGGTATAAAACCCGGCATGGAGCAATAGACGCTCAAATACTCATAACTTCGTCAATTTTACTCCGATCGACTTGTAATTTTAACACAATATTCTTGATATATTATGCATTCATTTTAAAAAATTGAAAAAAATGAAAAAAAATATTTTAATACTTTACCCCGCCCTTAAACTGTAACTGTCCATTTTCAATAGTTTTTCTTTAATTTGAAACAAGGAATAAAACTCATGGTCAAAAGAACTTTCAGCCTTTATTATTTAGGTATACTTAACCCGGCGTGTGTATACTGGGACTTTAAAGGAACAGTTGAAATTTCGAACTCAAAATTCTTTCTTGCCGATAGAGGGCAGGCTCCGGTCACCCTCCCTAAAAAATCTAGGTCGTAGTAGGGACTAAATGCCTAAGGGACCGCCGGTTCCGGCATTTTACCTACAAACGCCAGTGAGTGTAAGTCGCTGCCGTTCCCTGAAAGGGTCAGTGTACACACCGCGTCAGTATTTTCGAAGGTAAGTGGATAGTGTTGTATTTTTCGTTTTCGTAGGTTTTCTGTTTTTTTTTTATACTGAAATAAATGTTGCATGTTGTAGAATCCTGTTGATTCCGTATTTCAGTTGAATAATATCCCTTCACTGGCTCATCACCACATCAAGCGCGACCGTGCAGACCTGCTTTTCCGTCTCTGTTTCCCGCCATTGCTCCTGACTGACAGATGACATTAGTGACAGCAGCTGCCGCTGCTTGTGTGCATGAGACAGTGTATACATATCTGTGGAATAGATACACTACACATGTATTTGACGCTGTTGCGGCCTTTGTTTACGAACTTTAACCTCAATAAAAAAACTTTTTGTGTATTTTTGACGTATCAGTCAGTTGTTTTTCCATTCTTTCTAGCAGTTTTTCAAAATGGGTGAAAGGAGCTCATCCCAGATTATGTACAGCTTACGCGACCGTGGTTCTCAAGGTTTTTACGATCAGGAAAGTGACAATGAACCCGACGGAGAAGAGATTCACGACGACATACCCAGCGAACAAGATTGCGACGAAGACCACGATTTCGACCGACCAAAAAGACAACGAGCCAACGAAAGAGCGAAAACTAACGAACCTGAGGAAAAACCAGAACAGGCAGGTCGTCGAAGATCAATTATCAAAGGCAAAAACAATTTCCGGTGGTCGCTGAATGCACCTGAAACGAGAGGACCCCATTCACTTCGAGTGTACTTGCCGTCAGCAAAGGGGGAAGCGAAAAATATCACAACACCCTTGAAAGCTTGGGCCCTATTATTTACTCAAGAAATGCTCGAAATGATTGTTCAGCACACCAATGAAGAAATCGATTGAAAACGAGAAGCAAACGCAAGCAATCCGACGTATGCTAAAAACACCGATATAGTCAAACTAAAAGCTTTCATCGAGTTGTAGTATTTTGCCGGTATGGAGAAGAACAATCACAGCAATTTAGAAGATCTGTGGAATCCTGAGTTCGGGTATAACTTGTACCGAGCTGTAATGTCAGAACGTCGATTTCAGTACCTTCTGGAAAATCTTCGGTTCGACAACAAGAATACGCGAAATGCAAGAAGAAAAGAACACGCTTTCGCCCCCATAAAAGATCTGTGGGACGTATTCATTGCGAATTGCAAAAAATACTATTCGCCATCGTCTAACTGTACGATCGATGAACAACTCCTTGGATTTCGTGGCCGTTTTGGAGCAAGAGTTTTTTTTTTGGAGCAAGAGTTTTTTGGAGCCGTTTTGGAGCAAACATTGCTAATAAGCCGGATAAATACGGAATAAAAATTGTCACCTGCAACGACGCACAAACATCTTACCTGTTAAACGCTGAACCTTATGTTGGAAGGGTAATAACAGCCGCAGGTGACACCGTGCCGAGTTATTATATCAAGAAATTGACTGAGCAGATCCACCATTCTCAACGCAACGTAACCTGCGACAACTGGTTCATGTCCGTGAAGATTGTTCAAGAGATGAAGCACGATTACTCCTTGACAATGGTAGGCACATTGCGAAAAAACAAGCGCGAAATACCAACGACGTTTACACAATCAGCTGCTGCCGGCACGGTGCGGTACGCCTACGCCGATGGAATGTTCCTACTGCCCGAAAAAAAACAAGGTAGTTGTGCTATTATCCAGCTTGCATAAAGCCGGCCGAATCGATGAAAACATCGGCAAGCCAGGAATCGTAGGTTTTTACAACGTTACGAAAGGTGGAACGGACACGTTTGACGAGCTGTGTAAGAATTATACGACAAGCCGTATCACCAAACGATGGCCTATGCGCTTCTTTTACGGGGTGCTGGATCAGGCAGGAGTGAACAGCGCAATATTATATAATCTGCGAGAAGCCAACCCCACGTTGATTCGTCGCACTTTTACTAAACAATTGATTCAAAGTATGTTGAAGCCACATTTAAAGGCGCGTTTACAAAAATCCACCTTACGGAGAAATATTAGAAGCCTCATTACCGATATTCTCGGAGTTAATGAACGTGGACCCTTAAGGACGGGGAAACTAGAAAAAGGGAAAAGGTGTTCTGTCTGTAATTGGAAAGAGAACAAGAAAACACTTTACTGTTGCGTCTTGTACGAAACGCCGGCTTGCGAGGACCATCGACTCCATTTCTGTAACAATTGCGCACAGTAATTTCGGTTTTTCAGATGATTATCTTTAATGTATCATTTCTTTGTATTTTGAATAATAAAAAATCATTTTTGTATCCTAAAATTACCTTTTCGTTTATTTTATGACATGAATGAATCCATAAAATATTCCCTACTTTCAGGTGCTCAAATAATTCAACTTTTTGGAACCCACACAAAAAACACTATATTCTTTTGAAAGTTCATAGTCTAAGCTACAAAACCCTAGAACCGTTTTTTTTTATATTTGTTTATTGTAGAGTTACGAATTTGTTAACAAAATTCCGTTTTTCCCACTTTTTAGACGATTGTTTTATTTTTATTAACAACGGTTTTTAACTTTTGAGTTAGGTAGCTGCTGGGCCATGTAGTAGACACTTCAATAAGTAACCCAGAATTTTTTCAGATTTTTTGGAAGCCTAAAAAACTCTGTAAACTCGAGTGTTCCTTAAAGTACCCAGTGTACACACCGTGCACCGAAAAATATAGTGTACACACGCCGGGTTAAGTTTCGTAGTTCACCAGTAGCATCACTGGGCGATCGAAGTTCAGTTGCCGGGAGGGGCGACTGCAGCTCGTACCGACCGCCGCGCCAATCAGCCGCGGCGGTGCCAAGCGCTCCGAGCTCTCGTTCGCAATTGGTGAGCCCCTTGAACCCGTAGGACTATAAATAAGGGGACGCCGTCACCGGTTCATCATTCGGGTCTGTGACACCGAGTCTTATACCACCTCACCAAAAAGCAACATGTCTGGTCGTGGAAAAGGTGGCAAAGTCAAGGGCAAGTCCAAGACTCGTTCTACTAGGGCTGGGCTACAGTTTCCTGTGGGAAGAATACATCGTTTATTGCGCAAAGGAAATTACGCAGAGCGTGTTGGTGCTGGCGCTCCCGTGTACCTTGCTGCCGTCATGGAATATCTGGCCGCCGAAGTTCTTGAGCTGGCCGGTAATGCCGCCCGCGATAACAAGAAGACTAGGATCATTCCTCGCCATCTCCAACTTGCTATACGCAATGACGAGGAACTGAACAAACTCCTGTCCGGCGTCACCATCGCTCAAGGTGGAGTCTTGCCGAACATTCAGGCTGTCCTGTTGCCAAAAAAGACCGAGAAGAAGACTTAAGTCACTCGCAAAACCAAACGGCCCTTTTCAGGGCACAAAATTAATTCTTACGAAGGCGCTTAATCTATTAGAAACTTTACTTTTCGGAACAACCCGAATTTCATATGGACAAATATTTTAATTGAACATAAGTATCTTATCGTTATCTAACTACCGTAAGAAATATTCACGACCAATATATAGTTTTGACCGTGAACCTGATGGTTTACGTGCTATTACGGGTTAATTTGCTCTTGGGCGTTTTTCTTTAGGGTTCCGTACCCAAACGGCAAAACGAGGCCTTATTGGTCACTCTTGTCTGTTCGTCCGTATGCCACAGATCTTTAACTCCTAAACGGAATTAGTTACAAACCTGAAATTTGGGTACATTGCATTGAATGTTGACCAAGAACAGTATATTACATTAAAAATTCAATTAGATTACTGACATAACACGGTCTCCATACATGCAGAAAGTGCAGCAAAAATCTTACCCTGGCATATAGGGTATCTTTCAAAGCTTATTGAGTACACACATTCTTTTTACAATTCCAAAAATAAACGAATGGGCGTTGTCAGTTGTAGACCATCTTTGATGCGATCTACCTAAAAAATACCTCAAAATACCTACTATATAATGTAGGAGATTTATTTATTCCACATGTCTTGCGATTGCTATGACATTAACAAGCTTGGTGTACAGTACGTTTTAATTTTTTTTTACATTTTTGCGTTCCGCATAAAAGGATATGAAGGACTATAACTACCAGCCCTATATCACGTTAAGTTTCCCTAAAAAGCGTTCGCCCGTCAATTGCATGTCTACGATTACTAGCTTAGATATATTTGATAAACTAATTCGCGTAGTTTTCACTCCACCGCGTCGAGTCCCCTGAAAGTCATTGTGTATTGTCGCAATTCTTTGACTATTTAGTGATGCAAAATGACCGTCATTTTCCCCTAACGTCAAATGACGAAAAAATGAGGGGAATTTGACGTCATTTTCTGTTTTAATACTTTTTTTATGTAAATTGCCGGTTATTTACTAGCTCGGTCAATTGACTGTCAAATGACGCTCAACATCTATTGAGGAAAATGACTGTCATTTTTTTGTCGTTTTTTGGTAATTTTGTATGATTCACGGTATAATATGAGAGTTGATTGATTCAGTAGTACGTTCTTCCGTATTATGTACACATCGCTCATATTTAAGCTCAGTAATTGAACGGTCAAATGACGCGCAACGTCTAATCAGTTGTAAAATGACCATAATTTTTTTTGGTCATTTTTTTGTCTCTCTTACGACTGACGGTATATACGTACACATCGTTTAAATATTAAATCATGTTTTGTAATGAGGACTTAGGTAAATAACAATGACTCTGGCTGGATATATAATGAATGACAACGAATATTTCAGTCAACTGTTATATAATTTATTATATAAATGTAACTTGTTATTGTTATCGCATTCAATGTTCATACAATCTATTTAATAAAAAATATTCTTTGGACTCATAAACATTTTCTTTCAATGTTAACAAAAGCTGAAGTTGTAGGAAAAGGCACATTTAATGTTCATACAATCTATGTAATAAAAAATCTTCTTATTGTATTCTTTGGACTTATAAAAATTTTCTTCCAATGTTAAGGAAGCTTTCCAGTGTGACAGCCCGAAAAATCGCTGTTTTTCGCGATTTTTTTTTTAAAGAAAAAATAATCTAATCGGTCTGGTTTTTTTTTGTATATTAATTGGGTATTGAAGAATACAAAACAATTTTTTAAGGATCGACTTATTTATTAATTAATATCTATAAAAATGATGAAACAATTGTTGCAGAAAATGCACTTGGATGTGGTGTCCACGTTGGGGGTCACAATTTTGATCTGAAACAAAAAACACAAAAAGATTATTGATCGGTATATAATTGGTTTTCGTGCTATGGAGGCTTTTTTTTTTTTTTTGCAAAAATGGCGCCGGTTTGAACAAAAAGTATCGATATTAGCATTTTTTTTGGCAGTTTTTTTTACAAAAAAAAGGAAGATGTCAAAAAAAAAAGCTTCCATAGCACGATAAACAATGACGTTAAGAATATTGTGTAAAAAATTCAACTCGATAGCTTTAAAACTCTGCCCTCCATGTTGGACACCGTTTTGAAAAATGCTGTTTCGAGAAAAACGCGTTCAAAGTTTCAAGTGAGGAAATTTTAGGTAAATCGTTTACTTACGGTCAATCAGCGATGCCAGGTCCATACAATATCCCTTCTGCTTCTTCGAAAAGATCGTGCTCAATGGATTGTTCAGTCCGACGAGCTGTCCTCGCCTCTTTGCTATCCAGGGACGCCCGGCGGTTTGCTTGGGTGATGCGCGCATTCTTGTACTTAGCGGCGAAATCTGCGGCGCTCGGCCCTATCGTGCATCCCATCGTCTCCAAAATTTTTAAAATTCGGTCGTAACCTTCATTGAAGGTGCACACAGCACACGGCATAAATGGCATTTCTAATGCCATTTATGCCGATGCCGACCAATCGCATGACAAAGCAGAAACGACGATTGATTTCATAAGCATTTTTTATCAAAGGACAAGAATCTATCTCGGCCGGATCTGGACACGAACACTGAACACAAATTTTAAAGCCCAATCCGCGAATCGATTTTTTAAAAAACTTCACGTCGCTATTACACTTTTTGCACTTCAACAGTTCCTGAAGAGCGCCGAAAACCAAAAAGAACTCCAAAATCACATAGCTAAACGTTTGATCGATTCGGACTTCAAACTCTGGACTCTTTTTCAAGATTTTTGCTGCCGAAGTGCTCGCAAACGTTAGATCCGTTTCGATATCGTGTCGATTTGTTCCCTTGAAACCCGCGGATCTTTTTCGTTCATTTCGCGGATGTCCGCTTCTCGAGCCTTTTCTATCCTGCCACGCACATTTCTCTTTCGTAGATCTATCCATTTTGAATGTCGAAACCGAACTGAAAGACGAACCGGACTCACGTTGGAAGGTACACGAGCAGGTAGGAACGAGACAATAGAAATAACGGTCGCACGGGCAGACGGCCGACGCGGCAGCTGTAGCACTCCGTTGCCTTCTTCCAAGAAATGCTGTACAGTAACCGAAATAATCTGAATTTCGGCATGAAAATTTCAGGGAATATTCGGAAGAGTGTATTGTAACGGGTGTTATTTCGTTACAAATAAATTTATAGGTTCGGGGACTCGAACAGGGAAGAAATTAGTAGAAACTCAGGTGTTTTGGGTATTTTTAACAAAATAGGATTTATTCAAGTTTTTTATGGCTCGATATAAAATAAAATAACGCTATGTATGAGTCTAATGCGTTGTTTGTGTTGTTTTATAGTGTGTTTCGCAATATATGTCTCGGTCGGTCAATTACTGATTACTCGCACGGTACATTTCGGTCGGCTTGAGCCTTTATCCTGGATCGATATCGATTATCCCAGGTGTTCGCTAGCGGCGCGGTAGGTATCGATGCTTGGCCTATAGCGCTACGGTACTTTCCCTTGTGACTTTCCCTTCGAGCGCGTCTAGTCACCGCGCTCTCTCACTCGTGGCGCTAGGACTCGCGCTCGACGGGTCGTAGGCGCGCGCTCTCTCGTCGCGCGTCGAGATCCACTTCCCCCACCCTAGCGCTGCCCTTCGAGTCGCGGTGATCTACGCTATCTCCCGATCAATTATCGCGCGTCGATAATTTGTCGCCCGGTCCTTGATCTTGGCGTGCGATGTCGCCACCTACCTGTCTATGATAGTTTAATCGAGTGATATGCCGCGAGCACTCGAATGACCCTTTTTTGAACAGATTTCGGGGCTCTCGTAATTTCGGGATACCTCCTTGTAATTTCTGTGATCCTGATCCGCGTTACTCGATTATTACGGTGTTTTTCTGCGGGTGTGTGTGTGTGAGTGTGTATATGTGTGGGTGTCTGTTTCGTATGACTGTAGCGTGTACTTTCTTATCTCCTAATATGATATTTCTCGTCTTTTCCAATATTTAATATTTTTCCCTTATATCTATCGTCCCGCTCGCTCGTAATGATACCTTCTCGTATCCTATTTTCTCCTGCGATAATCTTCCTATCTATTTTTCGATAATTAGTTGTTACCCTTAAGTGGTTAACTTTCCTTATTGCCCTTTTTTATTTTTCTTTGTTTTTCCAATATTTTCTCACAAATTTAATTTAATGTAATTCTTCTTCGTTTTTTGTTCCTTAACGTTCCGTGTTCCAGACCTTTCCACTCCGCAAGGGCTGTACTTGGTCCAGCAGTACTTGTTATCTCCCAAAAAAATGAAGAGAGCTCTCGAATGCCTTTTTGGCGCGACTCCTTGTTTCTCTTGTTTCTCAACGTTCCGTGTTCCCAGCGTTTCCTTCCACTAGGGAGGTACTTTGCCAAGCAGTACTAGTCGATCCACGAGGGATTCAAAGAGTGCCTTTCCTCCAAAATTATCGTCCTTTTATACTCATATTTTAACGCTTTTTCGGTCCCCTTCTCTTCCGTCTTCCTTTAATTAGATTATCTGTTATCCGGATTTTACCGCTTCTCCCTCTCTTCGATATGCGTCTGAATTTACCTCGGTGACCGTTAGTCTCCCTTTGTTATTGTCCGCCATTAATTTAATTAGCGTGTCGGTTCGACCAACATGGCGGACGTCTTGGTTTTGGTCTGTTTTTCCCTTTCACCCTTCCTTTTCCAGAAATCGGTTGACTCCTAAGTGTCTTTGGGGCGATATTCTGTTGTTCGTTTCATGAGACGGTCTTTTCCGTCTCAGTATACTATTCGATAAAGCAAAAAAAAAAAAATCGATTTTTTGAAAATTTCACACTGGAAAGCTTCCTTAACAAGAGCTGAAGTCGTAGGAAAAGTTACATTTAATGTTCATACAATCTATGTAATACAAAATCGTCTTCCTTGCTTCCTTCCTTCCTTCCTTCCTTCCTTCCTTCCTTCCTTCCTTCCTTCCTTCCTTCCTTCCTTCCTTCCTTCCTTCC
>OX632360.1:19437669-19590169 GCA_951751655.1 Ophion costatus | reverse complement strand
ATCGATACGGGTTAGAAAATCGGCATGGTCCGTGGTACAAGTATGTACCCCTACAACCAAAAATGTTTATTGGAACTGATGTACGTTTATAACGTATTGGTAAAAACGAGGACCGAACAGACCTTTGTTTGATTCGTGGACCCAGAATATACCTCTGCAAAACGAACCCTTTTTTTCGTAACAGTATATTCCGGTACCGACGTTGACATACTCTCTCTTCAAGCGTCAAAACGATATTTTCCTTCCGTGCAAATCCTCCCAGTATTCTAATCATATGGGGGCCGGATTACAATGCCGAACTTTGAATGATCAGAACGCTCAAAACTCCGAAAGAGTACTGCCCTGAAAGAATTTTACGGGAAAGACCAAAATTCCGAAAATCTGAACACCGCCAAAATAACTCGGCTATGGAAGTTTTAAAAGTTTAAAAGTTTCAATTAATCAACGAATTATTTCAAGCCTTTTTTTAAATTAAGAAGTGATTTTACGTCAATTTTGAAATTTGTCCAGACAATGTTATACGTTAAGCATCATTTACAGTCAACTGTGTAGACTTTCGCTGGCATGATCTCGACGAACCTTGTAATTTCGGAACATTAGAGGTAGGAATTTTAAACCGTCGGCGGATTCAAAGTTCGGAATTTCAATCCGGCCCCCAATTGATCGCTGCGATCTGCCCCGTAAATCTAGACTATCCATTACAGAGGTAAAAACTAGGACCGCGAATGACACCGTCCTCGTATGAAACATATTACATATAGCGAAGCGCGGTCATCGGTACCCGTACGTACGATTACATATAGATGTACGCATCGATATGTAATGGTACGTATGGGTACCGGCGCTTATTCGTAACGTTTCATACGAGGACCGGTACCCATACGTACCGTTACATATAGATGCGTAGATCTATATGGAAGCGGTACGAATGGGAACCGGTCCTCGTATGAAACGTTACGAATTCGCGCCGGACCCATACTTACCATTACATATAGATGCGTACATCTAAATGGAATGGTACGTATGGGTACCGGCGCTAATTCGTAACGTTTCATACGAGGACGGTGTTAATTACGGTCCTCGTTTTTACCTCTGCAATAGATGGTCTAGATTTATGGGGAAGACCCAGCAATCGGTTGTGCTTTGAAACCGTTGTAACGCTTGTCATGTTATCGATTATCATGTTATCGATTATCATGTTAAAATGATGTGTATTTTTTCTCATCCATGGATTCTACACGTTCGTTTACCCTTTAGCTGCCATCGTAGCAAATTTGCTATGTTCACTTTGACCCCGTTGGTGAAAAGCGTATGGACGCTATAGCAGACAAGCTACTTCACAGTTCTATCAATCTATGCTAGACGCAGCAATGATGGGATAGCTTGAAATCCAAACGTAAACATACGAATTATGTTAATATGGCAACAATGTTGTCGTGAAAATTTACGACGCTTGCCCCAGCATTCGATCCGCTGAACATTTTTTGTCCAAAAAAGAAAGTGAATGGATATTCTAGAAATATTTTTTGATAGAATTGTGTAAAGGAAGCTTGACTGGACGAACTAGGCTTTGAAGATTTTTTATTGAATTAAATAATAGTTGGAACGGAGCGGGTGAAAATGTTAGTAGCAAATTTGCTACAGTCGAAAATACTACCTCCTATTCGTAGGAAATGAGTTTGAGCCATCTAGAAATAGGCGTGGCCGTTAAAGCGTTAAGGTTCATAGCTATCGTACTCGTCTTAACAAATTCGTACCGTTTTATACGAGGATCGGTACTCATACGTCCCATTACATATATATGCGCGCATGTATATGCAATGGTACGTACGAGTACTGGTCCTCGTATGAACCGTTACGAATTAGTGCCGGTACCCATACTGTGACGTTTTATTATGGTAACTCACAAAATATGCCCGATATGTCGAGAGCCAATGGGCGCCAGCCGCTGGGAATTCCCGCGACAAATTTATTTTGTGCCCTTCGACGATCGGGACGACTCCTTCCCGGCAGCCGCAGCCTTTTATAATGGTAGAGGGGCGGGGTTGATTCGCGCGATCGAGATCGCCAAAATAATTGTGGAGGCGCTAGAATTTCGGGATCACAAGTTTCCTTTTATTGCTGGAGCCGGTCTCGCTGAAGGCGGGAACGACCTGGTACACGATGCGATATGATAAATTCCCGAAAAAAGGTTTATTTACAAATCCGGTTTCTTTCCCTCGCTTTTACCGGGATCATTGACGACGTACAGTCAGATGAATTTCTTACAGGCTAACGAAAACTTATGCTACGACTCCAGTTCGGGTATAACAAAAAGGGAACCCCTCTCGGCGATTCTACATTAAATTTTTGGAAGAGCAAATCGGGAACGACGGCAATTCCGATGTTTGAGATGAAAGGCTATCCCGAGCTTGAGCAAGCCACCGCGACAATATCGCTCGTACTCCAATAGGACAAAACCCAAAGAATTAAACTCGTAATGGGCACCAATGCGCGCAATTCCCCCAATTATTCGACCGAAACGACAGTCTCACCGCTACGGTATCCTCCGATAAAGGTCCGGTGAATCTTCGTCCCTTATCGTCGATTATTCCCGGTGGCGTCAGGTTCTTGGGCGGCGAGAACAGCTACGGCGCGGGAAATACGTCTCTCCTCTTTCCTGACCAGAACTCGAGTACTTCCATTTTCGGGAAAAGCCTTCTCGCCGACGCGGGTCCCGACCCCCACCCTTTGCCTAACCCTTTCCTTCCCTCCGATTACCGCGCTGACTTCGCGGGAGACGCTCGCATTTCGATCGACCGAGCGCCAGGAGAGGGGGTCTGTGATGATCGAGAAAGATCGGTGACGTTCAGGATCACTTTGAATTAAGATCGTTGACAAACGGTTAACGTTGCGGGTTCCGACGGCGCGGGGTGAGGCTTCGAGCCGGCGACCAGCCACGAGCCATGGCATCGTCTGCGGTGAGCGGAGAGCGGGGTGGGGTAGGCCGGCGATCGCCGATGCGTGGATTATTACCCACCTCGTGGATTATTCGGACAATCAGGAGATTCCCACGAGCCTGCCAGCTATCGTCCTCTAATCGGTCCCTTGGCCGTTCGATTCTTCGGTACCGTTGGTAACGGCGAGAACTGGTCGCTCGCCCCAAAAAGAAAACATTTGAGAAAATAATTAAAATAGGAATTGTTGCTAAGTTGGTCCCTGGAAGTTCACTCGAGCGGGGTCCCTTGGACGACGAGAGGCGTCGTTCCTCGCGCCGAGCCTTATCCGCCAGCCCCACTTGTGACGGGCAAAAGTACCACGTCACAATACATACCATTACATATAGATGCACATAACTATACGTAATGGTACTTATGGGTACCGGCGCCGATTCGTAATGTTTCAAATGGCCCGTGTCATTCATGGTCCTAGTTTTTGCCTCTGCAATAGATAGTCTAGATTAGTAGTAGGGCTGGAGCGGTTCTAACCCAGGGATCTCAGGGGGGAGCGGGGCGGGGCAGTCGAGCGCGGGGAAGCCGGGGTATGCATGGCGGGGGGGAGCGCGGGGAAGCCGCGGTATGCATGGCGGTGGGGGGGGGGGGGGGTGGATCGTGCACGCGGCAGCCGATTGCGGGGTTGTGGCGGCGGGGAAGGGTGAAAATCCCAAACAAACTCGAACTAACCCAAACAAAACTGACCCAAACAAACCCAAACAAACGTATTATGAATGCCGTCGAAGATCTCTTGAACGTTTTCGAAAATCTCTTGAACGTCTTCGAAACTCTCATGAATGTCTTCAAACGTCTAATAAACGTTTTCTAAAGGCTCTTGAACGCCTCCCGAACATCTTCAAACGTCTCATGAACGTCCTAGAACGTCCCTTGAACCTCTTTGTATCCCTCATGAATGGCTTCAAACGTATTATGAATGTTTTCGAACGTCTCGGGAATGTCTTTAAATGTCTTATGAATGTCTTCGGAAGACTCTTGAACATCTCACGAAGGACTCTCGAAAATCTTCAAACACCTCGAAGTGTTCGATTTTTGTGTATCCCATACAAAAAAATGGGTTTCACATTCGAAAGAAATATTTTATTCGGTTGCAGAATTCGATATCCGATGATTCTGACATCATAAAGTACGGGGTGAGGAGAATAAAAAAGTACATAATGTTACATTTTCTTTTATTTGCACGAATCTTTATGATTCAGCCACCAATTGTTGATTTTAAATACATTTTGTAAGGCACAATTGTTTTTATGCTTTTCACATCGTAGAGTAGAACTTCCATCTAATTGACTTGAGGCATCCATATCGTCCATGTCCATATTCAACGACTCAATAACTAGTTCATTTTTCATATTTAGTATATCAGCTAGCCATTCTCGTTTTTCATGACCCTTAACATATATGATAGAACACATATCGTCTTCCGTTGAACCTTCAACTGCGGCCGTTATTAAATCTTCGGCCATGCTATATGGAACGTTTCCATAGGCCCACTTGAGACCATGATGATTACGAATCAACCATGATGCTTCGTATCTCTCAGATTTTGTGAGAAGTCTCCATGGTATGGGACTCGCGAAAATGTAATGGGAGAAAAAAACCCTCGCTCACACAACGCTTCGTATACACTCAACCAGCTTTTCAGTGATTGTACATTTACATGGGCGCAATTGTATTTCGTGTTGGAGGAATGATGCGGGCATTTGGATTTGGTGATTTTCGGCAACTTCTGCAGCGATGGACAGTCCAGAGTCTCCAAGTCGATGAGCTTTGTTGCCGAAAATCACCAAATCCAAATGCCCGCATCATTCCTCCAACACGAAATACAATTGCGCCCATGTAAATGTACAATCACTGAAAAGCTGGTTGAGTGTATACGAAGCGTTGTGTGAGCGAGGGTTTTTTTTGAAAAATGAATAAAAACATTTCGATGTAAATATATGTTATTTGTATACTTTATTCTACGACGAAAATAGTTTGAACTTCTCCTCCTCTTACACTTCGATAAAACAGTTTTTTACATACATTTTTACAAAGTCAACACATAAAACGTTGAAAACGAAGGCGGGACGACTATGATGCCGACGGTTGTTCCACTCAACGATGCTGCCCCCACGAATTTGCTCTTTTCCACCATGCTCAGAGATGATGGAACTTCGCGAAGCGATAGGGTATGACGGTCCCTGGCGCTCGACGTAAGAAAAAAAAGAGTCGTAAAATTTGAGACTTTTCGGACGAGGTGGTTGAAACGTTGGCACACACACACACACACGCACACACACGCACACGCACGCACGCACGCACACGCATGCACACATTTGGCTAAGTTTTTTTTTTCATATATATAAACTCCTGTGAATAGTCTAGACAAAAATGCTCCGCTTACATCTATAATGTTGATAATAAATTATCAGATTTTATGGGTTTTCAAGGAAACGCAACTCTATGATGCCCCCTCCCCCACAGAGTCGACATCGGCTTCCCCCTCTCGCCCGCGGGTCCAGCTATCACCGGGAAGACAGCGTCACCAAAAACTAGCCTCCCCACTCTCTAACACCCCCCTCCACCGCCGCCGCCACCAGAACCGCGCAATCGGCTGCCGCGTGCAGGATCCACCCCCCCCCCCGCCATGCATACCAGGGCTTCCCCGCGCTCGACTCCCCCGCCCCGCTCCCCCCTGAGATCACGCGGTTAGAACCGCTCCAGCCGTACTACTTAGATTTATTTATTTGTACGCAATGTTATGTGCGAGTACCAGTGAACGTGTTATATTGATTCAAATAGGTACTGCGATGCCTGGCCTCATTTGTGGTCTCGGCATTAACCGTTGCAACTCACAATCAGTACCGATTTTATGTCGATTGTCTTCCTAAAAATACGCCCCGACATAAAGTCTTCCTTTTCTCATATAGATTGGCTGAGTCCAGAAGGACTTACCAGTACTAATTGACCTGCTTTATTGATACAATCGGAAGAAGCATCTCCGACCGATTTCATAACCAAATTGCGTACACGGAGAGAATTAAAAAGTAATTTTTGTGGTGAATTACACGGTAAAAATTACCGTGATATATTTCAATGTGGTGACAAGTGAGAAAAACATAATAATTCGTATGCGTCAAGTTTTTTTTAACTCACGTTACAGAAAATTTCAAATACGTAGTTCAAATTTTACTATACAAGAAGGGTAAAAATTGGAGACAGTAAAATTTAGCATGCATGTTCGAAAATTTACCTACTGTCGGTTAAAAATTACCAACCGCGCCGTACGTTATTTTTACGGTGCTGCACAGTAAAATTTACCTGCGTCAACCTCGGAAGAAAAATTCCCTATAAGTGAGTCAGAGATGTATGCGCCCGTGTAGATGACAAGATAGCTTTGAGGATTCGGCTTCGATCCGGCCAGTGAAGGTTATTCCAAAGTCAACAGTGGAATTAGAAGATGTTTACGTTTCGGCCCTCTGGTTCGGGTCCTCTTCAGAAATTTTATTTTTCTGTATATAATATGATACACATTTTGTCATAATAATGTTTTTACATTATTATGACAAAACATACATTATTATGACAAAATGTGTATCATATTATATACAGAAAAATAAAATTTCTGAAGAGGACCCGAACCAGAGGGCCGAAACGTAAACATCTTCTAATTCCACTGTTGACTTTGGAATAAACTTCACTGGCCGGATCGAAGCCGAATCCTCAAAAACAATTCCCTATAAGGCTGGTAAAATTTAAATTCTTCGATTGAAGAAATCCTTAGTAAAATGTATTTTTTCTTCAAAAACTGGTGCTATAATAATCATAATAATTACCGAAATAACAATAACCATAATAATAATAATGAATATTATTTACTATTGAAAAATTGGTACAAATTAATGCTGTTTGTTTTTTGTTGGGAACATTTTTTTCTTCCATATAAATTGGTATAGTCAACAAACGGATAAGGAGACAAATTTAATCATTAGAATTTATTTTTCGTTTAATACTAACATTTATTTATAATACATTTTGTACCATCGTAGGCTTGAGTGATGTGACTAATTTGCGCACATATTACTTCGTCATCATTTAACACGATCGCTACGTGTCACTTTCACGCAACGAGACACTGCATGCGACTGAGGCTTCAGGCTTAACTGAACCGGCGATGTACGCAGTTTAGACAAAATTTTTTTGGGAAGTCCCATCGTGCCATAAAGAAATCGCGCTCCCCTACTTACCCCCACCACCATACCATTCTGAAGTGAAAGGAATGAAGGGGAATTTTTACAATGCAGTGCCTCAAAATTCCCGTACCGTACCGCACGATAATTTTAACCAAGCGCGCACGATAATTTTTACCGAGAGGACAATACATTTTCCTGTAACATTCATTAAATTTTATAATAAATCTTAAAATAACTTTTATAAAGACGATACTTTTTTATAGACATTTCTGAAAGGCATAAAATACTAAAATGCACAGTAAAATTTCGCTGATATTATATATTTTTCAAATTTAAGTTTTGCGTATTTTGTTACACATCGAAATTTACTAGAAAATCTGGTAAAATTTTCTATCTGAAGAAGAAATTTTATTTTATTTTCGTGAAAATCTGTGTTCTACCAAACAATAATAAGCGAAGTTTCAGGGTTGTCATCTGGTTACCGTTACTGCACGGTAATTTTTAACATTTAATTCTCTCCGTGTATGAATGCAGTCCGACCTCTCAATAAGAACGCCCGCAATAAGCACGCTTCCCCAGTTTCTCGCTCGAGCACTTTCGTTTACTCCGACTCGAACTACGAGCTCGAGTCACGCTCGAGTGAATTTGCGCGCGGATCTCTCGATAAGCACGCCCAACCGAGGAGAGCTCAGATGAGTAAAATGGGATGAATACATAGTTACTTAACGTGAAAAAGTTCACATTCGTTCGACCGTGCTTATTGGGAGGTTCGCATGCTATAAAGAGCGAGAGATACAAAGAGAGACAGTGAGCGTAAAGCGCGTGCCTGGTGGGGGTACCCGAATTCTCGGAAATACTCTTCTCCTTCGGGGCTCTTCCGTGCTTATTGAGAGGTCGGACTGTGCTTAAGATTTTTGAAAGCCCAGAACTCTTTTCGATTTTGTGTGAGGCAGTTCTAGTGATCGTTTAACATCTTATCACGACCCAAACCTCTCAGTTATGCCCCAGCATATTACTTCTGTATCGATATTTTGTTTATACCAACAATTTATAATTATTGAAGATGTTTGAAAGACCAGAACTCTTTTGGATTTTGTGTGAGGGAGTGCTAATGATCATTAAACGTCTTATGACGACCCAAACCTTTCAGTTATACCCCAGCATATCACTTCTGTATCGATATTTTGTTTATACCAACAATTTATAATTATTGAAGATGTTTGAAAGACCAGAACTCTTTTGGATTTTGTGTGAGGCAGTTCTAATGATCGTTTAACGTCTTATCACAACCCAAATCTCTCAGTTATACCCCAGCATATCATTTCTGTATCGATAGTTTGTTTATACCAACAATTTATAATTATTGAGGATGTTTGAAAGACAAGAACTCTTTTGGATTTTGTGTGAGGGAGTTCTAATGATCGTTTAACGTTTTATCACGACCCAAACCTCTCAGTTATACCCCAGCATATCACTTCTGTATCGATATTTTGTTTATACAAACAATTTATAATTATTCAAGATATTTGAAAGACCAGAACTCTCTTGGATTTTGTGTGAGGGAGTTCTAATGATCGTTTAACGTCTTGTCACGACCCAAACCTCTCAGTTATACCTCAGCATATCACTTCTGTATCGATATTTTGTTTATACCAACAATTTATAATTATTGAAGATGTTTGAAAGACCAGAACTCTGTTGGATTTTGTGTGAGGGAGTTCTAATGATCGTTTCACGTCTTATCACGACCCAAACCTTTCAGTTATACCCCAGCATATCACTTCTGTATCGATATTCTGTTTATACCAACAATTTATCATTATTGAAGATGTTTGAAAGACCAGAACTCTTTTGGATTTTGTGTGAGGGAGTTCTAATGATCGTTTCACGTCTTATCACGACCCAAACCTTTCAGTTATACCCCAGCATATCACTTCTGTATAGATATTCTGTTCATACGAACAATTTATAATTATTCAAGATGGTTAAAAGACCAGAACTCTTTTGGATTTTGTGTGAGGGAGATCTAATCATCGTTTAACGTCTTGTCACGACCCAAACCTCTCAGTTATACCCCAGCATATCACTTCTGTATCGATATTCTGTTTATACAAACAATTTATAATTATTCAAGATGTTTGGAAGACCAGAACTATTTTGGATTTTGTGTGAGGGAGTTCTAATGATCGTTTAACGTCTTGTCACGACCGAAACCTCTCAGTTATACCCCAGCATATCATTTCTGTATCGATATTTTCTTCATACAAACAATTTATAATTATTCAAGATGTTTGAAAGACCAGAACTCTTTTGGATTTTGTATGAGGGAGTTCTAATGATCGTTTAACGTTTTATCACGACCCAAACCTCTCAGTTATACCCCAGCATATCACTTCTGTATCGATATTTTGTTTATACAAACAATTTATAATTATTCAAGATATTTGAAAGACCAGAACTCTCTTGGATTTTGTGTGAGGGAGTTCTAATGATCGTTTAACGTCTTGTCACGACCCAAACCTCTCAGTTTTACCTCAGCATATCACTTCTGTATCGATATTTTGTTTATACCAACAATTTATAATTATTGAAGATGTTTGAAAGACCAGAACTCTGTTGGATTTTGTGTGAGGGAGTTCTAATGGTCGTTTCACGTCTTATCACGACCCAAACCTTTCAGTTATACCCCAGCATATCACTTCTGTATCGATATTCGGTTTATACCAACAATTTATCATTATTGAAGATGTTTGAAAGACCAGAACTCTTTTGGATTTTGTGTGAGGGAGTTTTAATGGTCGTTTCACGTCTTATCACGACCCAAACCTTTCAGTTATACCCCAGCATATCACTTCTGTATAGATATTCTGTTCATACAAACAATTTATAATTATTCAAGATGTTTAAAAGACCAGAACTCTTTTGGATTTTGTGTGAGGGAGTTCTAATCATCGTTTAACGTCTTGTCGCGACCCAAACTTCTCAGTTATACCCCAGCATATCACTTCTGTATCGATATTCTGTTTATACAAACAATTTATAATTATTCAAGATGTTTGAAAGACCAGAACTATTTTGGATTTTGTGTGAGGGAGTTCTAATGATCGTTTAACGTCTTGTCACGACCCAAACCTCTCAGTTATACCCCAGCATATCATTTCTGTATCGATATTTTGTTCATACAAACAATTTATAATTATTCAAGATGTTTGAAAGACCAGAACTCTTTTGGATTTTGTGTGAGGGAGTTCTAATGATCTTTTAACGTCTTGTCACGACCCAAACCTCTCAGTTATACCCCAGCATATCATTTCTGTATCGATATTTTGTTCATACAAACAACTTATAATTATTCAAGATGTTTGAAAGACCAGAACTCTTTTGGATTTTGTGTGAGGGAGTTCTAATGATCTTTTAACGTCTTGTCACGGCCCAAACCTCTCAGTTATACCCCAGCATATCACTTCTGTATCGATATTCTGTTTATACAAACAATTTATAATTACTCAAGATGATTGAAAGACCAGAACTATTTTGGATTTTGTGTGAGGGAGTTCTAATGATCGTTTAACGTCTTGTCACGACCCAAACCTCTCAGTTATACCCCAGCATATCACTTCTGTATCGATATTCTGTTTATACCAACAATTTATCATTATTGAACATGTTTGAAAGACCAGAACTCTTTTGGATTTTGTGTGAGGGAGTTCTAATGATCGTTTAACGTCTTGTCACGACCCAAACCTCTCAGTTATACCCCAGCATATCACTTCTGTATCGATATTCTGTTTATACCAACAATTTATCATTATTGAACATGTTTGAAAGACCAGAACTCTTTTGGATTTTGTGTGAGGGAGTTCTAATGATCGTTTAATGTCTTATCACGACCCAAACCTCTCAGGTATACCCCAGCATATCACTTCTGTATCGATATTCTGCTTATACCAACAATTTATCATTTTTGAAGATGTTTGAAAGACCAGAACTCTCTTGGATTTTGTGTGAGGGAGTTCTAATGATCGTTTAACGTCTCGTCACGACCCAAACCTCTAAGTTATACGCCAACATATCACTTCTGTATCGATATTCTGTTTATACCAACAATTTATCATTATTGAAGATGTATGAAAGACCAGAACTCTCTTGGATTTTGTGTGAGGGAGTTCTAATGATCGTTTAACGTCTTATCACGACCCAACCCTCTCAGTTATACCCCAGCATATCATTTCTGTATCGATATTTCGTTTATACCAATAATTTATAATTACAGTCCGACCTCTCAATAAGCAAGCCCGCAATAAGCACGCTTCCCCAGTTTCTCGCTCGAGCACTTTCCTCTACTCCGACTCCAACTCCGAGCTCGAGTCACGCTCGAGTGAATTTGCGCGCGGACCTCTCAATAAGCACGCCCAACCGAGGAGAGCTCAGATGAGTAAAATGGGATGAATACATAGTTACTTAACGTGAAAAACTTCACATTCGTTTGAGCGAGCTTATTGCGGGAGTTTCGCATGCTATAAAGAGCGAGAGAGACAAAGCGAGCCAGTGAGCGTAGAGCGCGCGCCTTGTGGGGGTACCCGAATTCTCGGAAATACTCTTCTCCTTGGGGGCTCTTCCGTGCTTATTGAGAGGGCGGACTGTATAAAATATGAAATCAAAATTAGGATTTGGAGAACAATGTCGTTGGTATAAAAAAACGGATGTCAGCGATACCTATAGACGTGGTGCTCTGGATTTATAATGTGTCTACAATTTAGAAATCTGTAAACGGTAATTACTTTTTTCTCGTTTTAAATCTGAATGGTTATGGTTCATTCCGAGATAATTAATTATCTCCCACTATGATCGACTCATAATTGATTCTAGTGCGCAATGTTTGCGAAGTATGCGAAGACTTGCGGATCATAATGCAAATCCCACGTGGGCATCATTTCGAGTCGAGTGCACATTTTCATACACGTCTGTCATATTTTCTTTCAATTCGTAAATACCTTTCAACAAGTAATTCGGATGGTCCTCATTTTAACCGGTCTAACAAATTGGGACCGGTACGACTATTAATCATTGCATATAAAAAAATACCGGGACCGTCCCCGTATGTGCCAAATGTCCCCCTATGAACCGCTTCAGCTCCGAAATGGTCCCGGCATAAACCTCTCCACACACACACACACACACACACACACACACACACACACACACACACACACACACACACACACACACACACACACACACACACACACACACACACGCACGCACGCACGCACGCACGCACGCACGCACACGCACGCGCACGCACACGCGCACGCCCACGCACACGCACGCACGCACACACGCACACACGCGCACACACACACACACACACACACACACACACACACACACACACACACACACACACACACACACACACACACACACACACACACACACACACACACACACACACACACACACACATGTGTGTGTGTGTGTGTGTGTGTGCATGTTTATTTGCATATTTTGATCAATGCTATTTATTGCAGAATAAAAATTGAAATATTTGGGTCTTACTGAACAAATCGAGAATTTGTTTCCGGGAGAATGCAGAAGAACGTATTATTCTTCATATAAGCGTGTAGGAAACGTTTCGATCAATCCTTCGGGAACGTTATTCGAGCACTACCAATACCTGAAGTCGAAATTAAGAAAATGCCTTATTCTCAGACCTCCACCTCTACGCCAACGAAACGAACTTCAGCGAATCTAAATCCCAGGTAAGAGAGTGACTTTTCTAAAAATAATTCGTAGATAAAAGTATACTGAGAAACAAAATTGATAGATTATATGAAAGTGATCGCGATGCAAGCTGTTATTGGCTCAAACGCTGTATTTTTAGCTTCATTTCAAAAATAGCTATTGCATAAATACTGAGATTAGAAAAAAATATTATCATTACATTGAAAATATTAATTGATTGGATAATGTACTTTTCCTCTAAAACAAATATGGGTTCGTAACACTGTCACTCATTTAACCGTAAAAGGATATTATTTTTTATTTAATAATGATCAAATGTAAACAAAAATGAATAATTATTTGGCTATTAATTCTGATAAAATTTCAAATAAAATATTCATGTCCGTAACTATTACCCTAGAAATGTTGTAATAAATTCAATACTAAATTGCATTATTGCAAAAAGATTTATTTGTGGCACCCCGAGGCGACAAACGTCATTGAATCACAAATATATTAATAGGACATCACGTACCGTATATTTCGCAATGTATAAATACAATCTACATTTGTTTAACAGATCGTGAACTTGAGTGTTTGGAATGGTTAAAAACTCACCTACGTCCAACAGAAGCAGTGATTTTTAATTGGAAAAATTCTTTCAATGCTTGCAAAAATATTCTGAAAGATAATTTACATATTTTCGAATATTATGAGCTACTTCCGTGTCTTAATTCGCATTTGGGAAAAGAATTGGTAAGAAAATGGTACAAATTGTACCTAATACAAATCATTCTTAAAGTTTATTGTGTACATAGCCCCGAGAAAAGTTTAATCGGAAAATTCACGCGGCAAAGAGAGTATACTTATTTTGAATGATTCAAATTTTTTGGGGTGTGAATCAAAGAGGTATTAGATAACTTTCAAGTATTATTCGACTGTTTTTTTATTTTACATTGTTCAAAAAATTAACGAGAAGAAATATCAAAAGAATAGGTTTCAACTCGAAAATTATTCTCGATCGTGTATTTCAAATCTGCAAATAATTCTAATAAAAAACTAAGTTTGTTGATTAGTTTTCAAGATAGATTCATGAATTGTGTCTATTAAATCTTAAAAATATTCATAATAAAAAAATTGATTATTTTTGGTGTTTCTCACCGATGCGAATTTCACATTCATTCTTATTCAGCTTCATATTGTTATGGATTATGAAACATGTCGAAACTTCATTGATGAATTACTTTTTTTCTTATTGAGTGCAACACATAATTTATAATAAGATATTAATTTTATCGTTATACAGTCGGAAGCCGACTTCAAAGAACTGCACTCAGAGGAGAATTTTTTCGAAAATTGGGAAATAGCTCGAGCCCACTTCGTCATCACCACTCAAAACAGCCAAAATATAAAAACTGTAACAGACAAGGCGTTACTTCTGCTACTGCCAACTTTATTTGCGCGTAAGTACTATTTTCGGTTTAAACGGTAATCCTGGTGCAGTCAAGTACTATTAACTTTAAACGAAGTCTTACCAACGCGATAATTCTTAAGTATGATATCACAATACAAAAAATTTCAACACAAGAATGCGAACCAAATCTAACATAATGAAAAATTTTATTTTGCAGTTATTTGGAAATTTAGGAAGAATATCAGAACTGATATTTTTAGTCTACACATTCTAATGTCATTCCTGAGAAAAACGTATTGACTAGACTACTACCTTAACGAATTTTTGTTCACTCAGTATCCTTTCCAAATGATTTACTATACCTATGATTGATCGAAATTGCAGGCAATCATGATGTGCTGATTTTCCACATGCTACCGTATATTGTAGACGATTCAAGAAAAATTTTAAAAAATCGTAACGAAGGGGGCGAAGAAAATCAAGAGCAGCGCCGGAATAGATTAAGTATTTCCGAAAGGCGGTCATCGTTTTTTTTTACATGTCGAGGTAAATGCAGTGGTCATAAAATTCGATTTCATTCCTGCTAATTTAAGTATAATAAACTAATATACATTTTTGTTATTATAGACCGGGGAAGACGTTCAGGGTGTCGTGCAGCAAAGAAAAGACGAACTTCGTTTGAACCGGCGAAGTTTTCAACCGACGCCTATTTTTATCGCACCAATAGTGAACATCGAGGCATCGCATACAGCATTTATTGCCCAATACACTACAAAAATACCAAACAGTTACTGTTGTTGACCAAATCAGCATTCATGTTGCTATCGTAAAAAAAGAATGCGTCATTATGGTACCATCGAAAGAGGGACCAATTCTGTATATAGTATGTTCGTCAATTGTTCACGAACAAAATGTTTATTTAATAGTTCAACAATTAAACGATGGAATTTTTAATTACCATTTTCAAGGATACTAAATAATCACATTCTATTATACATTTACAATACTAAACATGGAAGAAATTTATTGTGCCAAATTTACGTACATTTATCGATTGTATGATGGGCGAAAAATTGTTGTAAAGAAATAGATGTAATAAATAGGGTAGATGTAAATATTAAACACTCTCCATTACAGCGGTAGTACATTTTTTATCCCTCTCCAATTAGGACTTGAAAATAGGTTTCAAATTATATTAAAAAATTATGAAATTCATATTTCACAATAAAGAATCATTTTTTGTACAGAAAGATTCTAATTTTTCTAATCTCTATTTTTTCCTAATTTATTATTAACCAATTATTATATTTGTTTCTATATTTACAGATTCTAATTTTTATCATTTCTAATTTGTGTAATTTGTTATTAATAAATTATTACTAAATAATAAATAAATATTATTTATATTCATTTATGAAAATTCACAATAATTTATTGTTATTATCACGTCTGTTTACTGACTTTTTACGAAAAAATACCCTTTATAGAAAATTTATTCAATCATAGGGAGTTAATTTTTCACTAGGGAGTTTAGAAATGTCAGGTTCGTGCAGGTAATTTTTACTGTGGAGACTTGTACGTTCTATGGTGGTATAGTGAGAATTTCACCGTAAGATATCGGAAATTTTTCACAGCACAACCTACAAATTCTACGTCAGAATGTATCGGAATTTTTACTGAGGCTATTGTAAAAATTGCGCTATGCGCTTGAATTTTTACATGCCTGAGGTCAAAATATACCAAATCAGTTGCAAATTATACTTTTGGGTACACTTGTCCTCACGTTCAATTTTTTACAGTAATTTTTACCGTGATTTTACAGTAAAATTACATTAGAAATTCTTTCCGTGTACCAATAATCGGATATGATATTCTGCCGTGGTACAGGCGTGTGATGGAAGGCGCGATTAATCGAACGCTGATATTATTATATAAAAGCTTATCGAAACCGAATTGTGACGACGGAGTCGAACAGTATGTTCGATTTGTTTACAATAGGTCATAAGTCTAGCCTAGAAATCGATAAACAATAAACCGCTATTACGGCCGCAAATTGCCGCAACTCTTTAACTCTCAGGTGTGGAACGTGCAGTCATGACATGACTACCTTGGACTCGTTAATATAACTCATCAATTTTACTACTAAATTCGTTATCTGTAGATTACATTGCTAATATACTGAAATATATAACATACTATCCGAACAGCGGGACCCGTCCGAGCATTGGTACCGCTCTATCTAATCCACCACTTCCAATCCTCAAAAACGAAACTGCATTTTTCCACTTATGACCAGAGATCAGGGATTCCGTCTTACTGTGGGACGACGCGCTGGTTGGGTGCGTTTGATTGGCGCGGCGGTCGGCATGCGTTGAGCTTCCCCCACTCTTACCGATTAATGCACTGGCGGGTTCGAGGTTTGCTCTTCCAATCATGAGCATTAATGAACTCCGTCAATTTGTGTAGCTTTTCTAACCGATTTTACTCAGTTATGTACGGCGTTAGTTTATTTGTTTGCAGTCTGGCAGCATTTTTCATATTATTCACGAGGTATGAAGCTTCTTCGAGTCTTAAGACGGAATGACACCCGACGCGAAACTTCGATGCGGCCCCGGCTTCCGACCGGTAGGGCAGAACTCAATCGAGCTTCTGCGCCCCACCTACAGATGTCACGGCGCGCGTTCGTCGCCGCGCGCGCGGAGACATTGCGTCTCGCCTTCCACGGGCCTCGACACGCTACGCAACGCATGTGTGCGTGCGTGTCGGTGCGCGTCTACACCACATGTGGAGAGACGTTATTGGCGCTGCCACGGGCCTCGACGCGCGTCGTCTGCAGACCACGAGGCGAGCGCCGCGCGCGGAATTCTCGTGCACTGACCACGTCAAAGTTCGGGCGACATTTGCTCGCAATTATCAACAATTACACGACAAATCTAGATTACCACTTTTCTCCTAAGTTATGCAACGAAGTGCAGTGATTGAGAGCTCAAATTGTTCGTTTCTTATGTGGCTACCCGGTCTAGCTTTTCTCTAAGTCGTGACATTAGCCAAACATCTGATTTTTCATCTTTTCGGTCTCGAGTTCCGCATGATAAGCCAATCTACGGTTTTTCCCCCAATTTCAAAAAATTTGAGGGGCTGGAAGCTGTTCGTCTATCTATTTGACGTCGTTTGGCAAAGTTTCGACGGGATCTGAAGAGCCGTTTCAGAGATTTTTGGGTATCTATAATTCTGTTCTACCATACCGACCGCGATGAGGTGTCATTCTGCCTTAAGGGCGGGGTAAAGTTAATTCGGCGAAAAAAGGCATGTTTTTAAGATTTTTTTTTTGGCGTAACGAATAGTGTTCGTTTATTGAAAAAATTACATATAATAAAGTAACAATTGAACAACATTCTCCTAAATTTGCATTGCAAAATATTCCAAATTGAGCGAGTGAAAATTAAACCCCGGAGGCGCCTCGAAAAAAAGTTAGTTTGCGGTGTGCACCATAACTCGCAACAGAATCATCTGAAACAAAAAAATCAAAATGCATTTGTTAAAGGAGATGTTTCTCGAGGTAATGACAGGAGGATTTTTTTTTTCGATTTTTTCGATTTTTCGGAGCACTTGGGAGCCAAAAACCCGATTTTCGCTGAAAAAAGTCGGCTAATTTGTTGTTGAAAAATTAGTAATTACTAAAAAAAAACAAAAAAGCTCTCGACAATACCTGGTGAATTATGTGAAGAAGTACTGTGCAAAATTTCAAAGCGATTGGTCCAGTAGATTTTGAGTTATCGTGCACACGGACTTCAAATATGACAAGTCTCAGAAAAGCGGTTTGAAAAACGCAGAAGAGTTTGGTCGCTTAGCGCTCATTGCACATAAGTTTAAGAACACTTCTCGATTTCATAAAAATCTGAGAAAATTCATGCATATTAAAGGTACTCAAAAGATTAATTTTGCATAATAATAATTCCAAAATGTTATTAACAAAATGACGAAAAAAAAAATCAGTCAACAAACTTCCCCGCAATTCAATTTTTTTTCATCATTCGTTCATTTTTCTGAATACGTATGAATTTTTGCAGTTTTTTCAATTATCTTTGAATTTTTAGAAATTCAAAATAAAACTCGATAATCTTTTTATACTGACTCAAAGTCGTCGATGCCAGGTTCGTAGAGCAAAAGGCTTCCATCAAGATGATCGAGAGCATCTTTTTGCGTTTGTCTACGCAAAACTTTCTTCTTTACTGTCGTGCGCCGCTTGCTCCTCTGCTCTACTAATTCGGAAATCTTCAACTTGTCGGGCCCATTCGTGAGAACTTGGCCCTGTACTGATTTGCATCTCTTCCATAAAGGCCAACAAAGCGAAAGAACCTTCATTGTAAGTACATGCCGCTACATAAGCTGCAATTTCCACAATTGTAGAGGTGCCACTGACTTTGGAGAGATTTTCCAAATAAGTTGATTGAGACTCTCATTACTATTTTGCGTGAAACCTCCAATACATCGCTGCAAAAGTGCGTCGTTGCTCAAGTCACTATAAATGGGCTCAATGGCTTCCAGAACGTCAATAGGAAGAGCTGTGTAGCTGTGTTTGAATGATTCTAGAGCATCTGCAGCTGCAGCTTGCTGCCATTCGCACCAGGAGTCTTCGCCGCTTGGGCATTTCTCGTGCTGTGGGTTCTCGTCGGTTGAACTGTAGTGATGATAAGTTGCCCATATGGCATTTTTCATCTTCTCAACTGAATCATAATTACGTCGAATAGCTAGTCCATAGTAAACAGTCAATTTATCAATCATTTTAGCAGTGAGCTTTCCATTGCCAGAAAGGCTTTTTCTTTTTACGTTCTTTCCGGCCTTGGTTTTTGTGTCAACTACGCTTGTTTTTACTAGTCCACGCAGACGTGTTCCCATTCTCTTTTGGACATGCCCTGTGCATTCTTTTTTGTTTATCACAAAATCTTCACCATAAGGTTTTGCATTGACAACGTCGCTGTACGTCTTTGAGTCACCGTCTCCGATGTAGTTACGATATTTCACCCCAAGATTTTCCACCGATCGTTCGAACATTTCTATAATTGCTGATACCTCCATGTTTCCAGAGGGTCCCCCATGGTTGGCTTTGCAATCACCGCTATCCACATGCTCTTCGTACCACGCTTCGTATTCGGCACAATCCAATTTGTTTTTCCAAGTCTTACAACCGTGGCAGTAACTGCTTTTTACAAAAATGTCAAGCACCTTTCCAGTACAATATCCAATTACAGAAGCAACGCCAAATAACGAAGAGAATCCTCTTTTTTCCAATTGCCGTCGCCTGATACAGTCAATTCTGACGTCTCTTCTACATTATTTGCTTCAGACATTGCTTTTTTCTCTTCTTGTGCAGCCGATGCGAAGAACTTCTTGGCCACATTTTGTATCGCTTCACAATGTTTTTTCATATATAAATTATAGGCTGGTTTCGATAAGAAAGCACTCGCCAAATCCAATAGTCCGCAGAACTTATTGCATCCGGCTAAACCTAAGCCTAACACTCGCATTACGAAAGCAAATCGATAATTGACATCGTATACACCACTGTCTATTCTTTCACTTGATGGAATGTAGTGAGGCTGTTTACACTTTTCACGTGTAACCTTGATCTTGAAACCAAGACCTTCTTTTTTGCATGTTTGGAATGTAACTTTTCCATCACACTTCACACATTTGACTACAGTAGCAATAGTCAAAAAAACAAGAACGAAATCTATCATTCGATAATGTTTTTGGATGTCTTCTACCACCCCAGCGGGATTATTTTTAATTATTTTCGCTGACGCGCTATTAGCTAACGGTTCGTCATTTTTACGCTTTTGAGGAGGCACTTTTTTTTGGTCGCACAATTGCCCAATACCGTTCTCACGGTCCTGTCTGCTTATTTTTCGAGGCATTTTTCGAGGTACGAACACGAACGAAAACGGACTCAAACTGTTAGTGTGACTTGCTACTGCTCAGCACGGCATACAGCGGTCAACTGATGTACAGACTAATGTGTATACTAATATACACCATGCCTCGAATATACATAACGGGACCGGAACAGGCCCGTTTATCAAGAAATTTATTCGGGGTCGCAAAATACAATAGCGCGCCGCGCAGCTGCCGCCCAGGTATAAAACCCGGCATGGAGCAATAGACGCTCAAATACTCATAACTTCGTCAATTTTACTCCGATCGACTTGAAATTTTAACACAATATTCTTGATATATTATGCATTCATTTTAAAAAATTGAAAAAAATGAAAAAAAATATTTTAATACTTTACCCCGCCCTTAAACTGTAACTGTCCATTTTCAATAGTTTTTCTTTAATTTGAAACAAGGAATAAAACTCATGGTCAAAAGAACTTTCAGCCTTTATTATTTAGGTATACTTAAGTTTCGTAGTTCACCAGTAGCATCACTGGGAGATAGAAGTTCAGTTGCCGGGAGGGGTGACTGCAGCTCGTAAAGACCGCCGCGCCAATCAGCCGCGGCGGTGCCAAGCGCTCCGAGCTCTCGTTCGCAATTGGTGAGCCCCTTGAACCCGTAGGACTATAAATAAGTGGACGCCGTCACCGGTTGATCATTCGGGTCTCTGACACCGAGTCTTATACAACCTCACCAAAAAGCAACATGTCTGGTCGTGGAAAAGGTGGCAAAGTCAAGGGCAAGTCCAAGACTCGTTCTACTCGGGCTGGGCTACAGTTTCCTGTGGGAAGAATACATCGTTTATTGCGCAAAGGAAATTACGCAGAGCGTGTTGGTGCTGGCGCTCCCGTGTACCTTGCTGCCGTCATGGAATATCTGGCCGCCGAAGTTCTTGAGCTGGCCGGTAATGCCGCCCGCGATAACAAGAAGACTAGGATCATTCCTCGCCATCTCCAACTTGCTATACGCAATGACGAGGAACTGAACAAACTCCTGTCCGGCGTCACCATCGCTCAAGGTGGAGTCTTGCCGAACATTCAGGCTGTCCTGTTGCCAAAAAAGACCGAGAAGAAGACTTAAGTCACTCGCAAAACCAAACGGCCCTTTTCAGGGCACAAAATTAATTCTTACGAAGGCGCTTAATCTATTAGAAACTTTACTTTTCGGAACAACCCGAATTTCATATGGACAAATATTTTAATTGAACATAAGTATCTTATCGTTATCTAACTACCGTAAGAAATATTCACGACCAATATATAGTTTTGACCGTGAACCTGATGGTTTACGTGCTATTACGGGTTAATTTGCTCTTGGGCGTTTTTCTTTAGGGTTCCGTACCCAAACGGCAAAACGAGGCCTTATTGGTCACTCTTGTCTGTTCGTCCGTATGCCACAGATCTTTAACTCCTAAACGGAATTAGTTACAGACCTGAAATTTGGGTACATTGCATTGAATGTTGACCAAGAACAGTATATTACATTAAAAATTCAATTAGATTACTGACATAACACGGTCTCCATACATGCAGAAAGAGCAGCAAAAATCTTACCCTGGCATATAGGGTATCTTTCAAAGCTTATTGAGTACACACATTCTTTTTACAATTCCAAAAATAAACGAATGGGCGTTGTCAGTTGTAGACCATCTTTGATGCGATCTACCTAAAAAAATACCTCAAAATACCTACTATATAATGTAGGAGATTTATTTATTCCACATGTCTTGCGATTGCTATGACATTAACAAGCTTGGTGTACAGTACGTTTTAATTTTTTTTTACATTTTTGCGTTCCGCATAAAAGGATATGAAGGACTATAACTACTAGCCCTATATCACGTTAAGTTTCCCTAAAAAGCGTTCGCCCGTCAATTGCATGCCTACGATTACTAGCTTAGATATATTTGATAAACTAATTCGCGTAGTTTTCACCCCACCGCGTCGAGTCCCCTGAAAGTCATTGTGTATTGTCGCAATTCTTTGACTATTTAGTGATGCAAAATGACCGTCATTTTCCCCTAACGTCAAATGACGAAAAAATGAGGGGAATTTGACGTCATTTTCTGTTTTAATACTTTTTTTATGTGAATTGCCGGTTATTTACTAGCTCGGTCAATTGACTGTCAAATGACGCTCAACATCTATTGAGGAAAATGACTGTCATTTTTTTGTCGTTTTTTGGTAATTTTGTATGATTCACGGTATAATATGAGAGTTGATTGATTCAGTAGTACGTTCTTCCGTATTATGTTCACATCGCTCATATTTAAGCTCAGTAATTGAACGGTCAAATGACGCGCAACGTCTAATCAGTTGTAAAATGACCATAATTTTTTTTGGTCATTTTTTTGTCTCTCTTACGACTGACGGTATATACGTACACATCGTTTAAATATTAAATCATGTTTTGTAATGAGGACTTAGGTAAATAACAATGACTCTGGCTGGATATATAATGAATGACAACGAATATTTCAATCAACTGTTATATAATTTATTATATAAATGTAACTTGTTATTGTTATCGCATTCAATGTTCATAAAATCTATTTAATAAAAAATATTCTTTGGACTCATAAACATTTTCTTTCAATGTTAACAAAAGCTGAAGTTGTAGGAAAAGGCACATTTAATGTTCATACAATCTATGTAATAAAAAATCTTCTTATTGTATTCTTTGGACTTATAAAAATTTTCTTTCAATGTTAACAAGAGCTGAAGTCGTAGGAAAAGTTACATTTAATGTTCATACAATCTATGTAATAAAAAATCCTCTTATTATATTCTTTGGATTTATAAACATTTCCCTTCAATCTTAACAAAACAATTTTAACAAAGTCGCAGAAAAACTTATATAGTAATTGAACGGAATTTTAACAAAAGAATGTTTTAAATATATTAATGTCAAAATATTCAAACCGTTCGACTAGGGAATATTCGCGGTACGTCGTATTCTCCTCTATATCCCATCATTTTCTATATCTTCCTCTTCAATGTCGGTTAAAATATTGACCCCTTCGGTTTTTTCATTTTGCGAGTTCGATGTGTCAGATTCCTCGAGTTCTTCTTTAGATAGGATAATGACCTTTTTTCTTCGAATACTGTCACGTTGTTCTTCGTTGAGCAGTTTCCACCCATAGGTGCTGAATGAGCGCTCTGTAGGAGCTGACGTTGCTGGTAGATTTAAAATCTGTGAAGCGACTTTACTGAGGTCGGTACTTTTGCAAATAGTTTTCCACCAATTCAGGGCGGACGTTGCATTGACTGCTCGCTGTATAAATTCTTGTCCAAATATCCCCTCGTTTGCATCGTAGTCACTTAGTTCAGACAGAACTTCATCAGCATTCAGGTGAAACTTTTTCGCCACGTCATAGATGAAAGAACAACCAGATACATGGGCTTCCGCACTCAAGTGTTTTCCTCAAAAAGAAGAATCGAGGATGTTTGCTGCATGGTGAACTGGTCGAAGAGCCATTTCGGCTCTGTTATTGAAAGCAGCGATTACTTTGTTTGTTTTCGACTGCTGAAAGCAGTGGAAGTGAAGATTTTTCCAGTTCGTTGTCGTAGAGTTGGTGCAACTCGAAGAAAGCTTCCGCGACGTGGCTTATTTTCGGAGTATCTCCTTCCAACGCTGTGATCCATACGGACACTTGTTTGAGTAACGCCAGTATTTTCGACAATGCGGTCCAAAGCTCATCTCCAAAAATCAGAGTCTTTGACAACTTCTTAAAAAATTAAGAAGTTGTCAAAGAAGGATACAAAACAAAAGTTTTGTATCGTTGGCTGAATTGCCAGTGCTTGCGAATTGTGTTTATTGCTCAATAAACTTTCGAAGCAGTGTACGATTGATCCCCAACGACTTTTGACCGGAGTCTTGAGTGTGCTCGTTACTTTGTTGGCGTCATTCATCTGAATATTTGCAAACGTTGCAGATATCACGTGAGACTCCTTAACTTCACGAACAATTGCCGTTCCGTTTTTAACGAGAACATCGACTGTTGGCTGTGCCATCAAATATTTGATGACGAGATTGAACGTGTGTGCAGCACAACCATACAACGCGTTTGTGTGATCAAAGTACTGATCCTTTAGTATTCTCCAGGCACATTGCATGATAGCAGCATTGTCAGTGCAAATGCCAAGTACTTTTTCAACGCCGATCGAGGCTATAACTTTTGACGCTTCCTGCGCTATATATTCACCAGTTTGCGAATTTATTGATGTTTCCAAAGTTTTGAAAAAGACCGGCTGTGGAGTCGTCACGAGAAAATTGAAGATACCCTCTCTTCTGATGTTTGACCATCCGTCACATTGGAGTCCCACAGATACAGCGCTCTTCACTTTCTCATCGACTTCTGCTTTAACAGTCGCAAATGTCTCATTGAGAAATGTGTTCGAGCTTTGATGTCTTGAAGGCAACGAGAAGGCTGGTCGCAAGAACCGGAAGTATTCTTGCCAACGCTGATTTTCTGTGATACTCAAAGGAGTTCCTGAGGCGTAGATTGCTTTTGCAAGCAATTTTTGTGCGTGCTGTTAGTCTTTTTTCGTCATTGAATCACAGAAGTTTCTCAGTTTACGTGAACTATGAGAATTATGTGAGTTATCCGTATCAGTGTCAGACTGATTTGGTGTCGATGCAAAAGGTCGGCGTTGACGTACTTGAAAATTTAAATCAGCAGGATCGCCACTGCGATTGCGAACGTTTTCTTGCGATGCGGTATCGCTCGATCTCGATTCTTCGGGAAAATTTTCTTCGTCGCTTGAGTCTGACTCCTGAACAATTCCTTTTGCGTTTCTTCCTCGGCGTAGCTTTAACTTTTTCGTTAACAAGATTTCTGATGTTTCCAGGGCAGGGGCAGCAGTCTTTCCGTAGATGATGTGCCATCCTTGTAACGTGATATACGTACGTCTTGGGACAATGCACGCATTTGTAGTCTTGCATTTTTTTGTTCGGTTGATGTGGCAGTGCTTTGAAGTTTGCCGCCAAGATTTTTTTAAGATGCATCGTTTCGTTGTCGTTTCGTTGTGTTTCTAAATTAGAAAAAAGAGCTCTATTTTAATATTTGGCTAAGGAGGACAAATCATCGAAAAACACGGAAGTCAAACTGTGATGCAATTGTATATATTTATGAAAGTTTCATTTTATGCATGTTATTCGAAAAGATTTTCTTCAGAAGTTGTAAGATTGAACATATGCTTCGAGCCTCGAGCCACGCACATATATCATAATACATAATACGTCTTACCTTACGATTATTACCATAAAACGTAACCTTTCCGGTCCCCAGTCTCGTATAACATACGATGTATAACGTATAACCTCAAATCGTATAGTGTACGAAATCGTGCGTCGTGCGTCGTGCCGTCGTGCGAGAGCGTGAGTATTCGTACTCGTGTGTGTCGATTGTCGATTCTCGTGTCGCGTGCCGTGCCCGGGCGCGTGCGTGATAAAAAAGTTAATTTTTTTATTTCTAGAAGTTTCACTTTCTACATGTCCGGTGGCGCTTGAAATCGCGATATACGAGCATTTATTATTTATGACAAAATTGGTAATTTTTGGCGGTAATTTGACCGTCATGAGACCCTTTTTTGACCGTTCACAATTTCAGTTCACATCACCAATACGAAGTCCTTGTCTAATTTGTTTAACACTTTTTCTGCTCCTCCACTTTCCAACCATGTCTCCTGCACCGCAATAACTTCCATCGTCTTTAGCCACTCCCAGGCCTCGAATACCTTCCTCACTCCTGCCACGTTCCAACTGACTACGCGTTTTTCACATTGTACCACTCCGTTCTCCGCTATTGACTTCTCTGCTGAAACCCCGTCCCTGGTCTCCTCGTCTCGTTCATTCTGCTTTCCTTCATATCTGCTTCCCATCTCTATCTCATTTTGGTTCTCGTCCCATCCCGTTCCTTGATTGTTCAACTACGAGTCCTCTTTCCTTGTACAGGGTGCGCCAGAGAAACTTACTTATTTGAAAGGTCAATAAAAACAAAAGTACTTCAATTATTGTTTTAAATTTTTTTTAATTTGAGAATACAATATCCCAATTTTTTTTTCATGTAGTCTTGAAAATGACATCGGATAAATGGCGACCCCCATTGCGCATACCATGATGAAGTCGATTTTTGAAATTCGTATCCACTCTTTGCAGCATATCAATCGGTATGTTGGCAATGGCGTCGCGAATGTTGTTCTTGAGGTGTGCTATGGTCCGTGGTCGATCGACATAAACCAGAGATTTCAAATAACCCCATAAAAAGAAATCGCATGGAGTCAACTCTGGAGAGCGTGCCGGCCATTGGAGATCGCCTCTGAGAGAGATGAGGCGGTCGGGGAAATGTTGTCGCAACAAATTGACGAAGACCCACCAACAAATTGACTCCATGCGATTTCTTTTTATGGGGTTATTTGAAATCTCTGGTTTATGTCGATCGACCACGGACTATAGCACACCTCAAGAACAACATTCGCGACGCCATTGCCAACATACCGATTGATATGCTGCAAAGAGTGGATACGAATTTCAAAAATCGACTTCATCAGTGTATGCGCAATGGGGGTCGCCATTTATCCGATGTCATTTTCAAGACTACATGAAAAAAAAATTGGGATATTGTGTTCTCAAATAAAAAAAAATTTAAAACAATAATTGAAGTACTTTTGTTTTTATTGACCTTTCAAATAAGTAAGTTTCTCTGGCGCACCCTGTATCTTCCTGGCCCTTTTTCGCGCCTTCGAGACTTCGTACTTTCTTACTCATTTCCTCGTTTTCCTGGACGAGCTTTTCAATCAGTTGTTCTTGTTCCTCGAATCTATTGGTCCACCTTTGCTGTTCGCCTATGAGCATCTCTTCGACTCTGCTCCTTAGAATTTTGTCCTCGTTTTCCTCTCCTTTCCCGACCTGCATCTGTTTCTTGTCCATTTTCCTCGTCACCTCTTTGACAGTTTCCTTTATCAAACTTATTGTTTCTATTTGCGATTCCTTTTCCCATTTGTCTGCCCATCTTTGATATGCTGCCTCTATTCTTTCATATATTTCCTTTATTTCTGTTGCACTACCCTCTTGCCAGTCTCGTACCGCCGTGCTGTGAGCCCCCTCCTTAGGACTTCCACTTCCTCTTCGTTTCTTTCAATCTCCACCCCAATACTCTAGCAGCGATTTGGCACGCAGTACTTTCCTTTTTTACTCTTAAGGATGTTGAGTCCCAAATCGCAAATGATGATAAAATTCTGAAAATTTGGTATGTTTTTGTATGAAGTATTTCAGAGGTCGTGTAAAAATTTCACGACAATTAGGAAGCTCGTTATTGAACAATTAACATTTACAAATTAAATGCTGTCTTATGGAAACTGATGTAACTTTGCAATAAGTTTGATTTTTGACCTCTCAATTTTGTAATATCTACAATATACTGAAAGTAACGGAAACAAAACGAAGTTTATTGATACATTTTTTTAAATTTCTTTTAAAAATTGTTCTCAACAAAATGTTAATTTTTTAATAACGAGCTTCCTAATCGTCGTGAAATTTTAACACGACCTCTTAAATACTTCATAGAAAAACATACCAAATTTTCAGAATTTCTCATCATTTTTTATTTCAACCCTTAAGGAGGTTAAAGTAATGATGATAGAATTTTGCAAATTTTGTATGTTTTTACATGAAGTATTCAGGAGGTCGTGTAAAAATTTCATGACGATTACGAAGCTATTTATTGAACAATTAACATTAACATGTTTCATAGGGACTCAACATCCTTAATGCCCCCGTCGGACTTCCTCTTCTTATTTTCCCCGTCATCGTAATTTCGTCCGTTCAATCCCACTCTGCTAAACCCGCCGCTTTTGGAATTTCTCCGTCAGCTGTCACTGCCGCGTAAGTCGTCGGTGCCTGTGGACCACGGTCTTACATACAGGTCTGGAAACTCCCGTCGTGTGGGTAGTTCGCTTATGGATGCCAGACGTGTAGTTCATATATTGCCCACTGTGACCGCTGCGATCTAAACTCCGACGCGATGACGATGGGTGGGGGAAGTAAGATAGAGACAGCGCTAGCTTTTCAATCTCTGTCTCACCTCAATGTATATTACTCGTTTATAATATTATTGTAGACTATTATAACACGCGGTAAAACGCAAATGCTTATTTTACAAAACCTCCGACCCCAACCTTCTGCCCGCAAGCGTGTGTGAAAAACATGAGCGATTTTGAGTTATTTGAACGAGATATCGAATTTGGCTCAGTGGCAAATCTCTTGTCGTATTACCGTAGCATTTTGTGTTCAAATCCACTTGTCTTATTTTTAAATATATCAATACGGTAGCTAAGTTTATTGGAGACCATTGTAACTCGCAGTAAACCGTTCCAACTTTATGACACCTGAAACTGCGTGTTCCCACTTCTCGCGCAAAACATTGTCATTAGGCACTGGGAAAAACGACACCATTTCATTATCGGCTTTACGGTCGGTATTGCAATAAGGAACCGCGCACCGTCTTGGCATTTTTGCCAATTCTTCAAAAATCTTTTCTTCTTTTATGAGAGCACAATATCCGACACGGGGATTTTGAGGTTAGGTTTGAGAAAACGCAGTAGGCGGATAGATCGCGGAGACGAGTAGTGACGGGATTACGAACTAATCCAGTGCTTCAATAAGCGTACTACCCCCACCACTTGATTTTGTGACGAGTGTCCAGACCACGGTCATACATACAAGTACTACCCCCACCACTTGATTTTGTGACGAGTGTCCAGATCACGGTCTTATATACAGGTGTTATATACAGGCACACTCGTCACAAAATCAAGTGGTGGAGGTAAGACGCTTATTGAAGCACTGGATTAGTTCGTAATCCCGACACTACTCGTCTCTGCGATCTATCCACCTACTGCGATTTCTCAAACCTAACCTCAAAATCCCCGTGTCGGATATTGTGCTCTCATAAAAGAAGAAAAGATTTTTGAAAAATTGGCAAAAATTCCAAGACGGTGCGCGGTTCCTTATTGCAATACCGGCCGTAAAGCCGATAATGCAAAGGTGTCGTTTTTCCGGGTGCCTAATGACAATGTTTTGCGCGAGAAGTGGGAACACGCAATTCCAGGTGTCATAAAGTTGGAAGGGTTTACTGCGTGTTACAATGGTCTCCAATAAACTTAGCTACCGTATTTATATATTTAAAAAAAAGACAAGTGGATTTGAACACAAAATGCGACGGTAATACGACAAGAGATTTGCCACTGAGCCAAATTCGATATCTCGTTCAAATAACTCAAAATTGCTCATGTTTTTCACACCCGCTTGCGAGCAGAGGGTTGGGGTCAGAGGTTTTGTAAAATAAGCATTTGCGTTTTACCGCGTGTTATAATAGTCTACAATAATATTAAAAAAGAGTAATATACATTGAGGTGAGACAAAGATTGAAAAGCTAGCGCTGTCTCTATCTTACTTCCCCGACCCATCGTCATCGCGCCGGAGTTTAGATCGCAGCGATCACAGTGGGCAATATATGAACTACACGTCTGGCATCCATAAGCGAACTTTCCACACGAAGGGAGTTTCCAGACCTGTATGTAAGACCGTGCTGTGGACCATCTGTTACCGAGTACTCCCCTCGGTCGATAAGTTCGGTCTCTGGTGTGTCTGCGTCGTCATTCTCTTCTCTCCCGTCCGCGTCGCTGCTATCTCTTATTCCCTCGCGGCCAAATTCATCCCTCTGACGTTAGGCTGTCTCCAATGTTCTGGCTTCCTCGTAGATGTCGCTCTCTCCATGTCCATTTTCCCTACCTCTACATCCTTCTTGTCTTTCTGCCATCTCTGCACCTGTTCTCTCTAACCGCACTTTTCTCGTTTTTTTCCTTTTCACTTTTACACCCTTCTTACACTTTTCCCACTTCCCTTATTACCTCCTCCTATTCCGCCGGTTTACTTTATCACGCTTTCACTTCTTTCAGCTTTATATGCTTCTTCATCACTCTCTACGGCTTAATTTTTCACCACTCGTACGACACACATGCTCGTTGCTTGCGATTGTCCGCCATTCTCTTTATTCTGCAAACAAATTTAATTTGTTAAACTTATGCATGTATTTATTTATGTTATATAAATTTGTGTGTGTGTGCGTGTGCATATATTGTATTTTTTAATGTATTAGTTTTCACAGCATAACGATCTGCTTTTTGCAACAAAACATCTGCATTACAACTATAACTAAATTGTTTAATTTCATTTTGAACCTCTCTTAAAGTAGGCAGTCAACTTATCAATATAAATTTATTATGAATGTTATTCGTAACATTGTACCTCGACAATATTCAAGATGCTCAAAAAACAAGATTACTTATACTTTTTTTATTAAAAAATATTAACAAATTGCAATTATCTTTGTTACAGCGAATACAATTTAAACTGTGGGCAAGGTCAACGAATTCAGGCGTCTATAGAAGACCGGTTCTTAACAAAATGATGTGCCTACTTTATTGGGGACATGTCCCTACAGTTAGTTCTCGATTGGCGGCGCTGAGGGCAGTTTACACTCTCGCACTCGCTTCCTCTCGTAGGCTTAAACGCTGGGGACATAACTGCGTCCTGCTTACTCTTACAGACGTTATGCGCTGGGGACATTGTTGTGTCCTACTTCCTCTCTCTTCCACCTTCTCGTTTCGCTAGCGTGAGATTGGAGCGGGATGATTGAATATTTTTATGCTTGCGTTAATTTAATTTATTAGTTCATAATAAGTTTAATTAATTTTAGCGGACGAAAATGTAAATAAGAACTAGATTTCATGAAAGAAGAAGAAAGAAAAAGGAGATATCGTCCAGCACATATTTCACAATTTTGTAGCCCATGCTACGAAAAAAGCTCTCTGTATTTCCTAAATTTGTTTTTTTTTCAATAAATTGTCTTAATAAACGTTATACTGCACAAAACTACTTACAGCTATGTTTATCAATTATTTTTCTGTAAAAAAATCATGCACGTTGGTTTCGAACCAATAAGGCTCTTAGCGGAAGCTTATTCTCGCTCCGCAATGTGTTAGAGAGAGAGGTGTCTCATTCCACTCCCCGCCAAGATAGCTGTGCGCTCGTCGCGCTGCCGCGTGGCAGTTGGGTCGTAGAATACTTGTCTTCAAGCCGCCCATAAGAACTGTTCTTTTACACTGGCACGAAAAATTAAAGGAGCAAGAAAAGTTGACCATTTTTTCGTGTTTTTCGAAAGGCTGTAACTTCGTAAAAAATGGTCGTACAAAAAAAGGATTTTGAAGCTTGAAGTTTCTAGTTTTCAGTTCTGACAATGAATATTTTTAAATCACTGATTGCGCGGTCGGAGGAAATATCACGACAAACAAAATGTTGCAAATTTTTACGTTTTTCAAAGTTCTGCACGGGTTTCGGAGATTTTTTCGGACTTTACCAATGTCAAGGTCATTGAGCGCATTCAATTCACTTCACTTTGATTTTTTAAATCTCCGTACGACCCTTTTTCGCTGAGATATCGGCCTTTGAATGAAAAAACGTCCTTTTGTCTTCAGTCATCGATATCTCAGGAACTAATGGTCGTACGGGAATTCGACCGGCAGTTTTGGAAACGCGAATACATACTCTACAAGCTCTGATTATTATTGTAGTAAAAAAAAATTATTTTTGCCATCAGTTTTAAAAAAGTACAAAAAAACGAGGTTTTCTTGGTTTTTATAAAAATCCACCGCTTCTTTGCAAATATTGCGATAAACACTAATGTATACGGACGGTCATTCAGTTCAATATGTCCCCAAAACCCATGCAAAATTCCAAATTGATCCGTTCATCGGTGTTGCCCGATTGGCAAAATTTGAAAAAAAATTAAAGGAGCACGTTTCCTCCTTCTCAGACATTTCATGATTAGAGGGAAACAATTATTCATTACTCTTCGTACAATTGGGTATTGAGTACGCATTAAATGTTGGAAAAAAACTCTGAAAATCGTATTGACTAAAAATTTTCGAAAAAAAATATGCAATAAAAAAAATGTTGAATTTTTATAAAAAGAATCAATTTCGATTTTTTTAAATGTTGATATTTTGTTTCCAAATCAACACTGTACCGCCAGCATTAGAATTACCCAAAACGTACCACGTGGAGGTACGCTTTGGGTAATTCTACGTACGCTTTGGGAAATATCTCATGCTGGCAGTAAAATGTTGATTTGAAAAAAAATGTCAACATGTAAAAAAAATATCGAAATTGAGTTTTTATGAAAAAAAAAAAAAATTTCAACATTTTTTTATAAAGATTTTTTTAGTCAATATGATTTTCAGGGTTTTTTTCCAACATTTAATGCGTACTGAATTCCTAATTGTACGAAAAAAAATGTTTCCTCTTACTAATCGTGAAATAATGTCTGAGAAGGAGGAAACTTGATACTTTAATTTTTGTTCAAATTTTGGTCAATCAGGCAAGAAAGACCGATGAGCGGATCAATTTGAAATATTGCATGGCGCTTGGGGACATATTGAGCTGAATGACCGTCCATAAACATTAGTGTTTATCGCAATAGTTGCAAAATAGCGGTGGATTTTATAAAAACCAAGATAACGTCGTTTTTTTGTTCTTTATTAAAACTGGTGGCAAAAATAATTTTTTTTCACTACAATAATAATCAGAGCTTGTAGAGTATATATTCGCGTTTCCAAAACTGCCGGTCGAATTCCCGTACGACCATTAGTTCCGGGGATATCGATGAGTGATGACAAAAGGACGTTTTTTCATTCAAAGGCCGATATCACAGCGAAAAATGGTCGTACGGAGATGAAAAAAAAAACAAATTGTAGTGAATTGTATGGGCTCAATGACCTTGATATTGGTCAAGTCCGAAAAAAATCTCCGAAACCAGTGCAGAACTTCAAAAAACGTAACAATTTGCAACATTTTTTGTGTTGTGATATTTTTCCGACTACGCAATGAGTGATGCTAAAAAACATCATTGTCAGAACTGAAAACTAGAAACTTCAAGCTTCAAAATCCTTTTTTTTTGTACGACGATTTTTGACGAAGTTACAGCCGTTCGAAAAACACGAAAAAAAATGGTCAACTTGTCTTGCTCCTTTAATTTTTTCTGTCAGTGTATATACGTTTGAATTCGTTGGCAAGGTGTTGTAAATCCACGATCCATTGTCCTTTGACAGCGAATTTTTGTTCTTGATCGTTGAGTTTATGGTTATTCTCATCGCGTTTAGCCGCATTTGCTTGACACATGGCTGCCACAGCTTGCAGTCTTTTAGCAAGCGCCTTTTTTTGTAAACTTTCCTGTGTATCACATTTGGGTTGACATTTTCACGCTTTAAAACAAATTTATATCAAATATTTCGCGAAAGACGGATCTTAGGCAGCTCAACGCTATGGCTGCAGGAAAATCGCGCTGTTGCCCGATACAGCGCCGCTCTCTATGCGAGTATGAGACCTACCTATGCGTGAGGTGCGAATGTTGGGACATATAGAGTGTACAAGCTCTGTCAAAAAATTACAACCAATAGCATCGTATAGGCATTGGATGTTACTATACGCTTCGACCGAAACGTTTGGCTCATACGTGTACCTACAGAACTACCTTAGCTGTAGATAACTCTTTATGGGTTTTGACTTCGACAAACTTCTCTCGCAAGTCGTGACGCTGGTGGCCACGGTAAGGAAGATTTGTAACATAACAATGATGTTCGGCACTGAATCAGCTATACTGAACTCATCAATGAAGCGCAGAAGCTGTAAGAGCCCTTCTGTGTTCAGTGATGCAAGATGTTCAGGTTTTGGAAAAGCGTCAATGAATTTGATCAACCTTGTGCGTTCCAGCAGGTCATTCTTGTTTTTTTATCAGCGTCCAGCTTGCTTGAATCGATGCTGATTCTGAGGTCCAAAAAAGTGCTCGAACTCAATCAAACCCAAACAAACGTTTGATCACCGAATTATTACTCACCCGCCGTTCCTTTCATATGGAACGTTGCTGTAATGTGAAGCGATGACGCCACTAATGACCGTTTGCACGGCTTTTCAACTTCGACCATTACTGTATGGCTATTTGAGATTTGATGAGGAGTCAGTTATGAAAATTTAGCTACTTGGCATTTTATTAGGGTTAACAGTTAATTACAATGATTTGTGGGCAAAAATGTTTACATCACCAAAATATGCGATAATACTGTCATATCTTCGAAAAATGTTGGTGCCCCCTTATTTTGGTGTCCCAGGCGGCCCGCCCCAACCACCACACCCTTGCTGCGCCACTGGTACACGGGTACCGCGGGCGCGCATCAACGTAGAACATGGGTGCGCACATAAGGGTTAAGGATTGATCACTTTGCTAATGAGTATACCGCCTTTTTTCCTGATCTTAATCATCACTATCGTGTGTACGAAACACTCATAATATTATTCGACTATTACTCCATTTATTTGCCGTCTTTTAGCGTTTTTATTTTATTGTTTCTTGACTAAAATTCTTTAGTAGGTTTCGTAATTCACCAGTAGCATCGCCCGGAGATAGAAGTTTAGTCGCCGGGCGGGGAGACTGCAGCTCGTACCGACCGTCGCGCCAATCAGCCGCGGCGGTGCCAAGCGCTCCGAACTCTCGTTCGCAATTGGTGAGCCCCTTGAACCCGTAGGACTATAAATAAGGGGACGCCTTCACCGGTTCATCATTCGGGTCTCTGACACCGAGTCTTACACAACCTCACCAAAAAGCAACATGTCTGGTCGTGGAAAAGGTGGCAAAGTCAAGGGCAAGTCCAAGACTCGTTCTACTCGGGCTGGGCTACAGTTTCCTGTGGGAAGAATACATCGTTTATTGCGCAAAGGAAATTACGCAGAGCGTGTTGGTGCTGGCGCTCCCGTGTACCTTGCTGCCGTCATGGAATATCTGGCCGCCGAAGTTCTTGAGCTGGCCGGTAATGCCGCCCGCGATAACAAGAAGACTAGGATCATTCCTCGCCATCTCCAACTTGCTATACGCAATGACGAGGAACTGAACAAACTCCTGTCCGGCGTCACCATCGCTCAAGGTGGAGTCTTGCCGAACATTCAGGCTGTCCTGTTGCCAAAAAAGACCGAGAAGAAGACTTAAGTCACTCGCAAAACCAAACGGCCCTTTTCAGGGCACAAAATTAATTCTTACGAAGGCGCTTTATCTGCAGTAGGAAGTTTACTTTTCGGTAGAACCCTAATTTCACATGGAAATATTTTAATTGAACATAAGATATCTTATCATTACCAAACTACTTAAGTACCGCAAGAAATATTCACGAACAAATTTTATATTGTTGACCGTGAACCTGATTGTTTGCATGCTACTACTACGGGTTAATTTGCTCTTAGGCGTCTTTCCCCTTTAGGGTTCCCTACCCAAAGGGCACAACGGCCCCTAATGGTCACTCTTGTCTGTCAGTCCGTATGTCACAGATCTTTAGCTCCTAAGCGAAATGAGTTATAGACCTGAAATTTGGGTACCTTGTATTCTATGTTGACCCAAAACAGTATATTGTATTAGAAATTAGATTATTTTTCATGACGGTCCCATACATGAAAAAGGAGCAGAAAAAAATCTTACCTTGGCATGTAGGGTGTCTCAAAGCTTATCGAATAGAGTACACACACATATATTGTTTCTTCAATTTAAAAAATAAAAGAATGGATGTTTTCAGTTGTAGACCATTTTTGATGCGATCTACCTAAAAGAATACCTCAAAATACCTACTGTATAGTGTAGTAGATTTATTTATTCCACATGTCTTGCGATTGCTATGACATTAACCAGCTTAGTGTACAGTACATTTTCATTTTTTCACATTTTTGCGTACCGCATGAAAGGATACGAAAGACTAACTACTAGTCCTATATCACGTTTAGTTTCCCTAAAAAGCGTTCGCCTGTCAATTGCATGCCTACGACTACTAGTTTAGATATATGTGATAAACTAATTCGCGTAGTTTCCAGCCTGCTGTGTCGAGTCCCCTGAATGCCATTGTACATTCTTCCTATTCTTTGATTATATTCCCTTTCAGCCTTTCTATCCTCCAGCCTTTTAGGCGATCTTCAACTCTATCCCCTCTCCAGTTGTCGACACCCTTTGCCTACTTATTAATTTTCCTCCTTGCTTCCCCGCCGTGCTATTTATGTTCCAACGTCTCATCTTCTTTTCCGCATACTCTGCATGCCCAATTACTATAATCTTTCGTCCCTGCCCTCTAAGTTACCGCATCTCAGTCTTTCCCACTCTTCACTTGTGGCACTCCGAAGGTCCTTGTCTTCCCCGAAAGACTCCTTCCCCAATTTTTTTTATATCATTAAAATAATTACAGAGAGAAGATTTGTCTATTCTTCCCCAGTCCTTCTGTATTTCCTGATCTCTTTTTATCTGTATTCCTGTCTTCAGAATGTCTCTGATCGCCTCTTTGTCTCCATTATTCCTTATTAATTCCAGAATCCTCCCATCTCCTGCCTCCTCCATCGTCGTCCTTAAATCCCTTACCCATCTTGATTCCTTCCCATTTTTAATGTTCCTGAGTTCCTCCTCTAGTCAGATTATTGGCCATCTGTCCTCGTCCATTTCCATAATTCGTAATAAGTAGTTGCTCGCTCTCCGCCTAGCTTCCACTTCAATGTTTCTCTTGTCAGCCTCCATCTTCCAGAGATAGTCCGGTGTGTTTCTCGCTAAACCCAATGCCATTTTAATAAATCTCCCTTGCATCTTTTCCATTTCCTCCCTGCTCCTTTATCCCCACACTTCCACCCCATATGACGCCCCTGCTTTTACCATAGAGTCCATCAATTGGAGTCTATATTTCAGGTTCTCCACCCTTGTTCTTTTCATCAGGGCCCACACCGCATTCGCTGCCTTCCTTGCCTTCGTCGCCACAACTTGTAGGTGCCTTTCCATTGAGTTGTTTGACGAGAACCAGAATCCCGATTATTTAAACTCTCTCACGACTTCCAGTGTTTCCCTCTGTACTTCCATTCTTCTCCCTTCATAGGCCGCCCCCTCTTTTAAAAATGATTATCTTCTTTCTCTTGATGTTAACTTCCATCTTCATTTTTTCCTGATATTTGTCCAGACCCCTTAATATATCCCCGAGACCTTTTGCGTCGGCAGCTACCAAAGCGATGTCGTCTGCGTATTTAAGAGCGTAGATCTTGTTTCCTCCCATCACTGCTACCACGACGCCTTTTTTCTCCCACTCCTCGTTGATGTTGTCCAAGATCAACCCAGAAAGAGTCGGATTGAGAGGGCATTGACAGGAGTTTTCTCGCATTTCTCGATATAAGTTTTAAACGGATCTTAGGATTTCAAAATAAAAACACACGTGTACGCAGTACTATTGTGGGATTGATTTAAAAAAATGACAAACTTTGACCGTTTAGTTTCAGAGACATCGACTTATGAAAAGTGGTAATTTTATTCCACACCGAACTCGGGCCCAACGGGCTCAACCATGTGTAACGGAATGGCAACAGTGTACGGTGCAGCCAGCTGCGCGTGGTCTGGGAACGCGAGGCGTGTTTTTTTCCCGAGTCCTAGTAATTCTGAGATGGACGTGAAATAAATTTATTCTGCCAACAAATTTAATCTGTTCAATTTATGCATGTATCGTAGTATATATATTTATATATGCGTGTGTGTGCGTGTGTGTGCGCGCGCGCGTGTGTGTGTGTGTGTATGCAGATATATTATATTATGTTGTAAATCCACGATCCAACATCCTTCGACAGCGAATTTTTGTTGCTGATCGTTGAGGTTATGGTTATTCTCATCGCGTTTAGCCGAATTTTCTTGACACATGGTTGCCACAGCTTTCGGTGTTTTAGCAAGCGCCTTTTTTCTTGTCAACTTTCCTTCGTATCGCATTTGGATTCACATTTCCACGCTTTTTAAAATTTATATGAAATATTTTGCGAAAGACGGATCGTAGGAAGCTCAACGCTATGACTGCAGGAAAATCGCGCTGTTGCCACGATTACATCGCCGCTCTCTATACAAGTATGAGACCTATCTATGCATGAGGTGCAAATGTGTGGGACATATAGGGGGTACACGGTCGGTCAAAAATGTACAACCAACAGCATCGTATAGGCATTGGATGTTACTATACACTTCGACTAAAACATTTGGCTCATACGTGTACCGACAGAACTACCTTAATGTTTCTCATAACTCTTCCTTTGCCTGCCTTGATAAAATTCTTATAAATTCCCCTGTTATATCATCTTCGGTGAGCGGCCAGGGGAAGGACACCCCGCGACAGCAGCGCCTTGGCCACTAAGCGGGCTACCGTCGTTTTAAGGGGTTACCCCCACGTGCGATTTGGAAAAAATCTTTTTTTTATTGCATTTTTTTGAAGTATAAGTATCTGAGAATATGTCCTGAAAATTTCAAGTCGATCCAAACAAAATTGACTGAGATATGAGCGTTGAAAGAGAAGAATCCGTGAATTGAAGAACTGAAATTGAAACTTTAAACGCGTTTTTCTCAAAATGGCATTTCTGAAGTCGGTGACCAAGATTACTCGAACACTAATGAACCGATCTTCTTGAAATTTTGCAGGCTTATTTAATACATAAAAATGTAGTCTTTAATCGTTCGATTTTTTTTTTTCGAAAAAAATGGCCGTTTTATATCCAAAAAACGGCCGATTTTTTTCCTTAAAATCGAACCATTAACTTTGTCTGTCCGCCATTTTGTGAAAAATGAATATTTTTTAAAATCCTTCGATTAAAGACTAGTTTATTCTTATATTTGACTAAATCGATCCGCCTTGTTTTTTCGGATGATCCACTTCGCCGCAATGTTGGTCACCGCAAACCGTGGATATAAAAACATTATTTCATTGACGGCCATTTTCCACTAAACAATGTAATATTTTTCAATAAAAAAATTTCTGAAAGTGCTTCAAGATGTGTTCTTTAAGTTGATATATTGATCGATTGAAAAAGTTTTGTAGTTTTCTTTAAAAAAATTCATGAAAAAGGCCTTTTTTTGCGCTACAAGTGGGGGTAACGCGTTAAGACCTGTAAGACCGTGATCGGGATTCTTTCCAATCGACGACGCACAAAATGAAAATTGCACGCCAATATTGAAACAAACCTGGTTGGTTAAGGAGGTACGATCACTTCCGCGGGGTAAAAAAAAAGTCTAAATTTATGTTACCCACAGCTGCTCTGATTGATGTTTACTTATGTTGATTATTCGTATTATCGATTATAATGTGCCTAATGTTGTGGTAAATGATGAATTTATTGCACGTGAACAAATAAAAACTGAAAAATTAGGTTGTCAATGACTCGGTAGTAGTCTTCATACCAATAATATTAACATGTCTACCTTGAAAGCTGACTAAAAAGACACATCGAAAAATCAGCCGGAAACCTATTAGAATATCCTTGAATTACCTCAGCGGAATTAACACGATAGGCAGAATATAGTTGTACATATTATTGATACGTGATAAATGATAAAACTCCATGAATTGTTGTTTGCATATTTTGTGGCGGCTTCTATTCAAAATAATTGCAAAACATAGCTAGGTTAAGTTCGTCAAACGCATCAGCTATTAGTCGCGACGTTGCTATGTCTGTTGGTGCTATTTCGTCGTTCTGACCATTTGCAACCGGAAATGGAAACTTTCTTGTAATGCAGTACTTTAATTCCACGGTGAAGATTGATTTTCTTATTTTTTTTACAATATCTATTATATCTAATCTATCGAATTTCAATTTTCCAACGGGGTTAGTTGGATACGTGAGCAGGCTGACCGTGATCACCGCACTTTCGGTTGACCGTATCATAAGATGACGTTTTTCAGTAACTCAAAGTGATCAGCTTTGCAATTTTATTGCGAAAAAAGTAAACGGTCAAAATAGCTCAAATTTTGGCAATAGGTGCATAAAGTATTCGTCAAAATCATATAAACATTTTAAATCCGAAAGTTGGATTCGTAGTAGTGATCGTACCTCCTAAAATTTCGCGGAAGAGTTTTTAAATTTGTAATATTAATATCCATATTATATTTTTATAAGTTTGGGAATGCACGCAATCCATCCTGCACGTGTGGGGACGTTTCCGAGCAACATTTTTTGTTTGCACCGCCCATGAAAGGATTAATGTAAACGGAATTGCTTGCTTTATGGATTAAGGCCGGATTCAGAAATGCGAGCGGTTGGAATAAATGCGTTTTTGATACAAGGACACCGCAATATGTACGTACACGTAATCGTTAATGATATGGAAGAATCTACGATTGTATATAACGTCGCAAAAAGCAGAAAATAATTATTTATCGAGACAAGCCACAATGATCAGACGAAACGGATTTTTCGTCGTACTGTCGATTGCCCTTATCGTGGCACGTAAGTACCCAGTCTTGTATCGCGATTTAATTAATTGCAAGGTGTAGTAACGACGCTTATCGAACGGCGGTAGTATGGAATGTTATGAACCACTCCGTACTAGGGACTGCTAATATCTTAGTTACAGCCTAGCTAACTGCAAACGAACTGCAATTACGGTCCTAGGTTTGATTTTTTTTGCCAAATCCAATGTGTAAAACAATTCTTGTCGTAGAATTTTTTCGCTGCCTCCATGTTGACCATAATTGTCCCTTATTTCAGTTACCGAAGCCCACCCACCACAAAAGGTGGTCGGCGGTACTCCGGCCAATCCAGGCGAATTACCCTACCAAGTTTCCTTGAGGTACCAAGGCAGACATATTTGCGGGGGTGCCATCGTGAGCTACCGTCACATCCTAACATCCGCGAAGTGCGTTAAAAAAGTGCCCATCTTCGGCAGCGTCTTCGTAGTAACCGGCTCAATCAGGGTCAACGAGGGTCAATCTCATCAAATTAAACAAATTTTCTATCATGCCAACTGGGATCGGTATGTCCCCGGTGCTCCGAATGACATCGCCCTGATTGTGGTAAGTTTTTTGAAGTACAAGCTACTTATATAAGTACGCATTTGAGAGACATGATTTGTCTACCTCGAAGATGTTATCCCCTTCTTTTATCTTACGGTAAAGTCACACCCGATTCTACCACTAAAGATATCCATGCAATGTTTTTACAGTTTTTCTCAACAAATATCGGCATCGATTTTTTTTTAATTCTTAGAACGTTTTGCCATATGGCTTTGGATTTTATAATCGTAAATCGAGAAAGAGGCCAATGCTTGAGTAGGTTGGTCAATTTCCTCACCTACACTAGTCACACAAATTAGGGGATAAAAAAAATTCCTAATTTTTGGGTGATTTTCAACAGGCTGTAACTCGGAAGAAAATGGTCGCACAGCAAAAAAAAAGCAAATTGTAGCTCCAAGTGTCTAGTTTGCGGATCTGGCTATGAAATTTTTTTATCATCGACGGTTTCGGAGTAATCCTAAGACAACTACTGAAAACATTTTTTTCCAAATTTTTGCTTCTGTTCAAAAAAGTCTACGGGCTTAAAATTTTTTTTTTTTGGAATTCGACCCCAAATCTCTTTTAGAAAATTTAATCCCCTTTAATTTGACGTTCTCAACAAGTGTGTACGATGATGTGCTGCGGAGATATCGTCGATCAAAGCAAAAAAGTCTTTTTTAAATTTGACAAACAATAACTCGACAAATAATGATCGTACAGGGAATCACAGTAGGGTTTTGAAAACTGCAAAACATTCCCTATAAGACTGCAATAGTGGCTTTTGATGAAATTTTTTTTTTCGAAGCGATACTTTTGACTGAAAAAACGATGAAAATTCGTCTATTTAAGGATATTTGAATAACTTGGTATAACTTTGGATATAAAGGATGAACAAAGGATATCGTCAGTAATTTTTCAACCTTAAAGTGTCGCGGAAAAACCCTGAAAATTTCAAAGCGCTGCGATTTTTTTTTCTTTGTGCCCCGAAGCTTCAAATTTATCGTTTTCGCAAAAAATCACCATTTTGAGCAATTTTTCGATGCTTATTTATTTTTCGAATTAAACTTTTTTTTCCGGTGATAATCCTTATTTTCTCAAACAAAAAGATTAATTATTGAAAAAATCTGGGATAAAAAAAAAAAATTCGAAAAAAAATTGTCGAATTTTTTTTGCAAACTTTTTGTTTCTTAGCGTCTTCACAATGCTTTATTATTGACAAAAAATTCACTTGATTTTTTTACCACTGCAACTGCCTTAGTTTTAAATGTCGATTTAAACATTTATTTAAAAAATCGATATACCCCCCTACGGATGCCTGCTTTTCTTCGCACAAAACCCGAATTTTCTTGTATTCTTCAAGCCTAAATTTTTAACGTGAGCTTTCTGTACAGCGAAAAACAGTTTCTTTCGATACTTACCTTTTGACATGCCCCGTCGACATTTATCTGCCATAGATGTGGCTCGCATTGTTACTCTTCTTCAAGAGGGTTACAAACAGATGGAAGTAGCCGCTAGAATGGGAGCGAGTCAGTCCGTTATCAGTCGTGCCTATGCGCGATTCAACGAGGCTCGACAATAATTAATCTTTTTGTTTGAAAAAATAAGGATTATCACCGAATTTTTTTTTTTTTTTTGGAAACAAGAATAAGAATCAAAAAATTTCTCAAAACGGTGATTTTTGGGGAAAACGATAAATTTGAAGCTTCGGGGCACTAAGAAAAAAAATCGCAGCGCTTTGAAAGTTTTAGGGTTTCTCCGGGACACTTTAAGGTTAAAAAATTACCGACGATATCCTTCGTTCATCCATTATATCCAAAGCTATACCAAGATATTCAAATATCCTTAAATAGGCGAATTTTGATCGTTCTTTTCAGTCAAAAGTATCGTTTCAAAAAAAAATTTTCATCAAAACCACTGTTAGAGTCTTATAGGGAATATTTTGCAGCTTGCAAAACCCTACTTTGATTCCCTGTACGATCATTATTTCCCGAGTTATTAATTGTCAAAGTTAAAAAGGACTGGTTCGCTTTGATCGACGATATCTCCGCAGCAAATCATCGTACACATTTTTTGAGGACGTTCAATTAAAGTGCATTAAATATCCTAAAAGAGTTTTGCGGTGGAATTTGAAAAAAAATTTAAGCCCGTAGACCTTTTTGGAGGCAAAAATTTGGAAAAAAAATTTTCGGTAGTTGTCTTAGGACCACTCCGTAACCGTCCATGATAAAAAAATTCATGGCCAGATCCGAAAACTAGACACTTGGAGCTACAATTTGCTTTTTTTTTGCTCCGCGACCATTTTCTTCGGAGTTACAGCCTGTTGAAAATCACCCAAAAATTAAAAAAAAAATGTATCTTAATTTTTGTGACTTACGTCGGCCATCTTGCCTAGTACAATCGTTCACCACTAGGCTCGCTCGGTCAAGTTCTCTATAAAAGTAACAACCACTATCCCCCTTTCGCAGTAACATCTCTTGTGGTCTTCTCTTTCAGCTCGCCGGAGGCATAGTCTTCACACAATTTCAAAACAAAATCAATTTGCCGTACGCACCGGTACCAAACCGGGCTGTCGCGGTCGTTTCCGGTTGGGGAGCCGTGGCCCCACCTTACAACTACGCCCGCGATCTTCGAAAGGCGCACGTGTATACGATAAGTGCTTCCGAGTGCCACGCCATATTGCGCGGCACTAGCATCATCTGGACCCATCAGATTTGTACTCGGGGCGCCGTTGGCGTCGGCATTTGCACGGTGGGTCTAGCGCCGAATTCTGTACGCCTCAAGGTCCGACGGTGCAAAAAATGAGAAAATATTACTTTTAATTTGTCATCTCTTTGCTCTTCTCAGGGCGACGAAGGCGGCCCTCTCGCCCGCAATGGTCAACTTATAGGTATCGTATCTTGGGGATTCTTGTGTGGCCATGGTTATCCCGACGTCTACACCAGCGTGTATCACTACCTCGACTGGATCACTTACTACATAAGAAACACGTGATTTTTCCCATGGATAATCAGTCTCCTGTTTTTTGAACATTTATGTTATTTTGCGTGAAATTAATAAAGAGAATTATATAAAGCTACGGTATGACAAAATAAATAGATGTTGTAACCTGATATCAAATTTCCTTCCGGGCTTACACCGAGTTCAAATTTTAGAGAAAATTTTAAGTCGATCCGTTCAAATTTGAGGAAGTTATGGACTATAGGTAGGTTCCGCGAACCCACCACTGTGACGGCTTCGAAAAATCGATTTTTTGAAAACCATCTAGAAAAATCTAAAATATATTTAAGATTAAGATGCCGTTGGGCCCAGGTCGACAAAATAATTATTTTCGGAGATATTGAATATTTTGTGGAGCGGTGCAGCGCTCCGTGACGCTCGGGGTCCGGCGCAGCTGCGCGCCTCAGGGTCGGCAGGTATATCGAATAGCGATCCATACGACGGTTTCGAGATAAAAAAAAAGAGTGCATCGATCATGTCCAAAAACGTATGGGGACGCGCCTCCGCGAAATCGTGAAAAAACAAAAAGGATTGTCTGGCAGAGGAAAGCTCACCGGAAAATTGATTGACGAGTTGAGCACATATTACGGCTTGGCTATTCGGAGGAACAGCGATGATGTTGAAATAATGAGGGAGGCAATTTGGGCAACTATCAAACATAAAATATCCACAGATAGTGAGCCACAACATGACGATTGCCCAAAGGGAGCCGAGTCGTGGTGTTCGTGGCAGCGAGGGGTCGCAAGCGGTAATATTTCTGAATATCGTCATAAGCCGCCTCTTCCTGAGGAAGTATTGGAGGCAATTACGCCAGTCTTCGAAAATTTGAGCAGAGACGATTTGCTGCAGCGTTGTTTGGGCAGCTTCATGCACAACAACAACGAAAGCTACAACAAATCAGTTTGGGCAATAGCCCCCAAGTGTCAGTCCGGGAGCAAAAAAATCGTCGATATTGCAGCTCATATCGCGGTATTATTATTCAATGATGGCCTGAGAAGCTTCATGAAAGTTTTGGAGACGTTGGGGATAACTATCGGCCCAAATTGTTTCAATTTTTGCGTTGAAACCGACGCAGCGCGGATCGAGCTGGCGGAGCGCTCGCTCACAGACGCTGCAAAAGAGACAGGAAGAGCCTCTACAAGTTCGAGAAAAGATGCTAGGGACAATGATTTGCTTCTTGAAGGCCAGCTATATGGTACCGGCATCGCTGATTAAAGGTAAACATTTTTTTTTCCAATTTATCGCATAAATTAACAAACCTAAAACTTTGAACGCGTTTTTCTCAAAACCACTTTTTTCAGTGCGGCACGCAGCAGAACTCGAGCAATTTTTATTCGATCGACTTGAAATTTGGACTGCATCAATAAAACTAGATTATCTAGAGAAGTACATAGGAGTTTTTTGATATCTCAATAATAAAAAAAATTATAGCCTATTTTCGACGACAAATTTTGCTCGAAAATCGTCCTTTAATTTCAAAAGCGTGCCTATTTTTTAAAAATCAATATTTTTTCAAATCCCTGTGTACTTCTCTTCAAAATATCATATTATTAACGAAAACACTCGGTATTTTTTTTCAGATTGACTTTGAAGAGAGTTCTGCTGCGAGAGTTCTGCTGCGAACCACTGCAGAGGCAACAGTACCTGACGCGGAGCTTCCCCAGCGTCACCATGGGGCGTGAAAAATTTGAAATTTTTTTTTTATGTATCTTCAATAAACAACGAACAAAACAAAAAATTTTTTTTCGAATATCTCCTTTTTCTCCCACAAAAAAAAATTCTTGAAAAATGGCAAAAAAACAGGCGTTCACAGTGGTGTTCTGCCTTAAGGAGTGAGATGCAGTCAGAGGCGTGAAAAAATGAGCATTGTCAATAATTTTTTTTATAGTAATTCAGTTTGTTTTACAAAAGTAGTTACACAGACTTTTTATGTCATATTCCAACTTGACTTGTACAAATTTCCAAAAAAAATATTGATTTTTTACAAAAATAGCGCCATCTTTGTCGGACCTCCTTCGGCATGTAGTGCTTTGTGGTGACCATCATTGAATTTTGCTGGATCTAAAATAATAAAAAACAAAAAAATTATTAGTTTAATAATAAATCTTTATCTGTTCTCTTTAGAAATAAATCTGTGTAATAATAATAGTATTCAATAATTTCTTCCACATACTCAAGAGTGTTCTCACACTCCGCTTCTTTAACATTATTTTCGAGGATTTTTTTCTCTGTCAAACATGACTCTTGATTCATGACACATTTTTCGTGCTTCAATAACAGTTTATTCCAACATAATTTTTTTCGCACTTTTTTCAGTTTATCATATCTCTTTTGTTTATTCATATTGAAAATACGGTAGGAGCATAAAAGAAAAAATTACTGTTGCACGAAAAAGCGACGATGGACGCTACTCTTAGTTCGCGGTCTGCATCGATACGACACTGAATGGCGACTGGCGAGCAATTCATAAAACACGTAACGGGGAGTGATGCCGGCTCGTGATTGGTTCAACATATTTACGCGAACAGTCGGTTCTTCGTCGTTAGTCGATACTGTCCCGACATTGGCATATTGCGGTATGCCGAGATTACGTATGAACGTAGGACAGTTATTGGCGAACAGTATTGGCCCATGATCGGCTCCAGTAGTCCCCCCCAACAGTCGGCTCAACGGGGCAGCCGATACTGGCCCGACATTGGTATAGTACCGGTTGCCGGGATTAGAAATGAACGCAGGACAAATAATGGCAGACAGTATTGGCCCACGGTCGGCTTCTCCGTCTACGCCAACAGTCGGCCCTAGGTCGTTAACCGGTACTGTCCGCACATCGGCCTGATGTCGGATGCCGGGCTCCGAAAAGAGGGGCGACTGAAAAATGGCAGAACCGTTGTTTCAATGTTGCGCCAACATTGGTTGCCAACAATCGGTTAGCCAGTACTGGGCCGGACATCGGCCGTATTGTTTGTGTCGGCAATATTTTCATGGGTGACTAAAATGCACGATTCTATGTAAAAAATGTAATGGTATGAGTTGTGCGAACGCTGTCAAAGCCGAAATAATTTTAAACGATGACGAGGAAGAGGAAGATTTTATAGAATTAACAGAAGCAATCGACGACGAAATTGTAATGGAGTGTCCCGTAATGACGGCTCCAAAAAATGTAGAAACTGACGATGATTATGAGCCCGTCGAAAAAAGAGCAAAAGAAGAATTTTTTAAATCTATTTTTCTTGCAACATTTGTTTTCTCTTTTTTTTCTTCAATAAAACTATTGTAATGAATGAAACAGTGTCTAAGAAAAAAATTATTTATGATACCTTTTCCCATCCACAGTTAAATAATTTTAAAGCATGTTTTAATGTAAAATTTGTAAGAAACATGGTCATGGGTCTGCTATGGGGTGACCATAATTTTCATAAGACCATCGCGTTTGTAAGAAAAAATCACGTGAAATGAAAAAAAAATTGTTATACGGCCATTTTTAAGTAAGCTATTATGTTTGTTAACTAAGCCACTCGCGCCAGGCTACGGAGTGAGGGGGCAACGCGACCGCGCCGCCCGGCCAAGTGGTCGACACTGCGCGCTTGGCGGCGATGCCGTCTATCGAAATACATCGGTAACTGTGATGGCATAATTGCTCGTAAAGGGAATAATTTTATTGAATCCCATGGCCGGAACCGTAGGGATTGCTGAGGAACTCGAATTTTGCAAAAATCTTTATTACAACAAAAGAAAATTGAACAAACGTAAACACATTCATATCTCGGGCGGTAATCAAAATATTGGACATTTTTTTTCTTTCAATTGTTCGTTTTCCAAAAACGCGTTAGATGGTCCAATAATTTTTCATATATCTTTGCAACTTTGGTCAGAATTGTTATTTGTTTATAAGCAAAAATCTAAAATCGCCAAAAAGCAGTATCTATTTTCAACTTGACTTATTTTTTTTTTCCAAACCGCTTGTGCATGATGACACGAAGCTCCTCGATTTTTTTCCACTCTGTGGGCCTTCGTCGGAAAATTCTATTGAAGGGCAAAGATTTTTCGATGATCACAGATTGTTGCTAAACTATATCTCGCAGATCGATAAATTTTGCACGATTCTCTTGGGGTTTGGCTCCTTTACATCATGTACGAGTTTCAAACCGATATGTTGATAAACACCCGATTACGGTTGCAAAAACGAAATGGAAAATTTTCATTTTCATTTGCCATTAACCGCTTAATTACTAATGTTAGCACTTTTTTCAGGACCTTTTTTACAGAGGACGTTATGATGAACAAATTTTATTCAAAACTTTTTTCGATAGGACGCGTTCCAAAAAAATTATCTCAAAAATATGCATTTTTTAATTTTCAATAATTTTTTATCGCTAAAATATACCTCGAAAATGTCCGAAAACTCAGGACTATATTCTTGTAGTTCCAAACGACCGATAAAAAAATTGGCCAGAGGGTGGGCCTCTTGAATAGAACTTCGTGAAATGTGGCCGAAGGTGACTGGAATAATAACTTGGTTCCGTGACTCCCAGTTGCATGCGCACAAGTTATTGCAGTGACTCGTCGTTCAGTATTTTCCGTCCAGCAGCTACTTATAATTTCTTCTCTTCCTCCGAGAGTGCGTCTTGGCAATGATTTTTATGGTAGACCGGTTTCATCGGCATTAAAAACATTAAAAGTTGATGAAAACTTCGTTTAAAATTTGCACTTTCACCAATGTCCGATGACAAACGTTGCCCTTGTACGAAAAGTTCGCGAATACTCTGTCTAAAGCGTGAGGGCCATCTTGAACTCTCGTGAAACTTTCTGAACCATGCAATTCTGAACCACCGAGGCTTCGTTTCTTTTTTTAAAAGTTCGTTCGTTCGTTTTTTAAAAAACCACCGGAAAGTCGCGTTCTCTAATGCAGAATCCTCAACTGCATCCATTCTCGTTTTCTTGGGGTTACCTTGTTGATTATCCAACAATTTCGAATGGGCCGGTAGGTTTTTTTTTGGCGAGCAATATAAGTGATTGTTGAATGGTACCCCGTTTTTTGCCACGGGAGCTTTGTTTTTTTCGCCAGCCACCAAACATTGCACTATCTTCACTTTGTCTTAGATGGAAATTTACCTATACTTTCTTTTTTTCTCGGGCTCTGAATTTTTGAAATTATTGAAGAAATGAATGCAAGGAGATTGCGCCGATTATGTTTTATAGAACTTTACAAATCCATGCACATTGGCAAATCTACATGAGGGCTGTTCATTTATTACGTAAGACGATTTGGGGGGAGGTCCGAACAAGTCTTATTTTTTCTTACATGGGGGCGAGTAGGAGTCTGGATGGCACTTACGTAAGATCATAAAACTTTTTTATTTCGAAGCATCCCTTCGGAAATTGAAAAAGCGCGTGCTTTAGCCACGTATTCAAGACGGGGTAATGGCATTATGTGCCACATGAAACACGACAATATTGATATCGTTGAATGGGTAGACGTGAACGACGTTATTGTCATAAATGAGATAATGGATCCAACACAGAGCAGAGACGATCAAGTTGCTGCGATCCACTTGTTGATTGGCTGTTGAGCCCTTGGACTGATGCACAAAATTAAAACATTAAAAAATACATATTAAAACATTACTTTTCTATAACACAACGAACGCATTTTTATATTTTGTCTACTATATTTCTTTGTAATTTTGGTAGATACTGATCTGACGTAAGATTGAGCGGAAGGCGGTGTTCAACCAAACTTCTTACATAGCGGGGCGCGGGAGGTCAGAAAATGGTAAATTGTCATACGTAATAAATCACTAGCCCCATACCTTGTTACGCTGCCTTTGAGCTTCACAACAATAGTATACGAGAAATTCGAGAATGAATTATCGCCTTTTTTATTTTCGCGGATGAACTGTCAGTTTGCAGCGGTACAGCGTGTGCGTGCGCGCGGGCGTGTGTAGTGTGTGCATAGGTGTACATAACTTTGGCATAGCAGTGTATGTGCTTTCATTTCGCAGGTACCGTGGGGCGTCACTGCTATCGGCCCTATGGATGGCGCCGCTCACGCCGCAATATAAACGAGTATCGTCGGTCCCAGCTCGGAAAAATAGCTGAGAATTGACTTTACTGAGTATCGTTCTATAGCGTTGTCACCTGGCACCATAACCGTAAAATTGTTTTACAAAATAGATGGTCAAGATGTGTCAAAAATCGCTGCACCGATCAACTTCAAAATTTACAAGCTTCTTTTGCATATAAAAGAACAGTGCTTTAACAAAGGCTTTTTTTATGCACAGGTTTTTCTTCTATTATTGAAAATAGAGACTTTTTTCGCCGAAAATCTATACTTTCAGGTAAGACGGCAGCTATGTTTTTTACAAATCAATACTTTATAAAATCCGTCGTCCAAGCACTAGACCGTATCATGCAAAAGCTAAATGGTTTTGATTTTTATTTATTTGAGATACTTTGTTTTCGAGCAATAATGGCCACTGCGGAGGACGTTTTTCAAGCAGTGGTCTGCCAAAACCATCGTATCTACCACTTTTCTAATTATTCTTCGACACAAAAATTATAAAAGAGACTTGAGACCATATTGTTTGACGTAAAACAAAATTTGAAAAACTCCACACGTTTTTCTAAAACAAATTCACGAAAATTCCTCTTTTTTCAAACCACGAGCTAGGTGGAGAAGAAAAATAAATACCGAAAGTGAAGTTGATGCGCATTAGAGAATGCAGGTGGCGCCACTTGATTGGGAACGCTTTGGTTTTTCACTCTCATGAGTTATCTACTTTGAATATAAGTAAAAAGGAACGTTTACTATGAGTAAAATGAACTATATAAGCGTACGCATTATACATAAATGGATGCATATCATACATATATTTGAAAGCTACAATTTCGCTAAAAATTGTAAATTATAAAATGACTCCACGAAAAATATCACAAATATCTTTCTGTACACGAGTAAGAGCTGCTATGCATACACATACATACATTCGTTCGTTAAAGTATTGCTATCGTGTTAATATTCGCGAATTCTCACGTAAATACACTTTTCACGCGTAACCGAATCGATTCCTTTTCAGATCATTCAATTGGAACTCGTTAATGCGCAATGAAGGATAAATAAAGTCTTCGAGGCGCTTTCTTCATTCCGTCAGTATATATTTGTTTTGTCTCTCGCGTCCTTGGTGATTATCGTGTCGTGATAAAATCATGATATCAGTTTGTAGGTTCTCTGAATAGCCAATGATCCTTACCCCAATACTAGTAATAACTAATAATAATTTATAATTATAATATAGTTATAATATATAAATTATAAAGATAATTAATAATATAATAATAATTTATCAAGGTTCCGTAAAAATAGAAAATTCCTAGAAACTTCTCGCATGCAACCCTAATTCGATTCACCGATAGCAAATAGTAAAATTTTATAGTTTACATAGCAATCTACGATAAAGCGAAAACCAAAACAATTTATCACGGTGAAAGATTGCATACTCCCGGTTATTTTTGCATAGAAAAAGCACCACCTACTTATCTAAGGATATTACTGCACGTCGTGACATGAAAGTTTATCCACCGTTATTTGACGGTTATAGAGAATGACTATGCTTACACTGATTGTTACAAAAATGTAATCGTTATCTAATAAACGATTTTGGACTTTCGACAAAGATGACTTATGTAGATATGTATGTATGGATTTCGTGTACGTAAAATCTTGTAATTCAACGATCCAAACGGAACGAATAATTACGTGTTCGACCTCACGTATCTAAATTTTCAACCTTCATCATCGCTTCGGTTTGTTGGATCTTGCGTCCGCACAAGATTACCCACACGCGCGCGCGTGCGCGCTTTGTTGACAAAAAATACTGCAGATAATAATGGTGATAGCAGAGGTCCTAGACCATCATGAACATTTAAGAAGAATAAATATAAATAAAATAGTGATAAGGTGTAATTAGTAATAATAATAGTAATAATAATAATAACAAGATTATTCAATTAATTAAAAAATAGGACGAGACATAAATAGTAACAAAAAAGAAATAAAGAAATAACGTGAAAATTTGATTCGAGCAGACGACGAGCATAACCTCGTGTACATTGTTTGGCCAATCCGTCGAGTGGAGCGTCGTGCTAGGTTATGTTCTTACGTTTGGCGAAATGTTGAAAACAGTGAGACTGCGATCGAGTATTTGCAACCCGGAAAGAGTGTTGTTGCAAACGGTGAGAGAGAGATTCACGAAAGGTGAGAAGATAAAGAGACTCATGCGTGAACAGAAGCAATGCTTCGGCGCGTTGCTTGAGACGAAGAAGGAAAAGTCGCTGAGGCTGCGACACGAAAAGTTGACACACTCATCACCGTTAACGGGGAGTAACGTCGAGAGTGCGACGTGCAACGACGGGGATACAGAATTTTTGTGGATGATGCGAGTGTCGGATGATCGTTTGCGAAGGATTTGCGTGAGCGGTGAGAGTAAGAATAGCGAAAACGACGAGAAAAGCCGTCACGGAAAAAAATCCCTCGATGGTACAGAAGTACAAAGGGATGAAGAGTTGAGAAGATCCGTCAAGCCTCTCTGGCTGCCTAGATCGGTCAAGAGAATCATACGATGCGCCGGTGACCAGAAAATCCCCCAGGAATGCGCACCACGGTTTGTCATAGTCAAAAAACGAATTGCTGCGTTTCCGGTCCAACTCGAGGCTGTGGAGAATATTTCTGAAGGCTGCAAGCTCCCACAGCCGACCCCTCAAGACCGCAAGGCCGACAAGACAGTTTATCAAGTTTGTCAGGTCCCAGAGATCGGTCGTCAAGTACGCAAGCTCCCAGTGATGGTTCCTGAAGGCCACAAGGTCTTACAGACAGTTCCGCATTATTGCAAGATCCCAGAGACGGTTTCCCAAGGTTGTGAGATCTTGGAGATGGTTCCCAAAGGTAGCAAAATCCCTGAGATGGTTTTGCAAGGTCGGAAGGGCCGGGAAACAGCTCCTCAAGGTCGTAAGATCACTGAGAAGGTTCTTAAAAGAGTCAAGGTCACGCAGACTGCTCTCCATAGTTTTGAGGCCACAAAGACTGCTTCTCGAGGTTGCAAGGTTGCAGAAACGGCTTCCAAACGTCGCAGCATAGAAGAACAAGGCCCTCAAGGTCGCAAGGTTCAATCTCAATTGCTCAAACTCCCTCCGTATCGCCGCACCCATCCGAGCACAGACACCGAGCAATCTGTATCTTCGCATGAGACTGACGAAGTGCCAATCTTCCCGAAGGGCGAGTATGTTCAGGACACAACGTGGCCAAACTCCCGAATTCTTTCCATTTCTACCGACGACAATCTCGAACACCTAAAACTTCCGAGTGTGACGAGGATCCTCAATGCCACCATGTCGGACCGATCCAAGAAACAGCTGGCATTGTGGGCAGCCAGAATGGTAGCGGCAATGGGAGAGGAGGCCTTCGACGAGTACAGGAAAAGTATGAACGTGGGTAAAGCCCAATTGCAAATTAACATGCACTCTTTCTCTAAGACATTTGTGGAAAGAAAGATACTTGAGACTTGTGCTAGGAACATATGAATGTTCATATTTTATACAATGGGTATGGATCTTACACGGACATGTTGCGATTGAGAAAAATATGATTACTAATGGTTCTTCAAATCCTCTTTGAAAAAAAAAAAGTAGCGTTGAGGTAGCATCCACAGATCACCATCGGATGGATCGCATCAGACGGATTAATTAGCATAGTGCTTTCTCTTTATCCACAGCATTTCGGTTTTGTAGAGTTGCCCCTTCGAGATGTTGCGTCAGAATTACCGCCGAGCGTTTGATGCGTACGATACAGACCTGTAGACGCTTACCTTTAGCCAGAAAAAATAAAACATTTTGGAAGAAGATCTATATTTCATTTTGAGTACAGCAGAATTAAGATAATTAAAGTCTGCATACGAAGCACTCCTGGAAAACTTTTTTGTGCATCCCGTCATTGAGAAATCAATTAACAAAGGTGCATTTTAAAGTGGGTAAATAGAATTTAATTGTACAAAAAAAAAGTTTTCACGAGCATTCCGTATTTGGAAATTGATTATCTTCGTTCTGCTGACTTCAAAATTAAATATTGCTTTTCTTTTCGGAATGCCCAATTTTTTTTTTGGGAAATACTAATCATTAAAACAAGCCATATTTTTTTTTTCGGAGAGGACGTGAAAAATCTTTTATAATCAGATTTTACTCAGTCGCAAAATGTCTGTGTCGGACCCTTGAAAAACACATGACCACCTCATAATAGTTAAAAAACAAGTTTATTAAATAAAGTTTAACTTTGATTATCAAAAAATATTAGGAAATACTTATGGACAAACGGAGGTCGTATTTCCTTTTATACGAGACAGTTTAGAAAAATATTTCCATCGCCACAGTTAATATTTAGTACGGCGGCCCTCTTTAGCCTTCATCATTCCTCGAAGTCGTCCTGACAGACGCTCGATGAGGTTTTGAAGGTAGTAGTTATCTAATGTCTCCCAGGTTTTTCTCGGCGCAGCAAAATAATTATTGTTGGCCAAATTTGTTTTGTCAATGTTTCCATCCAAAATTGACCATAGATTTTCTATGGGATTGAAATCAGGTGATTGTGGAAGCCATTCAAAGATTTTTATCTTGTTGGATTTTGCGAATTGTTTTTTTCGCTGTATGCTTGGGGTCGTTGTCCTGTTGGAATACAAAATCATCTTCTAATCCAACCCGCAGCAAGGACGTTTCCAAATTTTCATAGAGAATCTCAATGTACTTATCCGCAGTCAATATGCCACTGATTTCCACTAATTCGCTTACGCCCGACCAAGCAAAGCAACCTCAAACCATATTATTACCGGCTCTCTGTTTTATAGTTTGCTGTACGCGATGCTCTGGTACTTTCCCTCGCTTTATCTCCGTAGTCTTAGTCTTCTTTTTCGATCCAACAATTCAAAATTGCTCTCGTCACACCAGGAAACCTCTTTCCAAAATGCAACTGAACTGTCCAAACATTTTTTTACAAATTGTGAACGTTTCTTTTTATTGCGCTTGTTAATAGAAGGCCATTTACCAGCAAATCAGCTATGCTGATTAGATTCACGACGTCTGCGCCGAATCGTTCCATACGACAAATCTAATTAAAATTTGTTTTCTTGAATTGCCCATACTGTTGAAAATGGATTTTTCTTGCATTCCCGTACGATGCGAGAATCGTCTCAATCCGTAGTCGCCTGTTTCCTTCCTCTTCCTTTCTTGTCCCGAACAGAACCATTTTCGCAAAACTTCCTCCACGGTTTCTGCACTTGAGTTTTGCTCACTCCAAATTTGGCAGCTATTCTTCGTTGTGAAAAACCGTTTGGGCGGTCTTTTATAATCAATTAAAAAATTTGAGAACAATTTTTTTCCCACCCGTCTTGCCACACGATTTTTCTCTATTGAACAATGAGCCGTTGAATGGAGTAAACATACACTACAAGGACGTACAAGAAGCACAACAAAATTTAGAAAAACTTCGTTTAGCGAAGTAATGGGACATGCCGAACATCAACACTGTGAGAAATTTGTTTCATACATTAAAACTCAGTCATTAGAGAGTACACTTTGCGAAAAATCACCGGTATATAAAATATTTCCTTTTCGTATTTCGAATTTAAATTAGAAACAAGAGGCGATCTCTTTTTTGCCACCCCCCCCACACACATACCCCCCCTCACACACACACACACACACACACACACACACACACACACACACACACACACACACACACACACACACACACACACACACACACACACACACACACACACACACACACACACACACACACACACACACACACACACACACACGCACACACACACGCACGCACGCACGCACGCACGCACGCACGCACGCACGCACGCACGCACGCACGCACGCACGCACGCACGCACGCACGCACGCACGCACGCACGCACGCACGCACGCACGCACGCACGCACGCACGCACGCACGCACGCACGCACGCACGCACGCACGCACGCACGCACGCACGCACGCACGCACGCACGCACGCACGCACGCACGCACGCACGCACGCACGCACGCACGCACGCACGCACGCACGCACGCACGCACGCACGCACGCACGCACGCACACACACACACACACACACACGCGCGCGCACGCACACGCACACGCACACGCACACGCACACACACACACACACACACACACACCCGAAAAAAGAATTCCTCTTAATATTAGTAATATTACTCGATAATGAAACAAAGAAGCTCGTGACACGAGCAGCCTGTAGGTCAATTCTAACAGGTAACTCATGAGGTTTTTTTCCATTCTCCATTTGATTTCCACGCGATAAATTAACCCTTTTTTTTCCAATGCGAACCATTTTCGATAGATACAATTAATGAGTGGTCTGGACCAATCAGTGTGATTATTGTATGTAGTAAACGCAGTAATAACCCTAGATGAAAGCCTTTGTAATCATCCGTTCTTTTTTTTCAATCTTGATCAACAAGTCTTGAAGATTGAAAAGAAAGGATGCGCGATTACAAAGGCTTAAATTGGGGGTTATAAATATGGATAATTTGCCAGTGACATTTTTATTATTTCAATTCTGAAATAATTATTGCTGTTTTCAAAAATGGGAATGTCGCATTTGTTGTCAAATATGTTTGGAAAAATAGATTATTTGTTTTAATTTTCAAGAATAGCAACAAAATTGTAGTAAAAATTGTGTATGTAAATATTCATATATATATACACATATGCATATATATATATATATATATATATATATATATGCGCATATTTGTAACAAAAAAAAACTTTTTCACCATTTTAATTCTCGAATCTTTCGTAAATAAAAATCGAAAAAAAAGAAGCAACTGCATGAACGATTATGCTTTCTTTCAGATTTGCTCGAAAGTGGAAAGTTGTTTCATCGTTCGATCGACTGTATGCTCAGAAAGTTGCCAGCCAAAGTGCCAGACACGATTAAACCCTGTATGAGGAGTGTTGCGAGCGTGTTGCAGGAGGTGAAGGAGATCAGAGCGATTGAATCGCACGTGGTTCATGAAGAACTCTGCTACCGCGGCGTAATCGACTGCGTTGCCTCGTTTAGGTAAGCTCGGACACTACCTTATCGATTGTCGGTATTTCGGGTTTGAAGGAAATATTACAGTTCAATTGTTATCGACTGGGTGGTTCTGTTACCGACTGACGGTATTCTTTGCACAGTACAAGCGGAATCCAGAGACGCCATAGTAACATTTGTAAGTTATTTGTAAAAATCTTTATTTCAGGGGAAAATTGTGCCTTATCGACTGGAAGAAATCGGAGAGGGCGAAGCACTCGTTGGGCACGATGTATGACGCGCCGATGCAGTTAGCATCGTACATCGGAGCATTGAATACGGATAAAAATTATCCCTTTAAGGTAAATCTCGGTTAATCGCGATATGCGAAATTGTCGGTACATTTTTTGCCGCTGACACCGACATCCAGTAACCGGCGTGTTATCCGCAGCCGGTAGCAGGCGTATTGGCAGTCAGTAAAACTTGCGTTATTGGCACTCTACACTTGTATTATTGGATTCAACTTCCTCAGCTTATTGAACGCCTTTGTAACACACGAAAAAAATCCAAATATTCTCAAACGTTCCCACATTCAACTGTTTAAAAATAGACCCCCGTTCGTAAAGTCAGTTTCTACTTAAGTTGAAACTAGTTTTCCTGAAACCGGGAAGCGAAATGTGTCAATCGATCTGCGGCGGGGAGGAAAGTAGCACCGAGGGAGAGGAAAGTAGCACCGAGGGAGAGGAAAGTATTTAAAAACTGTTTTTTTTTCAGATAAAATCGGGATTGCTCGTGATAGCCTATGCCATGGGGTATGAGTCGACGGTTTACGAGCTCGACGAGACCCAGTTGCAGTTCTATTGGCGCGCGTGGCTGAAGAGATTGGAGAAATATTACGCGATGTGCGACACTTGATCCATACTGCGTTACCTTTAGCTCCTAGAAAATTGTCAATATTGTTATTATTAAAGTTTGTGCGGCAGTTTGCGAAACTTTCATCGCGTAATGGCGAATGCAGCGCAGGCCGGATAGCGCTTCAAACTTGGAATATTCGTGGTCGTGCGGAAGGAGCCTGGTCCCGGTTGATATTAAATTTCGAGCCGGGCGTACACGGGGAATTATCGTTAGCACCTGCTTAAGGGTTAACGCGACCATGAGATTCGGCCCCTCGAGCTGGCGCGTATAAGCGCTGGAATAAGAGGGCGTAAAATTGCGATCCTACACTAAACTCTGCTCCACGGGGCTCGAGTTTCGCGCACGAAGTGGAAATTCCTCGTCGCTTTATAAGTCGAGCCCGCCGGGAAGTTTTGCCCGAACAGGAGCACCCACGAAGGGTTACGATAGCGCGATGTGGTTCGACGTTTGCCCCAAAAATGCTGGTAAACCTCGCCAGTTCGATCCACGTTATTTATTATCTCGGCAACGAATAATGGAAACGTTACTCCATTTTTCGTGGTGGATTTCATAAAAGAAAAATGTTTCGTAAGATAGTGAGTACGGAGGGTATAATGCAAGAGTTCGAGCTCCATAGGGGATGCCAAGAAGAGTAGAGGTAAGGAGTATGAACGCCGTGTTAAAGAAATGTCCATGAAAATCCAGATGAGAGAGGTGCGCTACTCTTCTACCGAACCGAATTGAAGTCAGCAACAAACCAGTGCCGTACAGTATGCAGAAAGCACCCTTTGCTACTTGATATGGAGCATATGGAGCGATAATTTGATCAAATTAATTGTAAAACCAGTGCCGTACGATATGCAAAAAGCACTTGTTGGTTCTTCATATGGAGCTGTAATTTGATCAAATTAATTGTGAAACCAGTTGGCGAAAGAAATTTTTATATAGATAGAATTCTTATATCGATAATATAGATTATTTTGGAGAATAATAACGAAATACGGAAATTTAGTCAATATGTTTTTCTTTTTCGTTACGGAGGAAGTAACAAACAAAATTTATTTATAGACACAAGAAAATTCATAAGAATTTTCAATCCAGACAAAAGCTTCACAAATGATCACACGTCATATTCACATATTATGATACGCTGCACAGATAAAGAATAATAACGAAATACAGAAATGAAGTCAATGTTTTCTTTTCGTTGCGGAAGTAGTGATAAACAAAATTTATTTATAAACACGAGAAAATACATAACACTCGTTTAATCGTTTTCGCCGCAGATCACGATAAATATATTTTATACCCAGACAAAATTATATTATCAAATCTAACACCATTCGCAAAATTTTTTAGTCCGCACGGTCCGCACACGCTTCATTCCAACTTGGGTGACAAACGGGAATCATCGATGGTGGATAGCGTCGGTTGCGTTCTTGTCGCTCAGTTCATTTCGGTTCGGTGATGGACCAGCGACGCACGCGGTGAAACCCTTAACTACTAATAACTGGATTTTTGTGGACGCTTTTGGGTCGTCATCGGCGTAAGCGTTCGTACTCCTTACCCCTAGGTTTCTAGGGGGAAGCGGTGGAAAAGCGTCCGCGAAAATGTGAAGAGTTCCGGTACTAAATTTTACCACAAGCGTCGCTCCGACGAGTGACCCACCAATCCGGTAATAGCCGAGTCACCACGTATATGTGATCACGCCACTCCGATCAAATCTAAAGAAGCAATACTGATTGATCTACAAAAATAATCCCCAAGACGTTTTTCTTAAAGGATCATCACAGTGTAACGGGTTGAAAAATCCGTGATTTCCTCAATTTTTTTTTCGATGGTTAAAATACGCTGATCAGCCTCATTTTAAATCATATTCAATCAAAGCACACATGAAGACTAAAAAATAAGGTTCTAAAAATTCTTTTTTTTATATTTTTCAACGGTTGAAAATGTCTTCGAAAAAGAGGAGTCCTCACGGTGTACACGATTCTTGGCCGTAAATATTATCTGAAACAAAATTTGTAAAAAGATTATTAATCAGTATGAAAGCCGCTATTTTGCTGTGGAGATTTTTTAAAAATCAAAATTGACAAAATGGCGGCGTTTTGAAAAAAAAGGATCGAATTGTGCATATTTTTTCGTCTGTTTTTCGTTAAAAAAATATGGAGATTTCAAAAACAGAAAAAAAGCTTCCATAGCAAGATAAAAAATGGCGTTGCGTCAAAATTTAAGACAGTGAGCTTGAAAACTCGTGCTTTGAAACGTACACCGTTTTGAAAAACGACATTTAAAAAAAAACGCGTTCGTCCGCGGCAGGTCTCACGCGGCTGGTAGAATCCGTCTCTCGGAGAAAGGCTGTGGCAGTCGGAACAATTCGAATTTCGCCCCAAAAATTCAACAGCATGTTTATAACCGTCTATACTATCGTATAATGCGAAAAAATCGATTTTTTTAAGTTTTACTCTATGATGATATCTCTTAACGTAATTGATGTTATACCGGAAGCACGAGCACAGAAATCGTGCGCATTTAAAAAACGAAGAAAATAAGAATTTACGGATATAATGTAAGTAGCATTGTGATTGGTACTTTTTTCAATTATAAATTATTTTGTAGCACGCATATGCCGATAACGAAAGACACCAGCAAAGTATTACAAATGTACATTATGCAGGGTGTCCCAAATGTCACGCAACAATGTGCATAAGCCACGCATGTTAAATGTTGCGTGACATTTGGGACAATATATGTACATGGTTTGGAGTTTTGCTAAAAACATTGATAACTTTTCATTTGTATACACTCTTTATACTTTCTATCATAGCCATATTTATATTGCATACTTTCGATTAATATGGAAAACAAATTGAGGTTACGTTCCGGACAAAATAATCCTTAGATTTCCTTATTGAGGCAAAAATGTTCCGTAGCTCTTTAGCAATTTATAAGGGGAGGTATGGTCAAAATTTGCTACTGATTTAGAATTTTTCGCTTGCGAGTTAGAAATTTTCTTTGGATATCTTACTTTTTAGCGAGGTTTCAACACTATAGTGTGTATTCTGTGGTGCTGCGATCACTACTGTGATAGTGAGCGCAGTATAGTGTCGAAGCCTCACTAGGAGGAAAAATGCCTGGGGTAGGAAATAAGAAAGCGGAAGAAAAGGTATCTCAAATAGGCTCTATAAATACGGATCAGGCGTTTAACGAGTCCGCGCCCGACTGCCATTTCACGGGAGGATCATTCTAAATCTTACGGGCTAATCCACGCTCGATTCGCGCACAACCATTCGGAACTGCCAAGTCCTCGCCTGCTTGCAGGGGACTCGCTGCTTCGAGCCACCCTTCCCTCGGTCGTCTTGTTCTCCTCGTTTCATCCCCGTGCGAAGTTGAATTATGAAAACGATAACTTTGCCGACTCGTACCGAAAAAAATCATTACTCCCGCTAGATTGTCGCCACGTTTCGTGTGCAAGGAGGCGGAGTACGGAACACGTATTAACGATTTCCCTTCCTAAGTTTAGGGTATTTATTTCGCGTCAAGTGGCAAATGGATGGAAAAATTATTCAGGGTATTTTTGTAACGTCGGCTATCTACAATGGAGTACGTGACATAACCTAAACAAACCTTGAATTGCATATACGGGTGCATTGGTTTCGATTATCGGTCAAAATGAGAACGAATTTCTTGAGTTGACTTTCAATTAACTGCGAAAATCGTGGCCAGGGAGACTAGAGAAAAGGAGTGGACACAGCATAGGCCAACGCGTAGTTCCAGCGTCTTAAAAAATCCGACTTGCAATAGTTCCAGATCGTGCCACTGGCAGCTCTCCTGACGATAACGTCTCAAATAATTATAATAATCAAAACTTAACGCATGCGCACAAATGATAAATAAATTTGATTTCGATGTATCTTTGTGCTCTGCTTTGAGGAGCATTTTTAATATTATTGTGTTTTGTAATATTGAGAAAATCTTCACGAAATTGTTTTCTTCAAAGCCCAAGGTAGAATTATTTTTAATATTGCTCCCAATCAATCGTCATTAGGGTTATCCATCAGTTTCTTTTTTCATGCATGTAGTTCAGTTCATGAGAAACATAACCTTTTACGCTTCGTTCTCCCTGGAATAATAAGCATAAGATGGAGCATATCTTATAAGTTATTTTCCTTGCAAATACAACTGCAATTTTTTGACAATTTCGTTTTTTTCTCCAGTGCAGTTGCATTCACAAGCTACATAAAGAGTAATAATGTTTGCACAGGGCAATTTTTTTCAATCTTTCATTCGCATCGCTGATAAAAATAAATCAACTGAATACCCTTTTCTGAAACATATTTCCAATCCACGACAGTCAAGGCTACATTTGTGCTCTGTTTTTATTTGCTTAGTTGGTTTATTTAGTCTGTTCACCGCTTAATTTCATTAATTAATAGTTGTTATTATGAGTTTGCAACAATGAGAAATACAGCGAAATAGGAGAGGTAGACGCAACAGTTCGGTCCCCCACGACGAATGTGCTGTCAAGCAGGAGCTATTCGATCGGACACATACGATCGCAGCGCCTCCTTATTCGCTGCGTTGTTGCGGACGTTTCGTAAGCACTGTGTGTCCACTCCTTACCTCTAGTCTCCCTGATCGTGGCCTCCTGGGTCGTCAGTGACATAACTTATTGGCTGGAGGCTATATAGGGGTTTTTAAAAGGAAAAAACGGAATAAGTCTGCGGGTATGGACTATCTGGCAACACTTGAATACGGCTAAAGTCATGTTCCAAAACTCGCTCGTCCCGCTACCTTGCGGTGGTTCGCTAAGTTTGACCTTCCGTAATCACGCTTATACGGCATATCGTGCTGGCGAAAAAATTTACCTCGAGTGTACGATGCTGCGGTCAAATTAAAAACTTTAGTTTTACGCTTCTTCGCACGCGGTGTAAGACTTTGCTGAACTTTTTAAGTATCCACCGGTATGTATTAAGTACATGGTCGTGTACGGGGAATGAGCAAGCATCGCGGGCAATTTGGTTAGTATAAGAAATGTGTGAGTCGTCTTGTGGAAACCTCCAAGGCTATGGTGTGTTTCAAACGTATTATTCAATACGTTAATTTCAGTCGCATTGCGCGTGGAAACGAATAGCGAGATGTTAAAGAACGTCTGGTACAAATCGTGGCTAATGGAGGGCGCGCGGTCCGTTCAAAGGAGGGGCGCAAGCATCAACTGGCACGCCTCTGGTGGCCAATATCGAATGTATTTATAAATAATACGGGAGATAGATAATTAAAATATATTTGGGGACTTTTGATATTGCAGAAATATACCGAATGATCATTAGGTGCTGCTAACGTGCATTAGGTGACGTGCGAACAATACGGTGTTTCACTATAATTGATAACTGTCTTCGTGACATGCTCTGTATACAGCGCGACGCCTCCCATTCTTCGTTATACGGTCACCGGGTTTTTTTCTCTCCCTAGGCCATTGTGGTTAGCCAGGGTACATTTTTTTAAATCACATTAGTGACCAAAAAAACCTTCAAGTACGCGTGATCGTTGGAGCTTCGTTCGATCAAGCCTTTGTATTTGACGGAAATGCTTCCGTGCATAAATTATCGATCGGCTGTTAAACGGAGCCTTAAACGGAGTATAGGCGAGACCCATACTTGGGTTCCCGCATAGCCGAGGGGCTTGCGATATTAATTGACAATTACCGGAGGAGTCAACCAAGCGTTAATTCGCGATTACCGTATATGCGATGATTGTGGAAAGAGTGCGCGCTACCCGGTGGCCACAAAGGGACATCGATGTGCGCTAATATTAGTGGAGTCGGCGACACCCGCCAATCATGTTTTGTTCCCATAATCGGGGATATACATGTCGTTACTATAGGGAAGGGCGAGCCGACGCGAAAGGTCCAAGTCGCCGGGAAACAATGTAGAAACGTGGCCCAGTAAACTCTTTGGGAGACTGACCGCGAAATATGAGAGGTATGGTCACGAATTTAGCCGTTTTAGCATCAGTGCCTCGAATAGCAAAATCTTTGAAGTTATTTCTGAATCTTGAAAACAATGACCGCTACTATTACGGATAATAGAAGAAGTACGAACTCGGTAGGCCATCTTTTTGGGGCTATGAAAATCGAGGTTAATAGTATGGGACTGCAGTCGTTAAGATACGGACTGAAGTGCGATAGAGATGGATGAGGCAGTGATGAAAAGAACGATTCCGTGTCTACGACAGGAACCACGCGAACCAATGTCTCATCAGTACAAGTGGCTACATGTATACAATAATTAATTTACATCGTTGATATGCTTGTCTTGATAGACAACACGATTTGAAAGTATCACTACAGTAAATCCCACACTCATTGATTTTCCAATTAACCAGACAAGGTTATTCATCTCGTGCATGGCCACACTCAGCCCCCTGACATTGGTAGATAAATGAATAAATGCTGTTCGCAAAATGTCCTTGCCGCACTGTGGCGCCAGTAGTCGTGCGCGCCCGCGCTCACACACACACACTGTGTATGTCGCAACGGTGTTTCGATCATTTTGCATGAATAAAAGTTTATTGTAGATAACTTTATGAAAACCATTTTTCGCGTGTATGATGGATTTTAATAATAATTGAATTATTCAGCTTAGTATTATCAACTTAGAATATTTCACGAAAGTATCGAATCGTTCAGCTGATCGGAGTATTTATAGAACCGAAGGCTGTCACATACTAGCCCACGCTAGGTAGTGGCGATTTCAAGAACTAAAAAGCCAGGAAAAAACGCTTTTTTGTTTATCGTATAGGAATAGTAGGCCAATGTCAGGGGGCTGGCCACACTATACTCAAAATCCAGCGATTGCAGCGGCCGTGTGATTATGTTGGTACTGCCACATTTCGGGCTCCCTTTATCTTACGGTCTTAGATAGAGGTTTTGAAACTACCTTGGTGAGGGTAGGCCCATTTAAGGCACGGTCTTACATACAGGCTGGCACCTCCTATCCCTTACCGTACGTAAAAATGCTACGCTTTTTGACCTCTTTAATTAGTTCCACCTCTCCCCGTGGCGCTAGTAGGTTTCTTACAATATTCTTATTGCGCAGGCGTGAGGCCTACACGGCGTACTTAACGACCCCTCGCCAAATACAATTATTTTGACGTTTGGAGTTCACGCCGCGGTGCGGAATTGATGAAATTACCGAAATTACTTATGCCCGTGCGCTAATGCCGTGTGTTGTGCACGGTTGTACCTCAGGGTACCCGCGTAATCCTGAAAAGGTGCATTTTCCACCATACCAGCCGATCATCGATTCTAAGGTATGGAACGTCTATGAGTTGTGTGTGTGTGTGTGTGTGTGTGTGTGTGTGTGTGTGTGTGTGTGTGTGTGTGTGTATCTATACGATCTATACATAGCTCCTACACGCGCGTAGGATTGTGAGAGAACAACTAGCGCTGCGAGTGGCAGAGTTGGATACTAGAAACAGCGGACAATTCGCGTAGCAAAAATTCCAAAAGATGCCAGCCCCCTGAATACAGGTCTTGAAACTCCTTCAAATTTTCGGCGGCGGGGGAAGCCGGCTAAATCATTTTTTTTGTTTCTCGAAGCTGCCACTACTTGGCGCCGTTGTATAGTAGTGTCGCGGGCGCGGGTTATAAAGAGAACCTTTGATTCCTGCGTTGATCTCGTGCTTGAGCGATCAACCGCGTACTACTAATTCTAATTTCGTTTGGGTTTGTTTTTTGATCGTGAGTGTGAACAATTCTGGAAACTGCGAAAATTAAAAAGTGGATACCATACCGACGTCGCACGTCGTACCAAAATATGAAACCAGCAACAAAAGTGAAAAAAATAAAAGCGTTGGTGGAACAACGTGTCAAAGGACGAAAAACTTCGGATCAAATGCGAAGCCTGTCATCGTTTTGAAAATACCACGTTATTGAACGTTATATGATATTGAAATATGTGTGACCATCGAGATTTACAAAAGTAAATTGTAGATCAGAAAAAATCGCGGCCATATATGCACTTTGGTAGACAAGTTTCAAAACTGATACATGTTAATAGCACTCGTTTAGGGATTGAGAGTTATAACGCTTCTGCTGTATTGTATTGGAGGTTGTGTACATTTGACGATGGGTTAACAATATAACGTGTGTGCTTTGATCTTGCTGTAAAGCGGTAAATCGTATTAATTCATAAAATGCGCTTACGTTATTAGAAAGAGATCGACAATCTGTTTCCATCTCTCTTCGAGCACTATTGTACTGGTGGCGTCTTACTTGAGGCGGCTACGGGGAACAATTTATTTTTATTTAGTCGTACTAGCCAAATCGTCGGAGTTTTAAGACCTGTATGTAAGTCCGTGGTTTAAGGTTCGTGAATTCCGATTTACGCTGCAAGGTTCACTCATAATGTCGGGGTGTCGTGTGCGACGGAGAAGGAATATAGAAACCTCGTAAGCTGAGCTCTTGAAATAAACAAAAACACGACGAATTACAAGAAAATTATCACTAAGTACTTTTCTTCTACATCAACAACACACGAACACGTTTTTGACCATAAAGATTGGGTTATATCAGGTTATAGGTTATGTTTGACAATCATAGACGCGACAGGATAAGAGGCCAGGGGAAAGACACGCATCGACAGCAGCGCCTTGGGCACTAAGCGTGCCTACCCCCATCACTGAAATTCGCTTTCGTTTTAAGACCTATACGTAAGACAGTGCTCTATCCTCTATGCGAGTTCCGCATCCCAAATAACCCGGAGGTGGTATGATGTGCGGTAGTTGCGCGTTTTATTGTTCGCGGTACGCGTAACCATAGGAACCCGACAAGAGAGTGGAAGCTCCCGAAGATAGTAGCTTGCAGATTCATATGCGCGATAACATATACACGAACGGAGCAAATGCGAATTATTTTGGCGACTGGTAGCGCGTAACGATGCGATATGTGTGAGAGCGAGCTTGCGTCACACGAGGAAAGCGTCTGCGCTGTTTCGAGTCAGGGAAATGAGCTTAAGCTTAAACTCGAATAAGCAAACACTGGAAAAGGCTGAAGAGGCATTAGCGCGCGAGGTTTCGAGAGAACCAGCTGCAAAGGCGCTATGAGAAGAGTGGTACGGGGACAAAAATGAGGGATATATCGGAACTCGAGTTCTCAGGGAGTTTCAGAGGTTGTACTTTTCTCGGTTCTTCCTGTTCCCGGTCATTGAGTTACTCCTTTATGAGCGAGGGAGAGCTTTTGTTTAATGGGAGGTCAAAGGGCGTGAAGGTAATGTGATATGCCGCGAGGAACGAACCGGTACGTGGTCGAGGTGTAAGCGCAATCTTCTGCGACCCTGCTCGATCACATTAACTATAGCTCACACCAATTACCCAAAACCAGGAGCCACCTTCGTATAGGAAAGATGGAGCATTTTAGTAGCTGTCTATACTGCGTTCAAGCAGAGAACGATACGCTTCCAAACACAAATTCGTCCAACACGGTCAGAGTCCGCTTAATGCGCCGCCCTCTTAACCCTCTCCACGTTGTCAAACGGGTTGTCCACAAATATTACGGTGCTGCGGACTGAGCGGCAACCCCCACTAGCCCCACCCGATCGACGGGCCGATCAAAGCTGCACAGCGCTGTGTCGTTCTCTTGTTGAACGCAGTATAGTTATCCACGCATTGGTTCCATACCCATTGATCGAATACTAAGATAACTGGATATTTACTAAAACGCCTTAGTCACTATCTAATTACTCCTAACATTTTAGTAACCATATTCTGACGAAACTGTTGCTTAAGTAGAATTCACATTTTAGTTATTGGGTTTATTTTAGTTTTTATTAAGTAGCTTTGAGTTCGTGCAACTATTTAGTTAGATTTGACGGCAGTCCATTATCTAATGGACTAGTTCGTTAGTCTAGGGCAAGGCTAGTGTTAATTTGGCATTAGTTTGCATGCTAGTATTGGTATAACGTTAGTTATGATCTAAGCCTATATATTAATCATCTTAGTTTTCATTTTTATCTGAACTATTTATCATGTATCATAGTTTTAGTTGTTAGTAAGCATCTAGTAATCTGAACGTCAGTGTAGCGTTACTTTAATACCGTACGGACTCGTCATTTGAGGAACTAGATAGTTCCTATAATGCCAATGGGTTCTTAGTAACTATCAAGCAAAGTAATATTTAGTGAAAGCATATAGTCAAGTATCTAATGAAATCATTCTAGTAATGAATAATTAGCGTTTTTGGTTGCTCAATTACTTTAATAAAGTTTGAAGTATTTGCGCTATCTAGTACTAATTCAATACCTTTGTCTCAATTGAGGTGTTCGAAAAATTACAGGACTCACTAGGCAGTTCCAAAAGTGATTACAGTGAAATAGGGGTAGTATTTCAACAAATAGGTAATTATTGCTAATATTAATTCAAGAACTATCGGGCGGGTATTCCTACTATTATAGTTACCTGTTGACCTATGCTGTTGGGAGTAACTGGACAGTTACTAGGATCCTAATAACTGGGATAGTTCCTAAAATGCAGCTGCTATTGAACGGAATTGCGATATGCAGCTGGATTTCGATGTTCTTCGCATACGGCAATCGTCGAAGTAAAAATATTTTCTCTTTTACCGACCATTTTACTGAACCCTATATCGGGCTCTACTTTGAGCACCGAACAAGAAGCTCCCGTCAACATTTCCAGGTTCGTATAGGATAATACTATACGCGGTACAGGTTCGCAACGGTTGTTTCGGCCTGGTGATTCCGGCTGGTGATGCTGGGCGCGGTCCCGGGCGCCAAAATCGATTTTGGAAAGCCGAAGGGAAGAGAAGTTAGGGGGAGGGGGCTTTCGTTAGAGCGGAGCTGGAAGCGAGACAGAGTTAGCTTCGTATAGAGGGAGAAAGATGTAGATACGAATTACTAGAGACGATGGCCCCGGCCAAGGCCACATCCGATCTTCTATCAGAAGGGACCAGCGTCCCTCTTCACCGTCTCCTTCTTTGTGCTTAGGGTGGAAAACTCACGAACCAAATAGCTCGGAGGGAGGGAGCGACTGGGTGAGACGTACGAGAGTATAGCGTAGAGTGCCACGACTGGTTGTGCATGAGGAACTCACCAAGTGTGAGTACGCAGCTCCCCAGGGAGTAGCGAAGCCTGACGCGATCCAAAGAGGCTATAGAAACGTCTCGGCATTATTGCCTACAGTCCCTGCACTAAGAGTATCGATGTATCAAGGTGGTGCGAATCAAGGCTTGGACTCGATCACCCCAAGCCGCCTTATCATACCTAGATTACCATGGATGACATCATCGTAGGGCATCCCTACAGGAGAACACGAGGACTTTCTGTTGCTGGAGCCTGCTATTGCGCTTTTTCGAGTCAGTAAGACTGGTAGAATATCATGGAAGGTGGCACAGTGCGTTGACTACTCGATCAGGTCGAATAAGGCTGATGTGCACACTTCCAACCTTTGTGCAAAACTAGGGTCTCATGGGCAAGGAAAAGTAGCAGCACTTTAGTAACTTACTAGGATTACTTTGGTGATAGGACATACTAGTAGCAACTGGTAAGTTCCTCGATTATTAATACTTTCGACAGTTATGAGTTTGCTGAGCTTTTAAAGAGGGAGACCACTGTTTTTCACTAGAGGGGATATTTTCCGCGAGGAACTATCATCGCATTGACGATTTCTAGGTTTTGTTTTTGATATAATATATATTCTAAAACCATATTACTGTTTTGACTACATTACTGTTTTGAAAAACTATATTACTGTGTTTTGACTTTTATACATACACGGAAAAAAATGATTCGTCAAAATTAATAGTTGGCGTTTATAAATTACTGAGGAAAGATGAACATAATGCAGTTTCACACTGTAAACCAATCATGTTACAGAACTTTTAGGAAAAAATAATGGATCATACATGTTTTTTTACTATTCGAACCAATAGAAATGCAGATTTAAACTAAAAAGATCATAATGATCATTGCGATAAAGTAAACTGTCGAATTTACAAAATAAATATAAAATATTCGCGGTACTCAATGCGTAAAACATAGGGAGTACCTAGAAAAAAAGTGAGATTAGACTGGTAATCACTGATTTGAACCATAAAATTCTTCAACATGGAAATGTTAAAAATGAGTTTAAATTCTATTGAAATTTGATATTGTCTTCTGAAAAATGTGGTGTGAGTTTAAATTAAAAACTGCAGTGTACACCTTGCAAATTGTATGGTAGCTCGGTATCATTCAATACGTACAGATCTAATTTTTACAGAGAAAATTGTCATTTTTTAACAAATCGGGCAAAGCATATTTTGATAACGGGTTGTTGAATACTAATACGGATATTTGAATTTATTAGTGTGATTACATGAAAAAAAATTCAAAGCGCTCAGTAGAAGTTACAGCCGACATTGCGCGATATACCGCGTGTGCCTCGAATTTTTACAATGTACACTGTAAACGCGTGGACGCGTTAGCCACCACGAACGTGCAGGTTACGTCTACGTAGCGCTGCACGACTCGCAGTGTGTACCCTACATTTTTACAATGTGTTTTGCACCTAAATCAACAAAGAAAAATTCTATCGCGTGGTCGCCCTCAGTCTTGACATCTACTCAGTGCTCTATTGGATCTCGTGGCGTAAAGTTCTCCGCAGTGTCTTCGAGAAACGACAATTATTTATAATCAATGTGAAAACGGACACACACACAATAAACAAGGACAAACTGTTAGTGAAGAAAAAGTGCCGCGAAAGATTTGTTGCTGTTGAAAAGAGGACGAAAAAACGAAGGGGGTACTTGTACTTTTCCATCTCGCTTCCACGTATACATTTTGTCCTGTGCGACTTTTGTCTTTTATATAATGCCCGTACACGTTGATTTATTGGAACTTTGCGATTAGTTTAACAAGCTTGTTTATTTATTTGATAACGATCATACATTCAGATCTATCACCCTATGCTAATAATGGTTTTTTGAGATTCTGAGAGCGGGACAAAAGGCGAGGAAGGAATAATGGAATACTAGACAAAGCGCATGGGGATTTCCCCCCCATTCTATTTCACAGTGTGAAAATTTTTCAATGAAGTCGTTCATTTTATAACATTTTTACATGTGAAAATTCTTGGATCCGCTCGTTTACTTTTAACAGTTTCACATAGTAAAAATTCGCGAGTCGGTCCATCTAGTGTTTACAGTTTCACATTGTAAAAATTCGTCAGTCGGTTCATCTACTGTTCAGAGGTCCACATTATAAAAAGTCGTGAGTCGGTTCATCTACTGTTCACAGTTTCACACTGCGAAAATTTATCGATCGCTTAGCATAAACTCAATAGTCCTGCAGTTCTTTGTGTGAAACGTGGCGTGCACTTCTTAGAGTTTTACGTAGCAAATATCGAAGATTTTGTACCGAGAGGCGCTATTGATGTGAGACACAGTACATTTTGATGTGATTTCCATCAAAATTTACAGGATTTTTTTTTCCGTGTATAGTTCAAAATTTCTAGCGTAATAAAAAATACCGGCGATTTTCTATATACATATATGTATATAGAAAAATCGCGGATATTTTTTATTACGAATAAGATAATATTTGTCGATGTGTGTACGTCCTTATCTCTTCGGTTTATTACGTTGGTTACGGTCTTTTCTTGATTTTTCTCAAGTTCGTTCGCCATTAACATCAATTAATCGATGCTAAATATCGAATGACCTTGATCCCACCTGTACGGCGCTAATGAAAGAACTGATATTTCATTACATGTTATGACAACTTTGTTTGAGCATTCGCAGTCCATCTTTCTTCGAGATGACGCGAAAGATCGACACAATAATACTTTCGTCACGAGACCGCTTGTGCAGCACGAGAATATTTTATTTGTTCAAAGAAAACAATAACATATATACTGGCAGTTGTGATTAAAATACGAAATCGCCCGAAAACGTTTTAATGATACTCTGTTTTCTTTCATTGGGCGTTATTTATTCGGGAGATGAAAGAAGAAAAATATGCAATCGATATCGCGCATTAGATTTTTAAGGAATCGTCTTTGGCATATGTCGTTACTGAATGGCCACAGCCATAGAAGGAGAAGAAGATAAATCAGCCCTATCTGCCAAGTCTTCACTCCAAAATCCATCGACGAACTGAATAAAAAAAAAACAATCACGAACCGTACAAGACCAAAACTGTTCAAATCGAAATTGTGGAGATCATGCTTGATAATGTTTCGCGCGTCATCCACTAATGAAGTCGAATCGTTCTCAATGAAGCTCGAGAGCTGTCTGGAGATAACGGAACCGAAAAGGCAGCTCGTTCACTCAAAGAAGATTCGTAAAAGCTTCAATGAAGAGCAAGGTTTCGTCATTCCTCAAAGAAAACTACGAATAGAGGGCAATCCTCCTCGTTCAGTCGAAGCAGGTTTTTGAAGAGCGGAATAAGCAACGAAGGGTCCTCTTTCCTCAAGAAAGGACTATCAACAGGTTGTCAACTTGCTTGTCCAGTTAAAGCAGGTTCATGAAACGCGAAGTGAAGAACACGAAAGCCTACGAAGGGCGTGCAAAATGAGCCAAGAAGTCGTGCCCCTTCGCATCGCGGAGTCAAGGACGGTCCTTACGGATGACCTTGCGAAAAAGATTCGACCGATGAGGCTGCATGAGGGGTTGCTGCAATCTTCACCCTCACCAGCCACGTGCCCTTGCCCAGTGCACTGTCGGGAACTGGGAATCGTGCGTATGTGGAAGGGCGGAAAAAGGGCAATCGGAAAGTTCGCACCCAAGGGGTGCCCCTTCGGAAACAGCCTGCGCGCGAGGGATCGTTAATTTATCATACATAAAACGTATCGAAGAGCTGCGAGCGTACGGAGTCCATTGAATTAGGGTACATATATCCGCGCTTAAGCCCGTCATATGTGTATATGTATAACATACAAGTATAATTCACATTTGATCTGACGTTCATTAATCATTTCCACTCTGCTCGTTCGTTGACATGTCAGCTTTATCTTATTCCATCCTTTTCTCGGTTCTTGTAAATCCCCAATAGCTAAGCGGGGCGAGCCCAGACTGGAGAGGCATATTCACATCCGGTGATGTCATAGAATTCCAATTCCCCCTAATTCACAACGGAAAGTAGAGAGGGAGAGATACAAAGAAAAAGCAGCAGAGCACAAAGGAAGTTACCAACATTGATTGTGTATGATGCATGACGTTTCCCGCCGAAAGATTACGAAGTCTCAATCGTAAATAAATAATATGCGTCATCTACCAGAACCCATCGACGCCGGGACCAAACACAGGTGTCCGATCAAACGACTTTCAGGCTTCCAAAACATTCGATTGTTTTTTTCTTTCACTACTTGATGCGTCGCGTCGATGGCGCGGTATTACCTTGCACCGGATGTGAATAAATTAGCTTTGTCATCACACATCGACAGCAGTTGTTGTTGTTCGTATTTAGTATGCTTGTTGCGGGGCGAGGGATGTTGAAGCAGAAAAAGTTGACAGTTAGGTGGCTTTTAGTCGTTAGGGTTGAGGGTCTCAAGGCATCAAGACTAGGAATCTTGAGGTACGCTCAATCAATATTCCATAAATCTTAGGAATTAATTCGTCCCTTTACGGTTTTAAGGCCAAGGGCCTCAAGGCACCATCTGAGGATTTTAGCACCCTGTGTGCAGCCGAACGGTTGAGGATCACGGATAAGTTTGAGGATCTATGATCTGGGGGGCGACGAAGTTGATGATATCGAGACGTCTTCTAAGTACCAATAGCTGCCCTTACGAATCGGCACGCTTGAAAAATTCCGGACATTTTGGATTACACGAACAAATGCGGTTTTTCGCGATAAACGTATCGTACTCGAAGTTACTACTGATGCAATATCAGCAAGAAGTTGCATTGATACTTTTTCCTTTCTCGCTTATCTTTAATCAGCTGGAGCCTCGTAACTGTCAATTATAAAAATATGACAAAAAGATTGAACGCGTAACTTAGTCGCGTGCGAAAGTTGTGACGTTTATCTTTCAGAGACATCGTGATCTTTGTTGATTATAAAAACTGTTCGAAAAGATCAACAGAATCTGTGAAGGACATTGCGATCAGGTTGATGCACTTTTGTGTCCCAAGGCAATTGGTTGGAGTGGGGCTAAACAAGCAGGTAGGGTGGGTGGTGGGCCATCAAAAGCGGAGATTGGGATGGTTCCTTCATGAATACGATCTCATCAACAAGCGTGCATGAGAATCTGGGGGTCGCAGTTCGTATATAAAAACCTGCATCCTCTACCGATAGTCATTACCAGCAAATCAGCCGAAAGATGTTGAGTTTACACCAATTCTTCGCTGTCTTGACGTTAGCCGTGGTCACCAGTGGTGAGTACATTAAACCCAAACAGACTCAGCCAGAAATCAATAGTCATGTATCGAATAACGGTGTTTGATCAGTGGCAGATGCTAAATCACCTCAAAAAATCGTCGGTGGAACCGAGGCATCCCCTGGCGAATTTCCCTATCAAGTGTCACTGAAGCTAAATGGTAAACATGTTTGCGGCGGCTCGATTATTGGCGCGCACTACATCCTCACTGCAGCTCACTGCGTCGTTGGAGTCGCTAAAGCACCTTATAAGGACTTCACCGTTACATCCGGTACAATCTTCAGTTCCAAAGGTCAAAGTCATGCCGTCGAATCGGTCATCGCGCACCCAGGCTACACCAAACTCGCCGCTAATGACATCGCCATCATTAAAGTGAGTGGAGCCTTAAGGGATTGACAATACTTCCAAAAACCGATCAACAACTAATTGTCATACTTGAATGAATCGATGAGGATTGCTGAAGGCATGAAGACTGCTTAGAATGTTTTTTTATATTGTTAAACGCTACGTGCACAGTCTACATGCTTCCAAAGCAACCCAAACAAAGTCAAACGAACTTTTTATATCGTGAAGTAACGGCTATAAAAAACGGCTATATCTAACGTAAATAATGGACTGTCCCGTTCTATTTCCCGTAACAGTTAGCTAAGGATATTAAATTCGACCAACATCAGAACAAAATCAATTTACCAACTGAGCCGGCGAAGAGCGGAAAGAACGCAGTTGCCTCGGGATGGGGTTTACTAAGTCATAACCACCGGCAAGTTGTGGAGAAACTCATGAAGGTCAACTTGAATACTCTCGAACACCACACCTGCCAGCAATTCGCCAAGCAATTCCAGCTAAGCCGCTCTCAAATCTGTACTCACCACGGTGCTGGTCGGGGTGTCTGCATGGTGAGTTTAGTTGCAATCTTAAGAATCCTTCGAACAGGTTCGGAACTGGAGCTGAAGTTGATTGGACTTCTGCCGCGAGACCGTCAATTGCCCGGTAGAATATTTCAGACATTTGGACAAACTAATGTACAGTTTTTGGGAGGACGCAAGCTGAAGAGCAGATGGTGGCCCTGGAAAGGACAATGGAATGTTTTTTCAACGCAACAACCAATGGCGTTTCTATCGCCGGATGCTACAAAGATTCTAATATTCTGTTTGTCTTTAATGTTGATTCTCGATTCATGAGGATGTCGTCAACCGTTTTCTCAATGTTGTAGGGTGACAGTGGTGGTCCTCTTGCCCACAACAATGAGCTGATTGGAATCGTGTCTTTTGGCCAACCTTGCGCACGAGGAGTTCCTGATGTATTTACCAACGTTCACTACTATCTGGACTGGATCAAGAAGCACACCACTAAATCTTAAGTTTTGAGACGCCTGTTGTTCGAAGTGGACAACCATCTGCCATCTCAACGGATCCTCATTCTAGCCTAATTAACCGTCTATATTTATTTATTATATGGAATCGATCAATAAAAAAATTGGCCATTGGCTTTCACACATAACATACGTTTTGAAGTTCATTTTCTGTGAACCTTTTTTCTTATTATGCGAAAAGAGGGCTACGAATTCGCTCCGTAGGTAAATCTGGGGACATGGAAGATTAGGAGACGAAACTAATACGCGTGGTCATAGCCCTTTCTTGAGGAACGAGGATTTCTCGTTGCTTACTCCTCTTTCTATAAACCTGCTTCGATTGAAAAAGAACGGTTGCGTCCTATTCATAGCTTCCCTTGAAGAATGACGGCTCCTTGTTCCTGATTGCAGATTTTATGAAACTTTATTGACTGAACAAGCTGCCTCATTGGCTTCGCTATCTTAAAACAGTGAGAGCTTCACTGAGGAAGCGATAGCCAACGTGTTTTAGTGGATGATATGCGGATTATTATCAAACCTAAACTTCACAAAATCGTTTTATGAATTTCGATCTCCTACTGTTCGTGGTCGATGGACAACGACTTCTTTTGATTTCGACAATGGATTTTCTAATGAAAACTCAGCGGAAAGGGTTGTTTCCTATTCCTCATCCCCTTCTATGGCTGTCGCTATATGGTGACGATATATGCCTAGAAGGATTGCTTCAAAATTTCATTCCTCAGATATTTTGAAATCTAATAGAAATCTACAATAGAACGTATTTGCTGTACAGCAGATCACAAAAAAATACGAATAAGGAACATCACAAGTGACCGCCTCCGATTTTGTTAAGGGGTTACCCCCACTTGCGATTTTGAAAAAATCGATTTTTTTATTGCATTTTCTTGAAGTATAAGTATCTGAGAATATGTCCTGAAAATTTCAAGTCGATCCGATCAAAATTGACTGAGATATGAGCGTTGAAAGAGAAGAATCCGTGAATTGAAGAACTGAAATTGAAACTTTAAACGCGTTTTTCTCAAAATGGCATTTCTGAAGTCGGTGACCAAGATTACTCGAACACTAATGAACCGATCTTCTTGAAATTTTGCAGGCTTATTTAATACATAAAAATGTAGTCTTTAATCGTTCGATTTTTTTTTCGTTAAAATCGAACCATTAACTTTGACTGTCCGCCATTTGGTGAAAAATGAATATTTTTTAAAATCTTTCGATTAAAGACTAGTTTATACTTATATTTGACTAAATCCATCCGCATTTTTTTTTCAGATGATCCACTTCGCCGCAATGTTGGTCACCGCAAACCGTGTATATAAAAACATTATGTCATTGGCGGCCATTTGCCACTAAAAAATGTAATATTTTTCAATAAAAAAATTACTGAAAGTTCTTCAAGATGTGTTCTTTAAGATGGTATATTGATCGAGTAAAAAAGTTTTATAGTTTTCTTTAAAAAAATTCATGAAAAAGGCCTTTTTTTTTGCGCTACACGTCGGGGTAACGCCTTAACTCACATATGAGGGATTCTCTGTCAATTCAGCCACTTTTTTTCGACCATCTCAGATATGCCCCATAATTGGTTATATCAAAGTACTACTAAAAAGCATTCTATGTGAATTTTTTTAGATTTTTAAATTCAACATTTTAGAAAATGCCGTTTTTTTCCAAATGAATATATCTCGGAAACTAGAAGTAACTGAAAAAAATTGTCTGTACATAAAAGTTGTAGTTTTGTGTTAGCTTTCGAGCGGACGATTTTAAATAATTTTTACGTTCCGGTAACGCTGACTTTTTACCAAAAAAGGGGGAGGTTATTTTTTTATTCAAAAACGGCAATTATTTTTTGGCTGAAAAAATTACAGTCTTCCAGTATGTCTGGCGATATCGCGAACAAATCGCCAGAGTGGCACGGATCGAGGTTCTAGGGCAAAAAAAATGAAACCACACAAATTAATTTTTTTATACTGGAACCTCGCTCTGTGCCACTCTGGCGATTTTTTTTGCGATATCATCAAACATACTGGAAGACTCTGTCATTTTTTCAGCTGAAAAAATTGCCGTTTTTGAAAAAAATAATAATTTTCCCCCTTTTTGGTAAAAAATCAGCGTTACCGGAACGTAAAAATTCTTTCAAGTCGTCCGCTCGAAAGCTAACACAAAACTACAACTTTTATTTACAGACATTTTTCTTCAGTTAGTTTTAGCTTCCGAGATATATTCGTTCGGAAAAAATGGCATTTTCTAAAATGTTGAATTAAAAAATCTAGAAAAATTCACATAGAATGCCTTTTAGTAGTACTTTGATATAACCAATTATGGGACAGATCTGAGATGGTCGAAAAAAGTGGCTGAATTGACGGAGAATCCCTCATATGTGGTGAACCATTGAAAACTATTAGACAGGTCTTTTTTTTTATCTGTAGAAAAGCGTTTTTAAGAGGGGAAACGACCTATGAAAAAAAGGCATCCACCCCTTAACTTCATTTTTTTTTCCAATTATTCTATAGTCGCTTTTTCATCACTTAACTTAGGAGAACTTTGCTTTTCTTCATTCAGATCAGTGCACTGCTTGTGGGTGAAACTGCAAAACCACCCCTCGAGACGCCTTTCTTCGAGGGCCGGTTTCTCTTTTAAGATCATTTTAGCGCAGATAAAAAGTTCGTGTCTACTAGTTTTCAATGCTATATCACATATATGCGTTTCAAGTAAATCGAAGGCGGACACTTTCGTGATGTTCCTTGTAAGCTATTCCTTCCTTTTAGAATCGCGAGGCGCGAGGGCGATCTATGAAGGTGACTCTCGCGATCCAAGGACTTCTTCTTTAAAATGTTTGAATATTCTATTTTTAAGCAGATATGCCGCAATCTTGGACCCATACATTTTACCATAGTAAGTTCTAAATACATCGAGAGGAAATCGGTAGAAACGCTTGAGATTTTGACAGGGTGTTCAGTTTCAGAAAAACATTTGATAGCGCCTCGATCTTTCAATTTTTTTAATACGTTTGCGAAAACCCGTGAAAAAGTTTAAGTTTTCAACAGTATGTTTTTCTACCTCAACATTTTGTAAAAGAATAGATTATTACATAAAGGTAGGGTATTCCGGGGGAGTTGGCAATAAGGGGAGATGGCCAATAGAAATGTTTCATTGAACCGCGCAGTAGAGTTGACCTGCTACCGTAAAACGGGGCCACTTTGACATTCATGGTAACTTTGACAGTTTTTTGGGCTACTTTGACAAAGCGCCATTATACGGTTTACATGTGTGCGCAGCGAGCCCGCGCGGGTGCGGGGAATGAACTTGATCAACAATTTGTTGTTCAAGTTTATTATAATGTTGCCAAAGTTGGTTGTAATGTTGCTCAAGTTGATTTTGATCTCAATGACAAATATGAGACTCATTAAGTGCTCATAATAGCACCCCGGGTACTTGATATTTTTATGTAAAATGTTTCCGTAAGGGAGGGCACTAATGTAACCGCCCATTTTCGACTGTTTTCTTTGGAATTTTTTTAAGAAAAAAATTAAATACATGGTCAAAAGAAATTTTAGATTTTATAAGGTGTATATCGAAGTATGTAGACAATAAATTATTTGTCAAAAGAATACAAAATAGCGACGCACGAGTCACTATAGCTATACTGGTTTTCAGCCAACCCTCTTCGCGGCACGCAGTAGAACTGTCGTAAGTTTAGTCCCGGAACGATTGTAAGAGTGAAATACTTTCGTTATATATTTGAGTTTTAGCAGTCAAGTACGGGGGGAAATGAAAAAATGATTGACAAAAAGAAGGCGAGTTTGAAAAAAAGTTCGTTTTTTTACCATAATTTTCATATCAAAATTGATCTATTCTTTACAATTTTCTATTAATCGAAAACAGCGCTTGTACTTGGCTGTTAAAGCAATCTAAGAAGCTACAGTTAAAATTTAAACTCGATTGGACGAAAATTGTTTCATTTCTGCTGCGTGCTGATTTCAAATACATGGTTTTGAGAACACCATTTTTTTATTTTCATGTAGAGTGAAAAAAACAAAAATTGACATAAAATAAGCTAAATGTATGCTTAATAACATACCTTTTTTCCAAATCCCAAATAGATAATCAAGTGGAGAAAAAATCGGTAAAAACGACCTTTTTTCGGCCTGTCACAGTCCCGTACTCCCTTAATAACGATGGCAATTTTATTGTAAACAGCGTTGTTTTTTATTTAATTCCATGTATGATGCATAAGCTATTACATTTTTTATCAAAATGATTCCAAAGTAACCCTTAATCTTTGACATAAATTACATTTCAGTGTCTTGTCAAAGAACCCCCACCCTCGGGGCTACTTTGACACTTTCAAAAATATGTATATCAAATTGGAGGGGGGCTTGACTTTCTTATACATTTGATAGCCGAAGGACAGATGGTTCTATTGGAGCAAGAAAAGTTGGAATTTAGGATGTTAGAAAAAGTTATCTATGAAAAACTTCCTATGAAACCTTCCCATGAAAAAATGTACAACTGGTCTGACATTGGCCCAGTAGTGCGCCAACTCTCCTGTATGGTTGGCCGTTCTCAGGCATGAATGTCAGTCCATTAATGGACCGTTGTCGGAATGATATCCTCGGACCAAGTCTGGCTACTGATATCGTACCGACGTTGGATTCAAAACCGGCCCGACGGTAGTGCCAAGGTTGGCTCAAGTTACAGCCAATATCATACCAGCGCTGGTGCTGATGCTTGTGCCAATATTGGCCAAAGTTCAAGCTAATATCACCCCAATGTTGGTCCAGTCCATAACCAACAGTGTTACGATAACGCCCCGAGTATCGACCGATACAACTCGGGTCATTATCGGACACTCGTGTTACAATTTTTTAGCCGTTCATTTTCATCATTTTTATCGTCCCCGTATTCAATCAGTTCTTCCACATACTTCCACATACAAGTGTTTTCACATTCCGCTTTTTCATTATCTTCGGGCATTTTTTTCTCTGCCAAACATGACTCTTGATTCATGACACATTTTTCGTGATTCAATAACAGTGTATTCCAACATAATTTTTTCGCACTTTATTCAGTTTATTATATCTCTTTTGTTTATTCATATTGAGAATACGGTAGGAGCATAAGGGAAGAATTTACTATTGCACGAAAAAGCGACGATGGACTCTACTCTTTGTTCGCGGTCTGCATCGATACAACACTGAATGGCGACTGGCGAGCAATTCGTAAGATACGTAACGGGGAGTGTTACCGGCTCGTGATTGGTTCAACCTATTCACGCTACAGTCGGTTCTTCGTCGTTAGTCGATACTGTCCCGACATTGTCATATTGAGGTATGTCGAGATTACGTATGAACGTATAGGACAGCTATAATGGCAAACAGTCGACTGCAAAATGGCAGAACCGTTGTTTCAATGTTGGGCCAACAATCGCTTAGCCAGTACTGGGCCGGACATCGGCCGTATCGTTCGTGTCGGCAATTTTTTCATGGGTTCCTATGAAAAATTTCCAAAACCTGTTGAAAGTAGTCCCGATTTACGGTACTGCTTAAGTAACTGCCACAGTAACGGGTATAAAATCATGTGTGAACTTATCCATTTTTTTCGTATAAAAAAGTGATTCACTGATCAAATTAATTACACATCTATTTAGTATGAAAATCAAGTTGCTGGAAAATATATATATTTTTTTCGATATAGAAAATGGCCGACTACTCGAAACTTCTCGAAATAGCTTTTTTTCAATTGGCGTGCCAAATAACTTCAACAATTTTCACTCGATTTACTTCAAATTAAAAAGTTATCTTCCTCATTGCACTTCGCAGAGAAGTACGTACGGAATTTCTCATTAATCGAAAACTTTTCATTTTATGAGCAGTTTATGAGCAGTTATAACGAAATTTTTCACTGAAAATTCATTTTTTAAGTTCAAATACCTACAACTTTTGAGTAAAACGATATTTTTTGAATTCCGTACGTACTGCTCTAGGTAAACTAATGTAGATTGACGAGAATTTATGGTTTTTGTTCTAGGTAAAAAAATGTGGATGCTAAGTGTCACGCCGTGGAGGGCCTAAAAAAAGATAACAAAACGATTGATATTGAGCTTGATATTTATACTGAATAGATGTGTAATTCATTTTACGAGTGAATCATTTTTTCATAGCAAAAAAAATTGTTAAGGAAGTAGTCTGGTCTAGAGCGAGATTTTTGACGTCATTTTTGGGTTGGAATAACTTTTAAACCGTTGAAGTTATGTTGATGAAATTTTACATATGTATTTATTGTTCCTTTGAGATTGTATCTACATTTAAAAAAAATTCTTTTAAATATTTTCATGTAGTTTTTTATTTTGTTACGACATGGTCCGCCGATAACCGCCTCAATCGGCGCCGACTCTGGGTGATGTTGTATGCATCTGAAAAAAAATTATATATATTTTCAATCTGTATGAGTATTCTAAGCACAGGTAGCAGAATTAGTACTTAAAAAAAATTTGTGACAAAATGGCGGCCTGTTAAACTTTGATTAACGATAATTCATACATTTTCGGGTATTCGACGAGTTATAAATTGTGGGCAAAATCATTGTTCGACTCAATTCTGCTACCAGTCCTCAGAAAGAGGCTACCGAAGGTGTGTGCAAAATTTGAGGTCGATCTGTTAATTAGTTATCGAGATATCGTGGGCGCCGATTTGAAAAACAAAGTTCTGAGATAAACGCGTTCAAAGTTGCTTCCCGACCGCGCTATCTGAGCTAATTTTTGGAATATCAATAAACGGTTTTTGCGAGCGTATTAAGAAAGGTCTAAGGAATAATAAAATGAAAAAAATATCGATTTTGTCAAATTTCTAGACCAGACCACTGCCTTAAATCCGCACATGATTTTATACCCGTTACTGGGGTCTAAGGCCTTAATTCCTTAAAGGCCTTAAAAGTTTGACAAAAAAATTAAGTAAGTAAAATTCTTTTTTCATTATTGTGTCTTCCGCTAATTTTTTTAAACCTTTCATGTTTTACATTGTGGTGATGTTATTTTGTAAAAATAATGGTTACTTTTGTATTTCTTGAATAGTTCACGAACGGTGCTTTGTTATAACCTGAAGATTTCGCATGGATAATTTCTACTTGTTTGCATTTTAAATGTGGCCATCTCTCCCGGGAGATTAGGAAAGATGGCCACGTACAGTCGATATATGATGGCCATAGTATTTGTCGTAATGTGTTCAAGTAATTCAGTTTGTTTACATTTGTTTTAGATGCCTAATAAGTACAAGAGACAAACAATTGCTCTACGAGTGAACTGGTCTCAAGAATCATTAAAAGCAGCTATCGGTGCTGTAAAAAATTATGAATTGTCGGTTCGGGCGGCCGCTAGGACCTACGAAATACCTAGAAAGACCTTAGAAAGACGATATAAGAACAATGACAAAAAATGTTGCGGCGAAAATTATTATGAGGCTCGTCTCATCGTAGACTGGTTTCAGTGGATAGTATGCCAACTTTGGGCACACAAAAATTATATTGATTTCGATTACATGTGCTCTAGATGTGGCCGAAAGAAAAAAATAAGAATCAAAACATAAAACCAAAGAGAAAACCGAGAGCATACTGCTGGGTAACTGGCTATCTCACCTCGACTCCTATGGCCATCACATCCGGATAGTCGGGAGTGATAGCCAATCGTGATTTTTCAAAAATTGTAATTTTACGGTTGATCTGATAGGAGTTTAGTGTCTAAATTTCGTAAATTATCTTAAAGTTAAATGTTCAAAGTTTAATTATAAATAAAGGTAAGTTAAGAAACGTCTGTACTTGTATTTTGCCGGATCCTTGCAAAGAATGTAGCCAACTACACCTTCTTCTACAACCTTCTTTTAGATTTCTATAGCAAGTATGAATGTTCCGAAAAAATCCTTTCAATACCATTACTGACTCAAAGTTTGTCATATCTCACTCACCGTAGTTATTTTTTTTTTTTTGATTCTTGAATGTTCTCAATTAAATTTTTTGAAAACGATCCGTTCGCGCTATTTCTTCTTCCTTTCAATTTAAGATTCGTGGTTACATTGCTGTACACACAGAGTTGCTTGAAGTTAAATATTCGTTATAGCCGTGGTCAGCAATGTTCTACGTCGCATTATCATAATACAGTTGGAGAAAAAAACGTACGGTAAATTGTGAAACAAAATTAGCCACTCGACATCACCAGACGGGGACATTTACCCTCCGCGATGAAATTGATGACCTAGCGTCATAAATAAACATTAAAAAAACAGCAAAAACAATCGGCATGATGCGAAGGCTGACACGCAAAGATAACAAATCCAAACCTACCGAGGCAAAAATGAATGATTAATGAGTTATCGACGGATTCAAACACAGCTGCGTCGTTCAAGCAAATACAGAGTTTTCGAGAATGGAATGGGTTTTGTCCGAGGTACCGAGACTTACCGCATTCTGTTACGCTTTATTTGGGACGGGCTCTTACGAACCGGATATGAACAAAATAACTTTTTTCTTATCGCGCTCAGTTTGATTGTACAAACAGTTCAGCCAAACAAACCCGTTGTTATTGTCAAAATCGTTACGAGGTCTTCCGCGTATAAATATGTGAATATGTCCCGATGATCATCATAACGATCAGAGTTGCCAATCAAGCAGAAACATGTTTGGACTACACCACTTGGTTGGACTACTGACGGTGGCTATTGTGGCTGGTGGTGAGTACAGGCAGTGACCACCCGTTCTTTTTTCAACGCCTTGTGCCCAAGATTCAAAGTAATCGTGGGTAATTTGTTTGACAAAGAGATGTAAGATCTCAACTTATCATTTCAACCCTGTTGCGATCTGATATACTCTATTGCGATAAGTGAATGGGTTTCTTCATAGACTAATTCATCCACGAAAGCTTCGGATCTATTCCACCAGAGGCGCCATCTGAACTTTCTTATACCATATTAAGTACCATCCATCAGTGATTAAACCTCTTTTCGTTCCCGGAAAACACAGTGAGCGATGCGCGGTCACCACAAAGAATTAGAGGTGGCACTGAGGTTGCGCTGGGGGACTTCCCATATCAGGTGTCAATCAGGGAACGTGGATATCACATTTGCGGTGGCTCAATAATCGGGAAGCGTTGGGTGGTGACGGCGGCGCACTGTGTCGACAATGTCCTAAAGCCACCACACGCAGATCTTAGGGTAGCTATAGGCACCATCTTCAGCGTCGGTGGTCCACTTCACCAAGTAAAATCTGTTATCGCTCATGACAAATACAACACCGCCGTGGCCTCCTCTCCCAACGATATCGCACTAATTGAGGTAAGTTGAGCCATCCACGAACCTTGCTCATCCGGTTGCAACCCATGGGCAAGTGGAATTCATTGGTCTGTCATGTGGCAATTAGTACGATACCAAACTACCGTAGTTCAAGTGTCGATAGGTGTATTTGGGTTATCCAAATCGAGAACACTTCAAAACGATTGTTGACTCTAACCGGATAATTGCTTTTTCGAACGCTACAGCTCAAATCGGACCTGGTATTCGACAAGACAGTGAATAAAATTAATTTGCCAACGGCTGAACCGATCAGCGGACTTGAAGCGAATGCCACTGGATGGGGCCTAGAAAGTTCCGCCCATCGTTTACCTAGCTACAAACTCAGGAAGGTTGTTCTTCATACTCTTGGGTTCAAAGAATGCCAGAAACACTTCAACAGGTTCACCTTGCTCCGCCATCAGATTTGCACGCACACCGGTACTGGATTTGGGGTCTGCCAGGTCAGTGTGGCATTTAGAGCTTCTGCTTACGCACAACTTTCCCTGCCCGAGCCTAATAACTTTACCTAGCCAATGAGGTCATGGGAACCTGCCCACCAGACGTAGTCATGGCCACTTTCCCCTCGTCTTACCACTATTACTTATCAGCCAAGATGGACATGACCACCTTAGTCAGCTAAGATGGTCAGGATCATTTGCCAGCCAAAATGATCATGACTATTTCGGCCTACCAAGATGATCACAAAAGTTCAGAGCTGCTCATGGGTCTCTCAGTTCCTCATCGCAAAGGACTAAGTGATCAATATGTTTTCTTCGTTTTTCAGGGTGACAGCGGCGGTCCCCTCGTCCATAAAGGTGAACTAATCGGCATTGTGTCCTTTGGAATGCCATGTGGTCGTGGATTCCCTGACGTCTACACGAATATCTATCACTATTTGGATTGGATCAAGACAAAGACCAACGGCTTCTAGTCCTCTCCGTCTATTTATTTATTTCTGATGGCCTAGTCTTTCACGTTTCCAAAAATCCCTAGAGAGATATCAGCATGTAGATATTTTCCATATATTTATTTATCGGACGTCGGCGGGCTATGGGCAAACGGCAGTGTGGCAAGATTCCATCAGCGTCGTCGAAAAGCCCAACAGTTTGTAAACTTGCTAGACCGTGTTAGGTGAAAAATCCCTTCCAGAAGGCTACGTGAAGTCCTTGCTGCGTTTAATAAAACCTACTGTTCAAAACAACTGCCATTGCACAACAAACATCGATCGCCCTTTCCTTCCCTACACCAATTTACATGAAACCAGCCATCACAACACATCGGAACGGAATGAAAAAGCTTCCAATCGTGGGTGTTGATGCGGCAAATTTTTCTACTAACGAAAGGAAGTTGCAGAGTGTTAGATCTTCATACCATATATGTGTTCAGTCTCGACGCCGCGCAAATTCTTTCGATCTGCTCATCGTACTATCATTCAAATGATCCTATCATTCAAATCATAGTGCTATCACTCGTCAAATGCCCTAGTGGTATTTGGTATAGTACACCAGTGGTGTACACCATTAGGGTATTTGACGATGATGATTGGGAATGATATAGGGATGAAATACCCTAGCGTTGTACACCACTAGGGTATTTGACGATGGTGATTGGGTAGGAGGGCTGAGATAGGGCGCGGAGGGCTGCAAGAAGAAACGTGAAAATAGCTTTGGGGTGTACAGATGCTTGCTGAAATGAAACTAATGTATCGAAGAGAATGAACCACAAAGAGGCGGACAAATGATGTAGATGGGCTCAGAAGAAAGTTATGATTGGGTAATTAGCGAATCTGCTGGTAGGGTAACTTGCCCGATTCGTACTCATTCGAAGGAAGTGCAAATTATACTCGTATATATGTCCGTGTAACTACCCTCTGGGGGGGGGGGGGGGGGGGGGGGGTGCAAATGACAGCGCGAACGAGTTTTTCCTCAGTATTCGTATACCCTCCTTATCGCGAGGACGACGAACGCCTGAAAAAAGGACTTCTTGGATCTCCAAGACCGTCCAGTCTCCCAGGATTGTACTCATGCGCGAACCAGCCGGCTAGGAAAAAAAGAGCCGCTCGAAGAAAAGCCGCCGGTAGCGGGGTGCCGCGGAGCTGCGAAACAGGACAGATGCCACTAGTCGGGACCAAAGATAAGCGACGAAAGGATAGAGGGGTGGCCCAGGGCTCTTTTTATCGTACGATTGTCTTCGCTGTGCTGCCTCCACTAAAAAGAAAAGTAATCAGAGAGCGAAGCAGGAACGACATACAATTCAGCTGGTGTCGTCAACCGTTCCCTTCTACCATTCCCTAGCTACGTGTCTTCATTTTCATCAAGGATGCAGCTAAAGGATGCCAGTTATCTCTTCATATTGAATTACGAAATTCCAGAAATGCTTCGCATACGAAACGCCGGAGACTTTTCATTCAAAGGACCTGATGAACACGGCGGGTCCAAACAACACATCAGCTCCTTTCGTCTTCCATCACAATGGCGATTGGTGAAAACGCGGCGGTTGGAGTACAGAAGTCTAACTTTGTATCGTTGTAGTGTTCACAATATTGTAACAGATAAGAGTTCCATGTGTATGTGACTCGTATTTTGACAGGAACATAATCTTAAGGTCGTACGAGCACGCAACCTTGATTTCTATAGATTTTGTTCAAATATTAACCAGACATTGCTCATATCATCATGCATGTTTGAGTAAAATTTCAAAACAGTCGACTATTTAGATTGGGAGATAATGGGTTTTTAAATTGCAACTTTTAACACTGCAGGGTCTACATTGAAGTTTCGACAGATTCATTTTCCGTAAAATATATATGTCCCCTATAATAAGAAAACATATGGCAACACCGCATCGTTCCACGACGCGGTGTTCAATCCAATGACGTGAGTTTGTGCGGTATATTTAAAATAATACTGCAGCACAAATTTTTATTTGGAAGTAACTTTTAATCGAACAAAGTTTCTAATTAGTTATGAATAAACCAACACTTTTATTTGTTGATAAAGATAACATAAACAATATAAAATATTAATATTTATAATGAAAATATTTTTTTATGACAACATTTTTAACTTTAGGAACACCGTCATCATTTTTTTCTCGAAATATTGAACAATACTGTTCTGCGGTGTTGCACATATTTCTTCTTATTATAGGGGACAAATATTTTTCACGGAAAATTATTCTTTCTAAATTTCAATGCAGACCCTGCAGTGTTAAAAGTTGCAATTTAAAAACCCATTATCTCCCAATCTAAATAGTCGACTGTTCTGAAATTTCACTCAAACATGCATAATGATATGAACAATGTCTTGTTAAAATTTAAACAAAATCTATAGAAATCAAGATTGCGCGCTCGTACTACCGTAACTTGCTTTACGAAGTCGATCGACGGTGTGCAATAAAAATATGACATAAAGTATATACAGTGTATAAAAATTAAAAGGCATACATACTTTTTTAGCTATACTTCAAGACATGTATATATTATGTAAATTTGTTAAACCTTTCTACTGTTTTTCATTATCGGCTTACGTATAATACAAGATAATTTGTAATTCAAAAAGTAACAATCTTAATGCTAATTGTTTATATCTGTGAATTACTTTCTGTCTTTCGCATACTTATGATATCCGCGCTCCTTACTTCGGTAGTACAGCAATTACGTTACGAAAGAAGTTTTCGGTATTATTTTTACAGATGAATTAGTCCTTTCGTCGCTTCTTTTTCAGTTTTTAGTTTTTTAGGCTTAACGGAGACTTTGTCCTTGATTGAGCAGCGGGAGATGTTAGCGGCTCAACATTAGCAGCTAGAAGAAGAGGACGGATGCCTCTATGGGCCAGGCATTGCCGATTAGCGGTAATTATAAACACATTTGTGTAAACACATTACAAAACTTTAAACGCGTTTTTCTCGAAAACACGTTTTTAAAAATGGCTGACATTCTCCTGACCGCTGTAATTAACATATCGACCTGAAATTTGGCGAGCATACTCAGAAAAGATGTCTTCACGGAATGACGGATCGTTTTTTTGCTAGATACATTTTTGCACTTATTATTTATCTTTTTATGCGAAAAAAACGCGAAAATTCGATTTTTTTTAAATTGCCGCCATTTCCCGAAATTTGTACTAAGCGAAAAACCCATCCGTCATTCCATGACCATAGGGTCACAGATTGATAATATGCTTTGAATTTGTGTTTCAGATCAACAAAGAGGGGGCAGTGATGTCAGCCGTTTACCTCCCGCGATTTGAGGACCTGTTTTCGCGGAGCTGCAACGGCTGCCATTTTGGTTTTTTTCCAAAAAAAAAAATTTTTTAACGTTCTGTATATCATGAATAAAGGCAAGACAAAAACCCACTCAAAAAGCTTTGCTCGTTTCCTTTAAAAAAAATAAAATGTAAACACCTGAAATATGGCACTCCAAGGACAAAGTCTCCCTTAATCGGTGTGCTGCGGTCACTTTCACTCTGTGGTCTGGCTATGACCATGATGGTCTGTCACTTATTACCCGGGCGACGCTGGTGGTGAAATTTTGTACCTGACCTTTTAACATTTTCGTGGACGCTTTTTCGATCCGCTTCCCCTATGCCATCTTCCCCTATGCGCAACTCAGCCATCGCACTGCCAATTGCCCGCCATCTTGTTGCCACATTCAAAGTGCACAGTTCGGACTCTTTCCAACCTTCATACAACGACTTCAGGCTGTCGACCCGCAAATGATCCCGCATTTCCAGTTCTATTTTACTCCACCCTGATCCCCCTGGCGCGAGGTATATCCAACGAGATTTCGAAACATCACGTATTGGCGTATACGACGGGGGATAATAGCCTCTGCGGAGAGCGTGGTTCCGTCCGAGCTATCAAAATAGCGAAGTTCGTAGGTGAGCAAATTTCTATGCGATAGCGGTAAAAGGTCGATCATGGACGGAGCAGAAGAGCACAGCCACGGACAGGAAGCGAGACACACTTGATGGTGTTGCGAGAGACCACAGGGGGCGGGACGATCGGCGAACCCGGGGATGGTGGGCCGAACCGTTGGGACCGTGTAATCGGCGGACTCCGCGGATTAGTGGTCCAGCTTAAATTCACGGCTACATTACCCCTGCCATTACCACGTGCTAGGAGGGTGGGCGATGTTGGCCGATTAATCGGCATGGCCCCCGGTTTACGTATTGATGAAATCAACGTAATTTTCTGCTTTCTGATACGAAGCTTTGTTTTCGCGAACAAAAATTTTATTCGCTTGTAATATCAATTGATAAATATTCAGAATGTACCGAAACGTCGACAAAGGACATTTGAAACACATATATTTTATGACACGAACGGATTTTTGCACACACAAAAAAGCCTACGATTTTTTATTAAATTTTGGCCAAATTTGCGAAAGATTTTCAAAGGAGTTCCAACTTTCCGCAGCCCGTGTTGTTATGCTATGACTATTTTTCTGGATAAATGTCTACACGCGTACATACGATACGAAGTTGATATATAAAACAGCCATGGCCACCAGTGTTCGACATCATAGTATTGACGTACATTTTCGAAAAAAGTCTTGCAAAATGGAATTTCGCACATTGCTTGCTCATCATTTTTCTACGCCTTTAGGTCTGAAGAGTTCCATCTAAATAAGCCTCCGGCCACTTTAGGCAATCAATCTTCCGATCGATCCTCTCCAACCTACACATCTTATTTTCGTCTCGTTCGAAACGCGTGATCCTTAAGTGATACCATAAATCGCGAATTAGGCCACCCTATGCCGGAATATCCATCGCTGTGGTGCAACCAATTGGAGCGTCATCATCGTGTCCGGAAAGGATCTTCGGGTGAATTGGTCCGTCTATTTTAAGCGTCACTCCTGAATACTTATTTTCTCGACTTCGCAGTCTGCAGGTATTTTCGTTTTATTACCAATTCCATCAGAGAGTTATACAGAGACGCCACCATTTGGTAATATGTGCAGGACATGTGCGTGCACTGTTTGGTAAGTTTACGGGGATGAATGTAGCGGCGGATGGTCCTAACCTCAATTTATCGAGGTTACGCAATGGAGGCTAGCGGAAGTCGTCGTGATTGGATTACCTGTCGTATATTGGGATGTCGGGAGAAATAGTCCAGCCCGGAAACAGCGGGCAAGATAAAAGTTCCGGAACGTACTGCAGGTTGGATAGCAGGCACAAAGGCCGCACAACGGACTTGTCCGATCCCAATACCACTGCGTTCGAATTTATCACCTAGCGACCTACTTAGGACACCTCACGTTGGTATTTTCCTTCCATCCCTCTACCCTCTGTTTTATCGCTCTTTACCTTCTCTGCACCGTCGTCCCTCCACGTTGGTGCGAACTTCGCCAACTTTTGTAATTGTTCCTAGCCCTTTTCCTAACGGCTCGCATCTCAGTCAGCGCGACGCCATCGACTGGGAAGAGACCGAGAAAAGAGAGGGAGAGAGAGATAGAGTGAAAAAACAGAAACAGAGGAACAATCTCCTTTCCCTTCGCCTTTGCTATTGCCGAAAGCTTCGAACGAGGAGAAGCGGGAAAAAACGGAAATTTATGGTCTCGGGGTGAGAATAAAGGCCCCCCGCTAGGTGCGCCCTCGATCTTTTCGCCTCCAGTACGAGATCTCCAACAGCAGGCCGGTTTTTATAAATTGAACTGCTCCTCCCCTCGTGAATGCGTACTCACGGAGTTCCAGGACGTTCGGAAACTTCCTCTTGTTTCCTCGAGAGTTCGTCATGTCTTTTATACGCTCTTCTCATTATTCAACTGACGAAACTGGACGTGTTAAATATTGGCAACTATCGGTGCTTGGAGGAGCGAGGTGTAAACGAAAAACAAACTCAAAGAAACTTTCCAACGTTGCGATGTTTGAAAAAGTCTGTCGCTTAGTTGAGGCGTTACCCCCACTTGTAGCGCAAAAAAAAGCCTTTTTCATGAATTTTTTTAAAGAAAACTACAAAACTTTTTTAATCGATCAATATACCATCTTAAAGAACACATCTTGAAGAACTTTCAGTAATTTTTTTATTGAAAAATATTACATTGTTTAGTGGCAAATGGCCGTCAATGAAATAATGTTTTTATATACACGGTTTGCGGTGACCAACATTGCGGCGAAGTGGATCATCTGAAAAAAAATGCGCATGGATTTAGTCAAATATAACTATAAACTAGTCTTTAATCGAAGGATTTTAAAAAATATTCATTTTTCACAAAATGGCGGACAGTCAAAGTTAATGGTTCGATTTTAACGAAAAAAAAATCGAACGATTAAAGACTACATTTTTATGTAATAAATAAGCCTGCAAAATTTCAAGAAGATCGGTTCATTAGTGTTCGAGTAATCTTGGTCACCGACTTCAGAAATGCCATTTTGAGAAAAACGCGTTTAAAGTTTCAATTAGCCGGTCGTTTACACAACGGATTCTTCTCTTTCAACGCTCATATCTCAGTCAATTTTGTTCGGATCGACTTGAAATTTTCAGGACATATTCTCACAAGGAACATCCCTCAGGTGACACCCTTCGATTTTGTCGAAATTTGGATATGTTATAAAGCACCTAAAAGTAAGCGATACGTATTTTTTTTTATCGGCGGAAAAACGGTTTTAAGGGGTGAAACGCGCCCTCGAAAGTAGGGGTGTTTTTCGTTTTTCGTCGATAATGGTATCGTTCTGATCTCCAATGATCTCCAATGATCCAAGTACATGAAAAAATAAACATTGTTGCAATTTGAATTTTTTTTATATCTCATACCGTTAAAACGTTATCGACGAAAAACGAAAAAATATCCCCATTTTCGAGGGTGCGTTTCACCCCTCAAAACCGTTTTTCCGCCGATAAAAAAAAATACGTGTCTCTTAGTTTTTGATACTCTTCTACATAAAAAAGTTTCAACAAAATCGGAGGCGGACACCAAAGTGATGTTCCTTGTCAGATACGTAGACTTCAAAAAAATGCAATAAAAAAATCGATTTTTCCAAAATCGCAAGTGGGGGTAACCCCTTAACAACAGATTTTTCATTCCAGCTGAGCGTTAACTCATCCGACTACTGGCTCGCTTGAAAGCGCTCGTTCCCCAATGTTAAAAAATAATAATCATGTAGCTTGCTTAGCTGCAACGTCTTTGGTCATGTATCGACATTTTTCGCAGTTCCAGAAAGGCAGAGAGTACCAGAGGTACGCCCTGCCGAAAAAAGGCGTTCGATGCAAAGTCTAAGCGATCACGAAGGAGAGCAAAGATACCCCATCAAGTTTCTCCTTACTTTTTTTCAAGCCCAGCCTATGCTGTCTTGTTTTGTTGGAAAGGTTGCGACGCGACGCGTTGTGCTACAAACTCCTCGTAATAATAATAATAATATTCGTGGCAAAAGCTTCGGGTGCCCACTCTTCGTTTTCGTTTCCGAGGGTTATTTATTTTTATGGGGTTTTCTCACTTTACGTCTCCCCCAGATATGGTTCCGCGGCTTTCCGTGTTCGCTGAGCACGCACACACGCATACACACGCCTTCCACCCACCCGTTCGGAGGACAGGACTCACGGGACTCTCGAAATGCTCTGCGAGAGTCCTGCGTCCTCTGTAGCTTGGATGCTCGCGAGAGAGAGAAAGCGAGAGAGGGTAAGGGGGTAGGGGCGGGTGAGGTTGCGAGTACGAGAGGAAAAGGGAGGACCGAGTTGCGAAACTCTGTGGAAAAGCGAGAATGTATTTGAGAGAAAGCGAGCTAGGGAATCCCCGTGCCTGGTTAATGGCGTTACGGGGTTGCCATGACAACGACGAAACCCCCATGGAACATGAGAGAAAGAGCGAGCTAAAGCTCCACAGCTCTAGCGACCCTGGCGAGAAGCCCATTTATCCCGAAACAAAAAAACATTATAAGAACGACCACACGTACCGGTTACCGCGTTTTGGATGTATGAGTTCCTTCCATTGCCCCGTATCTGCCTGTTATTTCTTTCTATTTCTCTACTTTTGCTATTTCCCGTGTTCCACTGCTATCCATTTCTACGAGTGACTGACTCCTGTTTCCTCTTCTCAGTCACCAAATTTGGTAAATATGCAGAGACCGCAATGATACATGTCCGTTCACCTTTTCGGTCGAAGTATTCCTCCCTCGACATCCGAAAGTAGGATTCCAAGTGGTGGAGTTCACGACCGTAAGATTTGATGGCGTCTCGGTGATATGTGGCTTTCGAATATGGAACTGCCAGCAATTTCGTCGTTCTTATGAGATGGGTTTATGTCTTGGTAGGCAGACCAATCTTCCGTGCATCATCGAGGGATGGACCAATTTGCCATTTACCATGCTGCTTTGGCTATATCTCCCATGTACAAATCTGGATAGAAGCAACCCGACTGGACCACTGGGCAGTTTGGTACATGGGACAACCTGCCATAGACCCAACTGTTTTGGTTAGACAACTTGGCAGGCTAGTACATGAATCAAGTTGCTATGACCCAATCGTCCATATGAAAACGAGTGCTGACAAGATCAGGCGTTCTCGAATACTAGTGTTCCGACCTACTATGATTGGATCCTGATACATGCATCTGCCACGATGGCCTCCGATGAACCAACCTGCTTCGATTGGAGAGTTAGGCAGGCTGGTACATAACCATGTACCAGTGCCATGAACCAATCTGCCATATTTTAACTTGTTCACGACCAATCTGCCATGTACTAACCTGGTATGGGTCAATTCGCTTTGATTGGACAGGTTGATAGAAACTAGCAACTGTGGCGTTCCGATTTCCTAGTAGCCTAATACTTAGTTACTGAAAAGTAGCTTACTACTGCTAGATGCTTTCGATAAAATGGTGAGCTTAGCTATCTATACATGCAATACTGGTTGAACGTCATCATGAAGTCGTCTAGTTTCACGATAATGGGGTCAGATGGGATTGTTTTAATATGTATGTGTTTAACTATGCTGGAAGCTTGGCCTGTAGCTGTTTTGGGCTTCAGACATTGTTGGAAAAGTGCTGCTCACCTTGTGTGATCGATTGAACAGTGTACTTGGTTAATAAACCCGGGCTATCCGATCTGCTGAATGGTTGGATCAGCTGGTGAATGCAACTTTTCTGGCCAGCTGATCCGCTGTTAACTTCCACTATCCCATATCGAAACAATCCACATTTTCTGAACATTAGATTGTCCATTTCCGTTCCATGTGGTCTGCAGGTTCACGATGCAGCTCCATTTCCTTCAGTCGCGTTCCCTCGCGGCTTGGGCGAATCAACTTACGACATGAAATCCTGTCGCTATCGAATTACACTGCGCTAACAAACTTCATTTTGTATTTACCCAGTGTTAACAGTGGTGGATCTTTTCAATGCCCGAGGGCACGAGCCTCACGGCTTGCTCCGACGGCATCAACCGCAAGCATTTTCACCTTTCCCTTGTATTCCTACCCAACAGCGCAACCCAGCCTCGTTTACTATTCATGTATTCTACGTTTGGGCAACGGGAGATCAACCGAAACTGCGGATTTCACGGGAACAGATATCTGTTCTCGTATCCTGTAGAATTTTTGCGAAATGGCTGGGTTCAGCTCGAAATTTTTTGTGCATCGCATTCATCACATACAAACTTTCGTATCGTCATAATGTCATAAGTAATAAATTGCTATGCTCGATGCTAGGTGAATGGTTGCAGACCGTCGTTTCATTGTGCGACCACCCCTTCTCTTACGCACTTATTCACCACCCATCCCGAAGGAACGAAATGCTACGACGGAGACGTTACGCGAAAAAGACACTCGAATTCCGTTCTAGGGCTGCACCCAACTGGGGAGTCACCCTCCATAATCCTATGTAGATAGTTTTGAAGCAGGAAAAATAGGGCTTCGTGATAAAAGTACGCCGTAAAATCGGAAATTACTGTGTCTACCGTCCAGATCTGTTTTTCTTCATTTAAGGTAGTTCTGTAGGTACACGTATGAGCCAAAAGTTTCGGTCGAAAAGTATAATAGATCAAACTGTGTTCAAAGTGAAATTAAATAATTTAGTTATGGTTGTGATGAGGGTCGTTTGTTGTAAAAAGCGGTACCGTCATGCTGTGAAAACTAATAAATTAAAAAATATAATATATCAACACAAAAATATAATATATCACACGCACATACACACACACTTTTTTTTTGGACGTCAGTCCATAAAGGTCATATCTCTACCATACTTAGATTTCCGCTAATTCCTAAGATTTGATAAAAACTACAGAACTACCTTAAGAATGGAACATTCGCGACCAATCCAGGCACTGTCCTGCTTGCATCATGGCTGACTCAGAAGATATCTCGAAAAGTCGAATAGTTTCGTAGTGTCGTTGCCGGACTTGAGCCTTTCCAGAGTTTGTTGTGCTCCGGTAGAGTTCAGTCAGGGCTGAACAGGCTTAAGGAATATTGCGTGGCCTGAGCTGTAATTTTGATCGTTGGAGAAGGTTCACCAGCTACGTGAAATCAGAAATTCTTTTGTCCACTCTTCTGTTTAGATGCATTCTTCTTTATCGAGCAAAGACTATGAAGCTTTGGCATGTATGTCTGTTTCAGTTAATCAGTCGCTAGCAAACGACCAATCTAGGCACTGTTTCGGCCTGTATCAGAGCTAGCTTGGGAGATTCGAAGCTTGGGAAGCTTCGTAGTATCTTTGATAGACTTGAGTCTCTCTGGACTTTGGTGGACTTCGATAGAGCTCAGCCCAGTCTAACCGGGCTAAGGAATCTTGCGGGGCCTGACTAGCGGCAACTTTGATCGTTTGAGGAGGTTAACCAGATACAGCCTGCACATGGGTCATGCATGCACGGTTTCATGTACAGATAACTACAGAACTGTTGCCCCATGTACAGCAAAATGACAACATTGGTATCAATGTAATCGTAACTCGATGTGTATTAGGAACATAACCCCAAAAACCCAGACAATTTCCGACCCTGGTGAAACAACATGTAAAAAGTTCACTGGTCTCTATAAGCTCACCTTCATAATTTGAGGTTAGGAACCCTACACATCCCTATAGATCCCCTACACATTTACCAAAAGGTGTTAGCTTCTTAATATTATATAGATTTAGATAAACAGCCGCGCAACTTGTTTCTCACAATTTTACCGACGGATGAGAACACGGAGATCGGGCTTCCGTGCTCTAGTCTCCATAATTTTTAAACTTGCTCTCTGTGCGGGCGCAATTTCGCAAGCGTCTCCTCCGCTTACGAAGACTCGGATGATTAATGATTTCCCTTCTACTCTGCGGAACCCTCCGAGCATTATCTCACTTTTGTCAAGGCCCACGTGTATATACGAGGGAACCATATATTTTGTGACACGCTTCATATAAGGATTATACATTCCTTGGCTCGTACTGTTGTCATTACATACTTTCTTTTTTTAATTCACGCCATTGTCTCGTCGCTTTATCCGGTCTGCTTGAAATTCACTCCACAATTACGTAAGCTGATTAACAATTTCGAACGTTGGCTACCGATCGATTCTCCAACCGTAACCCTCCACTTCCCCTTTCATTATCGCGAATTGACCACATCGCAAACTCCACGAGAGGGTTGAAATATAATCCGAATGATAAACCCATTTCCTTGTGTACACCCCATACAGCTACGTCAACGATCGCAGGGCGGTTCATAAACGTTCGTAATATTTACATACAATTTATACCAGAGCACCCGATGCACACGGTGTATTCTGACTCATCGTAATGCGGATTCGAGAGCGGTCGATAAACATGGACGATAACCATGGTTCCGATAATGAACAGCCTTTTCCCAAAAATGGACTGCCAGCCTGACAAGCTTAGAGTAAAAAAATATTCATATTTTTGCGATTTCGAATTCGAAGTTTTCGAAACGTCCTTATAGCCACTTGTATGGATAATGGGCAATGGCGTAACCAAAAGGGGTGGTTCCGCCCCTCCCCCGAGAAAAAAATCGATTCAAAATAATTGATTCACTTAAGTTAGGTTTCATCCAACCAAGCATAATGACATACCTAATTGAATGAAACTTGAACTATTTCCTTCGTCGTAATTTCGTAATTCCTACAAAAAGTAGCTGTTTCATTACGTAAATTAATTATATATGCAAATTTCACAATCAAGCCAACTGTGGGTGAAAGCAATACAATAGATTTGCCGGTCGCAACGCAATCAGAATCATACTGAAAAATCAACATTTATAATGTCATTGTCAATCTAAAGAACCGATTTGAGAATCTACCGTTCGTTTATATAGTTGACACATTTTTTAACTGTATATGAAAAAGAGAGGAAATTCCATTAATAATTATAACAAATCTTAATTATCGTTAGTCAGTCTTGGAAGCTGAAGCGATGGTCATGAAAGACACAGTTTAAAAATAATGAACTAAATGCTGAAAGTTGAAGAAATCATATTAAAAAGGAGTACAGCCGTAACTTATATAAACTTTTCCAAGCGACAATAGTACTCCCAGTGAGCCCCACCGGCTTTGAGAGAAGTTTTTCTGTCATGCGACTGATAAAAACGTGGCTTAGAAGCACAATCATTTGGGAACGATTTTCTCATCTGTCACTGTTGAACATAGAGAATGGCATTATTAAAGCAAAAATTCCAGTTAAAAAAGTATTGGACCAATTTGCAGAAAAAATAGAAAACTAACTTATTTGACTGAGTACCTACTGAAAGTGAAGTTTAAAGACTGGTAACTGAGTTGAAGAACGATGAAAAGATAGTTGATTATTTTTAAGCCATTCCAAGATTTCGATGTCAATTAAACTCTTCAAATACCTTAAATGCCACCCATGCTAGCATTGATGTGTTGATAGAAACGTCTCATTAAAGCGAGTTTCATATTTAATGTATCTTTCGTGATCACAGACTATTCTGTAAGTTTAAGTTGAAAAGAAAATGATTATGAACAAAACTAGTTTTATTTGTCGGGTCGACCCCTCCACGGCCCCCCTAGAAAAAAATGCTGGCTACGCCGATGATGATGGAATATTTGTTCGTTTGCTTGGCTTCATTGAAGGAATCGTACTTCATTATTAGGACTGCATATCTAGGTTTTGTTAACAGCCCCTGAGGAGAGTCGTTTTCCTTCCTGCAGCGTTCAGAATAGGAAAAAAATGGTTTTGCGTCACCGGGAATTATTGCCAATTATTTATTGACGGGGACGATCGAAGGAAGTCCTTTCGGTCGCTACTCGGGAAACCCTTATTTTAAGGGAGGTATGTAGGGCAGCTCCGAGGAAGTCCCCCGGCCGCCTATAACTCTCACGCCAAAACACGGAGCAATTAACCCCCAGGGGCTTTTTCGTAAGTGCTATATATACACGTGCCCGGAGTGTTTATATACGATATGGGCGATGGGTAAATGCGGGGTACGTGGGTGACCCTACACACTGCACCATCGCGTCCCAAAGGGGGTCCCTTAAAGTACTGCACAGCCTTTTGAGTTCCTTCCACAACTGCGGGAGCGGGGGAACGGGGGGAATAACCGCAAGGATTACACGAAAATTCTATTATCGTATAGCATTGGGCGTGACGCATATCGTGTGCACAGGCCTTCGCAGGCCTTGCGTTTGCCCTGAAACAAGTGTCGCCTCAACGAATGTCCGAATGACAGTACATGAGAATAAAAGCCTCCGAGAGGTGTCAACGTCGGAAGGAAAGCAAGGACCAAATTCGGAGAGATACGAAGCGTATCGTTTTTCATGATGAAGGGTGAGTCGAAGATGTTACACGCGTCACATATACGAGCGTGAAAGAGGAAGCTGACCATACGCTGCACATTTTTCTCCAAGGCAGTGAATATTTTGGAAAAAAAACAAGACTCTCCCGCTGTCGAAAGGAGAATGAGGTGTGACTCCCGTTTTCCCTGAATGTCAACCGTTTCCGAAAAGAATGCCTTACGGTATTTTTACCGACGGAGCCGGTGCAGAAAAACGGCTGGATCGCTGATATTTCGGGAATTCGATATGAAAATTTTTCTTTCGAAACCTCTTGTCGTTTTGGCAGAATATATGTTCAGAATATCGGTGAAATTTTGAAAAAAAAGATAATTATAAAAACAAATTTAGGGCAGCAAATCACAACGAACGTATGCGAACCACGGCCTTACATACAAGTCTGGAAACGAAGGCACCATTACAAGATCCACTTTTTATTCCGATCACCGCCATATGCGTCGCTGCTATCGGAGGGTGCACCCCACCCACGGTCTTCCGCGATCTCGCCCTTTCCTTCTTGCCACTTATTGTTTCACGTGTTGTCATGTGAACGATAACCTCGGTCTGTGTGTCATCTTATGCTTAACTCATGTGTTAACGAGATTTACATTTAGTTACACGAGAGTTTGGATAATATTATCGCAGATAGGGAAGGTGATGTGCGGCTTTAGTGTGTCTGCGAAAAATTTGTCGAAATACCTAAGGTGTGCGCGATACTTATAGAAAAAGAAAGAGCTGAATAAAGGTAACAAAAGATTGAACAAAAACAGTATTTAACGGATCTGATTTAATAAACACGTTTGTTACCTGAAGATAAGAAAAATCTTGTGCGAGAATCGAACCATGAAGTTTGGGTTACAAAACTTCGGGCTAACCATTTAGCCAAACTGCGACTCCATAATTTGAAATAAAAATCATTTATGTTCATCACAGCTGCTTGGGTTCCACAGAATTCTTATATGACACGCAGGTGTCCTCAATTACGATGTCGCATATCACTTAGGTTGGTCTTATTTATTCATTTGGTTTTTTTGAAATCAGTATCCCTATTAAATAGGCGATAAACTGGGCACCGGGTAAGGTCAACGGCGCATGCGCCTCGATCAGGAAAGTTAGAGAGACAGGCAGAAGCTGTTCTTGCCGCACATCCTTCAATAGCAATGCCACGTGGTGACGAAAAATGTAATAAAAAGGGGTTCGGCTCAGCGTGCCGACCTTATCGTGACTGTTTCCAGACCCGTATGTAAGACCGTGGGTAGAGTTAAGATATCCGGACAAAACGTATAACTTTTTAATGCATGGAAGTAGTGCGGTGTTTCAGCCCCCTGGCTGTGACTCAAAGAACACAAGCGCATCGTATACAACATTTGCCTAGCAACCACGTGCATTAGTTTCATTTTCAAGGCTTGTAAGGTTATATCCGTTTACTGCTGTAACGCCAGACGCTGTTGCTATAACAAGTTGCTGGCTTGTGATTGGCTGTCTGTAGTTCCGTTAGCATAGCCCACGGTCTTATATACAGGTCTGGAAACCTCAGCTTTTTTGAGTGGTGGGAAGGGTCACCTTTAGTAAGCCAAAAACGTAGTTCCTCATCCACCTACTGGAAGGGCTGTCACGCAAGTGGCTTGCACATATCGATCGATCGAATTCGGAAAATGCCTAAAGTCTGTATCGTTCTATTGGAAATCGTATTGAAAAACTTTTAAGATCGATACTAGGAAGTATTCTGTGCTCAAATTTCCGCAAGGCGAAGAATTGCGTCGAAAATGAGAAAATGGCAAAAAAAATTCGTTGTAGAAAATAAACTCGCTAAACTCATAAAACAATAAAAACATTTTCTCTAAACATAAGCAATGCGTTAATTTTTTTTTTAATTCCATTTCCATTATATTTATTTCAGGGTCCTATTCACATTATTAAGAAAGCAAAAGTAAAAATTAAAATTGTATAAACAAGGAATGCAATCTACGAGGAAAAAAAAGATTACGCATGGAGAAAAAGAGGAAAAAAAATGTAGGCCGTTTGAATTTGTTCATGCCCCATGTACTCGAATGGCCAAAAACTAGATTGAAAAAATAATAGACGTTCGAATATACGAGGAATGCAGTCTACTGAAATAATAATTGTCATTCTCACCATAGGATTAGTAGTAAAAAAAGTAAATAATTTGCCAATCATATCGCTCTTAAAACTATTGTTCATTCCGAAAAGTCTGCTCAATTGCACAGCTGTTCGGACTGGCGCTGCGTTTGATAAGGTCACCCCTAACTAACAGCGCTTTAGATGGCGGAAGCGAGAACTACCATTTTGCATCAGATATTTACCTTACAAGTTTTCAGACCTGTGTGTAAGGCCGTGACATTATCCAACGTAAAATTTCGCCGATACCGGGTTTTCAACTTTACGCTATGCTCTGCCATGGCCACTACTCTATGTTCTATATATACGCGCATCGAGCTATGTGATCGGTCGAATCATCTTATGTTACGTTATGCTTTGCTATGCAAAAGCATGTGTGATCAGCTTTAGTCCGAAAAATCAATGTACTCAATCGTCATCAGTGGCGACCTCTATCAATGTAATTTATGTTCACCGTCGTACACCGAAGTCACGTGAGCGAATCGAGGGCTCTAGGAAATACAGTCCGATGGGGGTTGAAAGCTCTCGGTGCTTAAAATTCCTGGACCTTACGGCAGGTGTACTTTTCAAAGGGCTCCATTGTGCAGGATGCGGTTTTGGGAGAACGAGATGAAGGCGAGTGGCAGTCCAAAGTGCCCACGTCGGGGGGTCCATCTACCGGGGCGGTTCGCAAGCTCACTTTATACGCGCCGCGAGCACGTGTGTCCTCACCGCAGCCAATTAGTTCAAACCCTTCTATTAATCCGCACAATTAAGGATATCACAGAAATTCTATTACGTTCTTTCAGTGCTTTGGAATTTCGTCGTGGTAGCGGAACGCAGACCGCAAACGAATGTTTCGATACCTGCGTCTCGTAACCATTAGTGATGAAGTGCTTGAGACGATATGAAACACACTGACGTGGGACTAATCGTAAGCCACATAATTCCCCCCGCTTCCCCGCACGAAAACGGCAATGAGGAACCCACGAAAGAGTAATAAGGAGACTGAACTCTTGTGGGCCCTTTGGTTCACAAGTGGCGCCGATTTCTGTACAAAAATGAGGCGAACCGCCGAAACGAGCAGCCAAAGACGGCTCGTTCATGCGCAGTATGTATTGCATCTGGCCTTGTATTTCTCGCTGGAAGCATGAGTGAGAGCGACGGTAGGATTTGAACAGTGAAATGAGTTAAGGGGAGCTAAGGTATTAATTCTTTTTTTTTGCATTTTTTTACAATTTTTTAAAATGAATGCATAATATCTCAAACATAATGGGTAAAAATTTCAAGTCGATCAGAGCAAAATTGACGAAGTTATGAGTATTGGAGCGTCCGTTGGTCCAGGCCGTTGACGAGTTGCGAATTAGTAGAGCAGAGGAGCAAACGGCGCACGACAGTAAAGAAGGAAGAATTTTGTGTAGACAAATGCAAAAAGATGCTCTAGATCATGTTGATGGAAGCTTTTTGCTCTACGGACCTGGCATCGACGACTCTGTGTGAGTATAAGAAAATTATCGAGTTTTATTTCGAATTTTTCAGTGTGCAAAACTTTAAAGCGTTTTTCTGAAACTTGTCATGTTTGAAGTCCGTGTACGCAATAACTCAAATTCTACTGGACCAATCGTTTTGAAATTTTGCACAGTACTTCTTCACATTATTCACCAAGTATTGTCGGGAGTTTTTTGTTTTTTTTTCAATAATTTTTAATTTTACAACAACAAATTAGCCGATTTTGTTTTTAGCGAAAACCGATTTTTTGGCTTCCAAGTGCTACGAAAAATTGGAAAATCGAAAAAAAATCCTCCCGTGCTTACCTCGAAGAACATCTCTTTTAACAAATGCATTTTAATTTTTTTGTTTCAGATGATTCTGTTGCGAGTTATGATGTACACCGCAAAACAACTTTTCTTCGAGGCGTCTCCAGAGATTCAGTGTCACTCGCTCAACTTTCAATATTTTGCAATGAAAATTTTAGGAAAATATTTTCCAAATGTTCCAATATTATATGGAAATTGAATAAATAGACTACCACTATCTGTATCGCCAAAAAATCTTAAAAACATGCCTTTTTTCACCGAATTAACCTTACCCCGCCCTTAAGGCAATCCTACCGCCACGCTTCAATCCATAGGATTTTCATAATTTTTTTTTGAGCCTCGCTAAATATATTAATAATCGTCTCTGTAAAATATCAGGGTCGGTCATCGACCTTACTACAGAGAAAAAAAAATTTTAATTGCGTATTTTTGTGAAAGAATTCCGAGACGACATACAAAAACCCAATTTCCGGTTGCTACAAAAGTGTATATGATAGTGAGAATCCGTCAGATTCTTAAAAATGATCGGATTTACATATTTAACACTTGTAGTAATTTAATGCTCTCAGAAAGAAGTACGCTCATCGACCTAACTTTGATGTAATATCAAGTTTAATTGCAACTTCCGGTATTGGTTTTATTACGACTTGCTACAATAAAGAGACGTGACAGCAAGGCAACAGCTGTCTGTAGTCCTAACCTCATCTCATTCATTCGAATTTCCACACATATTTCATTTTTAACCGAAATATTTCGGTGACACCAATTTTATATACAATGCTTTATATTTCCCGCACTTGACATTATTTTGGCAGATCGACGTTGAAACGTATGGAGCTTAATCTCGTCTGATTCGGTAGAAAGAGACGGAGATAATGTTCGCCAAATATCAAACCTAGAAATACTGCGGGAATTGTTGGAATAACTATTTTTTCGTTTTTCTAATTAAATGTGAACATTCATTAAGCAGTTTACGCATGGAAAATCTTAGTTATGAGATTTTTTTTTGCATATGTTGAAAATATAAATTGTGCAAGTCTCAAGTATGATCAGTTGTATGATTAGTGTGAAGAGATAGGATGACCTTAATGAGGTTTGATGTGTTCTCAAAATTATAAACGCTATAGAAATACTCGGTTGTATTTTTTTTAAGATCCGTGAATAAATTTGAATAGACTGTGAAGTAAAAAATCATGAGTAAGTAAATAGTAAAATAAACCGGAGCGGCGAAATGGAATGTATGGCAGCGAGCGCTTGAAAAAGTGAATGAATAGCAAAAGATAATATGTATGGGATTCAAGTTATAGTTAAAGGTTAGAGTATTTGCTGTGATTTTTGAGTATATAGTTTGGGTAGATATTTGAGTATACAGTTAAAGGTTAGAGTATTTACAACAATCAAATTTGAGCTAACAGCCACAAAATAATAGTGGATTAACGTTGCAGATCTGATTGAAATATTCAAGAAGACTAACGTGGAATTTGATTTCAAGTATTTTCGAAGGAAACTAAACTCGTCCATTTTACCTTCATCGTACCGGAGTTACACGCGAGGATATGAGCCGCTCCGCTTATTTCTTGGGCCTGCAGAAGATCGAGACTGATTTTAGCATAAGAAAAAGAGTTGCTGTCTTACCGAAGATGCATATCGAAATATATTTTTCGAACGACATGGTGCCACTTGCAGAATTCATACACTCAGAAAAACGTTTGGTAATACCAACGATGTATATTTAGTAGAAACATTTTTGCTTGAAGCAACCTAATTTTACTCGCTTGAAATACAATTCGATTCAAGTGACAAAGCCAGTTTAGTTGAAACAACCAAATTATCATGTCAAAATAGCAATATCCTCCTGGCCATATAATGAGTTAGATTAACTACATCGGAGTTTATACAAGTAATCCGCGTTTTATTTGAACTTTATATTTGGTCATTATATTGGCCAATAAACTACATTTTCCAACTGAATTAATTATTACCCATAAAGCGAATGATGGTTGGTTCTACAAGTGAATAAGTTAATTGAAACAAATGATTTAATTAAACTTACTTCGAGGTAAGACCGTGTTTTCTTTTTTCTACGATGTGCATATTTTTCAGCTATTGATTGCTATTGCTACTTGAGTTCTTGTGGATGCAATCGATCACTTTTTTCCCGGCACGATTTCCAGATAACGACTTTATTTGGCAAATCCGACCACGGGCGCGCTCTGTTCGATCGCTGTGAGCGATTAGTTTGTGGAAATCGCGAATCAGTGTAGTTTCAGATTCATGCACGAACAGCGTTACGATCGCCCTTTCGACTTCCGGTTGTTCACGTCTTCGATTCAGGCTGTCACGTGCATCCCCCCTGTAAGCGTGTAGAAAATTACAATAGTAATTGTGATAAGTTTTGTGAGACGATTTACATCGAAAATATAAAAATGTGCGAAGTAGAAGACATCTTGATATAGATTGGGGACTTCAGTCGCTTGTTGCTACATGTCGAGGTAAGTGTACGATCGTCATTTCTTTGTGTCCGCCATTGTTGTCACGCTGCGTGCTATCTTTCGAGAAAAACATTGTACGGCGTCTCTCGGGTGTTGATAGTAAATGTAGGGGAAGCCGGTGATTTTCTTGTAACGTTGCGTGTTCACCAAGTGCATAGGCTTTGAAGGATTGCTACGGGGATCGTGATAAAGATTTTTTTGCGGGCACGAGCCATTGTTCTCCTGTAATTTCAGATATCGATTAAATTTGGTAAATCCAACCACGTGGACACTCATTTTAAGCCGCTAATAGTTCGTCGCAACCACGCTGTAGTCTGTGACATTGGTATTTTAACGCACGGGCGGCGCTGCGTTCGCAATTCCGCTTTTGTTCTTCTCACATTTTCGGATTGAGCAGTCTCGCGGTTCGCGTACCTCGCACATAATTACTAGAGAAGATTAGCTGTAATAATAAAAAGTGAATAAAAAAATAAACAAAAATTTCAAGGGAATTGCAATAATACAATGAGCGAAGCGAGAAATATTTTGACTAATTACGGACTGCAGTCACTGGTTGCCACATTTTGAGGTACATGATCGTAATTTCTGTGTATCCGCCATTGTTGTCACGCCATGTGCTATTTGCCATTAGAAATATTATACTGCGTCGTCGTTTGCATCTGCGTCATTATAAATCATAACGTTCATAACACGAATTTTTTGGAAGTGCAATCGTCCTACAGTATACAATTTGATTATAATTTTTAGCGACCGGCAATTTGAGCTAACTTTCTTGAATACTCGTGTCCCGTGCAAGTCTTGATCGTATATAAAAATTAGCAACAATAACTCCATCAAGGATAATATATTGCTGAAATCTCATTTTCAAACGATAATCGAATATTGTTCCTACTAAATTTAGTTTCGACGGAATAAAATTCGTTTACGACGATTCAATTTTCGTTTGAATGAAATTTAGAGATAGTATATTCAAATTCTACAAAATCATTGGCACCTCTGAATTCAATCGTATCTGCATGCATATAAACAAACTCATAATTTACATATGCGTATTATTTTGAGTAATTTGTTTTTCGATAATAAGATTGATATCGAGGTCTTAAAGAAGCATCCGCCAAAGTATATTGCCAAGTTGATTCCAACAGTAGGGGATCAAATAATATTCGAAGAAAAATGGAATCTGAAATATGCGACAGTAAATATTCGACGTGAAGCATTTGCGATGGAATTCAAACAAGAATAGCCAAAATAGTAATGATCTTAGCATAGCGAAAAATAAAAAATCATCAATTCTGTTGCACGTTCCATCTATTGCTAAACGCTCCGTCGAGCAACATATCGTCAAAGCCGGCAGAGCCGGAAGCCGGTTGCAGTGTTCTGCCTAGGGTTGTTACTCGCTGTTTATTTGGTTCATATTAAGCTGATGCTCTATCTGCCATTTGTTCGATTGGTGTAAAACCAATTTTGATTGAACTTACCGTATGCAGCTTCAACTATGTTATAATAACAGTTGTCAGAACCTACTTCGTCATTCAGGACAAACCAACATATAGTTGGGTCGACTATAGCAGCATTGGGGGTTTTCTTTTAAAATGTATTTTCAGTGGTACAAACTATGCATAAACTTTTATCATAAATGTTATGTATCGTCTGAAATATGCTCTGCAATTCATTAAATGGACACATGTTTCGTGCAAGCATGCACTACTGTACATATTTTTCGTTAAACTATATATTTTAAAAATGCTTTTGGAGGAGAGATTACCGACCCAACCGTTCAGTATATTAAAATAAAGTTTGGTTCCAGGACACTGGAATTACAATTGAAAGTACTGTGTGCGTTTTTGGATCAAGAAGAAGTTTATTTGCCGGAAATAAATATATATTTGTAATTCAACCAAATCTTGCAGTCAATTGAATTTTTCATATCCTTCGCCACCCGCAACTGCAGGATTTTGTTGATCCTAACCATTTTTTTGACGGTACCAAACGTTTTTCTGAATGTATCTATTGTGAGTATAGATCAGTGTATTACTCTTCTGTAACTCATTGATAAAATGCCGGTGTCGAATATTGAAATGTTGGACAATTTTTACAATCTTAATATGATAATTGTATACAATTTTTGTAAATTTCTTTATCAACCCTACAATGCACCTACCCGAGTGGAAAACGTAACTCATCGCCACCTAGCCACAGGCTAGTAAAGTTATGTTTCGAATCGCCATTAGCGGGCCGTTTTAGCTATTGACTACCCAGCCTTGTAGCGCTTTGATCCTCTAGTGACTGAATACAAAAAAATATATGCTGACTAGATTGAAAGAAATATTTCACGGCTGCATAATATTTCTGACCTAGCCATGACCTACTTCTCTTCAGCTAGTGACTGGGAATAAAAAAATAGGTGACGACTAGATACAAAAATTGAATTTTTGTATTAAGTCACTATCACGCTGAAAGCGTTGAAAGCTGTTCCATAGTTAGGTAAAACAGCTAGCCAGTGGTGATTAAGAATATTTATTTCCAGCTAGACGGTGATGAGTTTGCTTTTCGTTTGAAAAAAATATAAAATTGTATCCTAGCTACTACCCAGTTGAAGTTAGAGAACGGCTAGATACTGCTAGATTTTCTTTTCGTACGTTGTTTACATCACTGCACAGTATTTCGGTAATTATTTACTTTAGTCACTTTTCCGAAAAATGAGCGTAATTTTTTTTTTTGCTATTTTCTCATTGATTGGGTTATAAATGATGATATTCAGTCGGGGGAAGCTGAATTCCACCTTCCCATAAAAAGTTATGGGGTTTTGAAGTTTGCAAAATTTGAAAAGTTTGAATTGCGATTTTTCTACATTCCGCACATTCGATTTTCGTATATTTCGTACGTACATTATACATTATACATGTATACAATACAAGAAAATAAAAACATACATTTCTCATGTACTTGTAAACACAAGTCGTACGTGTAAACACTTGTAATCACAAGAATACGAATACACATTCGATTTTCGTATACAGCAACGTATACAGCAACGTATACAGCAACGTATACAGCAACGTATACAGCAACGTATACAGCAACGAATAGCACATTTCTTCAGTACGAAAAATGTCTTGCTCAGGGTGTAATATGGGAACCATCGAGGTGTGGCTCGACCAGGGCGGGGTTACAAAGTGTTCACAATATTACTAGCTCACAGTGCGGCAGCCACTAGGTAGTCCGTATGATATCAATTGGGCGAACCGGTTATTAGCATGTAACTCGGACAGGCTGGCGCAATTTCTACTCGAGTATCAATTATTTAGGTTTCCAACGCTACATTGCGGTACCATTGTACCCCAACCTTATCGTTAGCGTACAATACTTCCCACATGCGGTAATACGGTCTAAATATACATTAACTTTTTTCTTCATTTAATGACAAAGAGAATCGTGCATGGTGAAATTAAATTTGGTAAACATGCATTGGCGAAAAAATGATTTAACGAGCGATAAGTTTCAAAAACATTGCAAAAGTGAGTATTTTTGCATATTTTTTAGGACAAAAACTTTGAGGAAAAATTCTCACCTTAAAGGGAAATACAGGAGCTCAGTGTTGTCTCATAAAAAAGAGTGTACTGAAAAAGAAACTGAGATAATAGACAAGACATCCGAGTTAAAAGGAATAGGCGGAATAAAATTTCACGCCCTGCTCTGCCAAATAATGCTGGAAATCGAAACCTCAGCAGTAAACGTAAAACACGGATTTTTCGTGATAGATGATACCGTAGCATTGGAGGTACATGGTATCCTAGGCATGGATTTCATTCGCAAACCTAACATCGATATCCTGAACGTAAAATATATCAAAATATACAGACACTTGATACCGATGGTCAACGGTACAAAAGGAATTAAATTGCTCCCTCGCACAGAAAAAAATATTGGACGCGACAACATTGACCGCAAAAATAGGATGCGTTACGGCAAAAGAAATACAAGCAGTAGTTAAAATAGGAGATAGTTTCGTTAATCCAACCGGAAATACTTGCCTCGTATACGTGTACGAAACTCCTGCGATCAAGAAATTTAAATTAATAGGCCGACAGTGCAAATAGAAGAAATTAAAGAAGCGGAATCAATAAACGATACAAAAGATAAAAATACCCTCAGCAAGGAAGACAGGATCAAAAGACAGGAAAAATACTGGAAGGAAGACTGTCGGGTGGTCTACCCAGTCTATGGATCTAGGGTTAATAGTCTTCTTAATAAATTTCTAGTATTTATTACAAGTTTTATTTTCTTGAAATGTACCTATGCATACATTTGCAACATTTGATTTATAAATTTTTTGTGCCAATTGAAAACGATTCAACAAACTTTTTATTACAAACTGTACTACCATTATTTTTGGTAATTTATAATGTACTAATCAATGTAACAAATAAATCTTATTTAATTATAAATGTTTTATTTTTACACCAAACGCTTACAGGTATGCTTATATTGTTTTACTACAGGGTGGGGCAGAATGCAGTCCCTGATTTGAAGGGTGAATCGAAACAAAAACGCTTCAAGATACACACAAAAGGTTTTTATTGCACAAAAGTACACATGATACCGTTTTTTTTTCATAATGTTTTGGAAATGATATCGTCTAATTGTAAGTGGCGGCTTTGGCGATTAATACACATATTGAGCCTTTCAAAGAAGTTTTCGGCCACTCTCCCCAGCATATCTTGCGGAATTGCAGCGATGACGTTCTCAATCGTCTCTTTCAGAGCTTCAAGGGTTCGAGGTCGAAGTTTGTATACCTCAGCTTTGACGTATTTCCACAGAAAAAAGTCACACAGGGTCAATTGGGGGAGCGAGGGGGCCATGGAACATACTTGCGCGCAGATCGGGTTGGAGACTTCAATTGACGCTCTTATTGCCGCGATGTTTTCAGGTGTTCGCACACTTTTAGGTCGCCCAGCTGGTTTTTTAGGAACTGTAGATCCTGTCGCCCTTACATTACTGATCCATTTCCGAATGGTTTTGGAATACTGGATGGACCAGGAACACTGCCATTACGCTTTAACCCGAACCGGATCCGAAAAGCCCTCTGCGTAGCCACAACGCTTTTCCCGTTTTTAAAGACCGTCTCCACAACAAAACTCCGGTGCTCACCTGACCACAGCATGGTGACTACTCAGAACGGTATTGTTCCCCCGACCTAATGGCACCTGCCCCGCCCTTCTACTGGGTCTGGGGGCCCTTCAGTGATTTTTTGAAACTACGGACTGCATGCTGCCTCACCCTGTAGAGTTCTATGTCATATTTATAGGTTGTCATTTATAGTTACATTTCTGTCAGGTACATTTTTATGTTTTTTTTCGTGTACTCGTCATGACATCGTTAAGTCATACTCGTAGGACGATTTTCTTTGGCACAATCATCTTTAGTATCAACTTTGGCGGAGCCTAAAGGATTTCACTGCGATTGACGGGTGTAAAGATTTATTGTTTGCAGAGTGAATACGTTCTTGTCGGAGGGAGGTTTACCCCTTCGAATGCACACTGGGTCATCGTCACCCCATTTTTTCCAACTGACTGTATCAGAAAACTGGGTAACCTATTCGGCCGCAGTGCGGCGCTCGAATGTTCCCCCACTCCTACTCTATAGGTGGACACTCGGCCCCGATCCTACATGCCGCCCGTGTACTGAGGACAGCTATCGAAAAAGGGCCTGGGGTCGAATCGACGCCGTTTATGCAGTAGTGGGGTGAAAGTGAAAACACTTTTCTGGTGAAATTTGGTGTTTTATCCCTACATGTGAGTGAGTTAAGATAGAAAGTCATCATAGATACTTTTAAGTTACTATAGTCAATTATGTATTTAGAATGCCGATCATAAAACTAAAAGCAAGTGTCAGGTACGCAGAAGGGCTATATGCAACGAGCATCGAATGTACTTATGCATCGATTGCGGTAATTGTAAACACTGAAATAAACAAGTAAATATGCGGAAAATATACGTTTTCAATGATTAATCTACCGAGGGAGTCGATTTTTTCTATTTTTCACTATTCCGAAAGTGCTAAAATTCAAACCTCCGAATAAATATACTTTTTGGCAAGACGGTCGACACTGGCTTTTTTCGTATCTACAAACCTTCCTCTTTAAAAACCTCTAAGGGTTTTTCTCATCCCATGAAAAAGTGCCAAGGTTGCCTCAAGTTACAGCCAATATCGCATCAACGTTGGTCCTGACGCTCGTGCCAAGGTCAGCCCAAGTCAGGCAAGACTATGCCATCGTTAGTATCAAGAGCGGCCCGACGCCTGTGCCAAAATTGGCCCAAGCTAAAGCCAATATCATACCACCGTTGGTCCAGTTCATAACCAACAGCGGTACTCGTGTCACTCGTGTTACAATTTTTTAGTCGTTCATTTTCATCATTTTTATCGTGCCCGTGTTCAATCAGTTCTTCCACATACTCAAGAGTGTTTTCACATTCCGCTTTTTTGTTATTTACGGGGATTTTTTTCTCTGTCAAACATGACTCTTGATTCATGACACATTTTACGTGCTTCACTAACAGTGTACTCCAACATAATTTTTTTCGCACTTTTTTCAGTTTATCATATCTCTTTTGTTTATTCATATTGAGAAGACGGTAGGAGCATAAGGGAAAAAATTACCATTGCATGAAAAAACGACGATGGACTCTACTCTTTGTTCGCGGTCTGCATCGATACGACACTGAATAGCGACTGGCGAGCATTTCATAAGATACGTAACGGGGAGTGTTACCGGCTCGTGATTGGTTCAACTTATTCACGCTAACAGACGGTTCTTCGTCGTTAGTCGATACTGTCCCTACATTGGCATATTGCGGTATGCCGAGATTACGTAAGGTCGTTAACCGGTACTGTCCCCACATCGGCTTAATGTCGGATGCCGGGCTACGAAAAGAGGGTCGACTGAAAAATGGCAGAACCGTTGTTTCAATGTTGGGCCAACATTGGTTGCCAACAATCGGTTGGCCAGTACTGGGCCGGGCATCGGCCGTATTGTTCGTGTCGGAAATTTTTGCATCGGTATATTGTGAAACAAAAAATTCTGAACTTATCCATGCAGGTACGTATTTTTCAATGCATTTCGCACTTTGAACAAATGTTTGGGCACTTTGTATACACGTGTATACAAAAAAATGCTCATTTACCGAAATACAATGATCTGAAAAAGTCTGGGTTCGGATCGACTCCATATGCAGTCAGAGATTCGTGGCAGAAGTACGCAGTCGAAGGATTAAATAGCGTACGTTTATTACTTCTGTCCCTGTATTTTGCATTGCAACCTGGTGCACGACAGGTCATTGTTTTAAAAAAATCCAAGACTTATTTTATACACTGTTTACATGTGATATTGCGATATAACTAAAAAAAAGTTAACAAGTACGTAAATAGTTTAAGTAGCACACACTTTACTTGGGTTGCTATACCCAGGGATCACCAGAAATTACTTCCAGTTCCCACAAAACTCTTTTATTAATAACCCTCGAGGTTATCTGTTCAAACTTTGTAACCGAAATTGGCCTTTGCATAACACCAAAGAAATCGAGACGTCATACTCTCACTCGTCGTTGCGTGAGAGAGGCAAGGGCAGTTACAATGCAGAGGGCGCATGATCCAGCCGTTTTGGGCCACTCCTTCCGGCGGATTGCCGCGTTTTTTAAGAGAAATTGCTGCCACATTTTGTGTATAGGATTGAGTCTCCTTACTATTACTTCGTGGGGCAACCCTACACCGGTAACTCTAGCTCAGGAAGGGTGACACTCGTATATATTTCCTTAACAATCGGTGGCCCCGTTATTGATGCAACGGAAAGCAGCCATACGGCGCTAGTAGTCACCCGCCTTACTCCGACTCTGTAAAATGCCTCGTCGCATTATTTCATAATTTCTAACCTCCGTGAACGTGACATTTTTTTTTGCTTTTTTCCGTTTTCTCGATCTGCAATTTTTTAAGGTGTCGAAGTTTCAGGGGTTCTGCAGTTTAGTGCAAACACAAGTCGATCTGGTGTAAAAAAAGTGATTAAGTAAAAAACACTTTTGGTGGTTTTCGTTTTTATTTTTAACAATGCCTGCGTGCATCGTTCGTGGCTGCACGTCGAATTTGTAATTGTTTTTGGAAGAGCGATTTGTGGCTCATCGCAATTCAGCACGGGTTTTCGATTCCATATTGGACGATGTGTATCAGCACGAAAAACTCTCTTTCCCGTTTAAGGAACACGCCGATAATGTTCTTTCACGCGTAATTTAATGTTACGTAATGATGCGAATGTAGCAATATTCTGCAGGACTCAACGCTGAGAAAAAAAATATAATTTGGATAAGAAAAAATTATGCAAGTATTGTTTGACGTAATGAAAAATTAATTTTAAACTAAATAATTGTTATTTATTCACATTCAATAAATATTTGAATAATACAACAATACGTTGATATGTGTAAATATCCTATCCCTTCTCTTGTAAAAATTTACTCTGGTATTGTAATGTATTAATAATGAATAATCCGAACATCATTGGACTGCTTTCTTTGGGGTTTTATAAAAGGAAAGTGTAGGCCAACGATCAGACATAGACCATTCCGGAGCTCAAGGAAGCAATTGAACGCACCATTAATGACATTAGTCCGCAATTATGCCAAAACGTTATTGCAAATTTCGTAAAAGAAGTGAACATTTGCAAACAGTGACGAGGCGGCGATTTATCGGATATTGTGTTCCACACATAACCTCCACGTTGGTACCTTCTATTCAAATTAAAATATTCGTACTTTTCGAATAAACAATACGTTTTATTAATAAATTTAAATGTTCGGTCACTTTAAGAGACCCTATCAATTGGACAATTTATATGAGTACGGGCAACTCTCTAAATCAGTATTACGTAACGATTCCAATGCAGCAATATTCTGCAGGTCTCAACGCCGAGGAAAAAAAAATCTGGATAAGGAAAAAAATATCCAAGCGCTGTCTAACGTAATGATAAATCAATTTTGAATTAAATAATTGATATTTGTTTACATTTAATAAATATTTTTATAATACAATAATACTTGATGTGTAAATATGTTATCCCTCCCTGACCTGAGTGGATGACTGCTACCGCCCGTCGTGGAGAGTGACATAAGGCTGAGGATAGTTTTGTGACCTGAGTCGCGTAATTATTCCATTCTTTTTCAACCTATATTCCGTCCTCGTTTGGCACAAACCGCACTTTGATGTGAAACCACAACTCACAAACTCACAAAATCACGCTCGTTTGGCTTTGCCCTAAGGCGGAGACAGTATGCCCAACAGCGCCAGAGGACGGGCTTGAAGCTACTCTGATTTGCGATTAGCTCAACACGAAGATAACCGAACCTGTTTCGATTGCGGATTTCTACAATAAGTAAATCTGTATATTTTCCCTAAAAATCCCGAATATCGAGGTGCAGCTCAGACGTTTTGAAGAAATGTTTCAAAAACGTGGATATCTTTCCCGACGGAGTCGTGTGTTATTATCGCACGTTCTCGAAACTCCTCGTACTGATAGAGCGAAATTGCGACGCGCGCGCCTCCACGTGCCCATATTATGTACCATGCCTTCTTCTATCGCTCTCAAACTCTTCTACCTCCACTAACGTTTCTTCCAATCACAATTTTCTATCTTTTAACTCAACCTAAACACCCCGAAGAAATCCGCGGCCTAGATAGACATCACGTGGCACTTTTTTACCTCCTTCGATGTTCCAAACTCCTCAGGCAGTCGGTCAACATATGTTGGAGTACACGGCTCGCGTATGCTCACTGGAAACGGTTGAAGGAGCTACATTTCTGACGAGTGTGCCAGGTACTTGGGGCAAGTACCCGTAAACTGGTAGAAAAAAATGAACGTAAATTTCTAGCAGTCCGTGCGGCCGGCAGGCACTGCACTCTTTCTCGAGGACTTGTTCTCAGAACGTATAAACGCGCGGGAACTTCGTTTGCCCTGCACTCGGTGAATGTAGCGAAAACGTATGTACAGGACCGCAACGTCGTTGAGTGTACATGAACTCTTAAGACTTTTCCTTTAACCGCGTATTTCCAACGCCTTCTACATACAGGGTAGCTGGACAGAAATCAGGGAGTCTATTAAGGTTCTTAGTTTGGGCGAAAATGACTAAACTGGACAGCTCACCATATTACGGTTCTTTTCACCAAGTGAAAATGTCAAATTATTTGTCTGAGCTTAATCGACACGAAATTTTGCGTCGAAAATCGCAGTGCGCATACATGCGCGTTTTTTGCAAAGCAGCGATATTTTAATATGATCCAAAACTATTTTGTACTATACAAAACTATACAGATATTAGTATTTTTTATTTTAACTACTGTACTGCAATCTGCCTGATCCCACATTTTGTCAGAAAAACGCGTTTGGTAAAGATAGCAGGGAAAAATTGAGCAATGAGAAATAATTAATTTAAAAAAATATGGTCATTATTCAATTGCTTCTCTGCGGTTACCGCAGGAAATGTGTAACTATCGAACGTTTCTATGGTCAGATCGTCATTCTCTACAAAATTATATTGATATTGTAATTTTGTGGATTTTTTGTTTCGTTTTCGTGTACCCAAATTGTTTTTGACATAATTCCTCTACTGATTAACAAGGGCATGGAGCCTAGCTACCAGGATGTCCAGCGAGGCCTTTCAACTCGCTCCCAAAACGGTACCGAGAAAGGATGGCGCTGGGGTGCTCCGGCACCTATATGTATATAGATATACGCTAAACATGGGTGCGATCGAAGACAGATCACAGATGATGTACCTAACCCCCATTCGTGTTAAGGAGTAACACAACTCTAGGATTTTGGAAAGTCGTTTTCTTGCCTAAAAATACTTTGGTGTCATAAAAACAATATACATTTGGCTCTGTAGCGATTTTTTAAATTTAAAGGTTCAATAATCGATTTTGCCGCAGCGCCTCGGAGCGCGCGATGAGTTGCTCGTACAACTTCATAAGCGTTTTACTCGAAACCACTTTTTTCAAACTGGGAAGATGGATTACTCGAATACCTATGCACGCATCGATTTGAAATTTTGATAGTAGCTTCACAATTACATTCTCTACGGGAGTACGTAACCGTTTTTTGATTAAATGTATACTTTTTTCATAAACATTTTACTGCTTTTTTTGGCAAAAAATCGGTTTCTTTCTTTCAAAGTGCGCTATTTTTTCCAAATTTGAAAACATATTCCTACGTAGTCCCATAGCTCATAATATATAGATTATCTTTTTTTTAGTTTTTGTTTCAGGTCTTATACTTTACGAGAAAACGTGCGGTTTAATTGGTCGTTTATGGGTTGCAGCCTTCAGGTCATTCGGCTTACGATGATAACCTCCAATATGAGTATCTTGCCTTAGATAATCAGCGATCTAAGCTTCTATTGACGAAATAAAAATGAAAAACTGCCAATTAGGAGAATGAAAATGTCAACCGTAGTCGTAACTAAAACAAAAAGAACCCAACCAATAGTAAATAAAAATGCGACGGGCTGAATACATGAGAGAAATGAGAGGCGAGGTTAGGTTGCCTGAACATAGTTTTTATCCTAAAATGCACAAAAGTATGCCGAACGAGCAATAAACTATTCAAGCGAATGCGTAATTGACCTTCGGACGAACGGACGATATCGATGTATATCTATTTACATTGAGATACCGAAAAAGTGAAAGAATGCGAGGAAGAAAACCCGTATATATTTTTGTGCAACTCACCCCTAATGTATACACAGTTGTGCTGATTGCTTGATAACGTATGACGCGAGAGGGCGTAATTGCTCGGAGCTCATCATCATCCCGTCGAAGTGAACGGGCGGCTTTAGGTTGCTACAGCTGCAATGTAATGTCAAGTGGAAATAGATGTGCTCATATACGGGATGTCCGAAACAAAAACGGCGAAATATCTCAAGAACGGCAATGGTGATTGAGAAGAAATCCGAATGAAACTCGTGGGGTTTGAGGTAATGGCGACTCGGACTTATCGCGACTAGCATGCTCAATTGGCTGACGTAATTAGCCTCACCCAACCTCTGTAATTAGTACTAGGGCTAATAATCGAGCTAATGGCAAATCTTTGTTGGTTGAATTTTCCTTTGAGCCCGGAGGAATAATATGCTGTTAAAATGCAGCGAGAGTACACGGAAAATCAATAGTGACCTTCATTTGTCCTTTAACTTGAAGTTTGCCTCAAGTAGCAAATTTCACAATGCGGCCATTGTATTCGTCCCACTGTATAACTTTTGTTCAAAATGTTTTTCAAGCGGAGCTCCTGTTCTTGAGATATTATTTATATCCTATCGTTTTTGCTTTGGACACCCGGTATATATGTCTGCAGATATATCGTATGTACCACGGAGTATAAGGAGTGGAGCACGATTACGGTACTCCCGCTAATATGCGAATTGGTGCTCTTTCGAGTGTGCTGCCCCCTGCTGGTCGCTGCAAAACGAGAACGAGACCGGGAGAGGGAGAGAAAGAACAGTCAAGCAGGAAACGAGCAGTCTCCGGCATGAGCACATTGCCTCTCTTGATTCTGATATTCCCATTAATTGGCCCGTCTAAAATTGCGGATAGGAGAAAGACGGGGAGAGCCAGAGGCTTGAGAAACACGAATGCAAAGGATCGGCAATTTTAATTAGGAGAATTGCCATGTTCAGTCTCGATTTATAAATATACGCATTGAATACTGTAATCGGCATGTAAGATTACCAGGATTCATTATATGTCGAGCGCAGGAAGATCTCAATGACCACAACCAAGCGCGTCCTCCTTGCAGAAACACGGGTGGCGACTTTTACGCATGAGCCTGACCCCCCCTTTTCTTTCCTCAATCAGGCAGGGCCTTCACACAGGTGGGGACGACCCTGTCTCCTGATTGATGGATTGGCCAATTAGCTTTTTCCCACGGCGGACCGGAAAGTTACGTTTCGAAACTTGGCGCTGCGAACGTGCAGCATTTTCGAAGAAACCCGTTTTTTTACCGATCATTATTATTCTCTAGATTTTTACGCGTTCTTAGTAGAATAATCATGCCGAAATCTCAATTAGGAGTTATGAGTAAATAGGTAATTAAAACTACGTGGACTGATTTATTACTATGCTGAGGATTAATCTAAGGCTATTATTTTATGGACAGGAAAAATCAGCCGCGTTTTACTGACTTATCATTAAGTTACTAGCGGTGGGCCAATAGCGTGTTAAATCATTAGACCGATGCTAGGAAATGAATAGCGTTGGGCCAAAGACGTGTTGAATCACCAAAACGATGATACTTCTTTCTGCCCTCGAATTACTGGTCTGAGGGTACCATTTCATCGGCGGTGAGCAGCACCTGTGTTTTAGTAACTTACTAGCATTTTTACGGTGACTCAACATGCTGGTGGTCTAACGCTTACGACAATTAGTAAGTTCATAAAGAATAGTAGCGTTTCGGTAACTTACTACGATCGATTTCGTGATTCAAGTCGCTATTCTCGGAATGCTGATGAAAACTACTAGTAAGTTAATAAACCGCTGCTACTTTACCGTGCTCATGAAGGAATAATGCCAATTTGTTACCTTAAGACTCATACGCGACTTCTTCGGTCGGCACAGCGTCGGGATCGGCTCCGCATCACACTTGCAAAAATGGAGGTTGTGTATCATCCACTCAAGTCTACTCTGCGCAGTTGGGGTAGCTTCTTCCAGTACCCCTCAAAGGCCTCTCTCATCGTCTATCATACTTCGAGCTCACGGTCTTAAGGAATCATTGATGTGCAAAATTGTCAAAAAGTCGATTTTTTTGTACTATCCGATAGTATGGACGGTTATAAACATGCTGTCCAATTTTTGGGGCGAAATGCGAATATTATTTTGGTTGCTACAGCCTTTCACAGAAAAATGGAATCGACTAGCTGCCTGAGACCTGGCGCGGACGGACGCGTTTTTTCTCGAAATGTCGTTTTACAAAACGGTGTATACACTCTCAATGGAAGAGAGTTCAAGCTATCCGTCTTAAATGTTGACACAATATCCTTCACGCCATTTTTTAACTTGCTATGGAAGCTTTTTTGCTTTTGAAATCTTCTGAATCATTTTAACAAAAAACTGTCGAAAATATAGGCTAAATTCGATACATTTTTTTATCAAAACGCCACCATTTTGTCAATTTCGATTTTAAACAAACTCCGTAGCAAGACAGTGACTTCCATACTCATCAGTACTTAAACTTCTTTACAAATTTTGTTTCAGATAATGTTTACGGCCAGAACCGTGTACACCGTGAGGATTCCTTTTTTCGAACACATTTTCAACCGCTAAAAAAATGTAAAAAATAAAGTAACGTTGAAAAGTTTATTTTCTTCATAAGGGTTTTGATTTGACATAAAAAATCAGGCTGATTAGTGTATTTTAACGATCGAAAAAGACGCGAAACTCGCCTATTTTCAACTTGGTACACTGTGATGATCCCTTAAGTGGCCCGTGCACAGTCCTGCATGCTGGACGTCGCGCTGGCCACCAAGTCGTAGCTGGATTGTGTATGCCTTTTCATCCAACCCGGCACGTCCTGCAAGCTTCGCTGCCCGTTACAACAGCTTTACACAGTGTTTGATCGGATACTATGTAGGACCTTGTATGGACCAGCTTCCAAGGGGCCGTACCCAAATTACGTAACGCAATTTCGAGGGGATCGAAGTTTGCGTTATTTCACGAATTTAGAACTGCCAGAATTCGAAAAATGTTTGCATGTTCAAGTTTTTAATCAAAAACTGTTCGCATTTTGTAAAAAAAAGCCAAAGTAAAAAACGGCTGCGCACAACGATAGCTACATTTTTATAGATATCGATAAATTGTTGACTTTTTATTTACATATAACCTTTCATAAAGATATCAATGGGACAATGATGAGATTTCTTTTTTTCGTTGTCAAATCGAGGCATATATCTCGGTTAATTTTTAAAAAATCATAAAAATTGGTATAAAACTAAATGAATATATACTTCATAAAATGAGTATAAACCCGATAATATATTACATAAATCCTTTCATGATTAGTTATTCTTTTGAAAAAAAAACGCAATTATTGACGACAAAGCACCCGTTACGTAACGGAATAGAGCGGGGGTTCAGGCCAGGCGTTACGGTCCCGTTACGCGAGAGGGAGGGGGGGGGGGGAAATGGGAAATTTGGCATTACGCAATTTGTGTACGCCCCCCAACATACAGGCGCGTTTTTACATACCGGTCTTGAAACAACGGTCGTATTTGATAGGCGGCGAGCGGGACGTCTGGTGCCGTCTAGTTTTTTGCACAAAACTGCCGAAGCAACTACGACAGAAGTTGATTGTATCGAAGCGCAAGAAAAAACCTTGTGCCCTTTGAAACCATACTTTACGGAAGAAAAATTAACATCCATTTCAAACTTGTGTTGACAATGATAGATGGTAAAGTGTGTAATTGGATTACGTATACATGGTCAAGTATGCGTTGCTACCTTCGTGGCGCTACGTCTAAAGATTTCAATGATATCGATAAGATGTTGCAAAGACCGATCAATGAAGACTACTTCAAATTCGGAATATCGTCGCTGCCTGCTTGTATATGGTTTTTCGAAAGTTGTTTGCATGTATCTTACAAATTAGATATAAAAAAGTGGCAAGTGCGCAAAGAGGGTAAAGAAGGACTTGAGAGAAGAAAAAAATATACAACAAGGCTTTCGTGACAAATTAGGGCTTATTGTTGATCAACCAAAACAAGACTACGAAACTTCAAATGACGGAAATAAAGCTCGACGGTGTTTCGAATATTCTGAAATCTCTGCTTCTACAACGAGATTTGACGAGGAATTGATAAAGCGATTTCATGTGATGATGCAGGTGATTTCTTGTGGGTTCGAGATTAATATTCCAAAATTTCGCGTCTACACAGAAAATACTGCAAGAAAATTTGCTGGCCTGTATGGGTGGTTTTATTACATGCCAACAACAGTGCACAAAATTCTGATACACGGTCCTGAAATGAATGATTCTTTGATATTGCCTATCGGACTAATGTCCGAAGAAGCTCAGAAGTCGTGTAGCAAATATATTAAAAAATTCCGGCGAGATTTTTCACGAAAATGTGACCGAGCTAAAACCATGGAAGACGTTATTGGCAAACTTTTGATAACGTCAGATCCACTAATATCTATTTTGCGTAAAGTTCCTCCGAAAAAACTGAAATCACGGACCACAGATGCGGTTCAACTATTGATTTCACCTTCAGTTGCGGAATCAAGTCAGATTCCTTTGATTGATACGGAGAGCGATGAATCTGAAGATGACAATGATTTTGCACCGCATGCATTAGATAGCGAGTAAGACGTTGTTGTAGTAGGAGTAGACATTGTAAGATTATATGAAAATAAATGCATCATTTATCATTGTATCATATTTGTAAATGATATCAAATGAATCATTTATTTATTTATGTATATACATGTATCAAATGTATCATTATAACAGAGATTAATTATTTTATCCTAAACCTCTTCTTCCCAAACCTTCACAGCCTCGGAAACTCCTAATTGTAAGAAATGAATTTCGTGCAAATGAAATCGACTCTAAAAAGTAGCCGTCCATATTGAGTCCAGCATTGTGTTTTTCGAAATTTTCGTTTCAGATTCGTATTCAGCGACTCCAAAAGCCCCCGAGCACAAACTTTCACCCGAATAAAACAGGTTTTTGAAGAGATTTTTTCCCGTTTTGAATCCGCCATTTTGTTTTTTGAAATTTGACTTCGGGTTCGTATTGAGTGACCCCAAAAATCCCCGAGTACAGACTTTAACCCGAATCGAACAGGTTTTTGAAGAAATTTTTTACCGTTTCGGGTCCGCCATTATGTTTTTTGCGATTTTGACTTCGGATTCGTATTCAGCGACCCCAAAAACCCCCGAGTGCAGACTCTCACCCGCATTCGGAATTATGTCCGCTTTTTCGGGATTTCGTAACACAGTGCTGCAGGGCAACTTCCGTGGTTCGGATTTTCGTCTGTCGAAGACAAATGATACAAGGTAGCCCAAATTTCTTGATACATTTCATTAACATTATCTTGATGCCTGGTAATTGCCAATCCATAGTATTTCTGGAGTTTACTAATAATCTTATCAGTTAGCTTCGTGTTATTCTTACTCCTTCCTCCTAAACCTTCGGTTTGTTTTTTGAGATTGCGGCATCGCGTTCCCATTCTTTTTTTCACATCTAAGTAGCATTCCAGTTTTTCTACATGCACGTCGTACGGATTTAAATCTAATAAACTTTTGTATGTGGCACTATCATCGTCGCCAATATAGCGCGTATATTTTAGTCCATATTGATCGATTGAGCGACTAAACATTTCCTTCACACTATCAACCTCCATTCAGGGAGTATTAGAGATACGGCCTTGAAATTTTTACAGGATATTCTTGAAAGTATAAACTGTCGAAAAAGGAAAAAAAATAGTTTTTTTTGAAAGTGTCACACTGGTATAATCCCTTAAACGCAGGTCCAGCAATGAAGGTGCCGCCTCAAGATGGCCGCTTGCCGTTGCGCCAATTTCGATCATTTTTCGGCATTACAGCATGACGAGGATACCGGAAGAACGATCTATTTTTTTGCTGATATTCCACAAGATTGGCTATACACCGCCGTGTTTTATTTTTAATTACAGTGTTTGGAGCTTCATTACACTTGTATTATGGGACGCTTTTGACGCCGTTATGTCAGCAGACTGCAACAAGGGGATGTAGGCTGGGCTTACAATGTTGAAAAAATTGGCGCCAAACGATGGCTGACATGACGCACTTCCATCGTGGCATCGCCGAGCCCCCACTACCAATACATTCCCTCCCGTTGCTCTTTGCTCTTAGGGTGAGCCCAAACAAGTGTAATTTTGTGAGTTCTGAGACGTGCAATTCACGCTGCATTTGGTTTCTTATAAAAGTCCGGCTAGCGCCACATGACGGCGCGACATGAGTTACGCTCGTTTGACCTCACCCTTAGCCTATCATTGACTCAGAGCGACTTTGGTAAAATTTAGCACTATGAAATAGTACATGGATGTCTTTTCTCCCATCTTTAATAAGCCTCAGTTCATCGACGTGCCGAAAGCAGAGCTGCGAAACCGAAGCGCCTCTTGTGTCAGGAATTGGTACTTTTCAAGCGGCTCTTTGACTCGGGGCGACTGTGGTAAAATTTAACGCAATGAAAAAGCACATGGATGTCTTTTCTCCCATCTTTAATAAGCCCCAATTCATCGTCGTGCCCAGGGAGACTAGAGGTAAAGAGTGGACACACAGTGCTTACGAAACGTCCGCAAAAACGCAGCGAGTGAGGAGGCGTTGCGATCGTATGTGTACGATCGAATAGCTGCTCCTACTAGCTTCGTGCTCTTGCCGTACTCTCGGTTGCTGTTGACAGCACATTCGTGGTGGGGGACCGAACTGTTGCGTCTACCTCTCCTATTTCGCTGTCTTTCTCATTGCTGCAAACTCATAACAGCAACTATAAATTAATGAAATTAAGCGGTGAACAGGCTAAATAAACCAACTAAGAAAATAAAAACAGAGCACAAATGTAGCCTTGACTGTCGTGGATTGGAAATATGTTTCAGGAAAGGGTATTCAGTTGATTAATTTTTATCACCAATGCGAATGAAAGATTGAAAAAAATTGCCCTGTGCAAACAATATTATTCTTTATGTAGCTTGTGAATACAACTGCACTGGAGAAAAAAACGGAATTGTCAAAAAATTGCAGTTGTATTTGCAAGGAAAATAACTTATAAGATATGCTCCATCTTATGCTTATTACTCCAGGGAGAACGAAGCGTAAAAGGTTATGTTTCTCATGAACTGAACTACATGTATGAAAAAAGAAACTGAAGGATAACCCTAATGACGATTAATTGGGAGCAATATTAAAAATAATTCTACCTTGGGCTTTAAAGAAAACAATTTCGTGAAGATTTTCTCAATGTTACAAAGCACAATAATATTAAAAATGCGCCTCAAAGCAGAGCACGAAGATACATCGAAATCAAATTTATGTATCACTTGTGCGCATGCGTTAAGTTTCGACTATTATAATTATTTGAGACGTTATCGTCAGGAGAGCTGCCAGTGGCACGATCTGGAACTATTGCAAGTCGGATTTTTTAAGACGCTGGAACTATGTGTTGGCCTATGCTGTGTCCACTCCTTCTCTCTAGTAGGGGTGTGCGGGTAGCAGAATTGGTCGGGTTGGGTCGGGTCGGGTAATTAGACTATGATTCGGATCGGGTACCCGAATTTTTCGGGTAGTCCGAATTTTTCGGGTAGCCCGAATTTTTCGGGTGAATTCGGGTTCAAAAAAATCAGTTGGCACTGAACAATTCATAAAAACTCACCGGGCGGGTCGATTTCAGGCCCCCCCCCCTGTGCTTATTCGAAGCGAGAAGAATGTAACTTTTTTTGACGTTTTAAAATTAAAAATACGCTAGAAGAACTCCTAGTGAAAATATGTTTAAAATTGAAATACTATTTCGATACGATCCGCGAAAATTGACCTTTTTCACTCCACCCTACGGACACACACACACCCACGCACACGCGCGCGCGCGCACGCACGCACGCACGCATACACACGCACGCACGCGCGCGCGCGCGCGCACACACACACACACACACACACACACACACACAATAACCGCACTAGTCGAAATCGCCAAATCGGAATCGGTATGATTTGCCTCGTACATCTCCAAATGAACTTTTACTTGCGAATAAGACGCATAGTTTTAATTTTGATGTTAAATTAAAAGAAAAATTAAAACTATACGTCTACGTATCAAATCAACCAAACAATATATAGCTTCAAAGGTATCTCCGGTTTCGCTGCCAATCTGAATCGAGCAACTCGTGGATATAGAAATATCTAAACTATAAAAGTAAATTTATCGTCGTCTTCTGCAATCTTCAACTAATAATTGAGGTGTAACCGCTTATATTGAATTGCAAAGATAAAGTGACAGAGAAGAGGGTTGAAAATGAAAAATTAGAAGTTCATAAAAAAATACACTTCCAGAGTCACTTACAATACCTACGCAAAAGTTTCACGAATACATGGATTACTGTAAAGAAGATGCTAGTTGAATGAATGTAATAATAACAATGATTGAACAATTTTTTGTGTTGATCAAATTCAACTTACCTGTCGAATCAACCGCAACGAAAAAATCCCATACGGGACTCCTTTTCTTTTCCTTCAATATTTTCACAAGCTCCGAGTGGCTACCACCTTCCGTACCGCCACTTTTTTCGGATTCTTCTTCAGTATCACAGTCAGATTTAATTTCACTAACGATCAATCGATTATCACTCGATTCTGAAAATTTCGCGACTGACATTATTAAATTATTAAGATTAGGTGAAACAAGAAACAATAAAGAGACGTTTACGAGTGCTCGCTTGCTCAGCAACTTAACGATTGTCACACACATCGAAAAAGCCGAATAGTAGGTGCGTGAGAACAGACAAAGATTATAAGAGTGGTGCGGCGACACGTGGAGACAAGACGCGGGAGAGAACTCTCGCGGTGGTGAGCGCGAGAAGAAGAGAAGTAGCTGTGGCCGTTTGCTCCCAAGCTCCCAGTGTTTACATTGTATGCAAGCGAAATACGAAACATAAACAAGACAAAGAATGAAAGAATAAAGAATAGAGAAGTGAGACGAAAAAAGATCTTTACAGCATTATGATTTATTCGATTTATCGCCTTCTTCGAGTTTTCGTTTTCTCCCATTATTCGATCGATACACCTAGATAAAAAATAAAAATAAACATAAATAATAGATACGGATCTCTGAGTCTGTTACGAATACCCGAAAACCAAATTCGGGTACCCGATAGAGGCGGGTAATGCAAAAACGAAGCCCGTCGGGTACCCGACCCGACCCGAACATCGGGTACCCGAGTCAATCGGGTACCCGCACACCCCTACTCACTAGTCTCCCTGCACGTGCCGAAAGCGGAGCCGCGAAACCGAAGCGCCTCTAGCGTCAGGAATTGGCACTTTTCAAGCGGCTCTGCACAGGTGCTTGAACTTCTATGTTCCCTTTCCCACGAATCGTATACCCAGGAATTCTCTTTTCGGCCGCATCACTCGCCTCGTGCAGACGTGTAAGTACATTTTGTCACGTTACTAAAAACATTTTGACGCCATTTTGAACCGCGAGAACCTCGTATTTCTGATTTTTCTCGTTATTTTCCCGGCTCGAGAGAGCATTAATGCATATGAATAATTCTCCTTCTTTTCGTCTAATATGTAAGAGAATCATACATTTTCGTCGCATGCATGTCGCGCGTCACTCTTCCGCAATTTTCTCGTTTTACAGCTCTTCCGACAAATAAGGGCGTAAGTGGCGTCGTTTCGTGTTTGAGTCGGGAGGATTGTGGCATTTTTATTTCGTGTTGTCGGGCGACGTAAGCTCCTTGTTGAGGCGATAGCGCGCCTGAATGGGAAATAAGGCGAATATTCCGCTTTTCTTCCGGCTTTTCTGTCTCTCCGGCGTTTTTTCCCTCTCGGTCTCGTGGGGTTATTGAAATTTTTGTCATATTCGCAGTAGAACCACGAGGAAAACGCTGCTGTGCTCGGTTGACACCCCGCACCCTTTTTAACCTCCAAAAGCCTCTTTCCAATTCCGTGTCTTCGTTGCTTTTATACACCGGGGGGCGTTGTTGGCGCGCAAAAAATGAGCCGATTGCCTGAGCGGATAAAGCAACGGGAGGTTTCTTTCGGTGCCTTCCTTGTTCGTATGCGGAGTTCTACGGAGTGAGCCAAAATCTTAACCTCGAAAAACGCGATACCTGGCGGGGAAAAAGACGAATATTGGTGACGAGATGGCTCTCGGCACGGCCAAGTGCTGAGTCAATTTGATTGAGAATTTGAGAATTTGAGATTGAGAATTTGATTGAGAATTTGTTGATTCATGTACAACTTGGCAGCTGGTTCGATGTAACGAAATAGATATTTAAAAAATTATGTAAATAAATAGACAAAGAAAATTTTATTTAACTACGTAAACAAAAAAAAAAATTGTGTAAGTAGATAAATAAACCAAGTTGTACATAACTGAATGAATAAATAAAGTTCGACGTAATAAAATAAATGTAATTTGAAGCAAATAAATAAGTAAATAAAATTGAATTCGACCAAATGAATAAATTAAGTTTAATGTTATTGAAAAAATTCATAAAATTTACAGTTGCTCGATAAACAGAATAAAACCGAATGTAGCTTAAGAAATAAATAAGTTTGTTTAGTAAGGACGTCGAGAGATAAATAAATCAGTCAAGTACTAAATAAACTTTGTTTTATCGTTTACGAGTAACCAAATCAATTAATAAAGTATTAATAAACAAATATACTGATGAAATTCATAATTAACTGACTGTAACTAAACTAATAAAATCATTTACTAACGCAGTGAAAAAAGATATTTGACTCATTACGTTCGTCGACCCTTAAGTGCCAAAAAATGTTGCTGAATGTGCGTTGGAAAAATGGCACGTTATTGAAGCAGGAAATGTCCAAGGTACGGGTTTGTATTCCCGAAGCGATCGTTGTACTTGCCAAAAAAAAAAGAAGCAGCTCCCCCATCCATCGTCAAAACGAAGACCCATTCAAGACAGGAGAGAATCCAGACTAGTGAATTTATAGATCATTATGAGCAGGACGTGTACTGGATGCTCATTTTTATTTCCTCCAAGCTCATCGCCCTGCATTGTTAAGTATACATAGACACACACATCGTGTGTGGATGTATTGCATAATGCAAGTGAATGCGAGCCAACTGGAATGGTAGGATGCTTTTCATCGGAGAATGGAGAACGATGTGGCCGGGGCGAGAAAAACAAGTTATTGCGGGCAGAGTCATATTGAAGAGGGAGGCTCAGGGATGCTAGTTTTTTTTATGGGGTGCGTGCGACTAGGCATAGAATATACATGAGCTCACGAGACAGGGGTGCATTCCTCCGGTTCTTCCCGCCATCGTTGTGCCTCCCGATCGGATTAGGATCTCGGGGGGAAAAACGTCAGCGGAACACTTTGATGGAAACCTGAACCCAAAACATGGGCAACACGGGCCAAACGTTTTTAAGTGGATTTCTCCTTGAAGATCACAACCATCTGATCACCACTTGTCCCACTGTGGCTGATGTCGCCATGATGTCACCGATCATCAAACATGCAACGCAGCGTTTATCACTCACATGTCAATGAACGTGGCGGGCCTGGGGAACGCAAGGAGGTGATGCAAGACCTGTGAGAAATGGGGAAAAAATAAGCGGGGAAAAGCCGTAGTCGGAACACTTGGAAAGTTAGAAGCGCTCGTGCGGCTAGCCAGAACGTCACATCAGGAAGTGAGGCTACCGTTTTCAAGTAGATGTGTCCTAGGGGACCACGAACGCCGCATAGGATCACCACTTGTCTCACTGCAAGTCGATGTGACCACCAAAATTTGAAGGTTCAAACAACGCGGGTCGAACACGTGTCCATGGAAGGAGCTGGTCTCGAAAATGAGAGGTGTCTAAGCAAGGTTCATGAAATTCGTCGCATATTGATTGCAACTAGAGAAAGAAATGAGACCATTCAGTCAGCAAGTGAATAAATGCAGAGATTTTGCTTTGTGGAATACACGAATGTGAAGAAAAAAATGTATCGCGCCAAAAAACCAAGATCAACTAGTGAGGGAAGTAATCACTAAGGGCCGGTATCACAACTTGAATTAACCCGAGTGTAAGGCGCTAAGCGTAGTTTTGATCGATCCATTTGTCCTTGACCTTCGGTTAACTCGAGTAACCGAGAGTTGTGGAATCGGGCATTAGTGAGCCGATTTTTTAAAAAGACGTCCACCTGTTCAAATTTCGCAAGTAATTGACCTTTGATCAAAGGCAGCGGTCTTTTTCTTATTCATTATACATTCTTATGTATAATCTGTATAAAAAAGAATGGAAATTCGATATTGCCATTTTTTCAATATTCATATTTTAAAATGCAACTTTTCCATTATTTCTAAATTTCAAAAAGCTGTATCTCCTACGAAAAATCGGTTCTCTCAGCGCTTGGGGTCGAAATGGCCGTAATTTTACATAGCATTAAGGGCTAACACAATTGGAGAATTAAAAAAAAAGTTTTTTTTTTAATTCGCTTAAGAGATGTTTTGAACCATCTTGAATAAGGGGAAAAGTTTGGTTTCTGTAAAACAAAGGTCAGTTACGCGTCCGTGTGTGACACGTCGACCGATTTTCGCGGAACACAATTTTTCAAAATGGCACGCAGCATAACTCCATCAATTTTCATTCTTTTCACTCGATATTTTGAGCACATCTTTAAAATAACATTTCGAAGATAATGACGTACGGAATTTGTCATGAGTTAATTGTAACAATAGTTATTAACAAATGATTGTCCTTTTTCTTCCCTCGAAAAATAAGTTTTTACTTTAAATGCTTGCCAATTATCTTGGCAATGGAGAATGGCTTCATCCATCACCATTTTATATAATTTTTTAATACAATTTTTTTTATTCTCTTAAAGATATGATTAATAACATACTTGAATATTATTATCCTCTTACTTGTCCGTCCAGAAAAAAAATATCGGAAAATCACTTAATTTTAGACGTTTACAGTGGTGTAAGCCCTTAAAAGAAAGGGCTACTGAAAAATGAAAAATGGCTTTTTTGGGCAACATCGTTCCCTATAACCGTAGCCTTAAACTACAGTACAAATATTTTGTTTTTCATAATTGGCAATATTTTTATTTCTGAAAACCCGTTAAAAGCTGTGCGAAAATCGTATGAATCATTTTTTGTATGATATATGTAATTTCCGAGGTACTGTGATCCGGAGCCATAGAGTTTGAGGAAGAATTGAAAAACTCAACTCGACAATTGAGTTAATCGGTAAAATGAAAAAATACATGTCGACTATTTCTTTTCATAGAATAACATATTAAACATGCATACTAATGAAAAATGGTCAGAGCTTTGGAATCAAAGTTTCACGTGAAATGCCCCATATATATGTCGACACATATATGGCATATAGCACTCGCCCATACGAGTATAAATGTTTTGGTTACTCTCAATGAGTAAACGACAACGGTTCCACGAGCCGGACTTCGTGAACCAGCCGAATTCTCATCACCATATATCCCGCGAACCCCACGTACAACAACGTAATATCCCTAACACAAACACGTATCGCGTTGATGCATTGGCGTCTGGGAATTGTCGAGACGATATAGCCGTGCCGAGGTGTTTAGACTTCGTGGCACGAAGCTCTCCGGCCACGTCGCCAACCACGTCTTCGACACTCAATATCGCACTTCGCTTCATTCGATCCCCTCGTTAATGTATTTCTTCCCTTTTTTAAAAAATACTTTTATTCGCCGATTCATATTACATGAGTTGTTTGCGCAGTTTTTTAAACCGTCGCGGAGTAGGTACAAAGGTACTTAAGGGTGTGCACTAGGTCAACATAACCTTACAAATTTTCAAACAGAGTTCTCCCATACAGGGTTAAGTTTTTTTTCCTGGTAAAACAATTCCCATGAAAAAATGTACAACTGGTCTGACATTGGCCCAGTAGTGTGCCAACTCTCCTGTATGGTTGGCCGTTATCCGGCATGAATGTCGGTCCATTATTGAACCGTTGTCGAAATGATGTCCTCGGACCAAGTCTGGCTACTGATATCGTACCGACGTTGGACTCAAAACCGGCCCGACAGTAGTGCCAAGGTTGGCCCAAGTTACAGCCAATATCATACCAGCGTTGGTATGATACCTAGTTGGTGCTGACGCTTGTGCCAAGGTCGGCCCAAGTCAGGCAAGACTATGCCATCGTTGGTAATAAGAGCGGCCCGACGCTTGTACCGACATTGGCCCAAGTTTAACCCAATCTCACACCAACGTTGGTCCAGTCCATAACCAACAGTGGTACGATACTGCCCCGAGTATCGACCGATACCACTCGGGGCATTTTCGGTCACTCGTGTTACAATTTTTTAGTTATTCATTTTCATCATTTTTATCGTCCCCGTGTTCGGTCAGTTCTTGCACATACTCAAGTGTTTTCACGTTCCGCTTTTTCATTATTTACGGGGATTTTTTTCTGTCAAACATGACTCTTGATGCATGACACATTTTTCGTGCTTCAATAACAGTGTATTCGAACATCATTTTTGTCGCACTTTTTTCAGTTCATCATATCTCTTTTGTTTATTCATATTGAGAATACGCTAGGAGCAAACGGGAAAAAATTACTTTGCACGAAAAAGCGACGATGGACTCTACTCTTTGTACGCGGTCTGCATCGATACCACACTGACAAGGAGACGGCACGACGGTGAGGTCGGGGATTTGGCCGAATTTTTTTGTGGTGAAAGAGGACCCCTAGGACCTCATGTGGTTAAAGTAGTAGGACGCACTACTCGGAAAATTCCGAGAAAAATCGATTCAAAGTTTCTTAGGCGGCTTATGAGTTCAAAATGTCAGGTACTTGTCGAGCCGCCGTCTAGTCTTGACGGTTAGGGCTCGGTCTTTTGCGCCAGAGGTCTCGCGTTCGATTCCTCCTTCCGATCTTTTTTTTCTCTTTCCCATTGCAGGGTTGTCCCAATACTATCTTTATCAGGACCTTGAGAGGCATTCCCTATTTAGGGTTCACCTGAAAAGGCCCTTATGCCGTATAGGGTTGTCGCTATGAAAATTTCTAGTCGGGTACAAGAAAGACCTGATCGGGCTTCCTGATTTCCTTTTCCCACCTTGATCAGGATTTTTTTTATCAAGCCCTGATAATTTTTGAAACGCAATCCCTGACTTCGGTCTTATCAGGGTAAACAATCAAGACTTGATCAGGGTAAAAAATCAAGGCCTGATCAGGGTGAAAAGTGAAGGCCTGACATGCACTCCGAAAAGAGAAGTTCGCTGTCGCTTCGGAAACCTCCATCTCATAACATTCTTCATTGCACTGCCAAAAATATTTCATTTGAATAGGATCTATTGAAATCAAATAGGTTTTTAACTACAATTCTATTTGTTTTTAATGTATTTTTTAGAATATAGACTTAAATGTTTCATAAATCCAAAATAAATTGAAATACTTCATTTAAAGTTCGACCACAATGATTTTGTATCATAATACGTCATTTCCTAGCCTTCCGAAAGGATTTTTTTCGAAGTAAATATTTCTGCATTCACGTGGGATCGAACCTAGTACCTACCTACCTATAGCTACGCACGCTGCCCCTACGCTACCGAGTGTTTGTAGCATTCGGTCGTAGACATGGCATGAGAGACCACATGTGCTCCTATAATTATTTGTTGTATCACTTAAACTATATCAATTAGTTAATATCATTGTAATAGTTAGAAAGTTTTATTGAATATCATGCTATGTATTTGTCAAACTTAACCTATACATGTATAGATGACAGACCATTAATTCAATTAAGTAGAAAAATGTTTGTCTCTATGAAAATTGTATATAGTAAAAAAAATCAAATACATAAATTTAGAAGATTCAACTAAATAGTTTTGGAACAGAGGAAACCAGATCACAGATTTATTAGGAATAAATAAAATATTAGGAATAATAAAAAATTTACGCAAAGAGTGGACAATATGTCTCGACGTTTTGACGACGCGCTAATATATATAGTTCGTCTGGTATTTGATAAGAGGTTAGGCGGGTAAAAGACGCCAAACTGTATATAGGTCCAGTTACTTGATGATTGCTTAAAGCTAGCCGGATCAGGCGAATGGAGTCGAGCCGTAAATCCGGTTGCCTGACTATCGCCTGAACCTGGCCGGATCAGGCGACTGGAGGCAACTGTAAATTCAGTTGCCTGACTATCGCCTGAAACAGGCCGGATCAGGCAAATCAACGCACACGTAAATAAGGCATCCGTGCTACAGCGTGATCAAGCCCGGATCAAATGTCAGGCCAGCCTGACAATATTTCTCCTCGAGTCCTTTTGACGTAAACATTCTTTATCGATTGTTCATACGTAATGAAAAAAGATGCCGAGCGTCCTATTTCGTAAGTTTTACGTTTTAATATTTATTGTCTAATAAACATATTACTTCTCTCATGCCTTCCTTCCTTTCTTCTGCATTCTCAGCCCTTTTTGTGCACTCGTGTCACCCTTCTTGCGCCCCAGCCACATCGCGGTCTCTTTTCGTTCCTTTCGCTTTCTTCAATGTTTCCCCTTCGGAGCTTTTTTTCATTCGTGCGTTCGTCCACACGAGAGCGAGGCGTTGAGTCGTCGGTGCTCTCAACAGTACAAAAATTATTGGTGCAGCGAACCGAGGTTCGAGAGTGCATTCGATACATTAGGAGAAACGATGGGGCAAAATGGTCCCGTCGTGAATTTGGTAATCATGCTCAGCATGCTCAGCGCATACGAAATCGCAGGGGCGTCGGATTACTTAAAGGAATAAATTTTTAAAATTGCGGGATTGGGCTGTTTTATGTTTTTGTCAACGTATACGTTTCAATTTTTTAAATGATCATATTAGTGTTACTTTTTCCGATAGACGCCATTCAAATGAACTTTCATTGATAAAGCTTAGGTGAGAAGTAGTAGAATTAGGAAAAATCGAAACGTCGGACTCCCAAGAAATTTCTTGTTGGTTTTTTTTTAATTCGTCTCAAATTTGTCCTTTGGTATACTATACCAAATACGATAAATACTGACAATCAGCCGGACTGATAAGATCAAAATTTAATGTAACAAAACAGGCAAAACAGGCACATTAGCTCCAACGAGACCTTCCGAGAGAATAAAAAAATTTCCGATAGTTACTAAAACTCGCTCCCTTCTTTAAACTTACTATTACATTTATACTGTCTCGGGTTCATTTAATTCACTACTTTTCTCGTCGTACGTTGGTGTCGATTTATTTTCACCAATCAAATAATTCGCACGAATTATTACAGAGGAGGGTCCATATTACCCGAAACGGTCCGTTTTACCCCGAATTCCAGATCAGTACGATGTGTGCGGTTGGTACGTTCATTCTGTTTCACAGAGTTTTCGTCGTACAGCCACTGCCGCCACGGCACAAAGGACCCCACTGTTCTCGTATTCCGTGTCCCGGGACTCATCTCGTCGATAATACGAGCGGGCGCGCGCGTGTTCGTTTCTGTGTTATGCTTCGTGCCTCGTTCTCCAGCGTACGTTTGCTACACGCGTAGTTATATATATTTATGGGGTGTGTGTATATTGAGCGTGATGGTGAATCCTCTTCACGTGCCAATGGACCGGGAATGGCTTTCATTGCGCTTCGTTGTGTGTACCGCCGAGACACAAAAGTTACATTTATTGGCAATTTCAGTAAAGTTGACGGATTCAAGTGACGCACAGTTGTCGGCATAGCTTTGTTTCCACCTATTGACGAGTGATATTCGTCACCGGAGGGCGTCGAATTATTGGGCAAAATACGTTTCTGGCGGTGGTTTTGCGGAATTCATGGAGAGCGAATAGAAACTCCTCCTGGCGCCTATGACGATACGAATCCAAAGCTTCCACAGCTGAATTGGCATACGACCGAAAGTGTTTACTACAAAAATACTGATTGAAACCAAGGCGTGATCAAGATACTCTGTAGTGTACAGACGTCGAGTAACGAAAAAGAAAATTTGTTTTTGGAACTCTGCGCGACACTTATTTTGCAATAGTCTGTGGTACATACGAAGCTGGTTCGATAAGTAACTCTATGGTTAAAAAATCTATAGTTACAAGTCTATCTATAGTAAAATCTATACTTACAAGTATATCTATAGTAAAATCTATACTAACAATTCTATCTATAGTAAAAGCAATAGTTACAAGTCATCCCAATTTTGGGGGTTCTAACTTCACTAGATCGTTACTATTTAATTTGCCATTTAGTCACTAGTCAGATTACTATCTAGATTCCTGTGTACTGACTAGATACATTGCTATACGGTTTATTGTCTACATCACTGTTTTCTATACAGCTCACTATCCAGTTTACTATTTACTTACTAGCAGGACGACTATATAGTGACTTCTTCGGTGCTATCATTTGATTAATAATTTGGCATCTGTCCACGAAATTAAACGTCCGCAAACATAGTGAAAATGGTTCACTTCCCGCTGGAGTAAATTTCGCAAAAGTAATAAAAAATCGAAGAATCGAATTAACATTTTCGAACTCTTTTCGCGGTTCATGTGTGGGTGCCAACTATCGAACGCTGACAATTTACTGTACCGCAGATTCAATGGCTCCGGGGCATCGATTCGACGTCCACCAGACTAATTGCGTCCGATCCCGGAGCATTTGCTAATTAAAAACGATGGAAACCAAAAAAAGTGCAAGTAACAACGCAAAAAAAGTACACGAGCCATAAAAAAGCGGAGACATTATTATTAATCGACTCGTCGATCGCTTCATTAAGCAGTTTCAAAGGCAAATTTTCAAAGGCCTCCACTTGTCTCGGGTCCGTTGATACGTGTGTTATAATATCAGATTCGTCGTAAATTTTTGTAATGAGAGTCACGAGCCCGGACGACTGGAGCCTTTGAACAAAGAGTTGCCGTAATTAAACTTCGATTTTATTGACAAGCGTTGATAAATCATTTTTTTTTCTCTTAAATGTTCGATCGGACGAATTGAATAAAATGATCATTTATTGGGAAATGAGATGTACTCTCGTCCATGCTAAATCATACGGTCATAATAATATTTAAGAATCTTAAAAATATCGATAACACCAATAATAACAGTAATAATAATACAAAGTCACAACAATAAATAATAGTACCTTTAATAAAATTAATATTATCAGAAATTTAACATAATACTTCAACATTATCCGACGGTGGTGGACGGCCGGGGATTGGCTCCGGCGGTACTTCGAGTTAAGGGGAGGGTAGGGGTTCGCACTTTTGAAAAATCGATTTTTTTGTCTTTTCTTATAGTTAAACATTGCAAGAATATAATCCCAAAATTTCAAGTCAGCACAACTCTCGAAGTTATTGACTATTTAATCCCGCTCCTCTAACACTGTATTAGTTCGCGTTTCAAACTGTAGCTAACACTTCAAACGCGTTTTTCTCGAAACCACTTTTTCAAAGTCCGTGTTCACTGCCATTCGACAACTACATGACCGATTTATTTCAAACTTGGTACACACTTTCTACATATAAAATACCTCCCCCCAACGGTTAGTTTGAGATTTTTTTTTACATTGAGGGGGTTTTCCACCTCCAAAATGGCGGAATTTTTCGTGAAAAATAGTACTTTTCACTTTACATGATCACCAAAAATTTAGAAATGAGAAAAAAAATTATCAAAGACCGTTGGGGGGAGGATTTGATGATACTTTGACTAAATTTGAATGGTACTTGATTTCAGATAATTTCTAGCTGAGATACAGTGAACACTGCAAATCGTGTTTTTCCAAAGGCGTTGGAAAAGTTTTGTCACCGGCTTGTTCATGGATATTTTCGCGTACAAATTTCACGGAACGTTCTTGAAATGACACTTAACAATGTACAAAAGGTTTCAATAAATTTACTCTATCCATATAGATGAAAGAAAATCGCAAAAAAGTTTTTTTTTTCACGCTGAAACCCCTACCCTTCCGTTAAGTAGTGGTACACATGGCCAATACTCGGAGCGGTGACTGCTTATCCGTACACCGGCTGGCGTATCAGCCAGTGAGCGACAGGCCAATGCTTCTGATACCTTCGTGTAGCTACTTGAGTCAACGTCTCCGTACCAGAGAGACAGAAGAATACGGGGCCATGCCTATATCGATACGCGTTTTCCACAGTTTCCCCGCACTCTCAACATATGCGATAGTGGAGCTTAAGACGGCTTTGGCCGCACCGGCACGTTAGGTTAGATTAGCGAAGTGTGGGTAGGGAGTGATAGGAAAGGGTTCAATTGGGAAGGGTAATATGAAAAAACCCGTAAGCGTATACGTTGGAACTCAGAAAAAAGTACTTCAATATAATCATATCAATAATAATTATTATTATTATTTAATAATGAATTATGTGAATTATATGAATTCGTGAGATGTGTCATTTCGTATAAATGAAGATATGAATTGTACAAAAATGAATAAAAAATAATAAATTATGCCATAATCAAAAATAATAATAAGAATAATAACAGTAATAATACAATATCATAATAAAATGATTTTTTTAGTTTAAAAATATTCCGTGAGAGTCAATAAAAATGTGAATTCTTGAAATTAGTTTTTTATGTTTCTGGACTGCATCTAATTATTCTTTCATTGCACTTGATTATTCTTCATTATAGAAACAATCATAATTATATCTGAATTACGTAAGATTGCTATATTGCTGTCTCCCTCCATAATATAAATTACTACCATTCGTTTTTATTTCTGCCATCTATTTAATATTTTACTGTATAAGAGTTATAATACAATTCACACTCAAATTATAATTAAATTATGCCTATTGAGTTACAATAAAACGCACTAATAGATAACGAACAATAAGGCTCCGTTAACTTTATTGTTAAACATACTTTGACTATTTGTCATTTGGATGATAAATCAAGAATTACAATAAAATCAAAAGTTCATTATCATTTGTTACTTTTTGTTATAACGACAATTGCATTGCCATGAATCCTTTCACGGACCGTGGCAAGAAATAATAGAACGGCCAAATGTCCCTAATTATTGTTGCTATTATAACTATGGCTGTAATTCGGGGTAGATCGATAATGCGTGTGGTTTAGCTTCGCGGCACAAAAGCGAGCGAGGCCGAATGTGGACCTAAATGTACTCGCGGCCCCAGTGGTACAGCTCAAGCTTTCACGAAACTGCATTGCTGCCGGTGGTTGAACATAGGGTCGAATTGCATTTCCGGGTTCGCGTGGGTGCTCGAACGAGCCGGGCTTTATCTGGGGAATTGTCAATGTGTTTGTTGTGCGGATCCATTATGGAGAATTTCAGGTCTACATGATCCCTGAAATTCATGCCAGGTAAAAAAAAACCGAAAACAACCTGATTGACTACCCCGTATTTTCATTCCTACCAAATAATGATAGGGACGCTCCTACGTTTTTTTACCCTCGATATATATTGTCGTGAAAGCGTCTGTAAGTTACGTTTGGTAGCGAGACCAAAATTTACGATGCAAAAAAATCATGCCGAATTTCAGGACGCGATAAGTCAGTCACTGATGATCCGGTGGCAACAAAATGGGGAAATTCGGAAAGGTGACATCTGTAACATTGTATCAAATGAAGTCTTTGGCGGGTGTGACGGAATCTTCATCTGAAGGCTGCGCAAGAGATGGAAATATAGGGGTACGCTTACGTTGCGAGTCTATCTTGCGAACACGTGGAGCTAGGCAGACGATTGAGATGTCATTGGGAAGCGCTTGAGATGATAATAAGAAACGAAAATTGTAAATGTGTAGAGTAGCAAAATCGAAATATTACAAGAATGCTGGCATGTATGGAACGAAAATATGATCAGAACAGATTAGAAGAAAATTACAAACAATAAGAAGAAAAGGGGGCAGAGAGGAACCAAAAAAAGCCTCCAAAATCTAGCACTCAGCAATCTAGAGAGGTACGGGAGCGCCGAAAACGAAGGCACAGGCAAATCGACTGCCGGTGCGTACAGTGAGCCGCTAGTAGAGGGTTCACCTTACCAAAGGGGCAACTTTGACCTGTGCGAGTGTAGTTGAATGACTTATATGTACTCGTATTAATAAACCAATATTATGTAGAGCGCAAGTCTACCATAGTGACTTGAATGTTCTTTGTATATATACAGAAAATAAATTGTATGGGAACAAAAGGCTTGTATTGCTTTGATCAAAATCCGCAAAAGAGTAAGAGAAGCAGAACTCATGAGGTTTTCACGGAAAAAAAGAAGCTGGAACGCGGGCCCAAACCAATTTTTGTTACCAAATAAACGGTTTCATTTTGGCCACAAGGCTCCTGGGCCGAACGATGGCATCTGCCGGTAAGCGGCACTCGGAACAATATATTTCCGCTAAGCTCGTGACGGGAACCCGTGGAAGAAATTAGGAGGGCAGCCATACAAAAATTCGGGGCCCATGAGGGTTTGAATATGGATTCCCTACTAGGGCTTTTCACAACACAATCGGACTAGGCCGTGACAGGAAAATAACAGGGTTGGGTAATTTGTTCAAAAAAGGTCGTAGCGAGGAAAATGATAAAGGGCCCAGACGGGATTCATCAGGGCAGTGGTTGTTACAGGGCATATAATATAAACTGTAAAACTGAACTTGTTTTTTATTTTCTAATTTCGAGGTGAATAATAAATAATCCTTTATTTGAAGAAAATAGTTTTCATTATTGCAAAACACCTCGCTTGATATGTATCTACCAATAAAGCTGATAATTATAGGGCAGTCATACGGCTGCTCCATGGCTTCGATCGGGTTCTGTTGAGGCAACCAGTCGGGCCCTGATTCATAAGCCTCTTTAGGCACTCGTCGACAAAGTGTGACCGGCCTCAAAGGGACCCGGTCGGGTGCCATGTTAGGGCCCTTGCAGAGTAATCGGGAAAAATAATCGAGGCCTAGTCAAAGCCCTGGCTGAATTCTTTCACGGGAACATTTTTAAGTTTTCGTAGTCCAACAGGTTGCGCGATCCAAGGAAATCGTGGAATCATCGCGATGTCTCCACAGCCCTATGGCTGTTCACTGCATTCGATGATACTCTTCGTGTCTGTCAATATGCTACGCCGCTATGACTACATTTCATGGAGTATTCGGTCGTGCACGCAGTGCTGTAAACCCACGGGATTTCCGTCGTTTTGCAAATACGCGTGTACGCGTATGCAGACTGACGTTCGCGGAGGCTGGAAGCAAAGGGTTGGTCCGAAGTGGTGTGCGGAAGGTTGGCAATCCTTTCGGCCACAGATTAATGTGTCCAATTATACTGTCTCGTGACGTAATGCCTTTTTTTAAATATCTATCTTTTTTCTCGGCTGTCTTCCTCTCTTAATTTATCCCCCTCCCCGCTCTTTCTTTTTTTTCTCTCTCTCTATCTCGCTCTTTCTCTACCCTCTACGTGCGCGTTACACTCCTCCGCAGCGATACGTATTATGCGCTCAATTCGAGTGCGTGCACGCGTCCTCGACCGGGTACCCCCGACACGATCCCTTTATCCGGCTATGTGTTCCTAATAATCTCAGCATACCCGGACACCCTCCGTTAACTCGCCAATTGCTAACGCGTCGAGAGTCCGCGGGGACTCCGACAAATTCGATTCGGAGCCGATTTTTCACCGGAAACCCTGACACAATCACCCCTCGGCATCCGGCTTGGATTTTTACTCGTTTTAATTGACATTGAAGTTCTTCTCGGCTGCACGAGCCATCCGATCTCCATTAATTACCGTACTTTTCATGGCGTGTCAATCTTCCCAACCTCTTTTTTCCCCTTTAACTCTCTTCGTCGATCACACATAGTCCATAGCAATGCACGTGGTGACAATTATAAGGTGGCCATGTGTTTTCAATGCGTCTGCCGTGGAGATTTTGTTCCCGTGAAAAAATATGACATTTAATGTTTTTTTCAAGTCCTCTTCGAAAAAATAGCGTATATTTGGGTCCAGAAAAGAATAAGCATTTTGCAAAAAGAACCAAAATTCCATTTCGACTTGAGGAAAATAAAGATAATTAAATTCCGAATACGAAACACTCCGAAAAAAAAATTCTTTTTAATTGCATTAAATTCCATGAATCCACTTTGAACTGCATCTTTGATAGTTTCTTTTTCTCAATGACGGGATACACAATCGAAGTTCAGGAGTATTTCGTATCCGGAAATGAACAATCTTTACTTTGCTGTACTTACCATGGACTTTTCATCGAGAGAATTTCGACGGGAATGCTAAATTTTTTTATGGCAAATACTACTTGCCAACAAAATACGCAATTTTTGTTCGAAGAGGACGTGAAAGATCGTTAAAAATCATCTTTCACTCAGTCGCACAATCTCTGGTCAAGACGAGGTAGAATTTGAACGGTGATAAATGATGTTGAATGCTAGAGAAAAAGGTATAGTACCGTTCGAAAAAACCAAGGGCACCTTGTAATCGCGGAGTCACCTTCACCGGGAACTACTCGTGGACACCATGAGATGGCCTCGTTAAAACGGTTTACATTTTATACGAAAGATTCTTTCGATCAACGCAACGTTTACGAAGTATCTGCGTTTAACGACTTAAACGGGACATCCCGATATATAGATATATACCGGGTGTCCCATTTTAATCTTACGTCTGATTTATCTGGAAAAATACTGCTCCGATCAAGTATTGAGTATAGTAAAACTTATAGGATTCGAAGGAGGACATAAAAAAAGAATCGTTTTTAGTGAAAAATTCAAAATGGCGACGTTAAAATGGCCGACATGTTTTTTTAAAAGAGGGATCATGCATTTTTTCACCAAAAAATTTGTAAGGCAAAAACTAACAGCTTGTGTAGGAAATGATCGCGTTCATAATTTTTAGGTTAGAATACAATTTTTTACTATTTTAACATTATCCAAATCGTACCACGAGGATGTAAAGTCTTCAACATCCCTAGTGTAAGTCTTATAGTGCCTTAAGTCTTAAGTTTTTAGTCTTAAGTTGTAGTGTAAATATTGTTTGGGTTTATTCGATAACCCAAACAAACCCAAACAAGGATTAGTTCTTCGCGGCTGGTCACTTTCGTTACCAAACAAACCTAAACAAACTCACACGCACCCTTATACTTGGGTTTGTTTGATAACGGAAGTAAAAAGCCGCAGAGACCTAATCCTCGTTTGGGTTTGTTTGAGTTATCGAGCAAACTCGACAAACTCACACCCACACACACACGCACACGCAAAATAGTAAAAAATTGTATTCTAACCTAAAAATTATGAACGTTATCAACAAAATGTTCCTACATAAGTTGTTAGTTTTGGCCTCACAATTTTTTTGCCGAAAAACTTCGTAATCCCATATTAAAAAAACGTGTCGGACATTTGAACTTCACCCTTTGAATTATGAGTGAAAAAGAATGTTTTTGAACCCTAAAGGTTCATTGAACCCTAAAAGTTTCATTATGCTCAATACTTGATCGGCGCAGTATTTTTCAGATAAATCAAGTCTAAATTAATAAAAACTCTGTAAAATGTGACACCCGGTATATATGGGATATTTCACGCCATTTCAGCTAGCCTGTGACCCCGACTATTTGTGGTTTTCCTGACTTTTTTGTAAAATTGTACCCTGCGAAAGGAATATCCACACCAATTTTTAGATTTTTATCTCTTCTCGTTCAGGAGTTATAATTTTCCAAGAAATATCGATTTCAGAAGTTTTGTAAACGCGTCAACGCGTAAACGCTGATAACTCCTGAGACAATTGAGATATCGACAAATGGCACTATATAATCTTTTTCCATTTGAAAAGATACTTTCCCTAAAAAATATGATTTTTTTTTCAAAAAATTCTCTAAAATAGACTGACCCATTCTATGATTTTTAAGACTAGTCTCATCGTGGGCCCATTTTTTCTTCTATTGCTATTCGAATCAAGCATATTTTTTTAAGATGATTTTTATCATTTTGATGTCCAATAATACTATTAAGGCCTTAGGCCACAGTAGCGGGTATAAAATCATGTGCAAATTTAACAATTTTTTTTCGTATGAATAAGTGATTCAATCATAAAATTAATTACACATCTATTGAGTATGAATATCAAGCTGTAAAAAAAATATATATATATTTTTTTCGATGTACACAATGGCCGACTACTCGAAGCTTCTCGAAACAGCTTTTTTCCAATTGGCGTGTCAAATAACTTCAACAATTTTCACTTCATCTACTTCAAATTTAAAAGTTATATTCCTAACTGCATTTCGCAGAGAAGTACGTACGGATTTTTTGATTAATCGAAAACTTTTTATTTTATGAACAGTTTTATACGAAATTTTTCACTGAAAATTAATTTCTTAAGTTCAAGTACCTACAACTTTTGAATAAAACAATACTTTTTCAGATTCCGTACGTACTTCTCTAGGTATTCTAATGTAGATTGACGACAATTTTTGTTTTTCGTTCTAGGTCAAACATTGTGGATGCTAAATGTCACGCCGCGGAGCGCCTAAAAAAAAGATAACAAAAGAAAATATTAGTAGTCGGCCATTTTGAACATAAAAAAAAAATATTTTCTAACAGCTTGATATTCATACTAAATAGATGTGTAATTAATTTTATGAGTAAATCACTCACCGTGACCTTTAATGATTTTGTGATTTCCAATTCGTCTTCGTCGGGCCTGAAACGGTTTATATCTAATTGGTGCTGAATTCAACGAAAAGAACATTTTTTTACTCGAAATCACTATTTTTTGTCGGAGTCACGGCCTAGCGGAAATCCTGTGGAATATCCCATATGAACATAGTCTTTTTCGGTCGCAATTCTCTTAATTGGTAAAAAAAAATTTTGGCGATAAAATCCACCGTGCAAAAAAAATCATTTCGAAAGGTGTAAATAGTCAGTAGCGTACCCGAGTTTGCATGTGTCGAGACACAATTATTTTTTTCTACTCAGAGCAAATGAAATGGAGAAAAAACGATGTGATGGAAGCAAAAAAATCGTCGTGACGCGTCAGCCTCACGCCTCATCGGGCAAATGACGTCAGTACGATAACGACGATAGCGTAGACAAGTTGTTTACTCGATGAAATCCGAAGACGAGCCCGTCGACGAGTACCAGATGAATAGTTTAGAATGACATCAGGCGTAAGGACGCGCAAGTACGAAGGGAATAAATATACGAGGGTAAAGAGACAGAGAGTCGTGATTGCTGATGCAGTAACGACTCGATCGTAAGCTCTAAAAATGGTCGTTCGGACAGTGGCTTTTAAACATTCCGAATACTCATTTTCCTGACGCAATTTGGAGAGCGCGATTATGTCATGGTTTTCTCCACTCAACGATTTTAATATAAAAAATTCCCGATCGTTCCAAAATTCTACGAAATATTGGCAAAAAATTGCACTTTTTACGCTTCGCTAAATCTTCACTTTTATAACTACAAGGAAAGCAGCCGCAGGGTCGCATTAATTTTCTGAAAGAGACCGCAAGGCCTTACGAAAAAAACATATACGTTTATTTTCGAAAAACAGAACGAAAAAATTGCCAGAAAAGCACGACCAAATGATGTTTCCAAAATGAGGGGCTTTTCATCAATTTGACGTAAGGAACTTTTACGACACCCCTTATGACGTTACTGCTGCAACGCAGCATCCTCGATTCGACGTCTACGTCATTCCCCGGGGGCGGTTAACGGCGCCGCGACGTCGTTACAAGGGTCAACGAATTTTCTCAACGTCGAGCGACGTTCCGGCGCATTTTCAACGACGCAAAGTCTGCGAGGGGGTCTTGCCGGTGGGGCGCGAGGAGGGGGTGGTGGGTGGTCGAGAATAAAAATCTAGAGCAGCAATGGGCGCGTACCAAGATGGGCAAGCTTCCTCTCGCTTGGCTCGATAGAAGTCGAAGAAGCTTTTTCATCCGCTGCTGCGTTGGCACGCGTGAGTTTCTCCTCCTCTCGAGCAAAGCGTGGCCCCATTTTTTCAATCCAACGACTGCAATCCGAAAATATGTCGTTTTTTTCCCTCGAATCTTACTCGTGATTTCGCAACTTTATTTACAATTTTCTCCATTGTTTATAAATTATTGATAATTGTTTTCTTTTTTATCGGAATTTTCGCACTTCCAAATATTTCGACGCATACTCAAAATAAGTGAGACATAACGCGTTCTCTGCTATAGTGTGAATGAGAAAAGTGACATAAATACTTTTTGGTACAAATTGATGCGTTAGGTCAGAACTTGAACTATGATATCAGTCAGGGTTCGATTAGCAGCAGGGTCCTCACAAATCCGTTTCGAAAACAGGTCTGCTCTAAGGTCACCGGTGGCCAACGTGGCGGCTCGATACAGGACAGGGTCCGGTCACCGGTGATCCACCTGGCAGGGAACGTCTTGAAAAATAACGAAGAACATTCAGCCCATTAAAATATTTCAGGAAATCCAGCTCCATCACTATATATGCGTGCACGGTCCATTAATCGCCAGATAATGCGAATCACTAGATAGGTATCTCCGTCATCTAACAGCTGGAATACGGTTTTGAAGGATTCGTATTGAAATCCTTCGCAAATTATTCGAAACTTTTCCCACTCTTGGTTTCTTCGATAGGTACGCAGACCTTTAGAATTTCACTACCCGGATGTGACCAGACTCCTCCGCACCCTAGGATCAATAGTAAAGTTGCAAGAAAGCCAGGACACTAGCGGTTCTTGTTTCGCGGTTGAGTTATATGCACGCCATATATACATTCTCCATATATACGTATAAAGATGTAGATGTGGGTTTATATATATATATATATATATATATATATATATATATATATAATCGTCACATGACGATCCACTACGATAATAACTATGCATCCCGAAGCGCACAGAAGAATATAAAATACATGGGCAAGCAAAGACACAGCGCGGCAATATAAACCAGGGGACAAGGGTACAAGTATAAAAGTACATAGCACCCTGCCTTCATTCTCGCTCGACGTTCTATGAATTATGTATACATTTTCCGCGATATGCGTAGCTGAGCGATGGCTCAGCTCGCAACTCTGACGTGTTGTAAATTAGAGTTGAAGCCTCTCGATATACATATATACGTACAAACAAACATACCTTCCGGGACCCTTCCCTGTTCAGGAAGCTGTATTCATTCATTTATTCAAATGCAATTAATTTCAGAGTTGGCGAAAATAAACTCACAAAAACGGTCCAAATTTGCAAAGGTGAAATGAAAAATTCACAAAATCGATTGTCACATGGCCAAAACGAAAGTTTGGTAACGATAAGATCCTTACTATCGGGGCATGTGGAGTTTCCGTGTATTCGCGAATGTTTGCATGCGGCACAAATGTGCATTTCGCAGGGTTCGCGTCTCTCCGGGTGCGAACCCAAGCGACTCGATATTGCCGGCCAATAAGCGCAAAGTGTGAAATACTGCCGATCGGGTTTGACGGAGTGAGGGTGGCAGGAAGAGATGCCGAGGGTGTGACAACGGTGGCACGAAAGAGGAAAGAGGCGCGATGAAAGCGGAGGCATAGTAGGAATTTCATAGGCATCTCACACCCTACAGCATCGCGAGCGAGGGGACTGAAAAGCTGATACGAAAAAAAGAGGAAGAAATTCGGATAAGCAGACACGACGTGTGGGCATATATAGGCGGAAAACTTTTCCCGCGTGGATTATTTCTTTTGAATTTGCAAAATTAGCGTTGGTTCGTTTTGAAGATTCCGTATTTACCAAGCTACCGTTACAATGGTGATCCCCTACGCATTTGATGATGAAAATCTAAACCGGTTTAGTAATAAATCCTAGGCATTCTGCAGGAAACCAATCATCCCAATGAAAGACTTGGTTATAACCCGGAACAACTAGTCATCCCTACAGTATCCCTGGAAATGCAGCAGAGACTCCCATTATCCCAATGGGAAACCTGGCAGTTTTCCGAAAAAGCTTATCACTCCATTGGAAACTCGGTTGAACACCTGGGGATCAGTGCCACTAGGCTTATTGCAAACTCGTTTGAAATTGATTCTTCATTCCGTTGCCCATTTCTGATCTAAACAGTGCACGGTGGCTTGTTCCGTTGAACGCTCAGCCATATGAAAGAGAAAGAGAAAGAGAGAGAGAGAGAGAGAGAGAGAGAGAGAGAAAGTATGCATCCAACGACGGTGGCATATTGCAGCTACGTGCATGCGTGTACAACGAATTATCACGGTACATCAAGCTATACACGGTATATCGATGCACGTTCGACGTTCGGTGTAATAAATAACCTACGAGCCTGGGGCCATTGGCTATAGCAGGTTGGCCGGTTCGCAAAGGGTGTTGGGGGGAGAGAGCATAAGTGCGTATATACGGCCATGGTGCCGGAGGCACGAGGGGTGTACCGATGTAGCAACAGAGTCTCATCCCCGGGCCTAGAATTGCCTTGGACCTAGAACATGAAGCTCGCATCAGCGAGAAGTGCGGCGTGTTACACTTTTATATCGGTACGACGGTGCAATGCCCGCAAAAGGGAAAGAGACGGATGGAAGCACCTTATGGCAGCGCAGAGCTACGCTTTACGCTACATTTCCGTAATATTATGTCCTCAAGGAGAATATGGTGTTATGCCGAATACCCAGAATGCTATACGCGCTTCAAGGCCATCGCAAATGTAAGAGAGGTGTATCGATAGCTCAATGCAGCTGACGGGTCTTCCTGAGCTCTTTGATTGCAAAGCTATCATCAAATAGAACGCCAGTGGCATGCCGGGGTTGGGGAGTCGAAGGCATCGCAGCCACCCACACAGAACATGGAGATGTTGAGTTTGCTTTGATAGAGGCGTTTGGGTCATTGCTGGACCTAATGTCATGTGTGCTGAGCATCGATGCCATCTAGGGCTTTGTTTGCTTTCTCTCGTTTACTGAATAGGAATCAATGCTTACTCGTCACGTCACGTACAATTTGCTATAGAACGTACTCCCCTCATTTCCACCCCCTATCGGACCTCTAAGATGGAGGGACTTCGTCGCGGGGCACCAAGTGTGAATATTCAAATGAAGCCTTTCCAGATCGTCCTTCGCCAAGTGGAGTATCGTTATCTCGCGTTACGGAACAACATGGCGGGTGACACGATTTCCCGCGACGACGTTAACCCACTTGGGCACTTTTTTGGTAATCTTCCAGCACGTCGAATCTCCCAGGCGATCATTGCCAAAAACCTTCGTGAGCGAGCAAATCTTTCCCATCCACGACGTGTGGTACGTCGACTAGAGATTGCGACCAGCGTTTCCAGATGGTCCGCACGCCATACCCCTTGATCGCCTTCGATGACCCCTTATTTAAAAAACCCTAAATAACTCCATTGAACAAACGAAGGCATTGAAGATGCGAATGAGGGCGCAGTGGACCTCGCTGGACCTCGCTGCAAAAATTGCTACAAAAACCCTGAAACGCGAGCGGAATCAGGTTCTGGGGCATGTCGAATAAGACTTTTCTTTTTATCAATCGTGCTATCGCATCAACGATTTTGGACCCAGAGACCAAGCGAGTCCTTCACCGGGATCTATCCACCGATTCCCAATGACCAAACCTCCTCACCCTTAATCGTCTTTACTTTCGAGTCCGTTTAATCCGACCGAAAATCGTATTAAAGTCTAATTAGCAAATGGAATTGGGTAGTCCTGCGGGTCAGTTGGTTACATTCAGCTGAAAATAATTGCGTTAGGTGATCGACCCGCGATACCCGCTTGAAAACTCGAAGTTTCTCCATGCGCTCGACCGTGGTCCGTGCTATAACTCAAGAAACGTTTGCACATCAATTTCCCCGGATCGCCTTGTAAACGAACGAGTGCAACCCCTCGAGTACGTTGGTGAGTTCTCGCCCTTGCACAGTCCATACTACCCGGGTGTAGCTTGCCAAGCGACATAGCATGACGATACACACACACACACACACACACATAGACGCGTATGCTTTCGAGCGTAACAAGATGCCGGCGGGCAGAGCTCCGCAATCCCGAGTCCCAAATCGCTGCACCGTCTGACAGAAATATATAGTTGTGCAAGAACGAGGGGAAAAGTCTATGAGCACTTTGGGATTAAAAGTGATACAGGCTATTATTAAACATACACAGCGGGAAACGGACACAAATCATTCTCAACGTTTTCCCATTGCTCCGGGTATTTTGTTCGCGTTTATTGTCGTTAGTGAAGTGATCGAGTTTGATCACTAAAAGTATTTTTCCTTCTGAAATCAGAAGGGTGGTAGGCGCCGCGGGCACATTGGTGCATAAGCGCAAGATCCCTCCGCCCGACTGCCTATTTATGACCGGGTCGAAACTCGAGTCTGCCGGGTCTTTCGGCGTCCTATGAACCTCCGCAATTGAGCCTTAGCCTATCAACTGTGATCCCTTGTTCACCAAGCATACTAGGCGGCTGGCACGTAAAGTCGACGTCTCAATGGGTTACGTGGGAATGTTAAGGTAACTTACAATAGCAACCTCGTAAATGTGGGCATTTTGTGAGATAATGGACCGCAATTGCGAATGTGGGAAACTTTACTGTCCCAATGAGAAGCCTCGGTTTGTTGCAGAATGTCAATTCTATCCGATTCGATCAATAGAATGGGATCTTAGGGATCCTATAGGAAAGCTTGCGGTTCATAGCTTACGTAATGGAAAAATTGGAAAACTTCGTATTCTTAAGGGAGACCTAGGAACCATACAGTCCGAAATTACCCTTCATCGGTCTTTGTTTTTGTGTCTATGATTTTTATTTATTACCAACATTGGCTCCCGAATGATTATAAACATTTTTTTTCCTCAACGTTAAAATTCCGTTATGAGTATTCCAAAATATGCACACTATGGCTATAAGCTCGTCGCAGAGAGATATGTGTTATCTTTTTATTTTTACTATCTGTTCATATTTTTAACTGCGACGGTTTCATTGTTTCCCGAAAAGCTAATCCGGACAAAATCCAAAGTCTGATAATATTATCCAACGACCATACCGCGCTGAAAGGATCAGTGCTCGTCCGTTCTCGTTCGGCTCTTGCCCGGGTAACATCGCGAGTAGATATTCCTTCGGTAAACAACGAGCAGAAAAATGCAATGATACAATATAAAAACAGTTTTGTAATGCAGTGCATATTAATCAGATCTTGAGACATCACCTCAACGGATTTTTGACAACGCGCCATAGTTTTCGAGATATCGATTTTTGAAAGTTATTTATCTGCTTTCTGCTTTCTGCGAATCTTCGGCAAACCCCCCCCCCCCCCGTCCCAGAACGATACAACATCCAAAAAAATTAAAAACAAAGAACACCGACAAAATTAGAACCATAGAAAACAATTTTTTTTTAATTCGAAAAAATTTCTAGTAAATAAACTTGTAAATAAATTGAAAAATTTTATTACTCCTCGAAAAAAATGAAAACTGAGAAATGATCTCTGGAAAAACAAAAACGCACCCTGCTTCTGCACACATGTGCGTGTGGAGGTGATCCCAGGTGATCTGCGCTCACACCAATGTTCTACGCATACACATCCAATGCACCTTACGCCCACACCAGTGTTTCAATAAAGCCGTCTCCATTCGTTTTTATCATTTTCAAACAACAGACGTGTAATTTTTACAAAAAAATTCCGGTTTCATACTTCTACACGTGATAATGTTATAGGGGCATACTTCACTAAAGTATATTCGCAAAATCATCACATGGGCAACATCTTTTTCCAACATCAATCAGGCGGACCCACCTCTGCAGGGAAATATTGAAAATTATTTCACATCGTACACCAAGCTTTGACCAATCTTGAAAAAAAATTACCGACATAACGTCGTGCGGATTTGATAATGTCTCGAAATGTATTGCATCCAACAATCATAAGTATTGTCCTAAGAGTTGGAAGGCAGCAAAAACTTTGAAAAAGAAAGACAAAGACGACTCAAAGCCCTCTAACTGTAGGACAATATGTCTCCTCGCGAACGTTGGTAGAATCTTTGAAGCCGTTCTCAACCAAATCATCAGCTTATTCAGGACGAATAATAACAATCTAATGCCGGATAACCAATTTGGATTTCGTCACCAACATAGTACCATTAATGCCATATCGAAACTTACAGCCGATATTTGTTGGGCATTCAACAATAAAAAATGCGTTAGTGCTTGCCCGATTGATCTGGAGAAGGCATATGACGCTGTTTGGGCTGGACGACATGTTTCAAATTAGTAAAAAAAATTAGGTTCTCGCGACACTTAATAAGAATTATTCGGAGCATGATATCCGACAGACGCTTCACAGTGGTTGACAGCTCGAAACAATCAGCCAATCATTTCAAGTCAAGAATGGACTTCAGCAAGGCACGGTTAATTATCCCATTCGATTAAATATATTTTATAGCGATTTTTTAAAGCGTTTTAATTCCAATAACACACCACATAAAAATAGCTATAGTTTTTGC
>OX632360.1:19365169-19432669 GCA_951751655.1 Ophion costatus | reverse complement strand
CACGCACGCACGCACGCACGCACGCACGCACGCACGCACGCACGCACGCACGCACGCACGCACGCACGCACGCACGCACGCACGCACGCACGCACGCACGCACGCACGCACGCACGCACGCACGCACGCACGCACGCACGCACGCACGCACGCACGCACGCACGCACGCACGCACGCACGCACGCACGCACGCACGCACGCACGCACGCACGCACGCACGCACGCACGCACGCACGCACGCACGCACGCACGCACGCACGCACGCACGCACGCACGCACGCACGCACGCACGCACGCACGCACGCACGCACGCACGCACGCACGCACGCACGCACGCACGCACGCACGCACGCACGCACGCACGCACGCACGCACGCACGCACGCACGCACGCACGCACGCACGCACGCACGCACGCACGCACGCACGCACGCACGCACGCACGCACGCACGCACGCACGCACGCACGCACGCACGCACGCACGCACGCACGCACGCACGCACGCACGCACGCACGCACGCACGCACGCACGCACGCACGCACGCACGCACGCACGCACGCACGCACGCACGCACGCACGCACGCACGCACGCACGCACGCACGCACGCACGCACGCACGCACGCACGCACGCACGCACGCACGCACGCACGCACGCACGCACGCACGCACGCACGCACGCACGCACGCACGCACGCACGCACGCACGCACGCACGCACGCACGCACGCACGCACGCACGCACGCACGCACGCACGCACGCACGCACGCACGCACGCACGCACGCACGCACGCACGCACGCACGCACGCACGCACGCACGCACGCACGCACGCACGCACGCACGCACGCACGCACGCACGCACGCACGCACGCACGCACGCACGCACGCACGCACGCACGCACGCACGCACGCACGCACGCACGCACGCACGCACGCACGCACACACACACACACACACACACACACACACACACACACACACACACACACACACACACACACACACACACACACACACACACACACACACACACACACACACACACACACACACACACACACACACACACACACACACACACACACACACACACACACACACACACACACACACACACACACACACACACACACACACACACACACACACACACACACACACACACACACACACACACACACACACACACACACACACACACACACACACACACACACACACACACACACACACACACACACACACACACACACACACACACACACACACACACACACACACACACACACACACACACACACACACACACACACACACACACACACACACACACACACACACACACACACACACACACACACACACACACACACACACACACACACACACACACACACACACACACACACACACACACACACACACACACACACACACACACACACACACACACACACACACACACACACACACACACACACACACACACACACACACACACACACACACACACACACACACACACACACACACACACACACACACACACACACACACACACACACACACACACACACACACACACACACACACACACACACACACACACACACACACACACACACACACACACACACACACACACACACACACACACACACACACACACACACACACACACACACACACACACACACACACACACACACACACACACACACACACACACACACACACACACACACACACACACACACACACACACACACACACACACACACACACACACACACACACACACACACACACACACACACACACACACACACACACACACACACACACACACACACACACACACACACACACACACACACACACACACACACACACACACACACACACACACACACACACACACACACACACACACACACACACACACACACACACACACACACACACACACACACACACACACACACACACACACACACACACACACACACACACACACACACACACACACACACACACACACACACACACACACACACACACACACACACACACACACACACACACACACACACACACACACACACACACACACACACACACACACACACACACACACACACACACACACACACACACACACACACACACACACACACACACACACACACACACACACACACACACACACACACACACACACACACACACACACACACACACACACACACACACACACACACACACACACACACACACACACACACACACACACACACACACACACACACACACACACACACACACACACACACACACACACACACACACACACACACACACACACACACACACACACACACACACACACACACACACACACACACACACACACACACACACACACACACACACACACACACACACACACACACACACACACACACACACACACACACACACACACACACACACACACACACACACACACACACACACACACACACACACACACACACACACACACACACACACACACACACACACACACACACACACACACACACACACACACACACACACACACACACACACACACACACACACACACACACACACACACACACACACACACACACACACACACACACACACACACACACACACACACACACACACACACACACACACACACACACACACACACACACACACACACACACACACACACACACACACACACACACACACACACACACACACACACACACACACACACACACACACACACACACACACACACACACACACACACACACACACACACACACACACACACACACACACACACACACACACACACACACACACACACACACACACACACACACACACACACACACACACACACACACACACACACACACACACACACACACACACACACACACACACACACACACACACACACACACACACACACACACACACACACACACACACACACACACACACACACACACACACACACACACACACACACACACACACACACACACACACACACACACACACACACACACACACACACACACACACACACACACACACACACACACACACACACACACACACACACACACACACACACACACACACACACACACACACACACACACACACACACACACACACACACACACACACACACACACACACACACACACACACACACACACACACACACACACACACACACACACACACACACACACACACACACACACACACACACACACACACACACACACACACACACACACACACACACACACACACACACACACACACACACACACACACACACACACACACACACACACACACACACACACACACACACACACACACACACACACACACACACACACACACACACACACACACACACACACACACACACACACACACACACACACACACACACACACACACACACACACACACACACACACACACACACACACACACACACACACACACACACACACACACACACACACACACACACACACACACACACACACACACACACACACACACACACACACACACACACACACACACACACACACACACACACACACACACACACACACACACACACACACACACACACACACACACACACACACACACACACACACACACACACACACACACACACACACACACACACACACACACACACACACACACACACACACACACACACACACACACACACACACACACACACACACACACACACACACACACACACACACACACACACACACACACACACACACACACACACACACACACACACACACACACACACACACACACACACACACACACACACACACACACACACACACACACACACACACACACACACACACACACACACACACACACACACACACACACACACACACACACACACACACACACACACACACACACACACACACACACACACACACACACACACACACACACACACACACACACACACACACACACACACACACACACACACACACACACACACACACACACACACACACACACACACACACACACACACACACACACACACACACACACACACACATGCATATGTAACGGCGTTTAACAAGCGTATTAAGCTGGCCCCTTTTAAAAGATCGCACTTCTGACTTCAATGGGCCGTATAATCGGATTAGGAACAGACACAATGGTACGGGCGAGCAGAGATACGTCCGAGGGTTCTCTCAATGCGCATTCCATACGCATATAAAAGCATTGTATTCCAGTGTACGCATGTATGTAATTTTGGTGGAGCTCGCGTTTACGTGTATTGACGCCGGAGTGTAACGTTCCGCGCCGTTTCCATCTGTCCCCGATCAATCCTCGCACGCTGGACACTCATCGCACATGTTCATACGAACGTATCCTGAATACGCGTCCGGATGCGCCTAAGTTTTGGGTATAGATATAATACATCGAGTATAATACGCTTTGTGTGCAAAAGGGATCCGAGTATATGCGGAGAGAATTGAGATCCACTACGAGGCCGGACTATCCTGGGCCCGGGTGATCCGGATTAAATCGATCACGCGATACGCCCTTGGCACTCGATCTCCATCGAGGATCAAGACGCAGCCTCTACAGGACAATACCCGCGTGTGTACGTGAGTTCCAGACTGCTGGCAAATTATCGAGGTGGGAATCGAAAATACGCCGAGCAACAACGCAATCCCAATCCCGCGTACAATTTGAATTGCCGAAGCCAAAAGCGAGCCATGGTTCCCGAAATAGAAGGATCTAGAACGATGACGACGGGAGACGAGGCTGCTAACTCTTGTTGGTAAAGCGTGAGAAGCTGCAGCAGCCAATTCCACAAGGTTCGTAATGATCTGAGTGCCGAATTTGTGAACTGCATTTACTTCTTGAGGACCTGAATGAAGGGCTCGGTTGGCGAGTAGTCGAACGATCGATCTACTATAGCATAATCGGGAAGATGCACAAGGCTCTCGTAGCGAGCCGAAAGGAAAAAATTGAAGGCTTCTTGAGGTCACCACAAATACATCGCGAAGCTGTTTTAGGCAATTAGAAGAAGAGGTACAAAGTTCCATCGAAAACTAGAGCCACGAGGCTCTTTTTGGAAACCACAGAAAGGACGACTAAGATCTTTGAAGAAACCGCCATAAAGGACCACAAGCCTTTTTATGGTCTTTGCAAAAAGACCTGTAAGCCTCTTTGAGGGAACTATAAATCTTGGCGTAGGCTGCCCTGGACAACCATAAAACGAGTCTTAAGACGGTTTTAGGACGCCGCAAGCGTCGTCTTTTAGGACATCGCAAAAAAGACCTAGGAAATGCCATAAGCCTCTTCTAGGACGCCACAAAAAAGAGCCACAAGCCGCCTCTATGACCCTACAAAACCGATACCGAAAACTGTTTTGGAAATCACAAAAAGAGTACCAAAGGGTCTCCAGGACACCAAAAAGAGAGTACCAAGACCCTTCCGGGACACCACTAAAAACATCACCAGTCCTCATCTAAGAGAACTACGGCGCTTGTATCTTGGAAAATAATTGCGTTATTCTGCAACATCTCTATGTGACCCAATAAAAACGTTTCCAGCACCAGGCGCCTCGGCAGCGTTGTCATCAGGTTTTTTAAATTTTCTTATTATTAAGCCGAAGTACGAGCGGTCTCGGTGCACATACGCCGTGTTCTAGCTGATCCAGAGATACATGGTGGTACTTGCCGAAACAAGAAAATGTTTCATGAGAGAGAGTAAGAGAGAGAAAGAGAGAGAAAGAGAGAGAGAGAGAGAGAGAGAGAGAGAGAGAGAGAGAGAGAGAGAGAGAGAGAGAGAGAGAGAGAGAAAGGGAGAGAGCGAGTTGCGCACAGTTGACGTGGAATTAAACTTTCCGCTTCCGGTGTGCACGCCCGAGTACGTTCGTACGTTTTCCGCCTATATCGTGCAAGCGAAGGAAAAAAATGCGGAACGGGTTAACAACGGAAAAAAGCCCGCTATATATAGATCGCGAGAGCTTCACAATGCTTCTATTTTATGCGGGAAAAAAGAAGCCTGAGCGCGTTGCACGTTGTAGCGGCGAACCGAATACACCACGACTTTAACCTCTCGACGACGAACAAAAAAAACAGTACACCTTACCACTGCACGAGAGAAAAACATCAAGGTGTGTTCGTAAATTCATTGCCGATTTCTTTTTCTCCATAATAATTGACGGCCCTGTTCGATCGCCCGGTTCTCAAAAACGAATTATTTCGTTGATTGGGTTTCGCGACCCCACCCCCTCGACAGCATTGTACGCGAGGGCTGGCAAAGCGTAGAAAGGAAAATAGAATCGGTGGCTGAGAAGGAACAAAGTTTTTGGCAACCGGTGCGGCGGAAAGACAGCGGGGAATATTGGAACAATGAGGAAAAAAGGACGGGGGAGGGTGGAGCGAGAAGACGAAGCACGACAATCGATAGCTCGACGACGTAGAAGGCGACGACAAACGTCGACGCTACGGAGACGAGGGTAAAAAGAATGCGAAAGGGGGACACCAAAGAAAAAAAAGGACGAAAAACGACGAAAACATGGGGTAGGTGTTGTTGAAAGGACGAGCGAATTCAGGTACATCGGCCTCACATACAGGACGTGATGCGACGTCCACTTTCAGTGGCGGAGGATTGTACCGACTGACGCCGTCGCTAGAGGAGACTGTCATCGGGTCGTCTTCCAAAACATAACCTGTATTTGCCCGCTTTGCTCTCGTTCACAAGACTTATTGTTCGTAAATATTTTCTAGCAAAAAAGTAAAATTAAAAAAACATATTTACTAAATGTTACGTGAGTAGTTCAATATTTGTAATATGTGGCAAATGCTAGTTGTTAAATGGGCAAATATTTTTAGTAATTATTAAGTAATAGTTAGTAGATATCTCAATAAGTATACAAACGTTGTTAATTAGTCATTGAAATTTTATCATTTACAAGGAACATCACTCAGATGACACCCTTCGATTTCGTTGAAATTTGGATATGTTATAAAGCACCGAAAAGTAAGCGATGCGTATTTTTTTATCGGCGGAAAAACGGTCTTAAGGGGTGCAACCACCCCTCGAAAAAGGCATCTCTAGGGTGGTTCACCCCGCAATTTTTTTTGCAATGTCACTATAGTGGATTTTTCATTGCTTCGGATTAGAAGAATTTCCGTTTTTATTTCATTAAAATCGGTGGACTCCTTGTGTGTGAAACTGCTATATTACTCCTAGAGATGCCTTTCTTCGAGGGGTGGTTTCACCCCCTTAAAACCGTTTTTTCCACCGATAAAAAAAAATACGTATCGCTTACTTTTCGGTGCTTTATAACATATCCAAATTTCAACAAAATCGAAGGGTGTCACCTGAGGGATGTTCCTTATTAGTTAGTAGCTAAATATTCCAGATATCACGTCAATATTGTTCGAAGAATTGCAAAATGGTTCCAATTTATATTAGAAATTATTTAGCAAATCGGAGTTCTTCATTCAGAACACAGCAAAATATTTTACTTCACTAAATATTATTTGGGAATTTGGCGAGTATTTTTAATATATGCTAAATATTCTTTTTTCAACAGGCTAATATTTTCAATATCTCCTAAGTACTATTTAGCAAACAATCAAAATATATATTTGTATTCGTGAAAGTAAACAATTCATCGAGTATCCAAATTCTTTCCACATTTACCGAATATTATCCAGCAAATACGCATACGTTTGAACAGTACGATACTTTTGCCTAATATCGCCAAGTTGACAAAGTTAAATTGTTTACTAAGAAAAACCTCGCCGAACGTCTGGCCCGCGGCGAAAAATATTTTCGGCCAATTGCCTGACTCAGTATCCGCACAGACAATTTTTTATTTTGCTTCTCTATCGAGGTCGAGGACTGGCGCGGGGGTTTGGGGCGAAAGGTGGAGGGGCGATAGGGGTGGTTATTTTTCCCATTGCTCTTTTTCCGTGACCTCGCTTCTCGTTCTCCTTAAGGGGGGATTGTCTTTTTTTTTCGTAAAATTTACCGCTTTTTGGGAATTTTTTTGTGAAGAAAGTATACAACGGAAAACTTGTGAAACTTGGCATATAGTTTTATTGATCTGTTTACTACGTACAAAAAATTTTTTAAACAATTTTATCAAAAAATCCGCCTCCCACCCCCCTCGACGCGCGATGGTCCTTTTTTGATGGTGTGCATGATTACAGCCTTCACGTTCATCCTGCAACAAAAACCCAAAAAGCATTTGACTTTAGACACATATAGCTATCGTTTGATGAAGCAAAAAAGCAATACGTTTAATAGTTTTTCATTTATAACAAAAAATCGATCAATTTTTTTCGAAAAATCGATATTTCAAGTTCAAAACGTCACCAAATCGTCAATTTTTTTTTTTCCCTTCATCGAACGATAGCTATATGTGTCTAAAGTAAAATGCTTTTTGGGTTTTTATTGCAGGATGAACGTGAAGGCTGTAATCGTGCACACCATCAAAAAAGGACCATCGCGCGTCGAGGGGGTGGGAGGCGGATTTTTTGATGAAATTGTTTAAAAATTTTAGTTTTAAGGCTTTCACGGCTCTTTATGTAATTTGAAGAGTATGTGGCTTCCGGATGGAGGCCGTGTTGAGAATCAGCGTTGTGCCGACGTTTCGCAAACGTTACAGTCTGCATCATCAGGGCTGAGAGCTCCGATACTGAAGCTCCCGTGTCTCAGGCATTCCTTATATACTTGCAGTCATCGTTCCAGATCACTGCACCAGCCAATCAGATGTTTTAATTGATCGGCCGGTCAATTAAAAAACCGGGAGGACGGTGTGCCAAATGGGATTGACGTGATATCCACCATCTCTGTTTAGATTGTCCGGATGTTTTCGGATTTCCAAGCCTTCTCGGTGTTTCCTAGAAAAATAGCTGTTTGATGGGGCCAGACATATTTCCAATTCCAATCCCAGTTTTATGAACAAACTTCAGGCGCAGCCATGGGTTCCCCGATTTCCCCTATCATCGCCAACATCTTTATGGAGAATTTCGAGAACAGAATTCTGCAAGAAGCACCTCTCAAACCCTCAACCTGGTTCCGATATGTCGATGACACCTTCGTCATTTGGAGTCACGGCAAAGAAAACCTCAATCATTTCTTAACCTTCCTCAACTCCCAGCACCCCAATATACAATTCACCATGGAGATAGAACAGGACAATCAAATTCCTTTTCTGGATGTACTGGTTCAACGGAAAAACGATGGCACTTTGGGCCACAAAGTTTACCGGAAACCAACGCACACGGATAGATATCTCCACGCTACGTCCCATCACCACCCCTCCCAAAAACAATCGGTCATAAGCTCTCTGGTCTACAGAGCTCTAGCGATTTCCGAACCGAACTCTCTCGAGGATGAACTAGAACACCTACGCAAAGCTTTAGGAGATAATGGCTACAAGCCAGGCAACATCGAAAGAACGATCAAACAACTAAGAAGAAAAACAGCCGATCCGAAAACGGTAACAGAACCTGAAGGGGAGAATGAAGGACAAATAATAGCAACAACTTCCCTTCCATACCTTCAGGGCATAACCGATCGCATAGGCAGGGTCCTTGGGAAACATAACGTGCGAGTCATCTTCAAACCTCAGAAGAAGCTAGTACAAGTGGTTCCGAGTGCAAAAGACCAAAGACCACCATTAAGTGCACCAGGAGTGTACAAGATACCCTGCTCATGCGGTAAAGTGTACATAGGAGAAACTGGGAGGAAGATCAGTACACGGATCAAAGAACATCAACGGTGTATCAAATATGGCCACATTGGACAATCAGCCCTGGCCGAGCATTGGATGGAAACTGGTCATGCCATTCAGTTCGATAAAGCCCAAAGTCTGGCCCCATCAAACAGCTATTTTTCTAGGAAACACCGAGAAGGTTTGGAAATCCGAAAACATCCGGACAATCTAAACAGAGATGGTGGATATCACGTCAATCCCATTTGGCACACCGTCCTCCCGGTTTTTTAATTGACCGGCCGATCAATTAAAACATCTGATTGGCTGGTGCAGTGATCTGGAACGATGACTGCAAGTATATAAGGAATGCCTGAGACACGGGAGCTTCAGTATCGGAGCTCTCAGCCCTGATGATGCAGACTGTAACGTTTGCGAAACGTCGGCACAACGCTGATTCTCAACACGGCCTCCATCCGGAAGCCACATACTCTTGTTTAAAAATTTTTTTGTATGTAGTAAACAGATCAATAAAACTATATGCCAAGTTTCACAAGTTTTCCGTTGTATACTTTCTTCACAAAAAAATTCCCGAAAAGCGGTAAATTTTGCGAAAAAAAAAGACAATCCCCCCTTAATACCCGTATACATCTGAGTTTCTCGCATTTTTCTCGCCGTATCGGGGGCCCGTGCGTCGCGAGACGCGTTCACTCGCCTCCGACGTCACACTCCCGTCTTACTTTATTAACCACCCGACAGCGATATAGAACGCGCTTCTCCACGTTCAACCCGAGTGAGCTTTAGCCACGCGTCCGTGGCCTCGACATGGAGAGGGCGAGAGGCGGGAGAGAAAGCGAGAGAGAGAGAGAGAGAGAGAGAGAGAGAGAGAGAGAGAGAGAGAGAGAAAGAAAGAGAGAGGGCGCTTCCAAACCCTTTCCAGGCGAACTTAGGCGCCCGTCTGGCTGACTGCCGTCCGGGCGCCAGCGAACCTGCCCCGATACACAGAATCGTCGACGACGTTCATTTTCTACCCCCACCGTTTTGTATCTTCGACCTCTCGCTCCTCCGTGTCCTCTCTCTTCTCCTCTATCCTCCGCACCGTCCTTTCTACCCCCTTTCGCTTGCCGCCCCCTCCATCGACCCCACCCCGATCCTCGGCCTCGGCACCCTGGCGCAGCATCCCCGAGCGAATTTGCCGAGCTCCGCGAAGCTCACCCCCAGCCCCTCTCCCCACCCACTTCCTGTCCCATTCCTCTTTCGCCCCTTTCGTGCTCAATTTGTCATCGCATTGAAAGTAGCGTGTCATTTGGCCGGCGAGAATACAATAATCGGGCTGATGAATCCTCGAACATCCGTGTGAATTTTCCGACGCGAAAGGTCAATTTTTCTTTTTTTTTTGCGTTTGCGAGGTGCCGGACACGAACCGGATTCGGACGTTCCGAATGCCAACGGAGGATAGGGTGGGGGGGCACCGAAGGGCGAGAGGCTCTGGGGCGAGAGGCGAGAACTCCGGGATCCGGAGTCATTCGACATTGACGCAAGGTCGAAATTATAAGGATGTTGAGTCCCTATGAAACATGTTAATGTTAATTGTTCAATAAATAGCTTCTTAATCGTCATGAAATTTGTACACGACCTCCTGAATACTTCATGTAAAAACATACCAAATTTTCAGAATTCTATCATCATTACTTCAACCTCCTTGAGGGTTGAAATAAAAAATGATAAGAAAATTCTGAAAATTTGGTATGTTTTTGTATGAAGTATTTAAGAGGTCGTGTTAAAATTTCACGACGATTAGGAAGCTCGTTATTAAAAAATTAACATTTTGTTAAGAACAATTTTTAAAAGAAATAAAAAAAAATTTATCAATAAACTTCGTTTTGTTTCCGTTGCTTTCAGTATATTGTAGATATTATAAAATTGAGAGGTCAAAAAAAAACTTATTGCAAAGTTACATCAGTTTCCATAAAACAACATTTAATTTGTGAATGTTAATTGTTCAATAACGAGCTTCCTAATTGTCGTGAAATTTTTACACGACCTCTGAAATACTTCATACAAAAACATACCAAATTTTCAGAATTTTATCATCATTTGCGATTTGGGACTCAACATCCTTAACGAGTAAGGCCACTGTAACGGCCCAAAAAAAAAGGTTTTTTCACTAATTTTTTGCTCCCGAAATTGAAGGTATTTGAAAAAAAACTTTTAATGGTGTTATCGGGCATACATTAAACTTTATTATAAAATTTTTTTACAGTAAAAAAAAAACAAAATGGCGGTTCCACAGCTATCTTCCCGGGACATGTTTTGCTTCCAGGGCTCCGCGGCACGCAGCACCACTGGTGCACTTTTGAATCTAGAACAAAAAAAAAAAACCATTAATCTAGAGGGCTATAGCTAGAGAATGTCGATCGGATTTTAAAAAGTATCAATTTTTGTGGATTTGGCGTGCGTTTGAAAAAAAAATTGATTTTTGACGAAAAAAACGGCAAGTTTTTTGTTAATAAAAAATCAATAAATAAAGTTCTTGAAAATTCCGATCGACATTCTCAAGATAATGTAAATGTTCACATCTGGTTAAAATTTCAAGTAAAAAAAATGAAAATTGTTCGAGTTATGCTGCGTGCCATTTTGAAAAACCATGTTTCGAGAAAAACGCGTTTAAAGTTTTGCGAATAGTTTTTTATTGGAAAAAATTAAAAAAAGAAGTTAAAAAAAATTTTTACCGTTAGTCTGCAATCCCAGCATCATACATTTGTCCTTCGATAGCCAAATTTTCGTCTTCTTCGTCTTTCCTGGTTGATTTTTGGAGCGCGCGCGCACTTTTGGCCGCGTCGCTCAGAGATGTCTCCGCGTGCGTGATGCGTTTGGCGTCGGCTTCGATGCAGAAATTATATAACTGTACACCAATTTCCACCTCCAACATCTTGAATATTTGCAAGACGTTGGTAAGGCCGCCATTGAATATGCAAACAGCGATATCCGTCGCAATATCTAGTACAGTTTTTCCGCTTGAGGATGATTTGGGGGCCAAACTCCAAACGGTAGCGTTGAAACTTTCGTTATTGTTTTGAGTATAGGCCCCCAAGCAACGCTCCAGCAACTCGTCCCGGCTCAATTCCATGTAGATGGGTTTGATGGCTTGATAAACCTCCTCACTCATTGGCTGATTGTGATGATACGCATCCAAGGCATTTTCTGCTTTCGTTTTCTTCCAACTGCACCAATTCTCCGAAAATTTTTCGTGCTGAGGCTTTTCATCCGTTGACATTTTGTGAAAAAGGGTTGCCCAGATCTCATTTTTCATATTTTTGATGGAATCGGAATTTCGACGGATTGCTAAGCCGTAATAAATGCTTAGTTCGTCAATCAATTTGGCAGTGAGTTTTCCTCTTCCCCCGAGACCTTTTGTTCCTTTTTTTAAGTTTCTCAATCGAGTGCCCATTCTTTTTTGCACGTGATCTATGCACTCTTTTTTTTTAACATTAACATTTTCATAAGGCTTCGAATCCACGATGCCTTTGAAAGTTTTGGAATCGCCATCTCCGATATAATTGCAGCCGTTTCGGAGCAAGTTTTGACACGCTTGGCGGCGACCTTCATTTCCTAAGGACAACAAATTTTTTTTCGCACAGGACCTTTTTTTTCTTATTCTAGAGGGTTTAAACTATTTTTTAAGCCAATAAAAAAAAATCGATTTTTCAAAAAATTTACAGTGGCCTTACCCCTTAATAGGGCAAACCTGCCTTGCTGGTACTTGAGTTGAATTTTGGGACATGTGCTTGATTCTGTGGAGCTTGAAGCGAGCTTGAGGTCATCTCGACGTTCTTCGACGTGGCACCAAGAAATATCATGTTGAGGCGCAACCAATCCAAGTCTAACCATATTGAGTCACAATTGCCCAAGTTCGGGCCAGTTCTGGCTAGCTAACAATTAGTGAAATTCAGTCAGGCTGGAGGAAGTTTTTCGAGTCCAGCAATGTCGAGTAGAATCTCGATCAAATAAAGAAGGGCTAATTGTAAGTGCATGGACTCAAGTATAGCCAACTTGATTGACGTTCACTCCAACTGACCCACATTTAGCCAAGTTGAATAAAGGCCATCAAAGTTGAGTCAAGCTCATCCAAAATGATTCAAATCCATCCAAGCCGAGTATAGGCCTGTCGAGTTGATTCAACCTCAGCCAAGTTGATGCTGGTACAGTCAAGTTAATTCTCTAGGTTAATCAAGTTGATTCAAGCTCTGCCAAGTTGATTCTCATTCACGTTTAGTCAAATTGATTCAAGTTCAGTCAATTTAAGTCAGGTACCGCGAATTCGGAACAAGTTAAATCAACCCAAGTCGGGTCAATTAGAGTCCGCTTTAATTTGGGTCGAATAAAATTGAGCAAAATTCGAATCTTACTCACGGACTATCCAACGAACATTCGGTTGGATTAAATGTACTTCCGGAACAATGCAGCTCTGAAAATCCGACACATATATCCTTCCTTTGCCAGATCCACCTTTACTTACGTTTCGTCTTCTTTTTGTTTCTCTCGTAGTGCTTTTGTGCAATTCTCTCCCAGCTCACAGTCACGAATGAAACCCTCAGCGAATTGTTTTCCCAATTCTCCTCTCGCACCTCTTTCGCTCGCTTCCTTCCGCATTTCATCATACGGTCCCCTCCTCGCCTGCTCTCCTCAATTTGCCACGGTCTCTCACCCGGAACCGCACAAAGGGAAGACAATTTCGAGGGATGTTAATTGTTGCCCGAGACTCTCGAGCCCAACGTGGGTTCGTATCGTTTGATTTTTTATTCTTTTTGTTTGATGTTGTTTTTTTTCGATCTTTTTTTTCCTCTTCTTTCCTTTATCCCGGTCCCATTACTCATTCCTCCTTTGCTGCGTATACTTTTGACTCCGAGCGTGTGATTTACGAAACAATCGTAAAATAAAATGTTTCGTAACACAAGGCCACTCTTTGTAGCGTCAGCGCGAGAGGCACACTCGAGCTCGTAGAAGTCTCGCCTTCTGTCTCGAGTTTATGAATTGGTTGTAAAGAAAAGGACAGAAAAAAAGGAGATGGAAAATCAATCTACTTGAGCCTCGACGTCTTTAAATCGTCGTCACTTCTGTCGCTCGTGGCCCTTAAGGACCGACGTCCTCGCGCGTCGTCGTCACCTTTTACGAACTCATCGAGTTCGTTTACTTTATTTACAATCGCATAAATTCGGAATATAAAGATATAGATTGAATATTAAATGTCTTGTGTTATTTATTGAACATTCGATATGTCAACAGAAGACGTTTTTTTTGGTCAAATTACTCTGAATCGTAAGTTGATGTTAGGGAAATAGTATTTCATTACGACCGTAATAAAATATTGCCGAATAAAAAAGAATAGATCGATGTTCTATTAAAGTATTATTAGTATTATTATCAGTATTACCAATTATTATTATTAGCAATTATTCAGGACTGGTCGCTTGTCACAGCCGACTTGTCATAGTCGATTTTGAAAATATCGATTTATGACAAAATGGCGGACGTTTGCACATAAATAGTGATTTTTGGGCCAAAAATGAGTTATTATTTTGCCTTTAAAACAAAAACTAAGTAACGGAAAATAAATCCTATGACAAGTACTAGATAATGGTGTATAGAATAACCACAAAAAACCTCAAGGCAATCGGTTCATTGGTTTTCGATAAATTTTGGGTACCGATTTTTTCACGACGCTCCAAGGATCATACAATATCCTTGTATATTTTTGATATTTTTAAATAAAGAAAATTAAACATATATTGAATGTATATACTTTTAGATAATTAAAACCCCAATCCAAAATTTCGAATAGTTTTCCTTGAAAAAGTTGAAAAAAATGACCTTTTCCCGGCTTCTAGGTGTATATCTGCCCTTAAGGCGGCTGTGGACGCAACGGAACGTTATGTTAGAATAGTTAAGTGCGCGTAAGGAGTGACAGGAAATGGTTTAATTGGGAAAGGTAATACGTAAAAATCTGCAAGGGTGCACGTTGGTACTCAGAAATTAATTGACACCGCAATAAATTACAGATTATAACTAGTATTATTAAATAATTACTTAATAATCTACCTCTGGTCAGAGTCAGATTTAAATATATATATATATATATCTTTTCAAACTGCAGATTAGCAGAAGTAATATTTAAGGATGTTGAGTCCCTATGAAACATGTTAATGTTAATTGTTCAATAAATAGCTTCTTAATCGTCATGAAATTTTTACACGACCTCCTGAATACTTCATGTAAAAACATACCAAATTTTCAGAATTCTATCAACATTACTTCAACCTCCTTAAGGGTCGAAGTAAAAAATGATAAGAAAATTCTGAAAATTTGGTATGTTTTTGCATGAAGTATTTAAGAGGTCGTGTTAAAATTTCACGACGATTAGGAAGCTCGTTATTAAAAAATTAACATTTTGTTAAGAACAATTTTTAAAAGAAATAAAAAAAAATTTATCAATAAACTTCGTTTTCTTTCCGTTGCTTTCAGTATATTGTAGATATTATAAAATTGAGAGGTAAAAAAAAACTTATTGCAAAGTTACATCAGTTTCCATAAAACAACATTTAATTTGTGAATGTTAATTGTTCAATAACGAGCTTCCTAATTGTCGTGAAATTTTTACACGACCTCTGAAATACTTCATACAAAAACATACCAAATTTTCAGAATTTTATCATCATTTGCGATTTGGGTCTCAACATCCTTAATTAAAATAAACAATTTTATTACGTTTTACTATAATTAAAAATGTAATTATAGTAATTATAATAAATTTTTAAAATATTTAAAATAATTTAATTTTATAACATTTCCACCATATTCCACCGCTCATCCCCACCTAGAGGCCGCAGCCGACTTCCCCCTTTGTATTGCGGTCGCAATGATATTTCTGCCATGGGTATAGGGAAACTGCGGAAAACCTATACCAATACGACCGGTCTCAGTTTCGGAGCCGGTCGCGTTTCGTTGAGAAATAAATCACGGGTTACAGGCATACACACATGACACACACGTACCGGTCCGTGTGCGTAACATCCGTGTAGAACCGGAACGGGCCGAGTTGAAATTACGAACTTCAAATAATCTGAACGCTCAAAGCTCCGAAAGAATACCTACTACCCCGAATGATCGATTGGGGTAGAATATCCATTACCGAATATCCATAAGTACCAGTATCTATAACTTGAATATCCATAAGTTGAATACCCATAAGTGAGTATAGAGTAGAAATGACCGCCAAATCCAAACCAAAACAAACCCAAACAAGCAAACAAACTCATTCCTACTCTATACTCACTGATGGATATTCGACTTATGACCATTCAACTTGTGGATATTCGACTTATGGATATTTATTTATGGATACCTATTCGACGACAGTGGAATGATCAAATCTCCGAAAGAATTTTACACGAAAGACCAAATCTCCAAAAAACTGAACACCCTCGAAATCATTCGGCCATGGAAGCTTTAAAAGTATAAAAATGTACAATAAATCGACGAATTATTTCACGAATTTTTTTATTCATTAAGAAGTGATTTTAAGGTAACTTTGAACATTTTCTAGGCAATGCTATACGTTAGCATTTACAGCTCTCATTTACAGCTACCTGTGTAGACGTTCGCTGGCATGGTCTTGACGAAACTTGTAATTTCGGAACATTAAGAATTTTGAGCCGTCGGAGCATTCAAAGTTCGGCATTTCAACCCAGACCCCATGACAAGATCATATCCGCAAAAGTCTGCACAATTCACTGTAAATGGTGTAGAACGTATAACATTGTCTAGACAAATTACAAAACTCACGTAAAATCACTTCTGAATAAAAAAATTCTTGAGATAAATCGTCGATTTATTGAAAAATTTGAAACTTTTAAAACTCCCATAGCCGAATTATTTTGACGGTGTTCAGATTTTCGGAGTTTTGGTCTTTCGGGTAAAATTCTTTCGGAGTTTTGATCTTTCGGAGTTTAGATCGTTCTGATCATTCAAACTTCGGAATTTCAATCCGGCCCCCAACTGGAGGTACGTCACGCCGGCATTTATTTTTCTCCGAGACTACGTGACTGGGAATCGAGCCCGCGACCTTCCGATGTTCTGGTTTCTGGTTCTGGCAAAGTTAACCAAATGTATGAAATTATAAAAATTTAATTTATTATTGTTTACGTTGTAAATTATTGTGAACGAACAATGTAAAGTATTGGTTTTCTAGTGGCTTTCGTTTATCAGATTGTCATTGTTTATTTTTTTGTAAGAGTAATAGAATGCTAGTTTGTTGATATATTTTTTATAATGGTCATAAAACTTTGAATTTAGTTTTAACTCAAGTTCATAAAATTCAGCTTAATAATAATAAGACGTAGGAGGACCGATGTACTGATTTAGTGGTTAGCGTGCTTGCTGTTAGCGAGGCAAGCACAACAGTACATCGGTCCTCTTACCTCTTACTATTATTAAACTAAATTTTCTGAACTCAAGTTAAAACAAAATTCAAAGTTTTATTACCATTATAACAAATATATTGACAAACTAGCATTCTATTACTCTTACAAAAAAATAAAAAATGACAATCTGATAAACAAAAACCACTAGAAAACAATAAATTACAATGATAAACAATAATAAATTAAATTTTTATAACTTTATACGTTTGGTTAACTTTAATAAAAATATTAATGTATGTATTCTTTGTACATCCCTTTAAGGGTGTTTAAATAAAAACTATTAAGGTAATAAAAATATAATGCATAAACGCATTATATAAAATTATATTTTTTTGCAATTTTTGCTTATTATAGTTTCGAATCCAAATGTTATAAAAATGTAAATTTTTTACATAAAAATTCCATTTGCGTAAATTATGAAAATAAAAGAATACGAATCTCAATGAAAACGAAATGTAAAAAATTAATAATTATTGAATAATCATTATTTTTCTACCTTTCCACGATATTTAGTGCGTAAATTCAGCCCACTGGTCGCGCAAGTTAAGTTCAACTCGAAAATTTTACGAGCCGTCAATATTTCCAAGGAATTCCGTACTAATAATACTCCTTTTTTTCTCGTCACACGAAATACAAGTGTAAACAAACAAAGCCTTTACCATATTGTAAATGTAAAACATATGTTAAACGTTTACCGTATTGTAAATGTAAAACATTTGTAAAACATTTACCATATTGTAAATGTAAAACATTTACCATATTGTAAATGTAAAACATTTGTAAAACATTTGCCATATTGTAAGTGTTTAATAATAAAAACTATTGGAAAAATTCAGGCCACATGAAACGACGATTTGATTAATTGTACAATTATTCTCGCATAGCGATGTATTTTTATCTCTTATTCTTATCGGAGGTAACCAAGTGTCTTTTTATTACCTACTTTTGTGGATGCCTTAAATATTTGTACGTATATAAACTCCATTTCCCTCTAACTGTCAATCTTTCAATTTTTATTTCACGCAATTTACAAACCGAATCGCGCCTCTATTAGCCACAATTTTTTTTAAAGTATGACTTCTACGAGCGACGTTCGAGGCACAAATTCCTAAGCATACAAGCCACATTTTTTCATCATGCGACACTTCCCCTCAAAAATACGTTAAAAATAGAAAAAAATCAGTTAAATTATACGCTACTTTGGATTTGTCTCAATTCATCTTTTGCAAATTAACATCTTAATGAAAGCCTTACCGAGGGACAACAAATTGTGCAGGTTATACATTTTTGCAAGGAAAGTCTCAAATAATAATTACAAAAATATTGTACATCGTGTTAAATTCCCGAACGAAAGAACTTATACTTTATCGTTTTTTAAACTAATTTAATTATTATGAATAACCATTCGAGTCAATACAATCAGATTATTGACCATTTCAAACGTTATGTCCGCTATAATAAATATAGTAAGGTATACAAAGTTAACTTTGTCATAAATTATCGGTAAGGTATACAAAGTTAACTTTGCATACCTTACCGATAATTTATGATTAAGCTCAAAAAAATTATTACTGTTATAGATGTTTATTACCTGAAAAATGTGAGGAAAATTTGGGAGAGAATAGCTTTTAATAATAATTGATTTGTCTAAAAAAAAATATCTCATAATAATAAAACAAAGCACAGCTTTGGAACAACGAATCGAGCCACTCTGAAAAAAATAGGTGTTACTGTACACACTTCAGAGTATTTTCTGGAATTTTTTGAGAAAAATCAAAAGTGACATACCGACCGAAAAAAAATATTTTTGCATAATTTTGGTGACAATAGGCATTTTTTAAACTCGAAAAATTCAAAACAAAATTTTTTCACAAAGTTCATGTAAAATTGGAACTTTTTTGTCTTCAACATTTTTCTGTTAAATCAAATGCTCACGAGATATAACGGTATTCTGAAAATTTTGAAATTTTGAAAAACTCGAGGAAATGCGATCCATACATTTTGAAAAAATTTACACTGTTTTTTTCATATAATTAAATAATTTGACAAAATTTTAATTTTTTTTAGAGTGGACAACTTTTTCACCGTCGAAATGGTATGGAACGCCTCATATATATCTATATATATATATGGGTAATTCTCCCAAAACGATCATATTGCATGTAATCTGACTTTTTTAATAGATGATATTCCATTACTTTGTAGGTCTTTTTTAATACAACCGTTTGAAATATTTCAATATCTTCCTACACAACAGATCTGGCAGATAAATCGTCGTTCTCCTTTTTTTTCTGTATTCTGAGTATGAACATCATTCCTCCGGAGTATAGCTATCCGAATTCCATATACACCAGCAAGTTGAAGAGGTTCTAAAAATTTGAAAACATCATAAAAGCAACATTCCTTGAAACCATTGGACATATATTTATTTACTCTCTGAAAAACTTGGAAAAATAATAATCATAGGTATCTCACAATAAATAACGAAATTTTGTAACCGTTTTTCTTAATCATTCCTCTGGATATCTGTAAATCAGTTAAGGGGGTCGTCTAGCGTGTCAGATAAAAAAAATCGATTTTTTTCATAAATCACATCTAAAACACGTATAGAAGACGTGGGTAAAAGAATTTTTCGAAATTTGAACCGTTGAAAAGTTACAGCCGTAACCCAGAGCAAGTATACGAAGCGATCGAAACACGATTTTTTCAAACTGCTGCCATCATATCTTAAAAACTATTTGATTGATTCTGCTCAAACTTATACAGCATCTTTGGTACACATATAACTACAAGTTGAACTAAAATAATTAAGATTGCTCCGTTAGTTTTCTTTTTATCGAAAAAAGTACGAAAAATTGATTTGTTTTGCTAAAGTGTGAAAAAAATTATTTTTTGGAATTCTAATTTTATTTTAGTTCCATGTAGAGCCTCAAGTCTCACGATTAAAATTGCCTTTGGTTTTTATATTTAAGATAAGCAGAACGACCGTAATCATGGCAGCAGTGGAGCACCTCTTTTTATTTATGTGTTTCTGTTGGGCGGTGTATCTCCGGCTATATTCAATGTAATGACTTCAAAAAATTCACAAAGTTTGTTTAAATGTTAATAAAAATGATATACAATTTATAAATTATTTTATTTCGATGGTATGTCAGAAAAAAATTCCCAAAAAAGCATTAAAAAACGGCCTTCACATTAGCCGACCCCGTTAAGGCGTTACCCCCATTTGTAGCGCAAAAAAGGCCTTTTTCATGAATTTTTTTGAAGAAAACTACAAAACTTTTTTAATCGATCAATTTAATCAATTTAATCTTAAAGAACACGTCTTGAAGAACTTTCAGTAATTTTTTTATTGAAAAATATTACATTGTTTAGTGGCAAATGGCCGTCAATGAAATAATGTTTTTTTATACACGGTTTGCGGTGACCAACATTGCGGCGAAGTGGATCATCTGAAAAAAAAATGCGGATGGATTTAGTCAAATATAAGTATAAACTAGTCTTTAATCGAAGGATTTTAAAAAATATTCATTTTCCACAAAATGGCGGACAGTCAAAGTTAATGGTTCGATTTTAACGAAAAAAAACGGCCGTTTTTAGGCTATAAAACGGCCATTATTTTACGAAAAAAAATCGAAACATTAAAGACTACATTTTTATGTATTAAATAAGCGTGCAAAATTTCAAGAAGATCGGTTCATTAGTGTTCGAGTAATCTTGGTCACCGACTTCAGGAATGGCATTTTGAGAAAAACGCGTTTAAAGTTTCAATTTCAGTTCTTCAATTCACGGATTCTTCTCTTTCAACGCTCATATCTCAGTCAATTTTGTTAGGATCGACTTGAAATTTTCAGGACATATTCTCAGATACTTATACTTCAAAAAAATGCAATAAAAAAAAATCGATTTTTTCAAAATCGCAAGTGGGGGTAACCCCTTAAAATGCTGTGTGACGGGTGCCGCCAGCTGACCATGCTTGCGAAAGCAGTGCTTTCTACATCTACTTTTCCGAAGACACTGATTGTGTCGTATAATTTTTGTAGTTTACGCTGTTTGTTCTGTAGATCTTGTGTGTTATGAGATGGTGTCACAGGCGAGGGCCTCATTCCTCTGGCCATTCTTGACTGTATCATTTTTCAATTAAATATGTCACTCTTTACCTCTTCAAGTGGAACTTTTAGACACCTACTCACCGTCAGATTTTTAGGTTAGAAAAACGTAGCATACCGCGCAGTGCACGAAAAGCCGTTTGAATCGTCATTCCTCTGGCTCCTTCCCAGATTCGCCAGAGGAATGGGACAATCTTGGTTACGCATGTGTGGATATGCATGAGGTTACATAAAAATAATTCTCGCAGATTATTGCCATGCCGCTATCAAAAAAAGAAAGGCTCCGTAGAAAAAGAGAAGGTGAAAACACGGAGATACGAAAAAGGCTCAAACAGGACCCTGTAGGAAGAGAGAAGTTGAAACAAAAAGAGCGAGATCGATATTCAAAGGAAAAAGAGAAGAAGATATTGTCAAAGCCATACAAAACTTGATAAATAGGAAAAGCTTTGCATCGTTTCTCTGGCCCTAGTATTTCTTTGATCACGATACATATTACAAATTATATTATATCGATTAAAACGAAATTTATAAAGAACTGAAGTCAATTGTAATTTTTAAATGAAAAAATTGATTATATAAAAATGAAAATTTCGTTGTCCTGCAAAATGTTCATTTCGAGAGAATCACAGATGTGTATTTCCACTCCAAAGGATTCTTTTACCTCGTCGAATCGTAATCTCCATAGATAATAGAGATCACATGACTTCGCGTGGTATACTTTTGGAGCTGTGCTCGTCGCCTCGCACATCTCACTAAATTCTACGGCAAACAAAAGCCTCGTATTTCTTAATAAATATTGCACAACGTCGTACCATCGCACGTATCGCGCGATCACGTTACACAAAAGTCGTGGAAAAGTTGGTTATTTCCACGAATCAAAATGAACTGTGTGACGGTATTAAAATGGAGGAAAAAAAATTAGAACGAAGCGCCAATTTTTCGTTTTTTCCTGGGGAGGGGGGGTATTTCCGGCAATCGATCAATTGGCTATAAACGGGAAGTTCTTTTTTGTGGGTTTGTTCGGATTATTGTACCAAAGTTACTAAAAAGTTACTAAAGAGCTACTAAAAAGTTACTAAAAAGTGGCTAAAAAGTCACTAAAAAGTTACTAAAAAGATACTAAAAAGTTACTAAATAGTTGCGAAAAGTTACGAAAAAGTTGCTAAAACTTACTAAAAAAGCTACTAAAGCTACTAAAAAGTTACTAGAGGCGGCTGAAAAGTTACTAAAAAGTTACCAGAGGCTACTGAAAAGTTACTAAAAAGTTACGAAAGACTACTAAAAAGTTACTAAAACGTTACTAATAAGTTACTGAAAAAACCTCTTTTGTGCGATCTATATTTTTTGGGATTTTATATAACATTTTGGGCCAGAATGAATTACTGTTTTGTTTGGATTTTTTTTTCTTTTGAGGATATTTTGTTTCGGTTTTTTTTTGCTGGGATTGGGATTTTTTTTGGGGGGGAGGGATTTTTTGTTTGGTTTTCATTCTTTTATGGACATTTTTGGGTTTGCTTCGTCGGTTTTTTTTATCGTTTGGGTTCACCTCTTTTGTTTGGGTTAACAACAGTTCGTCGACTCGATAAAGGAAAAAACCTGACGCGTTGTAGTACGATTTTTTTTCCATTTATTTTGCAGCGAACAATCACTGGCTAATTAGAAAACGAGAGAAAAATAATAATTCATCATAGCGGCATAGCGAAAAAATCAGTGAAATCACGAAATTTATACTCGTATTATTGGAATTCAACGAACCGTTTTTTAGTCTCGTGTGCGTAAGGGAGCTGCGTGCACACCTTTACGAACGATGATAATACGGTGCGGCGCCGTGTTCATCGGGTACGCAGCACATCCCAGCATGTAGAGAATGAGCGCGTTGCGTAGCCGCGGAAACATCCGAGCTCGACCGAGGTCGCGAGGGTGGGGGCGACGGCGCGCGGAGCGCCCGACCCGAGTTCCCCCGGCGCGTAGTCCAAGTTTGGCCAGTGTGACGTTACCATCGTCACAACGAGTGAGCGTGTACGGGATATTTTCACCGCGAGACCTCGAGCAAAAGTTTATCGCGGTCTCACTCTTCGATGTTACACGCTCTGTAGCGATAAGCTAGTTCTCGTTAACCTTAGCGTATTTTTTTTACCTCATCCCCCCCTCCCCTCCACTTTGCAAAAGTGTACCGCGGAACTTTGGAGAAACTTCGACGAGCGTGCCAAAGTGGTTTTTGTTTTCAGTGTTTTCGAAAAACTACCGATCGTTAACTCGACTCTGAAGTAAAATTTCGTAGACGATCGAACGACAGTGCGATCGAGATCGGTGCGCGTCGGCGAGAAAAATAATCGCGAAGATGGCAGCGAGCGGGATCTCGATCGCCGCGATCTTCGTCCTCGTGCTGCTGCAACTTGCAGGTTAGTCGCGAATTTCACACGTATAACGAATATCAAAGCAATCTCCTTCCAAACGTTTTTCTTCTTTTCGCTTCTTTCATTTCATCAAATTTTCCGCTCTCTCTTTCTCTCGCTCCCTCTCTCTCTTTCACCTCATTCTTACCGATCGTGTTTATTCGACGTATCGCGTATTCATGCAAAATGCACTTCGTTCATATGCGAGCGATCCGGCTAAAATAATGGTACTGCGAGTAAAAGGTGTGAAGGCGCGGGTGCGCGCGCACCGGCGATCGCCGATCGCTGGAATTTTCAGGTGATGTGACTCAGAGAGGACGATTGAGCGAGATCGAAAGTGCATACGCATACATATGTATTCATGTGTCTCCGGGAAAAAAGTACAAACCTCTATCGCTCGCGGGGGTGTGTGTGTCCATATATATAAGCGATTAACACGATTCTATTTGAGCGATAACTTTCAGTATCTTTATCAAATGACTACCAAATTAGCAAATTATTTCTAATTAATGGAACCAAATCCTAATTATTACGACAATAACAATAACAATAACAATAATAATAATTGAATTTAATAATCATATGTATATATGAAAATAATTTGAAAAAATAAAATATAAAAAGATTAGTATAAAAGGGATTTACGCTTTTTAGAGCAATTATTTTCAGAATCTTTATCAAACGATTGAATTGTTTATTATTAATGGAACTAAATAATAATAATTACGACAATAGTGATAATGATGACAATAATACTAATACTAATAATACTAATAAATTAAAATAATTATACATCGAATCATTATGAAAAATATAAAAAACGAAAAACCGATACTCGTAGATAGACGGGCAGGGTTGGGCTCGGGCGGTACAGCGAGTTAAGCAGTGCTGTGCATGGCCGATACACGGAGCGGTGACCGCTTAGCCGTGACCGCGCATCACACCGGTGAGCGCGGAAGGCAAATATACTTCTGAGACCTTGGGTGGTGGTAGATACGTATGTGCACCAAGAGAATCAGAAGAATATGGGGCCGCCTTTAACGGTACGGGTTTTTCACGGTTTCCCTCGGCAAACGCGGTACAGTTTAGCTACTGACGTAGACGCAACGGAACGTTAGGTTAATTATCAAAGTGCGGGTAGGGAGTGATAGGAAAAGTTTCAATTGGGAAGGGTAATACGTAAAAACCCGAAAGGGTATAACGTTGGAACTCAAGATTTACTATAAAATATAAGAGCGATTGGCGCTATTCTATTCGTGAGCAATTCATTTTAAAATCTTCATTAAATGATTTAATAATTTGTGCTTAATTGAACTCAATAGTAATGATGCCACCGCGGTCACTCTGGGTCGCCGAAGACCAGAGCGAAACAATTTTTATCGGACGTTTTCGCTCAGATAGTTATTCACAGCGTAAAAAACAATAACTTTCGGGCTTTAATAAACATCCATTCACATTCTACAATCATTGAGAGGTAGTCAGGAATGTTTACTGTTTAAATGAATCAATATCTGGAATATATGTGGCTGAGATATATATGTTTAGATGAATGAATATTTGGGACATACGCGCGCGCGCGTGTATGTGTGTGTTATTCGATAGATTTCCTATATTATCTAAAAAAAAAAGTTATCTAAAAATTCGATATCTCGAAAATTAATGTCGATATCGAAAAATTCTATTCTTCACTTTTGATTCGTCTCGTCGAGATACACAAGAATCCATCATTAAGGAAGCTTTCCAGTGTGACAGCCCGAAAAATCGCTGTTTTTCGCGATTTTTTTTTTTAAAGAAAAAATAATCTAATCGGTCTGGTTTTTTTTGTATATTAATTGGGTATTGAAGAATACAAAACAATTTTTTAAAGATCGATTTATTTATTAATTAATATCTATAAAAATGATGAAACAATTGTTGCAGAAAATGCACTTGGATGTGGTGTCCACGTTGGGGGTCACAATTTTGATCTGAAACAAATAACACAAAAAGATTATTGATCGGTATATAATTGGCTTTCGTGCTATGGAGGCTTTTTTTTTTTTTTTTTTTTTTTTGCAAAAATGGCGCCGGTTTGAACAAAAAGTATCGATTTTAGCATTTTTTTTGGCAGTTTTTTTACAAAAAAATAGGAAGATGTCAAAAAAAAAAAGCTTCCATAGCACGATAAACAATGACGTTAAGAATATTGTGTAAAAAATTCAACTCGATAGCTTTAAAACTCTGCCCTCCAAGTTGGACACCGTTTTGAAAAATGCTGTTTCGTGAAAAACGCGTTCAAAGTTTCGCTGTAGCTGTAGCGCTCCGTTGCCTTCTTCCAAGAAATGCTGTACAGTAACCGAAATAATCTGAATTTCGGCATGAAAATTTCAGGGAATATTCGGAAGAGTGTATACTATTCGATAAAGAAAAAAAAAATCGATTTTTTGAAAATTTCACACTGGAAAGCTCCCTTAAGGATGTTGAGTCCCTATGAAACATGTTAATGTTAATTGTTCAATAAATAGCTTCTTAATCGTCATGAAATTTTTACACGACCTCCTGAATACTTCATGTAAAAACATACCAAATTTTCAGAATTCTTCATTACTTCAACCTCCTTAAGGGTCGAAGTAAAAAATGATAAGAAAATTCTGAAAATTTGGTATGTTTTTGCATGAAGTATTTAAGAAGTCGTGTTAAAATTTCACGACGATTAGGAAGCTCGTTATTAAAAAATTAACATTTTGTTAAGAACAATTTTTAAAAGAAATCAAAACAAATTTATCAATAAACTTCGTTTTGTTTCCGTTGCTTTCAGTATATTGTAGATATTATAAAATTGGGAGGTCAAAAAAAAAACTTATTGCAAAGTTACATCAGTTTCCATAAAACAACATTTAATTTGTGAATGTTAATTGTTCAATAACGAGGCTCCTAATTGTCGTGGAATTTTTACACGACCTCTGAAATACTTCATACAAAAACAGACCAAATTTTCAGAAATTTATCATCATTTGCGATTTGGGACTCAACATCCTTAAATCGCGGTGCCACGGTTATCGTAGAACTGCCCCTTTTAAATTATATCATATTATATTAGACAGACAGACAGACACGCACACACACACACACACACACACACACAGACACACACACACACACAAAGTTTTGCAAAGAATTGTTAAAAACTTATCGTTGGTGAGAGAACGGAAACGTTTGTCTTCCGGTGTTGAACATTGTAGGACGAGAACACTTTACGTGCCTTTCTTTTTCGTTCGCCACAACACCTGAGCAAACCACCTGTGTGTGTGTGTGTATGTGTGTGTGTCCTGCCTTGCCACCTGTCGTACATTTGTCTGCCAAACCCAGAGTCAAGATCCTCCCTCAGGTACGAGCAGAACCCTCGAAAGTCTCAAATTTATTTAAGCCTCTCGAGACCCTTCACTTCTTCTTCCCCATATTTCTCCATTTCACTTTTCCGTCACTTAATTCAGGAAACTTTGGCTGTTGCCGCAAGCTCTGAACGGAGCTCCAAAGAGGTCCCACTTACGAAAGGTTTCGTGAAATAATAATTTTGACCGGGATGCGAATGTAAACAATGGTAAAAAAGGCTCAAAAAGAAAAAGAAAACAGGGGTACTAAGAAGGAGGAAATAAAAAATATTACGGGTGCGAACGCTTTCTTGATTGGGTTTGTTGGAGGGATTTCGATTCGTTTTCGACGTGCGAGGAAATTTTTGCGATGGTGATAGGTGTTTTTTTTATTTCACATATTTTTCGATGTTTTATCGTAGATATTTTTTGACATTGTGAATATGTGAATGATTTTTTTGTATTTTAATATTGGCGAATTTTTCGATGCTTGGAGTATATTTAATTTTCGAATTTCGAAATATTTGCAATATTTTTCGCTCGTTTTAATATTCTAAATATGTTAAAAATTTCTTTTATCTCTTTAGTATTCTAAATATTATGAATATTTTTTTATTGAAAATATTTTTAATACTTGAAATATTTTTTTACGAGAAAAATAGTTGTTTGGGTTTGAATATTTGAAATAATATGATATTCAAAATGTTGCAGTACGTGAAAGATGTTTACTTATCTATTTTATTGCATAGGATATCTCAAAATAACCTGAAATTTAAGTTTTTAATGAAACGTATTATTTATTTGATAAGTACGAATATTTTAATTTTAATACAAGGTACGAACATGGAGGTTATGTGTGGAGCATAATATCCGATAAATGGCCGCCTCATCCCTGTGTGCAACCGTTCACTCTTTTGACGATATAACTTTCAATAACGTTTTGGCATAATTGCTGGCTAAATTCATTAACGGTGCGTCTAAAACCTTCCTTGAGCCCCGGAATTGTCGGTGAATCATTGACATACACTTTTCCTTTCAAAAAACCCCAAAGAAAAAAGTCAAATCGCACAATCTTGGTGGCCAATTTACATCCCCGCTGCGCAAGATAACGCGACCATGAAACTTGGTCTGCAATAACTGCATTGTTTCGCCCGCAGTGTGGCGGATTGCGCCATCTTGTTGAAAGAATATGTCTTCCAAGTCCACGCCGTTTGTGGCAAGTATCGGATATTGCGTTCCACATCTAAGCGTCATGTTTTTACCTTATATTAAAATAAAAATATTCCTACTGTTCCCATAAATAATACGTTTTATTAATAAATTTAAATGTCAAGTCATTTTAAGACACCCCTTCAAAAGAAGAAGGTGAAAAAGCGGTATGGAAAAAGGGTCCCGTCCCTTAACGTGAGGGAGTAAGACAGAGGAAGAGAGAGCGAGAGAGAGAGAGAGAGAGAGAGAGAGAGAGAGAGAGAGAGAGAGAGAGAATAAAGAAAGGTGCACTTGTCGACGGATACCTTAGTGTACCTGTCTCACAGCTGTTGTAAATTCTACGACCGTGGGACCCTTGACGATTTCCCTAGGAACCTACAAGACGGAAAGCAAAAGGAGAGAGCGAGAGCCACAAATCTACAGATTTTCCGAGACGACAAAGAAAAATTACTTTTCTTCCAGTTCACAAGCTCAACTCTGTTTGCTTCTCTCTCTACCTCTCTCTCTACCTCTCTCTCTCTCTCTCTCTCTCACTCTCTCTATTTTTCTTTCGTGATCCTCGTGACGCGCAATGGGCATAGCTGGGTAACCATGTGAAAATTCCCTCAAGCCGTCTCCGCTCAATCCTTGGAGGTCGTTTTGATACTGAGAAAGAAAAATTCACACAAAATTTAAGGTCTTTATCTTCAGTGATTCTCGAGTTATGGACAAAAAAAACGTTATTATCGGTTTTTGTTTATTTTTGTTTTCAGCAAAAGTAAGATTACGAGATGGTTATTTTTTCCTAGTACTAATGGACCAAATGCATAACATTCCGAACGTCCCCCCCCCCACCCCTTCCGATCGAGCTTAAATTTTGCACAGACGTTCCTTTCAATATTTTAAGACAAGCCCTAAAGGAATTTTTGGCGACTCGCAATAGTTTTCCAGATATTGAATTTTTAATTTTTTTTAAAGTATGGTTCCGACCGCCCCCGATCGAGCTGAAATTTTGCATATACCTTCCTTTCAATATTTTAAGACAACCCCTAACGGAATTTTTAGCGACTCGCAATAGTTTTCGAGATGTTGAATTTTTAAGTTTTCTCTAACGCGCGTCGACTATATCTATATATGCTACGTCTCTGTTCATATCTATATATGTAATCGCGCTCTTCGTATTGTCCAACAAACCCGAATAACCGAAAAAAATCCAAACAAACCCAAACCCAAAAACTATTGCGCGTGGCCAAAAATCCCTTTAGGGGTTATCTTAAAATATTGAAAACGAAGGTTGTGCAAAATTTCAGCTCGATCGGCGGGGAGGGGGGGGGGGCGTTTTGGAACCTTAACCAAATAATTTGTTAAGTTTGTTTCGTTAGACATGCGATCACCAAATTTTGGAAAGACGTCGTTTATACCTCTTTATACTCAGGAATATTACTTTTTGTCCATTTGGTAAAAAATAGTAAAAAAAATTAAATTCGATTTTTAAGTAATGTTATGATTAAGCAAAATCAGACCAATTGATTGGTAAGAAATTATACGTATAGTTATATTTTCAATAATTCATAAGTAATTACACTACAAGAATACTATCAGGTACCATAAATATATAAGAAAAATTGAACTATAATTAGTCTTCATTCGAAGCTACATAATTTCCACCAGTATGAAAAACACGACACAAAATTTTCCCCGTCCTCACGATTTTCAAGAAATATCTAGCATGAGACAGAAAATGAATAACTGCTACTACGTGAGAGCAGCAACCGACCGTACGTTTACCATTTGCACAGTAACAACAGTACCTACTTAACCCATTTACCCCGTTCTTATCAGGACAATATTCAATAAAACAGCAATGTTTTTTTTGTATTTATGTATTGAAGACTTCATATGAATATTACTAAGATAATATTCATATTATACACATGAATATTATCTTCATCCATTATTTCAGATAAATAGGAAATTGCTTGCGAAAGCTGGTACGAACCAGTAAATAGTAAATGCAAATCTTTTTCGCTCGCCTCCGGAAAATCAAGTAGATTATTTGACATAACTTTTGTAAACGGTATTTTTCGACGAGCCCAACGCTATTTTTCTACATAATTCACTAAGGTATTACCCTGACATTATTTCAATTTCATAACAGACAATACTTCTGATATATCTTCACGCAACTCAAACGTTTTCCGAACTCGTTATGTAGCAAACAAACAAGTAAACAGTCCAAACGATTGTGCTTTCGGCAGTAACGTATTATCTAATTTATGATCTAAAATATCATAGTTTTGTTTAATTGCCCCATGAAAAGCTTACGTTTTTCTTTTAGTGTTTAAATGTATATTTCGAATCCCTGGCCTCTTAAATACTCTACATCACGGTAACCACGGTAGAGTGGAAAAATGTTTTTTTTTCAAGCAGTTTTATTAAAGAACTTGAATATGATATAATAATTTCAACAATTTCTGTACCATTTTTATTCGCAGTACGCATACAAGATTATCGTTTTTGACTTCCAATAGGTGGCGTTTGTCGTCGAAACAGCTTCAATCGTTGTTACCGACCGTCACAGATATCTTAAAATTTCACTTTTAATATCATGTATCAATCCTTTTAAATATTTGTCGATTTGAAAAATTCAAAATGGTATTAAAAAGTTCCAAATTATCATTAAAAAATCATATTTTATCTTCCCCTATGTTCCACCCATTTCAAGAAATTGAAAAAATTCCCAGGTGTAAAGAGGTATAAGAGACGTCTTGTGTCAAAATTTGGCGATTGCATATCTGAAGAAACGCACTTGAAGAAATTGTTTTTTCTTCCTCTTAATACAGTTTTTATTGTAAAATTGGACAAAAAAATTTGGATGTTTTTTTTTCATTAGTACTTGGAGAAAATTATCATTCCTTAATTTTTGTTTTGAGTAATAAAAAATAAATAAAATCCGAAATAACGGTTTCTTCCTCGATAACTCGAATATTTTTCAAGATAAGGGACTAAAATTTTTCGGGATTTTTTTTCCTCAACCAAAAGTCTCCCTCACGTATCGAGAGAAAACGGCCTAGGAACCGTTTTGGCATGCATACCCAGCTATACCCGTCAGTAGATTGAGACATTTTTATATTTTCACTAAATAGTCGCGGTTACGAAAATTCTTCTGCCAGTCACATTTTTCTAAGTTTTATCATCAGTGTTTTTTTTAACATTCGGTCACACCCGGTTTTTTTGTCGTTCCGGAATCTTTAGAATTTTTCACACGCGTGAGCGATTTATATCAGGCATTGAGAGTTCTTCAGTGTATAAATTATTAGATAGAAATGTGGCCAGTTTGTTAACTTCATAAAGTGCATAGAAATGAGACGCTTCTAGAGTTGCAATTTTTCGTTAAAAGTTCGGCAACTTGGCTTGTTTTATCAGTATACTCGGATGTATTTTTACTCCATTATAGACGAAAATCAGTCAATTGTTAAATATTCGGCTTCGTGAGAGGAATACCGTAAGGCGTCAGTGAACGCAACGGAACGTTATAGGGTATGTTGGCGACATGTGGGTAGGGAGTGATAGGAAAGGGTTTCAACTGGGAAGGGTAATTACGCAAAAACCCGCAATGAAGTCGGGGGAAGAAACGAATAAACAACAATAATTCAATGTTAACCGAATACGCATTTGCAACGATAATTCGAGGTGTGTTTAATACGCATCAATAGACAAACATAACTTTAAATCATCGATCAGACTTTCGGTTATTAGTTGATTCAAAAAATTTGCCTATCGTTCAGGTTTTTTCTGACGAAAAATCCGCCCTTTCGTAACTTTTCGATAACTTCATTTTCGATTTATTTTTGTATGATTTCCCTACTATTTGACCCCTAGTTCACTAGGGCATAAATTTATCTTTCTCGTTCGCTCTTCCCTTTGTCGCACACTGTCCCGTCCCTTTTTTTCGGCTCGGGCATTCTCTCCGACTGTGCATGTACGTGTGTGTCTCGCACCGAACCGTTTAAGAAGCGACTTTTCTCGCGATCCCCCGAGGCCACTGATCTCCCAGCTCTCTCTCTCTCTCTCTCCCCCTCTCTCTCTCCTTCTCGTTCTCTTTTTTCTCTTATCTCGACGGTCCGGTTTCATCAGGAGGGAAAGAGCCCCTTGCCCTCCCTCCAGAAGCCCGCTCCACATATATATATACACACACCAGGTTTTTCGTTTCGCGTTTACTCGCGTTCCGCACTCGCAACATGTCTTACTCTATAAGTTTGTACCCGAGCTTCCCATGCCCTTACCTCCCGCCCTTCGCCGCCGCTCCTGTTTCTCCCGCACGCCCTCGGAGTCTTCGCGGCGCGTTGCCCCCACTTTGCGTCCCGCGCGCCGCACTGCCCCCACTCCGCGTCCTGCACTCCGCACTGCCCCCACTCTACGGCCCGCGAGCTCCCACTCAACGTCCCGCGAGCGGCGCGCGCACCGTGCGGCCCGCCGCTCTTTCTCCTCACGCCCGCGTCACCCGACTCGTCCAGTACAAAAGACTCCCAAGTTACGTGCGGCATTGTCCAAGCACAATCAAGAATTTTTCTGCACTGAACGGGAGGGGGGGGGGGGGGTTGTAGGGCATGGAAGGGCGCGGGAGCTTCGAGGGCTCCGATGGTACTGTAAATACGACGAGGCCCAGCGGACAGAAGCGGCGATGCGACTTTTGCACACTTATTATACCGTTGCACCGAGACACGGTTTCACTTTCCGCGCTTACTCTCGTCACCTCGATCCACAAAAGCTCTTGCGAGAACCCGTTCCGTGGGATGACGCTTCGAAACGATTCAAATGTCGCTACAGATAATATTCGTCCATCACGCATTCGACCGATTATCAACATCTCGCCTCTCCCCTCTTTGCGTCATTTTACAGTAATAGTAAAGTTTATAAGTGTTCATAACGATAGATTGAAGTAGGAAAAATTCAACAATTAATCAGTATTATGAAAATGTTGCTAATGATTATTCGTTACAGGATTATTAGTGTTAATTGTTTATTTCAATACTATTATCATTGCTGATATTATTCATTGAACGGTTTACAATAAGTTAATAATAAATAATGACCACTCGCAAATGATGGGTTGTAATAATTATTAACGGTTTAATTATTACACTATTATGTCTAATCTAAAAATAAAAATGGACGAAAGGAGACAGAGAAACGTAAGTACGAAGGCAAGAAACTTGTCTTTTTTTCTTACGCGTTGCTCTACCTCTCCCTCGGTCTCTCTTTCTCTCGCCTCCTCTCTGTCTCTTCCTTGTTCTCTCTCGGCGGCGAAGAAACTCGGGTACTGGTCATATATCATGAGGAGGGAATCTCGCTCGGTCTCGTCTAATGTTACACGTACACACACACGCGCGCGCACGCACGCACGTCCTCGTGCCCGAGTAAAAAGTCCCGTGTCAAGCCCTCCAACTTTACACGCAGCGCCCTCTTCAAGTACTCTGTACGCAGAGACATGCTCTTATCTGAATCGCAAAACGCGCCACAAACAGAAGCCGCTGCTTTGGCGATTAATTCTCGTATGAGAAGTTCTGGAAATTTCCCCCACGTTTTTTTATTCTTCATTTGTTAAACATGTTTGTCCCTCTAATTAAGCTAATTTTTGTTGCTGCGGAATTTTGCAAAACCGTTCATCCACCCCCCCCCTGCCCGGCGCGTCTTCAGCTCGTTGTAAGAGAACAATAGTCAGAGAACGCTAAGAAAAAAAGAAAGAAGGAAAAGTGAAGAAAGAGGAAGGAAGGAGACGAGAAAAAAGCACATTTAATGTCTCTCTCTCCGTGCGTCATCGTGAGGTAAGCAGCGCAAAAAGAGGAGCAAGGAAACTCCGAGAGAAGAATAGATCGATATGTGGCCAAAGGTGCACGACACGGCGAGGGTGAGGGGGGTTTACGAGTTTCGTGGGACAAAGAAACGTGTAATCGTCAAGCGGCAGGCCCGCACGTACGTGGCGATCTTGTAACGGGGGACACGCAAAAAAAGAATTCCCCGAACACAATATTCGAGGGCCACTGGCAAGGTGCGAAGAACAATGGAGATGAAAGAAAACGGAGAACAAGAAAGGGCAAACGCTGGCCCGATCGAGTATACGGAAGTTCGAAAAAGTCCACGTGTCGCGCCGCTGATGATACAAATCCGAAGTCGCTTCCGTAGGCATATTAGCTTAAGGATGTTGAGTCCCAAATCGCAAATGATGATAAAATTCTGAATTTTTAAAAATGTTTTTGTATGAAGTATTTCAGAGGTCGTGTAAAAATTTCACGACCATTAGGAAGCTCGTTATTGAACAATTAACATTCACAAATTAAATGTTGTTTTATGGAAACTGATGTAACTTTGCAATAAGTTTTTTTTTGACCTCTCAATTTTATAATATCTACAATATACTGAAAGCAACGGAAAGAAAACGAAGTTTATTGATAAATTTTTTTTTATTTCTTTTAAAAATTGTTCTTAACAAAATGTTAATTTTTTAATAACGAGCTTCTTAATCGTCGTGAAATTTTAACACGACCTCTTAAATACTTCATACAAAAACATACCAAATTTTCCGAATTTTCTTATCATTTTTTACTTCAACCCTTAAGGAGGTTGAAGTAATGATGATAGAATTCTGAAAATTTGGTATGTTTTTACATAAAGTATTCAGGAGGTCGTGTAAAAATTTCATGACGATTAAGAAGCAATTTATTGAACAATTAACATTAACATGTTTCGTAGGGACTCAACATCCTTAAGACTAAATGCGATTAGGGGTCGTCCATTGATCACGTGAAGTTTTTTAGGCCACTTTTTGAACCCCCCATGGTGATATGTGGTGAGGTTCTAGGGTCCCCTCGACCTGCAACATCGCATGTATTTTTTTGTTAAGAAATGTCAGCCACAAGCTATAGAGAGTTTGGTATTTTATTGTGAAAAACGAAGTAATATATGTTTTCAGTATATTGAAATGGCATTGTCCGCGCAGTTACCAAAAAATATACGTGATATGTCACAACACCCCCCCTCCCCACAGTGTCATCAATCGCGGTGTTATCCAATCCCCCCCCCAATTTGAGCGTCACGTGATTAATGGACGACTCCTTACTGCAAAAATGCAAGTTACCAAAATGGACCCCCCATTTTTGGGGCCTGCATTTGTGGGGCCTGGTTTGGCGTATCCCAATCCCAAACCCATGGGGGTCGTGTAGTTAGGGCCACAGACTAAGGTCTGTGTACGTAAAATAAATTGGACGTTATCGTCATTTTTGGAGTCTGTACGGATAACAAATATAGAATACACATTTTCACATTATTAGACATTAGAAATCACATTTTTACGAGAACGTCCAGTGAATGATAAAAGCACAAAAGTGCCCGTCTAGCTTAGGAGACTCCAAGAAGACCGAGGGAGCAGACGAACAAAGAGAAGGTCGACGGATAAACCTTTCTAACCTCAAATAACCGGCTTCCTTGCCTCTCTGCGCCATGTGACAACCTTGCTCTCGGTTTTTCAATCTGTCTTTGGATGGTGACCCCCTCCCTCTCCGCCGTCCGTATTTTTCTCTCTCCAGTGGCCTCATTTCACCAGTTCCCGCTTCATCATCCGTCCCTTCTCGCCCCCTTTGCTTCCTCGGCACGTGTACATGTGGATTCCGACCTTTATCCCCCCATATTGGTCGTTTCCACAAGTTCTTTCCCTGTGCTCTTCCTCCATTAAGGCCTCCTCCTGCCCTCCGCTCAGCCTACCCAAGCTGCCGTTCCGTCGAAGACACTCTTACCGAGCACCATCTGGCGACGATGTCACATGCTTGTTGTCGAATTGTTAATGATACAGTTCTAGAGAAGGCACGTCCGATCGGGCGACCAAAACTGCTCAACACGGAAGAAAGGAGTGCGAACGGTGTGTTTTGTGCAGTGAGGGAGAAAATCGAGACCATTGTGCCCGCTACGATCGCCAAGTTGTGTGGACAAACTTATGTATACGCACAGCTGTATAGGTGTGTTTCTCCATAACCTCAAAAAGGACAGGAGATAGAAAATGTATTGTCTATATTGTACTGGGTGTAGCTGACCTGCTTTCTTCGATAGCTCGCGGGCGATAGTCAGAAGATTTTAGGGAGGAAGGAAACACATATAAATGGTCGAAAATGACGAAAAAATTCCGGATTTTTTCCAGCGCAACTAATGGACCAATCGTTTTGAAATTCGTAGGGTATTTTATTGTACATTAGAAGACGTGAAAAACATTTTTTTCAAATCAAATTTTCCCCGCGATGCCGAACTGCGGCAGCTGTAGATTAAAAAAAAATTTGAAACAAACGATTCAAAAATCATTACATTCTATATGAAAGTACGCTGTCGATAAACCGAGAAAAAGTTGAATATTGTAATAATGGTGGCATTCAGGAGAAAAGGTCGAATTTTCACCGAAAATTTTCGTGTTTTTTATGCAAAAAATGATCGTTCAATTAAATTTTTTATCGAATATGGAGGTTTATCGACGAGGGTTTCCAATTATGTGTCTAAAAACCTTTGGTTGAAATGAATCGAATGGATAGTTTTTTTTATCGCTGCCGCAAATTTCGCAAATTTATTCAGCAACAATTGGTTGCAACGATGCTGAAGTTTGCATCGTTGGACTGCAACGAATTTAATTTATTTCGGCAGATTTCGCCTACAAAAATCCATCAACCATTTTTTAAGATATTTATTTTGCGATGTACATAAAAATCTGTCAAAAAAAGATCGCCTATAATAATAAAAATGTGGAAAATAAAATGTAACACGGAACTTTCGTTGCGTTCCAACGATGCAAACTTCAGCACCATTGGTTGCAGGATGCTGATGAACACTTATTGTCGATTAAAAAAAATGTTTTTCATGTCTTCAAATGCACAATAAAATACCCTACAAATGTCAGGACGATTGGTCCAGTAGTTGCGTTGGAAAAAGATCCCGAAATTTTTCGTAATTTTCGACCATTTATACGTATTTCCCCCCTTAATCCGAGGACGACATGGCGACCTTCGCGATAAATGGCTACATTGTACCGAACCTCGTGCATAAAAACTGCACTCTTCGCTAGCGAGCGAGCGATAGCCAAAGGATTTTTCCATTGCTCTCTGTTTTGACTCGTTCACAAGGCAGAGTAGCATAGGCTGACCACCCCCGAGTGGCGACTTTTGCAACAAAAAAAAATCTAGGTCCTACTAGAGGGCGTGAGAGAACAAGCGGAGACGTAGGAGGGCTGCGTTGGCGTTTCATGTAACAATTTGTTCGGGTAATTGGGGAGCGGGAGGGCGCGCAATTAAGGGGAGTTTATTGCAGGGCGCGCCCGACCACACTTAGGACTCGTAATACCCGGTAAATATTCATACACTTTTCTGTAGAGAAACGAGTACGTTGCGGATGTTGGTTGAACCTCGCAGCATAACGTGGCGCCGCTTAATGACTCGTGACCAGTTATTCGCTTCTCTTGCTTTCTCATAGAGGGACCTTTGTTACTGTGAAAGAATTTTTTTTTTTTAATTCGACATTTTAATGGAAATGCTTTAAGAATTTGTTTAAATTGTCGAAAAATCACATTTCAAAGAAATTTACGTACGTCTGTATGTGTGCATACGGACTTGTTTGCACACGAACAAATAAATACTGAATACGTTCCAAGTGCGGTTAGAAAAAAATCTATTAAATGCTTCAGATTTCGACGAAGTTTTAGCTTTTAGAAAAGAACTTTTAGCGCCGTATTTTTCGCAATTTTTGTACGTAGTTTCGCAGTTTCGTACGAAAATATTGTACCATACATTGCATTTTGGAATAATATTTTGACAATAACGGTGAAAGAGTTTGACTTTTAACGGGTCTGCATAACCTCGAGAAATTCTCCATAACGAGCACGCATTGAGGCTAGTCAACTGAGAGATATTCTGACAACGGTGTAAAAATGGTTACAACTAGTTCGAGGTATTCGCTTTTCCACCGACAAGCAAAGCGAAAGTAGGACAATTATGAGGTGTGTACGCTCGCTGAAAAAAAAAACCGACTCGACGGTGATTTTCCAGTAGAAAGAGAAAGCGGGAGAGGGAGAAAGAGTTAAGAATAATTTAAAAAGAAATAGGACGAAGCATGCGAATCTTTATGGAACGTCAGCCACGGTGGTGTTATGGCTATGATTCCACATTGATTATCGGGAATGCGTCGGTGCACGGCCGCGTAATTTGCCCACACTGCACTCACTTCTCGAGATCCATTTCACGGCTCGAATGTCGACACAACCCGCTCACCGGTCATAGCAATAAGAGCTGTGATCGATGTGCAATCTTATCGACACTTCCGGACGCTTATCGACTTCAACACCGTGAGAGCGAAGGTGTGCGCGTGTGTGTGTGTGAGGGGGAGTGTAGTTTTGGATATCGTGCATAGCCTCGTGATCAATTGGAGCAAAATCATAGGTGTGTTCCCACTTGCCCGATTAAGAACGAGGAGTAGCCGAGAGAAAGTCCAAAAGAAAAGAAAAACATCTTGCACGTGATTCATTATAATTTCGTCTCGTTTGCCGAGCTACATCCACGGGCGATTCGATTTTTCAACATTGGCTTCCTGACGAAAGAAGCTTTGCGATCGACATGAAATAACGAAAAAGCAATATATAGAATAATGTGTAAAGTTAAAAAACGCTGCAGCATGTTCCTCTCTTTTTCCCTAAAAATTGTCTAACAAAAATGGGTCACAAGTCCCTGAAGAATACCCCGACTGGAAATGTTGTTCCGCCAGCCGGATCACTGATCAGGCAGGTTTGAGGGGTTTCAGCGTTCTAAAAAACACTTGTTTGCGATTTTTTTCATCTATGTGGAGAGAGGAAATTTATTGAAGCCTTTTGTACATTGTTAAGTGTCATTTCAAGAATATTCCGTGAAATTTGTACGCGAAAATATCGACAAACAAGCCGGTGACAAAGCTTTTCCAAGAACGCCTTTGGAAAAACACGATTTGCGGTGTTCACTGTATCTCAGCTAGAAATTATCTGAAATTAAGTACCATTAAAATTTAGTCAAAGTATCATCAAATCCTCCCCCAACGGTCTTTGATAATTTTTTTTTTCATTTCTAAATTTTCGGTGGTCATGTAAAGTGAGAAGTGCTATTTTTCACGAAAAATTCCGCAATTTTGGGGGTGGAAAACCCCCTCAATGTAAAAAAAAATGTCAAACTAACCGTTGGGGGAGGTATTTTATATGTAGAAAGTGTGTACCAAGTTTGAAATGAATCGGTTATGTAGTTTTCAAATGGCAGTAAACACGGACTTTGAAAAAGTGGTTTCGAGAAAAACGCGTTTGAAGTGTTAGCTACAGTTTGAAACGCGAGCTACAGTGTTAGAGGAGCGGGACTGAATTGTCAATAACTTCGACGGTTTTAACTATAAGAAATGTTTAACTATAATAAAAGACAAAAAAAATCGATTTATCAAAAGTGCGAACGCCTGCCCTCCCCTTAAAGATACGGTCCGGCATTTCACAGAATCGCCGCCTGATCCGTGCTGGATATCCACTGGATCAGTGAGACCGGGTGTAACAAAGACAAACTGATCAGTCCTGAATCAGGTAATCTTACGAGGACCTTGTTAGGGCGCCGAAGTCCGTGCCTGATTGGCGCCGTATGTCTGCCGGATCAGTAGTACCCAGATACCGATGTAAGAAGGCAGTATCAATCAGGCCCACTTCAGACGACCCGCAACGCGCCCCTTACATGGCTCTGTTAAGGTTACCTGTCCAAGGCCTGACCGGTTTTCCTTTTCCCATCCGTGCTCTGAGGTTGGTTAATCCAGTGGACATCCGGTGCTGATCCACCATGCACTTTGACGTGTATGTCTGATTTGCACCGGATGTCTACCGGACAACCTTATTCGGGGTCATCAAAGTAAACAATTGAGTTGCTGCGTGCATAACTTCGGCAAGATTTTAATCAAAGTAATATGGCGTCCATGCGGACGCCAGCATCATCAAATCCAGATACAAAGAACGAAAGAAAATAGATTCAAATTTTGCATCGTGGGAATTCAAGGCTTTTTTTCACTTTTCATTCGTTTATTTTCGTCATCATCAAAAGGTAATCAATCAAACCAATAAAATTACATTTTGCTGGCACAACTTAGCATTTTTTTTTACAAAATCATCATCAGAAGCCTTTTTGCAAATTCCGGTCGTAACACTCTAATGAGAATATGTAAAAACGTGTAAGTTATTTTCACAGATTAAATAGGCAGAAAAAATCCGGTAAAAGAAAAATTATTGTTGCATCGCAACGATGCAATCTTCAACCCCATGAATAAAATTATTGACAATCTTTACAATTATTGACATAGAATTTAGAATTTCGAATTTGAATTTAGTATTTAGAATTTAGAAAGAATAGAATTTAGAATTTAGACTTTAGAATTTGAATTTAGAATTTAGAATTTAGAAAGAATAGAATTTAGAATTTGACTTTAGAATAGAATTAGAATGATGAAAATATGCAAAGAAAAAAGGTTTATACAAGTGTTGGAATGGCTAAATAGGTAGCGCGCTCAGCTCCAGAAATAGAAGACGTAGGTTCAATTCCGAGGGTAGGTAAAAAAAACTTCAACGGGGCAGGATATGCGTTTTATTCCAATTATCATATAGACAAGATCATAAATAACGCATACGGAAACAAAAAATACTACCAGAATTTTTTTATTCGTAATTTTTGGATTTTTTTTTTCATTTCAAGCATAGATACGGCACCCGGTTCAGAGCCTGAAAAGGTATACGGATTAGTTACGTTACCGACATCCGCGTCATGGCCGGATTGAAAAAAGCGTTTCACGCTTGGTAAAGCTCTGATCCGGCGGCCTGTATCGTGCCGTGGTACGAAATACGGTGTGCCGGATGCAGCTCTAGTCTGCCACGTAGCAACATTTCTAGTCGGGACGGTAAATAACAAATCCCCTGATGGGAAAAAAACCTTCACTTCGGGGTGTGGCTCCTGATTCGGTAAGATCGTCTGCCGATTTTCGAAACGACTGGAGGAGGCACGGTTTATTCTGACTGGGCGCGTGAAGAGTTCCCAAAAGTGAGCCAGTCATTATTTTCGTTAAAGACTATGTAAACTCAGGTTGCTTGCATTTAGTCTCCCATAGAAACGGAAGTCTCAATGTCACCATATAGGAGGTAGGTTACAGTGGCTTTCCATGGAACTGGAATCTCCTCAGGGCCAACCTGTCTAGTCGAAACTTCGGCTGGTTAGATCGCGGATAATTGGTGATCCATGTGGTCGGCAGGCCTGTAAAATCCGGGCCTCGAGATTCCTCTGAGCTTAGTCTACGCAAGCACCTTCATTGGTGAGCTCATTAGTGATGCGTTCCGAGCTCGATCAGGTCTTTAGCCGTGACGTCAGACTGCCTGGCTGAGCCAACCGAATATGATTAAGTGGATCGTTGGCCCCCGAGACGCGCAAATTACAAACGCCCACCCATGGACTATCCTCGTCTCGAAGGGCCGAAAGCGCCCACTTGGACGGCTGAAGCAACAACAGTACTCGCTCGGCGCATCTACTCAACTGTGCCCAAAGAGAGTAAGGCTCCGCATCTCAGTGGCATATCGTACTCCACTGGAAGCTAACCAAACCCATGGGAATAATTAGTTACTATTTTAACTGAAAGTAGCGAAACTACGCAGCGGGGCACTTTCAAGTGTGATAAAGAAAACTTAGGATGTCGAGGAAAGTGCAATTAGTTATCGCACTTTTTCCGACGACCGAAACATTTTATTTCCAGAGATCCAAATCTATTTGATTTTTTTCATAATTTTTAACGTAGCGTTGTGACGTTTGTCTAGGTTTGACGAAACTCAATTTAGTTCAGTGTACAACCTCGAAGAAGTCAGTATTTACGCAGGCAACGGAAACCTGCGAATGGCAGTGGTAAAATATGGTTCACTCTTCCCTATACCCGAGGCGGGTCCGTCTATGCCTCTGGTTCGATTCACGAGTCCGGTGAGTGGCTCTCGAGAGCTGCTTGGTCCACCATCGAATCCACCGAGGAAAAATATCTTCGCAGGGAGAACCGAGAAACTAGAAGAGAGAGAAAGACTTCTCGGCGCCGCGGATTATTTAGTCTGCATCCGCTATACTCTCCCTGGCAAACCTCTCCACTATCGGCAATCCTTTTACGATGCTCTCCAATTCCAGTTCGTTTTGCTTCTATCCCTGCTTGTCCAGGGAACAGAAATCCCCGGGATTCTCCTAGTCGCTCTTGGGAGGAAGCTGCTCCAAGGGATCATGGCTTTTTGGCCGCCCCTTAAGGGAAGCTTTTTCTTCAGGGACGACAATGCCTCAGGGAACTAGTCGAAACACAAACAAGTAGAATGGGCAAGAGTTGTACTAGCAGTGTCGTTGGATCGGGGCCTTTCCCTCTAAATTTAGGGTTCTCTTCGCGTCAGGGAGCGAATTGGGGATAAAATGGTTCAGGCTATTTTTTCCCGGGTTTTCGAAATGATGGACATTTTTTAAATCTTTTAACGGCCTGTATCGCGCTGACCACATTGAAAACCACAGATCGCATTGAAGCGAAGATTCGCGCCTCGTACTCTGTAGAATAGAGAAACGATTGTAACTATTGCGCAAGTGCAGCATTTTATTTAGCTAGACTTTTTGGGGGAAAAGAAATGGATCTGTGGATTCAGCGTATGGATGATCTGGTGACATTGTGCATATCATCCAAATGGACTGTAGCAGGCTGCGGTGATGGCACCTTTTCTCGATCCTTCGTAGTAAGTCATCATCGATGAAGGTGACCAATCAGCATGTCGTTGAGCCCCAAAATCAAGTTGGGAAACAGATATTCGCCCTGAGTTATACCGAGGAGTGAGGTAGGGGGACTGTGACGCGGATTTAAAGAGCACGCAGGATCTAGCCAAAGGAGCAGATTCAAGTCGGTACAAGGAAAGTTCTTTTTGTTCGTCCGTCCTATCCTCGCTGCAAAATGGCACTTTCCGGCTGTACTTCTCTTTTCGCATCTCTTCATTTGTCCCTTTATTATTCACGCCGGGACAAAAAATTCCTCGAACGCGACTGAAAGAAATTCCTCGCTCTTTGTGTGCGTCCTCTGGTGCCCCGCTGCCCCTCCTTTCGTGCACGGCCAGTCCAAGAATTAGCATGCAGCGACTGTCTCTCGGCAATGGGATGAGGGGAAAAGGGTCCACGATGAATGGATGATAGGACCAGAGGGTGTGGGGACGGAAAAAATGCCGACAGTCTTGGCAGCAAACACGCCATCTTGTCTACCTCTTTCTCTCTCTCTCTCTCTCTCTCTCTCTCTCTCTCTCTCTCTCTCTCTCTCTCTCTCTCTCTCTCTCTCTCTCCCCCCCGCACGCCTTAATCACGCCTGGATCTTTGCAAGAGAAACATTTTTACTCGTTTTCCATAGTCCTTTTTTTTTATCTCGTGAACGGTGGACGCACCCCAATGAGGGATTTCTCGGATCTTCAAGGCCGGTTGGTTTCATAAGTTCCCGTGTAGAAATTTGAGTCGGGAAATGGTACTGCCCCTGATCTGCCTTCCCTAGACACTATCACGCTTTGGTTAGGCCTTCCACCCTGGAGTAGGTTCGCAATGTAACGGGTCTAAGGCTAGGTCCCGATCCACCGTTCCCTCTCTAGGGAACTGATCAGGAACGGGCCGGAGAACAAGCGCTAAATGGACAGGAAAGTTGTAGGGAATAGGTCGGGAAATAACCAGGAACAGATGAAGAAATCGAAAATGACGTTTCAGCGTTTTTTGAATCCTTGAGGAGGTAAAATCGGGAGTGTATTCAATTTAGTATTTCGATAACATATTTTTTGTTGGTTATCTACTTGCTAAGGTAGTATATGAGTATATACACACGCTCGCTCGCATTTCCTGATGAGCAAAGAGACAGGAAAACGTACACAGATCACTATCCGAGCGAAACAAGCTTGGAGTGCAATGGGCTATTTCGCAAGTATTGCAAAATCATAAGCGTAAGTGCACGCTGTAAGCATAGCACTTCTGTACGTGGTACAACTCACAGGACGAACTTTTATCCTCGTACGATGGTACCTTGCTTGCGCGAAGAACTTCGCTTGTAGCCACCTGACGGATTGTTGGCGAAATACATTCAGGTAACGTCTTCCCGACCAGAACATTGATATTTCTCGACATGGCGACAAGGCGTTCAAGAACCACGAATGACATGCTTTACTTTTTAGCCTCATAAAATAATTTGGCTATTCTTAATGCTCGAATCATTAGTGATCGTAATCCCGGTATTTATGATGAGCATTGTTATCCTTGTCGGTTACCATTGATGAAATGAACGCTTTTAATGGTGAATAGAATTACAACAGATATATAAGTTTCATCTCAATCAATTATAAATATCTTTGATGAGGTGACAAGCAAAGTAGCTTTTCTTTAGTTCTTAACGACAGGCTCCACTTTTCAAAACATGTCAATGTTCTGGCTGGGTAGGCATTACGTGAAGATGTAGTTGCTTGCAATGTATCCCGACCAGAAGATTGTAATTTCCAAACATAGAGGATAAGTCGTAAAAACGATTTTGTGATGTTCCCGGTTTGTTCCATGGGAGAGCCCGGTCAGGTGAACCAGACAAGGAAAGTCTGGTCAGAGCCCGACACCAAGTAGGGAATGCCTGGTCACATTTCTGCCCGGGTTGATCTCGAGCATCTCTTCCAGAACGAAGAAACAAACTCAAACAGAGTCAGGAAAATCTCAACAACCCAAGTGCCTGAGGATTTTTTTTCTAACCTTCTTGTAAATCAAACAAGCCCAAACACAACGAGAATAAACCTAAACAAGCCTACACACCGGCGTTGATATTCCCCTTTGGTGCTGCTAGAGGCGCCAGAGCCGCTTAGGCAATCTTTCGAAAGACGAGCCCTCTGCTTGCTGAGCAAGAAGAACGAGGCGACATGAACACAGGGACTTCAAAGATTCAGAAGCTTTTTTTTGTTTGTGTGGGAACCTGTTCTCTCGGCCACTCGAGCCAGATCTATTCTCCGCCATGTGGATACCGGTAAACCCGCTAGGTTAGCTGGCCTCGCTTGAGGGGGAGGGGGGGGGGGGGGGCGTTGGCCATGCTGCCCATCGTCCTCCACCAACCGACAAGAGCACCTGTATCCGGACAAAGGGCCACTTCTCCAACTTTCCCTCTCAACCGACCACACACCGCAGGCCTTTCCACTCCGCGTTCATCTCCTTCGCCTCTAAATCCGCTAGCTCTCCTTTTCTCTTCCTCCCTTTCGGCACTCTCACATCACTCGTGTACAGGAGTCCGAACTCTGTATTCCGATCCGTACGTACGTATTGTAAGAAATAAGTGGCACTGTCGTTTTCGTCCAATATCCCATACGTATGCGGACTGTGTTTGGTAAATCCGAAGCGATATATATGGCAGCAAATGTTATTAAGCTCAATTTATTAAAGCTAGATGATTGATACTGATCACCTGAAAATAAGGTTTACATTGCGCACCTTGCTTACTTCTACACCGCGTTAGACTTACCTGGACTTCTGGGCATTAATGTCCAACAATCAATCTAACCTAAATGGAAAACCGTGGATTTATTCAGACTACGTTGGGGAGACGTATAGACAACAATCATTAGAATCTAAACAAGGCTATATAAATATGCAATAATGAATGAAACCCGAACGCAAATGACTGGCTGGACTACTCCCTAGGCACACGTAAAACGATCAATCAACAAAAGTCCATCAACGATCAAGAATATTGGATCGATATCACTTCGCCATATACCATTGCACTTCAGCTGTTCTCGAGCATCGTTTTTTAAATTAGTTTTTCTATCACGTTAGGCTAGGTTCGTTCAAACAGATTGGAACTAAAGGTCGCGGAAGACCGTTAGGCTGTTTCATCAGTCGAGGCGAACGACAAGCTAACCATGGCCGAATCTGATCACTTGTTTGCTCTCTTCCAGCCATCTAGCGTTTTCCAGTGCTTTTTTTAATCTGCCGTTGGAAAGTTGGTGCCCCGATTGCTGGTCAGGTCAGGCGTGTCCCTCTTCTCTACCATGCCCCTCTCGCGCGCCGGTTCGCTCAACAAGTGAAGCACGACCACTATCTGCACTTCCGTTACATTTTGTTTTCACCGCTCGCTCGGCCGAGAACTGGATTAGCCCCGTCAGAGGTCATCCGTGTAAACACTCTTGGACGCCCCACCTCGTTTACACTTGACTCTCATTGCCTCCCGACTGACAGGCTGAAATTCACTCGGGCGTGGAGCTCGTTAACATCCTTGTTCAACGATTCGTCAGGGAATACGACTTCCTGTTTACCGTACAGAATTTTCAAGACCAGGCAAGACAGCGACGGAGGTCAAATAGTGGCCACAGGATTATCAACTCGGCCCCATATTAATTATTTAGTTTTCCTGGAAAGCCTATGGCAAATCTGAAACGGACGGGGTACCCCGCCAGGTCGGGAACCCAGAAGCGTCATCATCCTGCCTTTGGGTTAAGTTCACCCGAAACGCCCTTCCTGATAAGTGAACTTCCTCGTTTGGGTTATACTTGGCCGAGTCTAAGTTTCCTGCAAGTCATTATCTTAATGTTTTTGATATGTCGTCATTGAACTTCAGGTGGATTTTGGGCACTTTGTCGCCTTAGGGGTTCAACATCCAAAGGATTTGATCTGTCACACGGTGATACCCCGAGTCCTCACAAGTCACGTATCGAGACCCAAGTACGTCTTCCGCGCCTCCAACCTCTTTTGAATGACACTGTACACGTTGCCGAAGATTCTCAAATAATTCCTGAGCAACTTTCGAAACATGACGACTCGCGAAGTCTTTGTTTACCACGTCGTACTGCGCTGTTTGATCGACCGCGAAATTAACCACGAATCCTGCCAACCCTACCGCGCCCCCCTGCCCCGTACCGTCCCAGCTCTGCCTCGAACAGTTTTGTGAGAATATTAGTCCGGGGAACTCATCGACGAGTAATTACGTCCGGTTGATTTTTTTGCAGTTTTTTCTCTTTCGACTTTTCTTTGTTTCGTAGAGTAAACTTTGTTTTCACAAGGACCATTTTTCTTTCAAGGTTTGAATGATTTTTCCGTATACGGCCAAAAGTTTTATTTCTTTAAAAGATACTTTCTCGGATTTTTTGCCTACCAGTAGTCTACTTTTCGGACGTACCCATATTTCAGATGAATTTAATTGATGACACTTTTTAATTTTCTAATTTTACAGATACGTTTAAGGGCTTACACCCAGGTGACATTTTTGAAAATATTGATTTTTGACTTTGGGCGAATTCTCAAAGTATAACAATTGGAAAATTTTTTCTATAAATTTCAAGTCGAACCGTTAATCATTGAAGGAGTTATGGGCGTTTATAAGTAGGTTCTGCGAACCGGCGAACTTTGCACACGTTTTTCTCAAAATGACTTTTTCAAAATCGGGTGGCCATCATATCTCAAAAATCACTGCACCGATCAACCTCAAATTTTACAAGCTCTTTTTACATATCACAAAGCAATACTTGAACAAAGGATTTTTTTTCGATGCATAGTTTATTTTATCATCGAAAATGGAGCGTTTTGTTCGACGGAAGTCGTTACTTTTATGTTAGAGTGCGGCCAGTTTTCAAAAATCAATATTTTATCAAATCCCCTGCCCAAGCACTAGGTAATTCAATGCAAAACCTAAATGCGTTTGATCTTTTTATTTTGAGTTATTTTTTTCCGTGTAGCAGTGGTCAACGTGAATGACGCTTTTGAGCAGAGATCTGCGCTAACCATTGTATTTACCACATTTACAAATATTTTCCAATACAAAAAATTGTAAAAGATAGTTTAAACCAGACTCTTTAATGTAAATGAAAAAAAAAAACAATATACGGCGTCTTCTCACTTCAGACGCTAAAAAGGCTATTTTCATGAGTTTTTTGATAGGTTGATATTATACATATTGATATAAAAGTCCTTTCACTTAATAAATGGACTGTCGAAATATACCTATTTAAAAAAATGTATCTATTTATCCAAACAAACTTTGAACGCGTGTTTCTCGAAACAACGTTTTTTCGACTGCTTGTTGATAAAATCTTCGAAACTACTGCACCGACCCTAATGAAATCTTAGCCACATATTCTTTACCACTATAGCTATTGCGCATATCAAGGATTTAATTTTAATTTTCATATTTGTATTTCTTTTTGCAAGAAAAACGTTTTTTGTTGTTATTTTCGTAAAATGCCCGCTATTTTGTTGTTATTTTCGTAAAATGCCCGCTATTTTGTTATTTTTGCACGGATCAGAAAACGTATGATATGCGCTGTAGCCATTAACATACTAAATCTAAAACCGTTCGATTTTTTTTGTTCGAATGATCCATCTTCGAGATTTCATCAACAGCGTAGACCTACAATTTTTTTGGACATTTTTTTAACTACAGTTGTCATCTATAAATAGTGACTTAAATGAATAAAGAATTTATTTATATGTATTTCAAAAGTGTATTTATTATGTGTAACAACTTTTCTATCAATATCTATAATATAAACCTATCAAAAAATTCATGAAAATAGCCTTTTTTTAGCGTCTAAAGTGAGAAGACCCCTCAAATCTGCACACGTTTTCGTAAAAAAATTAACGCAAATTCCTTTTTTTCCGTCTACGAGCTAGCCGTAACCCGATAATTTCGCGCAATATGTGCCTTATATGCGAATATACACCTACGTACACATACGTACACGATTTCACCCCGGAATTTAGATTAGTCACGCGAATGAAAAATTCCAATTATGAGCTTCCGCGATGTCAGTCATTGTAACGTATGTGCAACTGCACGAAGCACATCCAAGCATTCCCCAAATTTGAGCATAGCTGCAATTAAAAATAAAGTATATTCGAATAATTTGAAAGAGTCCCATAGAGTCACATAAAAATGTTGAGGTTATATATACGTTAGACTCATAACCACCTCCATAAAGCTAGCAGAGCAAAGTCCCCGAAATGGATTTAATGGTTATCAAAATTTTGTGCTTTTTATGTGCTAATTTTGTGCTCCATTTAAAATTTTTGTGCTCTTATCGTTTAGCGGGAAATGAGAAATCAAAAGTGCTTTGTCTGCTTAACATCAAGCTAGCAGAGCACCTCCTGATATTTTGCTATATGTAAGAATGAAACTACGTGATATTTATGTGCTTTTTATGTGCTTTACGAATATCGAACAGCCAAACCTCTATTTTTTTTTTCGCCCGATAATGAGAAATCAAAAGTGCTCTGTCTGTTTAACGTCAAGCTAGCAGAGCACCTAACGAAATTTTTCCATATGTAAGAATCAAACCACGTGATATTTATGTGCTTTTTATGTGCTCTACGAATATCCAAGAGCCAAACCGCTAAAACGAAAATTTCTCCCAAAAACACCCCTCCAAGACCCAAGCTACCCGCAAATACGAGTATTGGCTATATTTCGATATCGCAAAATCAAAATAGTGCATATTTATGTGCTTTTTATATGCTCTACGAATATACAAGAGCCAAACCGCTAAAACGAAAATTTCTCCCAAAAACACCCCTCCAAGACCCAAGCTACCCGCAAATACGAGAGTTGTCTATATTTCGATATCGCAGAATCAAAGTAGTCTATATTTATATGCTTTTTATGTGCTCTACGAATATCCAAGAGCCAAACCGCTAAAACGAAAATTTCTCCCAAAAACACCCCTCCAAGACTCAAGCTAACCGCAAATACGAGAGTTGGCTATATTTCGATATTGCAGAATCGAAGTAGTCGACATTTATGTGCTATTTATGTGCTCTACGAATATCCAAGAGCCAAACGGCTAAAACGAAAATTTCTCCCAAAAACACCCTTCCAAGAGCCAAGCTACCCGCAAATACGAGTATTGGCGCACAATACTCGTATTTGCGGATAGCTTGGGCTTGGAGGGGTGGTTTTGGGAGAGATTTTCGTTTTAGGGGTTTGGCTCTTGTATATTCGTAAAGCACATAAAAAGCACATAAATATGGACTACTTTGATTTTGCGATATCGAAATATAGCCAATACTCGTATTTGCGGGTAGCTTGTGTCTTGGAGGGGTGTTTTTGGGAGAAATTTTTGTTTTAGCGGTTTGGCTTTTGGATATTCGTAAAGCACATAAAAAGCACATAAATATGGACTACTTTGATTTTGCGATATCGAAATATATAGCCAATACTCGTATTTGCGGGTAGCTTGGGACTTAGAGGGGTGGTTTTGGGAGTAATTTTCGTTCCAGCGGTTTGGCTCTTGGATATTCGTAGAGCACATAAATAGCAGATAAATGGCGACTACTTTGATTCTGCGATATCGAAATATAGCCACCTCTCGTATTTGCGGGTAGCTTGAGTCTTGGAGGGGTGTTTTTAGGAGAAATTTTCGTTTTAGGGGTTTGGCTCTTGGATATTCGTAAAGCACATAAAAAGCACATAGATATGGACTACTTTGATTTTGCGATATCGAAATATAGCCAATACTCGTATTTGCGGGTAGCTTGGGTCTTGGAGGGGTGTTTTTGGGAGAAATTTTCGTTTTAGCGGTTTGGCTCTTGTATATTCGTAGAGCATACAAAAAGCACATAAATATGCACTACTTTGATTTTGCGATATCGAAATAGAGCCAAAACTCGTATTTGCGGGTAGCTTGGGGCTTGGAGGAGTGTTTTTGGGAGAAATTTTCGTATTAGCGGTTTGGCTCTTGGATATTCGTAGAGCACATAAAAAGCACATAAATATGGACTACTTTGATTTTGCGATATCGAAATATAGTCAATACTCGTATTTGCGGGTAGCTTGGGTCTTGGAGGGGTGGTTTTGGGAGTAATTTTCGTTCCAGCGGTTTGGCTCTTGGATATTCCTAGAGCACATAAATAGCAGATAAATGGCGACTACTTTGATTCTGCGATATCGAAATATAGCCAACTCTCGTATTTACCTCCATAAAGCTAGCAGAACAAAGTCCCTGAAAGGGATTTAATGGTTGTCAAAATTGTGTGCTTTTTATGTGCTAATTTTGTGCTCCATTGAAAATTTTTGTGCTCTTATCGTTTAGCGGGAAATGAGAAATTAAAAGTGCTCTGTCTGCTTAACATCAAGCTAGCAGAGCACCTAATGATATTTTGCCATATGTAAGAATTAAACTACGTTATATTTATGTGCTTTTTATGTGCTTTACGAATATCGAACAGCCAAACCTCTATTTTGTTTTTTTCGCCCGATAATGAGAAATCAAAAGTGCTCTGTCTGCTTAACATCAAGCTAGCAGAGCACCTAATGATATTTTGCCATATGTAAGAATGAAACCACGTGATATTTATGTGCTTTTTATGTGATTTACGAATATCGAACAGCCAAACAGCTATTTTGATTTTTTTCGCCCGATTTAGATCCTCAAAAAACCTTCCAATACGAGAATATACCATTTTTTGTATATTCTGGAAAGTAAATATACCATATTTATGTGCTTTTTATGTGCTCTACGAATACCCAAGAGCCAAACCGCTGGAACGGAAATTACTCCCAAAACCACGCCTCCAAGACCCAAGCTACCCGCAAATACAAGTATTGGCTATATTTCGATATCGCGAAATCAAAATAGTCCACATTTATCTGCTTTTTATGTGCTCTACGAATATCCAAGAGCCAAACCGCTGGAACGAAAATTTCTCCCAAAACCACCCCTCCAAGACCCAAGCTACCCGCACATACGAGTATTGGCTATATTTCGATATCGCAAAATCAAAGTAGTCCACATTTATGTGCTTGAAAATGCCATTAAAATCACAAAATCTCGTGAAAATGACGAAATTTCATGAAAATCACAAAAACTCGTGAAAATCACGAAATTTCATAAAATTTCATGAAAATCACCAACTGTCATGAAAATAAAAAATTGTCATGAAAATCGCAAAATATCACGAAAATCTCAAAATTTCATGAAAATCACCAAGTGTCACGAAAATCTCAAAATGTCAGGAAAATCTCATAATTTCATGTAAATAAAAAATTGGGTCTGTTTGGACTTGGTTGGGTTCGTTTGGGTTGGGTTCATTTGGGTTGGGTTTATTTGGGTTTGTTTGGGTTCAGTTGGGGTTGTTTGGGGTTGTTTGGGGTTGTTTGGGGTTGTTTGGGGTTGTTTGGGGTTGTTTGGGGTTGTTTGGGGTTAGTTGGGTTCAGTTGGGTTCAGTTGGGTTCAGTTGGGTTCAGTTGGGTTCAGTTGGGTTCAGTTGGGTTCAGTTGGGTTCAGTTGGGTTCAGTTGGGTCTAGTTGGGTCTAGTTGGGTCTAGTTGGGTCTAGTTGGGTCTAGTTGGGTCTAGTTGGGTCTAGTTGGGTCTAGTTGGGTCTAGTTGGGTCTAGTTGGGTCTAGTTGGGTCTAGTTGGGTCTAGTTGGGTCTAGTTGGGTCTAGTTGGGTCTAGTTGGGTCTAGTTGGGTCTAGTTGGGTCTAGTTGGGTCTAGTTGGGTCTAGTTGGGTCTAGTTGGGTCTAGTTCGGTCTAGTTGGGTCTAGTTGGGTCTAGTTGGGTCTAGTTGGGTCTAGTTGGGTCTAGTTGGGTCTAGTTGGGTCTAGTTGGGTCTAGTTGGGTCTAGTTGGGTCTAGTTGGGTCTAGTTGGGTCTAGTTGGGTCTAGTTGGGTCTAGTTGGGTCTAGTTGGGTCTAGTTGGGTCTAGTTGGGTCTAGTTGGGTCTAGTTGGGTCTAGTTGGGTCTAGTTGGGTCTAGTTGGGTCTAGTTGGGTCTAGTTGGGTCTAGTTGGGTCTAGTTGGGTCTAGTTGGGTCTAGTTGGGTCTAGTTGGGTCTAGTTGGGTCTAGTTGGGTCTAGTTGGGTCTAGTTGGGTCTAGTTGGGTCTAGTTGGGTCTAGTTGGGTCTAGTTGGGTCTAGTTGGGTCTAGTTGGGTCTAGTTGGGTCTAGTTGGGTTTATTTAGGTTTAGTTGGGTTTATTTAGGTTTAGTTGGGTATATTTGGGTCTATTTGGGGTTAGTTGGGTTCGTTTGGGTTTTAGTTGGGTTTATTTGGGTTTATTTGGGTTCATTTGGGATTATTTGGGTTTGTTTGGGTCTAGTCGGGTCTATTTGGGTTCAGTTGAGTTTGCTTGGGTTTGTTTGGGTTTGTTTGGGGTTAGTTGGGTTTGTTTCGGTTTAGTTGGGTTTGTTTCGGTTTAGATGTGTTGTTTGGGTTTGTTTGGGGTTGGGTGGGTTTAGTTGGGTTTGTTTGGGGTTGGTTGGGGTTGTTTGTGTTATGACCCAAACAAGACCAAGTAAACCCAACCAAGACCAAGTAAACCTAAACAAGACCAAACAACCCCAGGCACGGCCAAACAAGCCCAAACAACCCCAATTTTTGATTTCCATGAATCTATCAGATTTTCGTGATATTTTGCGATTTTCGTGACAATTTTTTATTTTCATGACACTTGGTGATTTTCATGAAATTTCGTGATTTTCAGGAGATTTTGTGATTTTCATGGCATTTTGTGGTACTTTATGCTCCGAGAACCGGTAGGAGCACCGATGTTACTTTGTTAAATAAATAATGCTCTGCTTCCGTCGTTGTCGCAAGATCGTCAGACTTCTCGACTAAATCTGACCGATTGCGTAGAAAATGTTACCCTGCAATTCGCAAACGTAGGTCGTTTTCGTCCCGCCCAAGATAATTTTTTTCACTTACTGTTTATTGAAAAAAAAAAAAATCAAAAATAAGGAAACAAACAACCCTATTTTCCCTGTAGGATCTTGGATATTCGTAGAGCACATAAAAAGCACATAAATGTGGACTACCTAGATTTTGCGATATCGAAATATAGCCAATACTCGTATTTGTGGGTAGCTTGGGTCTTGGAGGGGTGGTTTTGGGAGTAATTTTCGTTCCAGCGGTTTGGCTGTTGGATATTCGTAATGCACATAAGAGGCACATAAATATGGTATATTTTCTTTTCAGACTATACAAAAAATGGTATATGCTCTCATTGGAGGGTTTTTTGAGGATCTAAATCGGGCGAAAAAAAAATCAAAATAGAGGTTTGGCTGTTCGATATTCGTAAAGCACATAAAACACACATAATATCACGTGGTTTCATTCTTACATATGGCAAAATATCATTAGGTGCTCTGCTAGCTTGATGTTAAGCAGACACAGCACTATTGATTTCTCGTTATCGGGCGAAAGAAACAAATTAGAGGTTTGGCTGTTCGGTATTCGTAAAGCACATAAAAAGCACATAAATATCACGTAGTTTGATTCTTACATATGGCAAAATATCATTAGGTGCTCTGCTAGCTTGATGTTAAGCAGACAGAGCACTTTGGATTTCTCATTTCCCGCTAAACGATATGAGCACAAAAATTTTTAATGGAGCACAAAATTCGCACATAATAAGCACAAAATTTTGATAACCATTAAATCCATTTCGAGGACTTTGCTCTGCTAGCTTTATGGAGGTCTCATAACCGGGTTTCACTTTGAGGGTGGGGTAAAGTTAATTCGGCGAAAAAAGGCATGTTTTTAAGATTTTTTTTTGGCGTAACGAATAGTGTTCGTTTATTGAAAAATTTACATATAATAAAGTAACATTCGAACAACATTTTCCTAAATTTGCATTGCAAAATATTCAAAATAGAGCGAGTGAAAATTAAACCCCGGAGGCGCCTCGAAAAAAAGTTGGTTGGCGGTGTGCACCATAACTCGCAACAGAATCATCTGAAACAAAAAAATCAAAATGCATTTGTTAAAGGAGATGTTTCTCGAGGTAATGACGGGAGGATTTTTTTTTTCTTCGATTTTTCGTAGCTTTTGGGAGCCAAAAACCCGATTTTCGCTAAAACAAGTCGGCTAATTTGTTGTTGAAAAATTAGTAATTATTTAAAAAAACGAAAAAGCTCTCGACAATACCTGGTGAATTATGTGAAGAAGTACTGTGCAAAATTTCAAAGCGATTGGTCCAGTAGATTTTGAGTTATCGTGCACACGGACTTCAAATATGACAAGTCTCAGAAAAACGGTTTGAAAAACGCAGAAGAGTTTGGTCGCTTAGCGCTCATTGCACATAAGTTTGAGAACAGTTCTCGATTGCATAAAAATCTGAGAAAATTCATGCATATTAAAGGTACTCAAAAGATTAATTTTGCATAATAATAATTCCAAAATGTTATTAACAAAATGATGAAAAAAAAAAATTAGTCAACAAATTCCCCCGCAACTCAATTTTTTTTCGTGATTCGTTCATTTTTCTGAATACGTATGAATTTTTTCAGATTTTTCAATTATCTTTGAATTTTTAGAAATTCAAAATAAAGCTCGATAATTTTCTTATACTCACTCAAAGTCGTCGATGCTAGGTCCGTAGAGCAAAAGGCTTCCATCAAGACGATCGAGAGCATCTTTTTGCGTTTGTCTACGCAAAACTCGCAATAGCGCGCCGCGCAGCTGCCGCCCAGGTATAAAACCCGGCATGGAGCAATAGACGCTCAAATACTCATAACTTCGTCAATTTTACTCCGATCGACTTGAAATTTTAACAAAATATTCTTGATATATTATGCATTCATTTAAAAAAAAAATTTTAAATGAAAAAAAAAAATTTTAATAGCTTACCCCGCCCTTAAACGCGTTTTCCCTAGTAAAAATACTTCTTGAAGTCCTTCTTTAGAACTACTTCTTCCTAGTAACAACTAGAGTTTACTAATGAATACATTTGAATATTAGTTAAACCTCATAAGTGGGATGAACTAGTTCTAACAAACCCAAAACAAATATTTAACGAAATTGCTCAATTAAAAAAAATTGTTTAGACTCGTGCTGATACTTTTACGTTTTACCCCGTATTTCTGTGGCTGTTGAAAAATACACGAATCCCAAAGAATTTCCATTTGTATTTGTGCCTAAGCGCCCTTTGTCCTTTGTCGCTAAGCGCGCGCAATGGATGCGAACGTAGAGCACCCTTCAAGCAAATTGAGCGTACGCAAACGGAAAATTTACCCGCGCTGCTCGTCGATCTCGCAATGTTTGCCGTGGAAAATGTTTTCAAACCCCTTCCTCCCCCCCCTCCTCCACACTTCCGATCTCGCAGCCCCACTCGACGTTCGCGGGAAAATGCAAATAAACTCGGCTGCATCGAATAACTGGCGTGTGCACATTTGTTCATGCATATCGCATACGACGAACATATTTGCAATTTATACGACGATTACCTCACTTTTTCCCGACGTATTCATAGTTTGGAATCAGTGTTGTTATTATTTGAATATAATACAACAGTGATTTTTATATAATTTAACAATATATAACAAAACAGCCTTTGCGCATAATTCAACATCGATTTTTTGGAATCATCACCGGAGAAATTTTGAAAAATGTACAATTCCGCTACAGGTGGTCGAAATAAATTTAAAAAATCTCAAATACCTTTGCGACTCGTGGTAAATGGTATAAAAAATTGCGAGGCCATAAGAAAAATATTGCCCCATCGGCGGACGGTCGATCGAGCATGGAAGGCCTCGTATACGCATCGCGTACGAGGCATTCCATCCCGAATGAACCGCAATAACCAGGAACGACGCGAACGATTGTACTTGCAATTTTTTCTCACGTTTCTCTATCGCTCGCGCAGAGCTGGGTATTTTTTTCCATTTTTGTCCTCAACGATTTTGGCAGACATGATTTTTTTGGAACGAGCAAAAAAAAACGCGAACGATCGTACGAATACGAACACGCAATCACGTTTATGATACGCAGGTTTGTGTATACACACGTGTGTTTCATCCTCACATTCATATCGCGAAATTTACATACCCGCGCAGCTGCGCGCCAATATTTACTCGTTCTCGATTCGCGGAACTTTACGATTCTGACGATAAATATTTGGAGAAAGACGCAGCCACCGCGCGTCTCGCACAAGAGGGAGAAGTGCTAGACATGATTTTTTCCATTGGCTCGCCGATATCGCACGAAGAGTCGAAAAAGCAAGAGGGCGAGAGAGAGTGAAAGAGGGGGAGAGCGCTTCACCCGTCGAAGAAGATAAAAAAAATAATTCAGGTGCACGTATCGTGAACGATCGGAAAATGCAATAATATATTTTTAATATTTTGCTCGCAATGTTTTCTGTGTGATGTTTGCCCAAATTTTTTGTTGTTTCAATTGCATAACTTTAAAAATGTCACATTTCAACATTTCGCTGATTTTTCCAAGCTGATTTTCCAGCGATCGGCTCCCTCATACCAATCTGCGAGTTTCTTATTAGCATCGTTTGTAATAAAGATTACGATAATACATTCGTCTTTTGTTTTTTCGCATTACTGAAATTCGTCTCCGTTCGGACGAATACAAATTTATCGTATACGGAGAAAAATACGGCCTCAAATTCTAACACTGGTTGCCAGAATTCTAATATTTAGTGCTAGAAAAGTGTAGCAGTTTACTGTCAGTTCGGAATTCAAGACTTGTTATAGAAGTGTAAAAATGATTCTCACGCCGTATAGTAAAAATGATGCGTGCATATTACATTTGAAACTATTCGCGCATATGCCTGAGTCCTATATGCTGTATAGTAAAAATAATGCGTGCTTTGTAAAATACCAATCTTTATTACACGGAGAGAATTTTTAAGTAATTTTTACTGTGAAATCACACTAACTCGGTGACAAATGTGCAATTCTTCAGGTTTTTAGGAAATAAATTATAAATTTTCATGGAAATGAAACAAAATTTACTTTTGCGTAACAGAAATTTAAAATATTTTCCAGAATTTTTACTGAAATTATTAGTAAAATTTAATGAAACGTAAAGATTACGAAAATAAGTTTAAAAAATGCTAATATAAATGAAATTTTTCAGTGGAACATTGAGAAATTTGCGTGTTTTCCATAAAAATTTAAAAAAGGAAGCCGAAATTTTCCGTGCGTCCACCGGAATTTTACGTTCTTTATAGTAAAATCAGTTAGGGCTAGGTCGCCTGACCGTACGCGTGAGCTATGTGTGGGAGCGTGCGTATACGTGAACGCAAGCTGTGAGAGTGTGCTTGTGTATGACGCAGTATGACGAGCACGAACGACGCCGACCCGCGTTGCTTAGCAACAGCGGTACCGCGCATGCGCATTATAGTACGAAGCATGGGCCAAGAAAGCCTCGTGGTCTCGTGTAGTCTAACGTGTTCTACGCAGTTCTACGCAAGAAAACAAAGAAACGTGAAAAGAAACTTCGATAAAGGACGTCTACAATGGTACGGAAAGATGATATGCTAAAATAAGTAGCAATCAAGAACACAAATGTTCAGAAATACAGTATATAGAGTATTTATTTCATCATAGGGAATTAATTTTTCGCTAGGGATTTTAGAAATTTCAAGTTTGGTCAGGTTATTTTTACTGTAGAAACTTGGAATTTTTGAGGCAGCCCATTGTTAAAATTCTACATGAGAATGTGTCAGAATTTTTACTGAAAGAAATGTAAAAAATTATGCTACTTGCTTAAATTTTTACATGAATGAAAGCAAAATATTAAAAGCTAGTGTCAATTTTTGACTATGTGCACATTTGTCACCGGTTTCAAATTTTTAATGTAATTTTTACGGAGATTTCACCGTAAAAAATACTTAAAAATTCTCTCCGTGTACACGCTATATTTTCATATGGATTTGACTATACGTATAGCATGAATCTTTGGCCTATCGCGAAAAATATTACGAAGTTATTGGTAAAATCTGACTCTTTATACAGTACTTTTTGTAGAATACTGGAAACTAATTGTTCCAATCACGTGGGCAAAATATTTTTGAATACTACAAAAAATCACAATATGCCGAATACAATGTATTATTTGTTTGTGTAATACTTATACTGAATAATGTATAAGAAATTTAAATTTCTTCATTATTACTATATCATAATTACAATTTTTATCTTTCATTCAATACTTTTTGATATTCAATGATATTTTTTTAGAAGCATAGTATTAATTCTAAACTTCGAGGCCCCTGTTTTCTTCGTGTACCTTCAGTCTAAGAAAATATTACGACCACCGTCGCTGTATGTGACACAAAAATTGGAGTTCGGAATTTGTGTGTGGGTGTGCGTGCGCGCGTGCAGATGTGTAGTTGTACACCGATGCTAAAAACCCGGTCGTTTTGCTCAATGGATCGTAATTCAGTTTCGAATAAGGGTGAATCTTTGCCGGCGTTGAATAGAACCTTAATTCGTACTCGACTCCACTCTGCTCTTTTCTTTTTCACTGCCTCCCCGTGCTCACCGCCCTCTCTCGCCCGACCTATGCACTCGGATAAACGAAAACATTTATATATATTTTGGTAGATTTGTCTTCGTAGTATATGTAAAAATATTCTATTTGATCGGAATTAAATAAAATATCGTTGCTACGAGTGATCATTTTATTTTCAAACGATCAATTTCCGAATAATAATAATAATAATAATAATAATAATAATAATAATAATAATAATAATAATAATAATAATATAAATAAACCAATCTATAAAATACTAATATGTAAATGAGAACAATAAAACAATGTCATACATTGCTTGTAGAAATTCATTAAGGGGTCTTCTCACTTTAGACGCTCAAAAAGGCTATTTTCATGATTTTTTTTGATAGGTTCGTATTATCGATATTGATATAAAAGTTGGAACACTTAATAAAAAAAAATTCGAAATGAAGTTGAAAAAAATTATTCATTTATTTAAGTCACTATTTATAGATGACAATGGTGATTAAAAAATGCCCTAAAAATATGTTAGATCTGCGCTGTCGATTTTTGATATATGCAAAAATAACAAAATGGCAGAGATTTTTCGAAAAAACAAAAAAAAACGTGTTTTCACCGTTTTTGGCAAAAGAAAATAGCAAATATCAAAATGTTTAAAATCCTTGATATGCGCTATAGCTATAGTTGTAAAAAATATGTGGTTAAAATTTTATAAGGATCGGTTGAGTAGGTTCGAAGATTTTATCAACAAGCCGTCGAAAAACATTGCTTCGAGAAAAAAGCGTTTAAAGTTTGTGTGGGTTTCATAAATACATAAAAAAATTTTTAATGTATTTCGAAAGTGTATTTATCAAGTGTAACAACTTTTATATTATTATCTATAAAATAAAGCTATAGAAAATTATAAAAATAGCCTTTTTAGCGTCTAAAGTGAGCAGACCCCTTAATAATCCAAATAACTCTATTGTTTACATTTTTATTTTTATTTTTGTGACTTTCAACGTGTTTATTAAAGTACGGGACTATTTCGATCCATGAAACAATAGTCTACGTCATATTTTAAGTCGTCGAAACGAAGGAAACTTTTATTGGTGAAAATCTTCCTCGTACTTTAATAAACAACAGGAAACATTAAGAAATTTATTTTCGAATATTCATATGAATAGGGTATTTCAGCTCAACCCAAACAACTATTTTCCTCACCGTCGGTGATAATACATTTCCGTAGCGGGAAACCCACTCTTCGTGTAAAAAAAACCTATTTTCTTCTGTTTTCCCCTGCGGTTGGAAATAATCGAAAAGTCGACTTGGGCCGTGTTTCGAATTCTAAAAAACTTTAGATACGTTTTAGACGTATTTTGTGCCTTTTTCACCAAAATTCAACTTGTGCTCCCGATATCTGCTATTTCTTTAGGTGACATTTTGATTTTAGCAATAATTATGCAACACGTCGAAAGTCAGGAGAGTACTTTTTCGGCCTTGCAAGTAAAAAAAATAAACTTCCAAAATGACGGAAAAAACGTGTTTCCACAATAGAAAGAATGTATCCCATGAAAAAATGTACAACTGGTCCGACATTGGCCCAGTAATGCGCCAACTCTCCTGTATGGTTGGCCGTTCTCTGGCATGAATGTCGGTCCATTAATGGTCCGTTGTCGGAATGATATCCTCGGGCCAAGGCTGGCTACCGATATCGTACCGACGTTGGACTCAACACCGGCCCGATGGTAGTGCCAAGGTTGGCCCAAGTTACAGCCAATATCGTACCAGCGTTGGTGCTGTCGCTCGTGCCAAGGTCGGCCCAAGACTATGCCATCGTTGGTATTAAGAGCGGCCCGACGCCTGTGTCAACATTGGCCCAAGTTCAAGCCAATATCGTACCAACTTTGGTCCAGTCCATAACCAACAGTGGTACGATAATGCCCCGAGTATCGACCGATACAACTCAGGGCATTATCGGTCACTCGTGTTACAATTTTTTAGTTGTTCATTTTCATCATTTTTATCGTCCCCGTGTTCAATAATTTCTTCCACATACTCAAGAGTGTTCTCACACTCCGCTTTTTTAACATTATTTTCGAGGATTTTTTTCTCTGTCAAACATGACTCTTGATTCATGACACATTTTTCGTGCTTCAATAACAGTTTATTCCAACATAATTTTTTTCGCACTTTTTTCAGTTTATCATATCTCTTTTGTTTATTCATATTGAGAATACGGTAGGAGCATAAGGGAAAAAATTACTGTTGCACGAAAAAGCGACGATGGACGCTACTCTTAGTTCGCGGTCTGCATCGATACGACACTGAATGGCGACTGGCGGGCAATTCATAAGACACGTAACGTGGAGTGATGCCGGCTCGTGATTGGTTCAACCTATTCACGCGAACAGTCGGTTCTTCGTCGTTAGCCGATACTGTCCCGACATTGGCATATTGCGGTATGCCGAGAGTACGCATGAACGTAGGGCAGTTATTGGCGAACAGTATTGGCCCATGGTCGGCTCCAGTAGTCCACCCCAACAGTCGGCTCTCCAGGGCAGCCGATACTGGCCCGACATTGATATAGTACCGGTTGCCGGGATTAGAAATAAACGCAGGACAATTAACGGCAGACAGTATTGGCCCACGGTCGGCTTCTCCGTCTACGCCAACAGTCGGCCCTAGGTCGTTAACCGGTACTGTCCCCACATCGGCTCGATGTCGGATGCCGGGCTCCGAAAAGAGGGTCGACTGAAAAATGGCAGAACCGTTGTTTCAATGTCGGGCCAACATTGGTTGCCAACAATCGGTTAGCCAGTACTGGGCCGGACATCGGCCGTATTGTTCGTGTCGGCAATTTTTTCATGGGATGTAACATTTATGATGCTCGGAAAATTGGATTTAGCTCAAAAAATGAGACGAAGCCTTTTTTGTTCCGGCAAATTCAAATTACTACCGCAACGAAAAAAAGGAGGAGGGAAAGAGAGAGGGAGAGGCAGCGGGGGAGAACCAGATAATACAGGAGAGATACCTATAGTCCAGTCATTTCGTCCGGAAAAAGGCAAATAAAAGAAAATGAATTTGCGCTTCTAATTTTTTAATATGTTGTAGGGGATACCTAGAAAAGCTTAACTTGAGATTGTCGACCAAGCTTTCCTAGGAGCTTTCGCCGCCATCTTGGAAAACGCTTAAAATTTGTTTTTCGGCAATAACTCGGCTATCCGATGAGATTCGAAAATTTTTGTAAGACACTTTTTGTAGCTTTCTTTGTGCTCTACAATAACGCCTGAATCATTTTTAGCGTATCATGCATCGTTATCGAGATATCGATCGATAAAGTCAAAAATTTAGGACACAATTTTTGTTTTTTCCTTTTTTTTTCTTTGGGTCTTAATAAATATGAAAAATTGTGGAATTCAAACTTGTAGAGCATATTCAGACCTACAATTTCCTTCTTGGATTTTTTTATGTTGGACAAAAATTACGATCTCCAGCGCGCCGCAAAGTCGGTGAATCCACGCTCAGCGTCGAGCGCGCTCAAGTTAGTATATCGTATCGTGTTGAGTTTTTGCTGTGCGTAGTGTAAATCGAGGGTTCCGATATTCTGGGCAAAAATTTCGATATCTAGTTGGCTGTAAACTCGTTATAACGGAGACCAATCGAGGGCTCGAACCAATCACCAGCACCGCCGAACCCGCTCCGCCTGAACTATTAAAGCTCATTTCCTGTAAGTGTAAAGGAAATTGTGAGGCCGCCTGTGGGTGCAGAAAAGCGGGAATCAGTTGCTCCGTTATTTGCATGCACTGCAGTGGGCAAACATGCAGTAACGTCGCCAGAGTCGACATTTTGCTTGACGACGACGACGACGATGTCTGTAACGATGATGATGACGATGCTCTCATCGAATCAGCATCATTTCCAACGTTTCAAGAGACACAACAACTCGAAGAGTTTACGGAGGACGAAGATCTTCAGCCTGGACCATCCAAGCGAAAAAAGACATGAAAAAAGTCCATCGTTCGTGTCTCGAGTGCAGAAAAAAATATTTTTCTTTCCGTTTATTTTGTTTTGTTTATTTTGTATTGTAAAAAAATAATATTTTTTACTGCACAAACAAATTATTTGTTTAATAAATTACTATTGTGTGATCCTTAATTTGTTGCTCTATGTACTTATTTTTTATCCCATCAATTTCCTGAACAATTTCCCATTCGATTCGACATCCAGACACAACCGAGCGAGCAGCTCGCTCGACGCTGAGTGTGGATTCACCGACTTTGCGGCGCGCTGGAGATCGTAATTTTTGTCCAACATAAAAAAATCCAAGAAGGAAATTGTAGGTCTGAATATGCTCTACAAGTTTGAATTCCACAATTTTTCATATTTATTAAGACCCAAAGAAAAAAAAAGCAAAAAACAAAAATTATGTCCTAAATTTTTGACTTTATCGATCGATATCTCGATAACGATGCATGAAACGCTAAAAATGATTCAGGCGTTATTGTAGAGCACAAAGAAAGCTACAAAAAGTGTCCTACAAAAATTTTCGAAATCTCATCGGATAGCCGAGTTATTGCCGAGAAACAAATTTTACCCCTTTTTTCAACATGGCGGCGAAAGCTCCTAGGAAAGCTTGGTCGACAATCTCAAGTTAAGCTTTTCTAGGTATCCCCTACAACATATTAAAAAATTAGAAGCGCAAATTCATTTTCTTTTTTGAATGTACGTAATGACTGGACTACTAGCGAAAATGGGATTTGAGATGATTGAAGATTTCAGAGTGGAATACTTCTACGCGAATTAAATTCGACCTAAAGTCGTATTGTTGAAGTTTTTTTAAATACCTAAGTACAAAGTACTCTTCTGACGTCCAAACTGTCAAATAATCATCCTCGAAATAAAAATTTATCCAAAAATAAAATAGTCCGCGTCGGAAGCAGAAGTTGAGTTCTGGTGTAAAAGGTATCCAATTTTTTCAGGATTAAAAAAACGGCATACGTAGACTTCGATTTTTTTGCAGCCGCAGAAGAGAAAGAGGTGGGGGAAAAATTGAAAAAATAGGAGTTTTTCAACACGAGGAGTGAGGTTTTTCACAATGCTAACCTATAATAAACGATGGCGAAGGAAATATCGTCTGACACAGAACATCTCTTAAGTGTCTGCCTTCGATTTTTCTGCAACATATATATTTGATAAAGCATTGAAAACTATTACACGCGTATTTTTTTTTATCTGCCGAAACACGGTTTTCGTGGGGGGAAACCACCTGACAAAGGAAGGCGTGCGAGGGGTGGTTCTGCAGTTTCACCAACGGGCAGTCCACCGATCTATATTAAACAAAAACCAAAATTCTTCCAATGGAAAGTGATGAAAAATAAGAAGCTCGTGAAAGGAGCAGCCTGTAGGTTAATTCTACCAGTAAGACCGATGAAGTTTTTTTTATTCTCCATTTGATTTAAGCGTGATGAATTAACGTTTTCTTTTCCAATGCAAACCATTTTCGGTAGATATATTCAATGAGTGGTCTGGACCAATCAGTAGCCTTATTATACATAGAAAACGGATTTGTAACTCCAAATTAAAGCCTTCGTAATCATGCATCCTTTCTTTTTAATCTTGATCAACAAGTTTCGAAAATTGAAGAAATCCCACTTTTTGGTCCAGACCAGTTATTGATTGTATCTATCGAAAATGGTTTGCATTGAAAAAGAAAACGTTAATTTATCGCGTGTAAATCAAACGGAGAATGAAAATACCTCATGAGTCACCTGTTGGAATTAACCTACAGGCTCCTTTCGCATGCTTCTTTGTTTCATTATCGAGTGATATTTCAAGGGGTGAGAGCCCGAATCGGGGCGTTTGTTTGGCCAGTCTTATATATATATATATATATATATATATACCGACTGATAAGAAAAACGACGCATTGTGACTGTACGAGGTTCATGGCGAGGGAGCGTCGGAAAGAATGCCGATAGATTTAGTGCAACGCAGCAAGACCCTTGACAGCCCGCGCCCTCTATGAATAGTCGGGGAAAGTTGGAAAGTTAATTACCCACGGTCATTGCCACCAGCTAGTGAGCGGGAAAGAGAGTGTGTGTGTGTGTGTGTGTGTGTGTGTGTGTGTGTGTGTGTGTGTGTGAGAGAGAGAGAGAGAGAGAGAGAGAGAGAGAGAGAGAGAGAGAGAGAGAGAGAGAGAGAGAGAGAGAGAGAGAGACAGAGAGAGAGAGAGAGAGGAGAACATTATTGCTTGCTCATAATAAGGAAAGCGTGTGAAACTTATTCTCTCTCTCTCTCTCTCTCTCAATCTCTCTCTCTAGAAAAACCCGACAATTTTCATTCACCGTCGTGCAATTACGCGAACTCTGATTAATCTTATCGCCATTCATTAATCAGCTGACATTCCAATTTCACGGTCACTGATTCACGCCCCGTCATTCCGAATTGTTATCGAATACGATTCTCGTTCCTTTTCGTTTTTCTACGCATTTTTATATCGTATACCCGAATGGCTATATAGGTGTTGTTTGTTATGAAAAATAGTTTACATATGTTAAGAAATTTCCAAGTGGTCACTTATCTTTTGTTTATTTAAAAATTCCAATATTCTAGAGTTCCTTCGAATTTCCCAATCCACTTTTTTTTCGTTGCACCAGTCACCGCTTTTTTCTTTACCTCGATATACTCGGGCGCGCAACGATTACTCTTGTTTTTGTTTTCACGAACTTATCGTCGAGCGCCCGGCGAGGAAGAAAAAAAACAGAGTAAAAAAAGTGTAACTAAAGTTGTGGGGGATGTCACTGAGCAGAGGGGAAGGAGGAAAATAAGAAGAGTGCCCTTTCGACGCCACCGATCCCTCCCCGTATGTAAGGCTCGTGCGCGCAA
>OX632360.1:19280339-19364969 GCA_951751655.1 Ophion costatus | reverse complement strand
GTAGTATCATGGAAGCAACCGGTAGTCGAAACGAGAACACACACGCTCTTCCACTCACTCTCCACCGGGGTGTTTCGAATAGTTGCGAAAGCAAATAGGAGAACGACGTTTGCCTTCAAACCCGGAGGCGTAGAATCTCAACTTTGAAAGCCCAAAGATCCGCGGAAGAGAGCGAAAGCGAGCTGGCGTAAAAGTGGCTTTATCGTGGGTACAGATGCAGGAAGTTCCAATAACAGGTGCTCTAGTCGGATAGATTGCGAAAGTTCAAAGACATAAGTCCTTATCCGTTTTTTTCTACGACGCACCATTGCTTATTTATCGAATGAATCAGCTGTGAGTCAATGAGATGTTTACGAGGGGCGGGGCACGCTCGTTCATTGGACGCCTCGCGCTCCCCACCTCGCGGGCTTCGCTTCGGGGGCTGCGCACCGGATTGGCTCCCGTTGATCGATCGATATCCGCGAAACTGTGGATTCTAGAAAAAAATAGACAAGGATTCATTTCTTCCGCATTTCGCGGTCTATTCAATCGCCTTATTAAAAATGCTATATAACACACCTCTAGCTTAAATACACGAGTGCCAGGGGGAATTCGCTGCATACTTATGCATAAATCGTTGAAATGTATCTGGACCTTTTGCAGTCTTTTTTCCCCAGTTTTACTGTACACCAAAGGTCTAGAGACGTCGAATATGAATGCTATGTCCTCATTATACTATGCAACTACGCAAAACTGACATCCCCGGGAGGATTAAATGGCGCGTTCAAAGTTCACAACGTTACGAGTGTACACACGACCGGACGGCAGGCAAGTCAGCGAGGCTGGATGGAAATGCGATTATGCGGTGGCCGGGTAGACCCTCCGACATCCGACAGAGCATAGTTTCATCAAGGGAGATCTTGAATTACTCCACACTCAATTAGAATTAGTCAGTTTCTAGTCACTCCCTCCGTCTTCCCCCTGGCCACCCACCGCCCTCCCTCGTTGCTCTCGCCCCTTACTCTCCCACTGTGTCTCGTTCCGCTAATTGGAATGAACAACTGGTCGAGCTCGGCATCCGACGTTGTGGTCGTATTCCTTTTACTCATTTGTCGCTTCCATGTACGTATGCATATTATATGTGTGTGGGTGCGCGCGCGCGCGTGTGTGTGTGTATATGTTTGAAACAATGTAGGTTTGAGAATATTAATTACTGATTCCACACCGAGTGCGTGAAGCACTCATGCCTCTGAAACTCAACGCGTTCTCATGTCACGTGACATGCGTGGTTGGCTCCATGCAACCGGCAAGTGGTTGGGATGACCAGCAGCGAGAGCATCACTCGCGCGCCGCGTGTCGGTAGTACTCCCTAAGCTTCCTGTAAGCTCGGATTCGCCCTATTTTTATTTCTCTTTATTTTCGCCCATTTCAACAGAATTATACCATTGCTTCTCTTCTCTAATGCTCCATGTGGGAAACGAGTATTCAAATAAATACCACGATGCACCTATTAGCACGCAAAAATGTACTCGGGTATTTGAAAAAATATTGAAGTTTTTGCGCGTAAAGAAACTCCTGCGAACACAGACAAGTACCTTTTCAAATGTAATTTTTCGAAATTTAAAAAATGTCGAACTATATGTTCTCATGGACATATTGGAGCACGATGAATTTCTTTTTTATTTCCGCATTTGTTGAATATTTGTCGTTGAACGAAAAAATGAAACAAAAAACTATGTTGACGTGGCTCGGAAATTCGGGAAAAAATCGCGATTCGCGAAGTTTCGCCACCAGCGCCCACGCGTCGAGACGATTACACAACGGCTATGTTCTATAGATATAGTGAGGTGGGGGATGGAATGAACGTTACATATATAGCTAGACACACATGACACAAAATTGTACATGTAGAGATTTATTTAAAAAATTCTTTAGTAACGTCTTATGTTTTGTTATATCGTCACACAACTCTTGACCCCCAAAATTGCATTTTTCGGAAGAAAAATCGAAAACGTAAAACTCAAAGAAAAGAAAAAAAATACATCATACGTTAGGCGATTTTATTTTACCGAATCCCGGATATCTGCGTCTCTCTCTATCTCTCTCTCTCTCTTCTATCCTTTGAATCTACCATCATGCCACGCACGAGTGTAAGGCCTCGGTTCGTCGAGCTCTTCCCGCCCCTCTTCCGCCGCCCTCGGGCCCCTAACCGCCCTCGGATCTCATTATTACGTGGGGCGGAGAGGTCTCGCGAGCGCTATATCCGACCCGCGAAACCGACGCGCGCGAAAAGCGCTCGCTGTCCGGATAAATTCTACTCACGTTTGCCGTAAGTTTCCGCGCCGAATACTAAAACCACGTGCTGCTGTGTCCTTCCGCCCGGTCTTTCTTTCTCCCTCTGTCTTTCTCTCTCTCTCTCTCTCTCTCTCTCTCTCTCTCTCTCTCACTCTCTCTCTCTCTCTCCCTTTGTACGATTTTAGCACGCAGGAAAAAACAGGATCAATACTACCCGGGAAATAGTGAGACTCCCGTCTACTCGGCTAAATGGGATTGTGTGACACTCGAGGATTTGTGTTTAGATTCGCTCAAACATCACTCTTCACAATAATAATATGCATAAGTATAGAAGCGACACTGGTGGATGGGCGGTTGGGGTTTGGCTCCGGCGGTCCTTCGAGTTAAGCAGCATTGTGCATGGCCAATACTCGGAGGGGTGACCGCTCAGCCGTGCGTCGGCTGGCGCAGCAACCAATGAGCGGAAGGCCAATACTTGCAAGACATTGGTGTAGATACTTGTGTAAAAAGTATATGTGCACCAGAGAATCAGAAGAATATGCGGCCGTCTATATCGGTACGGGTTTTTTACAGTTTCCCCGTACCCTCGGCAGATGCGGTGTAGTGTGACTTTAAGGAGGTTTTGATAGCTATCGCGAAATAGTAACAATTTGCTGAAATTTATTAAGGGTATTTGCGAACAGGAGTTGCGTCTCCGTGTGAAATTTTAAGTACTCCGTCTGCGTGACCGTTGAGCAATTAATTATTGAAGTTAGGCTCTTATACACGGACGACATAACAAAAGTTTCATGAAAACTCTAATACGATTGTCGCGACATAAATATAGTGAGAATTGAATTGATATAGGCGGAAAAAATTCTTGAGGCTTTTATGAATAATTTACCCCACTAGAAATTGACGTTGGGTTTTGTTAGTTAATTGCTGGGTCAACCGAATTCCTTGTTGGGTCTTTATCGGGCTTCCCTATCAGGTTCTTATAGGGTGTGTAACGACCATTCAGGGTTTTCTTTGGGTTCTGTCAGGTTTTGCCTCGGGTAAGCCCAATTTTTTGTTGGGTTCTTATCGGGCTACCCGATAAAATGCATGGATTTGGGTTGGGAATTTTTCAGAACGTTACAAAAATGGGAAAAATCGGGAATTAGTTGGTAGAAAAATAACCTACCCTTCGTTGATTGAATTCAAACTTTGTCGTTATTGTTTGGTTTTATTTATTTATGCTTACATGTAAGCAAGAACACTTTTGATTAATTTTTAAATCACGTATTCATTTTTTGATTAAAGATAGAGAAACTAAAAAGTACAAAATAAATTGCTGAGTACGGACATAAAGCATAACAAAAAATAAAAGGTCTGTACGCTTATCAAAATATATATGTGAAAAACGTGATGAAAAATTAAGTTCCGAATAAAAATGAAAAAAAATCCGAATAAAAACATAAGAAAAGTTCTACAATGAAAAAAAAAATCTCACAAGATCCACTTATAATTGCAGTATTTATCAAAAATGTTTTTGTATATTTTTTCATTATTGCGAAGTGTAAGGTTTATATGTTCACCTATGACTCATGTGGTTACCCCTAAACAAACATTGTTGGGACGTTACATCATTACCTTATCCAAACTCCAGATGGGATAGCCCTGTTAAAACGTTATAAGCTCGTTATCGGTACTTCCCATCGTAGGGTTGTCCCAATACTATCTTTATCAGGACCTTGAGAGGCATTCCCTATTTACGGTTCACCTGAAAAGGTCCTTATGCCGTATAGGTTTGTCCCTATGAAAATTTCTAGCCGGGTAAACGAAGAGTGCAGCGTTTTGTCTGTCTCGTTATCGAGATATTCGTTAATGAAACAAGATATTTCAGCTGATTCGCGTAAAACGATAAAGCGCCCTACGGCACGTGGCAATGTTACTGTCAAGTCGGCCATTTTGAATAGGCGCGAAAATTTGAAACGCACAAACTATTCATTCCTTGCTATAAATTTCTTACCGCGGTTTCACAAAGAGGATTCAAATATTTTGAATCAGTCTTTACAGTAGCTGCAGCGCATGTGTTTTGACATAACCTTCAAATGAATTAACGCGTTACCCCCACTTGTAGCGCAAAAAAAGGCTTTTTTCAGTAATTTTTTTATTGAAAAATATTACATTGTTTAGTGGCAAATGGCCGTTAATGAAATAATGTTTTTATATACACGGTTTGCGGTGACCAACATTGCGGCTAAGTGGATCATCTGAAAAAAAAATGCGGATGGATTTAGTCAAGTATGAGTATAAACTAGTCTTTAATCGAAGGATTTTAAAAAATATTCATTTTTTACAAAATGGCGGCGGACAGTCAAAGTTAATGGTTCGATTTTAACGAAAAAAATCGAACGATTAAAGACTACATTTTTATGTATTAAATACTCTTGCAGAATTTCAAGAAGATCGGTTTATTAGTGTTCGAGTAATCTTGGTCACCGACTTCAGAAATGCCATTTTGGGAAAAACGCGTTTAAAGTTTCAATTTCAGTTCTTCAATTCACGGATTCTTCTCTTTCAACGCTCATATCTCAGTCAATTTTGTTCGGATCGACTTGAAATTTTCAGGACATATTCTCAGATACTTATACTTCAAAAAAATGCAATAAAAAATCGTTTTTTGCAAAATCGCAAGTGGGGGTAACCTCTTAACGCCTTGGGCCACAGTAACGGGTATAAAATCATGTGCGAATTGAACAATTTTTTTCGTATGAAAGAGTGATTCACTCATAAAATTAAGTACACATCTATTTAGTATGAATATCAAGCTGTTAGCATTTTTTTTTTCGATGTACAAAATGGCTAACTACTAATATTTTCTTTTGTTATCTTTTTTTAAGGCGCTCCGCGGCGTGACATTTAGCACCCACAATTTTTAACCCAGAACAAAAAACAAAAATTCTCGTCAATCTACATTAGAATACCTAGAGCAGTACGTACGGAATTTTAAAAATGTTGTTTTATTCAAAAGTTATAGGTATTTGAACTTAAGAAATGAAGTTTTAGTGAAAAATTCCGTTATAACTGCTCATAAAATGAAAAGTTTTCGATTAATCAGAAATTCCGTACGTACTTCTCTGCAAAATTCAATTAGGAACATGACTTTTAAATTTGAAGTAAATCGAGTGAAAATTGTCGAACTTATTTGTCACGCCAATTGGAAAAAAAGCTATTCCGAGTAGTCGGCCATTTTGTACACCGAAAAAAACATATATATTTTTTCTAACAGCTTGATATTCATACCAAATAGATGTGTAATTAATTTTATGAGTACATCACTTTTTCATAAGAAAAAAAATTATTAAATTCGCACAAGATTTTATACCCGTTATTGTGGCCTAAGGCCTCAATCGCTGTCAACCGCCGAGCAGCAATTTCGTCGGAGCGTCCTCTTGGAAGCGGCGTACACCGCAAACTATACTTTAGAGTCGAGTACAAAAATGTTTATATAGTCTTCTAAATGTATATATTGACTATGAATATAAATAAAACAAATTGCATTCATCGTTTGCTTGAAAATAATTCAAAATTATTGTGAATGAAAATGATTCGGAAATTTTTACATTTTCTCTAAAAAGTCGCGGCTACGAAAATTCTGCTAGTTTTCCTAAGCTTCATCATTAATATTTTCTTTAAACACTCGGTGACCCCCTGTTTATTATCGTTACGGAATCCTTTGATCTTTTCACACGCGTGGACATTTTATGCCATGCATCTAGACTTATTTTGTGTATAAATGATTAGATATACCTCAATGTGGCCCGCGAGTCATCTCCATAAAGCGCTGTATAAATGAGACGATTTTTAGGGTCGTAAATTTTCGTTCGGCAATCTGGCTGGTAATTTGACCAGTGTACTGGGGTGCATGTTTACTTGATTATAGACGAAAATCAGTTAATTGTTAAATATTCGGGTTCGTGAAAGGAACACCTTAAGCATGACGGAGACTTTTGTTTTATCGATCGAAATTTTTCTCGCCCTTTCATAATCACGTGCTAAAGGTACAAAAGTTAAACGAAAACGCAAGAAATTAATTTATTTCGATTATTAATGAATTTCTACAATCAATGTGTACAATTTATTAATATATTATTTTTATAGAGTATTGTATTATATTATTTATATATTTATATATTATTATTATTATTATTATCTGGGCATTGAGCGTTTGAGAATGAAATGATCACTCGTATTAACAATGTTTTATTTATTTCCGATTAAATAGCATATTTTTACGCATATTACGAAATCAAACCGACCAATGCGTATATATACATGTACATGTATGCATGTACGGATTTATAAAGTCTGACTTAAAATGATGGCACGAAACGTGCAGAGTATATTCGTTGATGTTCCACCTATGTGCGCTCGTACATGATAGGGATGAAAGATCACCACAAGAATCTCAATGTTCTACGTGTTTCCGGTCTTATTATTGGAAGTAGCCGAAAGCTCGTGAGCTTTCTTCAGGAGAGGAGGGATGATGAGCGTTTCTTCATTTTCCTTTCTTCCTATCTTCGTACCTCTTCTTATCTTGTTTCTTGTAGCTCCGAAAAGCCCGGATTTCCTTCTGGTGCAAGCTCGATGAATTATTTCGCGATCATATCCCGGGAATATCCTCCCTCAGTGTACCGCAAAAATTAATGTCCCGAAAGTTCCCTCGGATTTTCTAGCAGACTTTCAACTTTGATAATAATATTGTAATCATAAACTTGCAGTTTGGTATTTCAACAACGTTTTGGATAAAAAAATGTTTTAATGAAGTTTCGAAGAATATCGTTTGATTATTTTTAAATCATATTTCAAAATTTAGCCATTTTTCTAACAATATTTTAATAACGTTTTACGATTTTGTTTTATTGTCATTATTATTATTATTTATATTATGGTGATAGGATGATTTATCCACTTTATTTTGGTCACGTGTCACATTACTGGCAATGCGATCAGTGGAGCCATTTTTTTTCCACCAGGATTCTCCGGAGGGTTGTTTCCATTTGCTGACAGACTGGAAAGCAAATTTTGTTTCCGAGCTCGTGAGGTATTTTTGGAAGAATGTCCTCCGACCTTTTCTTTTGACATGCTCGCCCCTCGGTTTTTTCGCGAGGGTTTAACCCCGCCCCCCCCCCTCGAAACCCCCGAGGTCCCTCTGCCTTAGCTATTTTCCCTGTTGCCTTCCAATACGGCTCGGCCTTGAAGAAAAAATTGAATTTTCACTCCGGTAACATCGACGATTATCGACAGTCTGGAAAATCGAATCATTTCATCAATATCTACTTGCTGTTAGTCTTTTTTTCTTGTACCTCAGCTCCGCGTAGCAAAAATAAAATCGGGAAAAAAGAGTGCGCGGTGCGAAGGTTAAATTAACGGACGAACAAATTGAAGAGGGCAAGAAAATAAGTCGGTGTATTTTTAATTTTGAGGTTGCGCCGTTTTTTACGTCATTTTTTTCAGTTTCGGTTGCAGTCGCACTTTACTTTTTCTTTTTCAGTAGACATGACCTTGAGACCTTTAAAAAAATATCCACCTTTAAAAAAAACGAGGTGAGGAAAACTTAGCTCTTTCGAATTACTGGAAATTTGACTCCTAATTTTTTCCTCCAAAATACATATTTATCGAGCTGTTTTATCAGTTGGAAATTCGTTCTCGTCGAGTCACCCGCTTCGGGTAACGTACAAGCCACATGCTAAGTGAGAAAAAAATAACGACGAGCGAAAGCTAGGAAAAGTAAATGGTGCGAATACGCTCGGTGAATATTGTTCAGATCACGAGCATAGATCATCGTGAATTTTTGCAAAAGACACGTGCGCGAACTCGCGCACAAGGCGTACGTACGTAAAAGGAGATAAAAGATTCCCGTATACGCGGGAGATATCGGCACGCGGTGTGTATGCACAGATGTTGCCAACGACGGATCTTACTCGTTCCTTTTCCCTGTTCTCTCTTCCATTCTCCTCCCCGACGGTCGGAGAGAGCGAGAGGGAGAGAGAGAGGGAGAGAGAGAGAGAGAGAGAGAGAGAGAGAGAGAGAGAGAGAGAGAGAGAGAGAGAGACTGATTTGCTGCAGGCTGTACCGGTAGAATTTTTAATAATTCGCTACGCGACGCTTGCCAATTTTCGTAAATTTTCTTATGGAAAAACCGCCGCTTCTGTTCCCGAGGTATTTTGACAACTTATTTGTTTGGTACGAAAATAAAAAAATCCCCATGTCGAATATACATAGCACGCAAAAAAGTCAAATTCTTTGAGAATCGTTCAGAAAAATCTGCAAGTTATTTGTTAATGTTGAAAAATTATTTGTTCGTGGATCGATTCATAAAGTTATTCAAAAATTATTCAATAAACTATCCAGACAGCCATTCCAAAGACAATTGAAAAATTACTCGTCAAGTTGTTGAATAAAAATTCAATTGAGAAAATGATTTGGATATTTATTTTCGAACGATATTTCCAAAAACTGTTTGAACATTGACGAAAGTGATATATATTCGAGTTTTGAAACTTGTATGGGCCCATACCTATAGGATATTTACATTTGCTTCGGAACAAAAAAAAAAAACATTCCGCACAGCTGTGGGCCAAGGACATAATCGCGTTCGCATAACAGAACGCTCGTATGTTTATGTTTCTTCCGTGGAGCTAACAGTCCGCGTTCGCCGGATAAAAATAACCATCCGCGGAGATGCGCTGTTTTTTCCGTACCACCGAAAAAGAAAAAGAAAAAAAAAACATTTCGGTGGTTCTTCTTTCGTCGCGGCGCGACGAGGTTTTTTCTCACTTTTGCCGATCCTCCCCTGTTCTTTCAACCCTCTCGCTCTTCAATACCGAGTCCCAGAAAAAAGCTTGAGGGACTACTTGTGAGGGAGCTTTGGCAAAAACGATAAAATAACACCCTCTCTCTCTCTCTCTCTCTCTCTCTCTCTCTCTCTCTCTCTCTCTCTCTCTCTCTCTCTCTCTCTCATTCTATATTATTCTTTGTCTTGCGAAATCCCAAGCGTTAGAAATAATCTTTGAAAAATGCCCTACTCTGACAAGGACACAAACGTAAAGTGAAAACACCGAGGGAGACTAGAAGAACAAGGAGAACACAAACGGAATAAGCTTTATCCTGTAAAACAAAAGACTTTTTTTCAAATTAAGTTTTTTAATTTAATTTTTAAATTAATTTTTAAATTAAGTTTTTTAATTTCATTTTTAATTAAGTTTTTTTTCAGATTAAAACAAGTTTGTGAATTAAACCATAATTTACACGATGAATGAAGCGCAGCCTCGAAAATTGATCGGGCCTAATGCGATGACGGTTGCATCCGAAAAGCGACACGAGAATGCCGTACGGCCTCGAAGAATTGGCACATTCCGCCATATCTCCAATTACAGACATCGAATACCCTGTTCCTGCGGGAATCGTATTGTAATGCCATTCTCATGAGATTTGAAAACATTCGTTTGTTCGATTGAGCAAGGTACGGCTTGACGGTTCACAAATAAAAAGAAAGAAGTATCGATCGCTCCCTTGGCCCCCTCCGGTTAGTGTGGAAATTCGATATTACATTTGCACCACTGCAACACCGCAACCTCTAAAACTCTGTGGTTTCACAATGCCTGCGCGTGTTTCGGAGGGCCAATTATCCGAGTGTCCATCAGCAGCGATCCAGTCGTGTCCCCGATCCTGGTGGACAAAAAAAAGAAAGGACGGAAGGCGTATTCGATCCCTGCCCAACACAGTGCTGGGTAGGGATCGAATACAGGACAATAGATGACGACCCTAGCAGTCGGAAATGTAGAGCCTGTACAGGTTGGAGAAAAAAGATCGTCCTAACCTCAAAAAGAAGAAGAAAAAGAAATTTAGGGTTTCGATATCGACGGTGCAACGGCAGTGCCCCTCCTCGCCGTTATTTATCCCAATTATATCTTCGTGAGTTCCTATGTGCTCGTATACATATAGGTTTTGACGAGGCTGCCCAGTTTCCCACATGAAACAATGGAGTCGATGCCCCTTCCTTTCGTTGAAGGATCTTGTCTGTAGGGGATGAGAATTGTCAGCGCGCGCGGGAAGCCTTCTCAAATTTCGCTGAATCAAAGGTGACGCATGATCCGTCTCGGGTATGCGAAACACCGGAAGTGCTAGACTTGCGGATTCACACATGTCTCCACCCCGGTGCTGAGAACGTGAACACGGGGGGTGCTTTTATTACGGCCGGTGGAGGGATGCTGAATCGATCCCATCTCCAGAGTAGCCTTTAGGCGATGTTATAACGGCTCACCGTTGCGTGGTATTATCGGAAGCGCCGTGCCAGCTCCATGTGGCAGCGCAAATGGGCGCTCGGACATATCATCCATAGTCAATATGTAGAGCAGTTCAGGACAATTAAGGATGTTGAGTCCCAAATCGCAAATGATGATACAATTCTGAAAATTTCGTATATTTTTGTATGAAGTATTTCAGAGGTCGTGTAAATATTTCACGATAATTAGGAAGCTCGTTATTGAACAATTAACATTCACAAATTAAATGTTGTTTTATGGAAACTGATGTAACTTTGCAATAAGTTTTTTTTTTGACCTCTCAATTTTATAATATCTACAATATACTGAAAGCAACGGAAACAAAACGAAGTTTATTGATAAATTTTTTTTTATTTATTTTCAAAATTGTTCTTAACAAAATGTTAATTTTTTAATAACGAGCTTCCTAATCGTCGTGAAATTTTAACACGACCTCTTAAATACTTCATACAAAAACATACCAAATTTTCCGAATTTTCTTATCATTTTTTATTTCAACCCTTAAGGAGGTTGAAGTAATGATGATAGAATTCTGAAAATTTGGTATGTTTTTACATGAAGTATTGAGGAGGTCGTGTAAAAATTTCATGACGATTAAGAAGCTATTTATTGAACAATTAACATTAACATGTTCCATAGGGACTCAACATCCTTAAAGTCACGTGGTAGTGACAGCATTGTTGGAACTGGAACCGCAGACTCCTGTAAGAAAAACCGGCTTCGGATAGTCCGGTATTCCGATAGGGTAGCTAGGAATACGTTTAGTGAAGCCTTGCAAATATGGACCTCGTACGGAAAACGACATTGCATGATGCAATCCAGAGCGGTATTCAGGTGGAATTTGATTGTTTCCCCAGGGATCTAGATAAAAGTCATACGTAATCGTTCCGACGCCATTATACAGATACCTTGTATGAACCGACTTCTGGAAGTCCAACCCACAACAGTTCCAACAGACAACAACAGACAGTTCCAACTCATAACCTACTTATGGAAGAGTTCGATGTAACCAAAGTTACTATCTGATGGGGAAGCGTTTTTTATATAGAAACCCTGGCCGCCAGGTGAAAAGAACAGGCTCAGGGAACTCTCACATCGGGGTAGGGTAGCCAGAAATTCAAGTGATAAACGCTAAAATTGATCGGTCTCGTATGGACATCCGCATTAATCAATGAATTTCAAGAGGAGTTGCGGGATGGAACCGAAATGTAGTTGTCGACATGGGAATCGACGTAGGATTAACATATCGTGGTTCCGAAGTCGGTAACCACCTCTAGCTTTCCCCCCAACAGCAGATACTTTGACTCCCTAAAACGTGAAAAAATAGAGAAGAGCCGGTGTCATTAGTGGAAACGTTTTCGGCTATGTCTCCGCCTTCAAGCAACTTCCGCTATTTAGTATCAGGGAGGTACGTTGCCGCGGTACCTTTATGCCTCAAGTATTGTGCCCAACCTCTGAATTCTTCTGCCTCTCATTGTTGTTGGAAGATGGTAAGACACGACGAATAACGGGAACTGCACGCTCGTCTGAAGTGTCTTCAGTTACAAAGGCCTCTGTATTACGTTTCCACTCTACACTCTTCCGGGTGTCTCCCTCATCTACTCTTGTCGGATGTAAGTACCTGTAAAGTCTTTGCTTCCACCGAGCCTCTCGATGGTCCTTTCCCACTCTCGTCTCTTTCCCGCTTTTGCATTTCCGGGTCTTTGGCACTGGGTACGTATGCACTCGTGTATACGCATATGTGTCCATACGAAACAGAGCTTCCACGACGTCCTATGTGTCCCGCAAATGGGGAACGGTGGAATTGGCTTTGCTCTGCTTATGCCTTTGAAAATTTTTCAATTAATTTTTATCAACATCCTGGCCTGTGGTCCGTTGGGGCGTCTTTTACGTCGCCCAGCTACGGATTGGTGAAAGACTCGTGCTGATGGAATATGCTGGAATCGAAGCAGCCTCATGCCTCGCACACAAACGGACTTTCAGTTGTCCATACTGCATTGTGCCATCAAGTTGCAGCATCAACATCAAGACTGGAACAACCGTCAAAGGATGGATCCTAAGGGCCAAAAGACATCTTTCGCCGTATGAACGCCGAGCAACTCCATTAGCCACTCGGGTCAATCTTCAAAGCCATTTAGTCGCGATTTTATTAGCATAGCCTTCGGCGATTTGGATCTTAACCGGAGCCACAGGACCTAATGGCGACGGGGTTTTAGAGAAATCGCTGTACCGCTATCCAGTCATTTATGTGCCTACTCCGGCAACGGAATTATTACCAAGACGGGCGCCACGCCCTTACATAAACAGCGTAATTGCGGGGGCGCGTTGCAAAACACCATAGCCGCATCGTGATGCTTTTCTTAGGGGTGCCAGACGCGTATACAGGGGATTGTGTTGTTCTGGCTTCAAGGCTATGTTGTCTCTTATCCCCGCCGTTATGACAGGATGACTTTACTCCGACTTTCATCCTGCTAAGGGTGCAAAGATCCCATACGAACCACCGCCCTTGCTCCGCCAACAACCCCTTGGACCATTTGCCATCCCCATTCAACCCGCCACACCGAGAACCCTCACCAGGCCATCAAAACTTTGGTGCTTTTCCGCTCGATCCATATATGCGTCGGTAAAGCCATCTAGCAGAATCTTCTGTCCGCGTACTTAAGAAATTGGGCTTACAAACTTACTAGGTTGAAAATCGGTTTATCTTTCCTATAAAAGTGTTAAAGTGGCTACTCTCGACAGAACTGATTACTCCCCGGGACCGGCGACCATTGAACCTAGATTGATGCCGTTTCGCTCTATAACGAAAAATGTCATCTTTGAAGCCCTTCAAAAAACTAAATAATTTGTTCTTATTTTCACTGACACGAGGACAAAAATCTCAAATTCATGGAGCACCTAAATATGACAGCACTGAAACGAACTATTTTTTAAAAATGTTTCAGGTGAGTTGGAACGCTGAAGTCCGTTTGGATCGCGATGGAAGAATTGTTTACGCAAGTACCCACTTTATATCATCAAGCGTCCGGCAATTTTGCGAAAAATACATATCGAAAAATTCTATGCGCACATACATTTATTTTCTTACCAATGTTCGAACCACTCGTAGCGAGATTACGTAATCGACAAAAAAACATATGACTCGTATAAATTGAGCCCCCAATTTCGGTCTCCATTGGCGACAATGGCATCTCCGACATTAGGTCACAGACTGCGAGTGGGGGCGGGCAGGGTCGTTGGATAATTCGTCGTGTGAAGTTCAGAGGCGTTGAAATAGTAAGGCCAGCCGCGACGAAATTCGCACGGCCAATAAAATCCAGGGTCGCGGGCAAAGTTCCAGGAAGGTTGGTTCGGGACACTTGATACCTCAGCTAAAATATGATATCTACGAGAACGCTTTATTTTGGCTTTCGTATAAGCGCGGCGGCTCGATCGATCCGCCTCCGACACTGGAATCGTTTCGAGCTGATGTATCACGTCATTGTAGTACGCATAGTGTGTCCAAGCAGAATGCGATGCTTAAAGATGTTAACTAACGCGCGACGATTTGTATTATGAGGAACTTTTTTTAAAAACAATCTGCAGGGTCTAACATTGATTGCAGTGTATATTTTCTACGGGGTTAAGGAATATGACACTACATTAAGCGGCCGTACGCGAATAACGTAACGCAATTTGGAGGGGAGGCGCCCGCCAGGCGTTACGGTCTACGTACGGGAGGAGAGGGGGGTCAAGGTTTGCGTTACGTTACGATTTTAGAACTGCCAGAACTAGCAAAATTTCTATGTGTTCGAGTTTTTTAATTTAAAACTCGCGCGCAATTTTACTGCGGAACGTTGACAGTTTTCCAGACTGTCAATTAAGGAGTGAGATGCAGTCAGAGGCGTGAAAAAACGAGCGTTTTCAAAGAAAAATATTGATTATTTATAAAAATATCGCCATCTTTGTCGGACCCCCTTCGGCATGTAGTGCTTTGCGGTGACCATCATAAAATTTTACTGGATCATCTGAAATAAAAAAAACGAAAGAAATGCATTAGTTTAATAATAAATCTAGTCGAAGGTTTTTTTTCAAAAATTAACAAAATGGCGGCTTCCGACCGATAACTTTCGATTTTCGACCAAAAAATCGCTCGTTTATTGTTTAAAAAAAAAGAAATTTTCAACAAATCCTCCGATTAAGGACTAGTTTTTAATGCTATCAGTAAGCACACCAAATTGCATTAAAATCCATCGAGTGCTTTTTGAATTATAGTGGTCACCGACTTGAAAAACATAGTTGCGAGAAAAACGCGACTGAAGTTTTTCGATGTGGATACGGTATTATATGTTTTTCATGTACTTTTAAAACTTTTAAAAATGTATTTTGATCCGCTGAATCCGAATATCACCATTTTTGCCGAAAAGTCGAGCATGCAATTGCTTATAGCCAACTGTTGAAACAATTTTTCAAAAAATTAAAGTTTTTCGGGCAGAATTATTTTTTTTAAAAACATTTTGGGCAATTTTAAAATGCAAGTATTCTTTATGAAATTTGGCTAAAGTTTTCATAGTTTTTGAGTAATACATTTTTGAAAATTTCTGAAAGAGTTTTCCAATTTTATACTTGATTTATGTATAGAAATACTAATTAAAAAATTACTTACATCGAATCATCAATTCCTGGCCCATACAATAGGGCTTCTGTCGATGTGGAGGCTTCCAAAATATCAATTCGTTGTTGTCTTCGAAGCATTCTGCCTTCCCGGGTATTATCTGTAATAATAGGGGGGTCAAAACCGGTCGCTTGCAGCTGCCGTCCGCTACCTGCCATGGGGACCCGACGCCCCTTCACTAATTGTGGGATATCCCGGAAACTATTCATCGGATTGACTTGAAATTTTCGGGGAATACTGTCGAAACATCATACTTCAACAAAATGTATAAAAAAACGATTTCTTTGAAAATTCTGACTGCATCTCACTCCTTAAGGAGGAAAGCCACTGTGCAAAAACTTGCACAGTAGCATTCCCACTTTCCACAAGTAAACTTCGTAATTTTTTTAAAACAATTCTTGAAAGTACATATATTGAAAAGTGTGTTGGTAGCTTTTTTATTTACAAGTCCGAAAATTTACGGAGTTGCAGTCACTTTCGTGACAACAGGTAGCGCGATCGGTTAGTGCCCGCAGTCGTCACAGGTGTGGCATCGTTCACAATAGATGAAGTGCAGGTTCTTATTATTTTCTTAAAAGCTAATCTAGATGAAGATTCGTTATATCGCCCGTGACTAGGTACTTTAATGTTAGTATAAATATTCTAGAAAAAAAACATAAGTATATATCAAGAATAACGGAACGAAAACTTTAAACGCGTTTTTCTCGAAACTACTTTTTTCGACTTTGTCCCAGCGAATACTCAAAGACTTATCAACCAATTTTCATTTTTCAAATATTTTTGTAATCGCAGTGTTATACGTAGCCGATTTTTTTAAATTTTCATAATTACTATTTTTTAAGACTGCTCGAATAAGAACGGGCCTTGAAAATAGAAAAAATGTCCAAACTATCGGCAATTTGTAAAAAAAAACCAAAATAAAAAATGGCTACGTATGACGGTAACTACATTTGATATTCACGGAAAAGCGACAGAAAAACGTACACATTACTATCCGAGTAGAAAAGGTCTAGAGTACAAAGGGTTATTTCGCAAGTATTGCAAAATCATAAGCGCAAGTGCACGCTGTAAGCATAGCACTGCTGTTCGTGGTACAACTCACAGGACGAACTTTTATCCTCGTACGATAGTACTTTGCTTACGCGAAGCGCTTTGCTTGTAGCCACCTGGCGGATGTTTGGTGAAATACATCCAGGTAATGTCTTCCCAGAAAGAACATTGATGTTTCCCACCCCGCCGACAAGGTGTTAAAAAACCACGAATTACCTGCTTTACTTTTTTCCTCGTAAAATAATTTGGCTATTCTTTACGCTCGAATCATTAGTTATCGTAATCCCGGTATTTATGAAAACCATTGTTGTCCTCGTCGATTATCATTGATGAAATGTGGTCGTTCTTTATTTCTTAAAACAGGCTCCAGTTTTTAGAACATGTCCAGTTTTCAGACAATGTATCCCGTTCAGAAGATTGTAATTTCCAACCATAGAAGGTAAGCCGTAAAAAATGGTTTTGCTGTCTTCCTGGTTTGTTCCATGGGATGGTCCGGTCAGGTAAATCAGGCAAGGCAAGGCAAGTTGTCACATTGCTGCACGAGTATATCACGGTTAATTTTAAAGATTTTTTCATAAAAATTGGTATGAAACTAGACGAATATATAATTCATATAATGAGTATAAACCCGATCCTTCATAATCAGTTATATTTATGAAAAAGTTACAATTTTTGACGACAATGCTCCCAGTACGTAACGCAATAGGGGGGGGGGGGGGGGGGGTCACGCCACGCGTTATGGTCCTGTTACGTGGGGGGAGGTGGGTAAAAATTGATAAATTTGGCGTTACGTTATTTGTGTACGCCCCCTTATGAGAATCCATAGTGAGAGGACAAGTTTTTCGTTGAATTCCTTTATTCCTCGACAGGACGCGGCCAGCTATCGGGTTGCACCAATTTTCAGTACGTCATAACCGCTGGACCCGCTTATACTGCAGTCAAGAGATAAGACGAAAGAAGAATCAAAGACCCTGGGGCCCGTCTAGGAATTGACAGCGAACGGGCATTCTTTCTCCAGACTGGAGCAGAACACTCGCGACCATTGTCTAAAATTCCTGCAAACATTACTAAACCTGTCGGTCAACCAAAGTATTGTGATACTATGATCATCTGAAGAGTGCATGCCAATTGGAATCATTGTTGCTAAAACCTACGCTCCTGGTTCTCAATATTTTCCTATACGGGTGGCTATAAAGCCCTAAAACCACGCATGCGATGACACGATTGTGGTTGGCCGAAATATTTGGAAAGCCCAGAAATGGTTCAAGCTATCGTGAAAGACCTCGTGGATATTTGTATGATAGAATCACTTTAATGAAGCATAACAGGCAATGTTGTGCATCGGGCTGGGAGAACAAATCGAAAGCGAACTACCTGCCTTATCCTAAATGGTCAGCAACAGCTTTTGTCAACGACTAATTCTGCTGAAGCTTTTCCCATCGACCCCTCATTCTCTTTGGCCTCCCTTCTCCTCCCTGTCTCTGTACATCGCCATCTCCCTGTTTCTGGCTCGTTTTATCTCTGTTCGTGTACATACTCCGGCTCTATTATAATACCCGCTGTCGATTTTTGATTCTGCAGTACCAAAACACCTACGCCCATAAACCTTACATTTCCCTTCCTCCCTTAGGAGAATACAAATGCCTGGGATTTAGGGTAATACGGGTGTAACAGCATTCGGAGGGTTGGCGGGGGGTCTGGAAGCAAAGTGGAAAGTACACGCCGCGGTCCATCATACACGGGGTGACGAAAAATGTAGCACTGTGATCCTAAAAGGCATCATTGCTGAGCACTACATTGTAAAAACTGAACTGCTTTGCTTGAGGAACCTTTGAATACTCGCTTGATCGTCGTATTGTCGACTGTCAATCTCGTGAAGTCTTTCTTCGAGCTGAAATATCAAGCGTTGAGGCATTCAATATGGCCACTTCAATCGGATGAAACTCCCGATATGGTGAATCCTGAAATATTGGACAATCAAAAGACGATCCCCGGGAGATACGGGTTTTCAAAAATTCCGAATCCTCGAAGTTCGGGGAAGCTATCAAAGTTCACGAGCAATCGAACGGAAACGACCGTCAGAAATTGCCCTGCAGGGGGTAACGTTCGCAACGCTGGGAACCCTATCAAAAGTTTCATAGGACACCCAGTAGAGACAAATAATCCTGAATTGTAGGAGTCCGGTAAGCGTCGATATCGGAATATCCCAGCCGAATGGTTTTGATGTATCGTTTCGCCAGTAGTAACAACACCCTGGATGCTGGCATTCAAGCAGCCCTCCTCCCTCCAACAGCTTTTTCGCTAACGCACACAGAGCGTTGCAGCGCCGAGATAATACCGGTGGACTATCCAGCCCTTCGGGGCATAGAAATCCCCCATTTTCATCTCGCCCACGGTCCCTACATCCTCTTCCCCATTCCCGAACCCCATACTTTATGCGGAAATTTCGCGAAAAAAGCAAGCGAGCAGAAGAATGACCAATTATTTGCTATCCAGGGTCGATGTATGTCACCCGTATCTTACGAGGAAAGGTCGCGAGGTCGACCTCTCCGATTTGGACGAAATTTGGCACGTTTGTAGAATGGGTAAAAATAGGCGACACGTATTTTTTTATATCTGCGTATCCCCATTTGTAAGGGGTGAAACGCACCCTCGAAAATAGGGCTGCTTTTCGTTTTTGGTCGATAACGTGTTAACGGTACAAGATATGAAAAAAATGTTAATCGCAACAACGTTTATTTTTCCGTGTGCTATACATTGGAGATGAGAACGATAAAGATAACAACAAATTTCAAATCGGGTTCCGCAGATATAAATAAATAAATGTCGCCTGTTTTACCCATTTTACACAAACATGCCAAATATCAGAGCAGTTGTACCTACAAGTGGGGAGGATTACAGGAATAATGGCCCTGGGCCCTGTAACTTTCCCCTAGAGGCTACAAAGACATAGTTTATCACCTGCTCATTATGAATTCCCCGGGGCATAGGAATTCACTATTGCATATTCTCCAACGAGACTCCTAGCTGGTACTTTTTAAAACAGTCCCGTTTGGTAGTAGCTCGAAGCTACTTCTAATTACCTTCTTTGGTCACCTTACCAAATCTACTTCCGAATTTGTTGCATATAGACTGAGTTGCCAACCGGCGTACCTCTTGTCCATACGGTTGGTGTCCATACGGGTCTGCCACCTCGAGCGGGTCAATATGACATATTTCCATCTTATACAGATATTTCTCCATCTTAACCCTTAAAATATCGTACGGTGCACACTGGGTTGTTAGTCGGTTGTGCCTAGGGATGTAAATATAAAAATCGTCACCGGATATTTTTCACCTGTGTAAGCGAGTAAAAAGCTGCAAACGGCGGGTTCGCCTGGAACTTCATCCCGGAGTGACGAGACCGAAAATGTAGACTGAGGCTTTCCACTTTTTGGAAAAACCTTGTCTACTTGTTGAAGAAGCAGGCAACCCACGTTAATCGGCCTCCGTTTTAGCGTTCTTTATACATCTCGGACTATTCACGTCCGATGCTCCCATTGCTCGTTCACCTTGAGCGATAGACTCGCGATCATTGAAGCCTATAAGAGGGAAAGTATACATTTCCACCTTCGAAGCGTGCATGAAGGGAAGGTTGAGGCCGATCTAACGATCCGGCTGACCTCTACCCTATTCGTGACTTTTTTTTTCCTTTCTCGGTGAACATTCACGCCACAGTAATTTCATTCGTTCCTTCCACGCGAACGTCGTTGATGTTTGGCCTCGTCTTCTTGCTTTGGCCCTACGCCTCACCCTCTGATGGGTGGTCGGTCCAGGGGCCAAGCAACATTATCCCCTTGGCGAGATTGCTCTCATCCCTCGATTGACCAGGGCGCTCAAATCGATATTCCTAGTCAGGGTTCGCATGTACGAAAAAATAGACACAGCGATGATGGATGTTTACATAAATCGATATTAGTTAATCGATCATTCTCACGATGCGGTGTCTTGCACAAATGTTGCTGTCGGGTGGAAGTATTTTTAGGTTTACAGGGACAAGTAGGGTAAGAAAGCGATTTAGGGTGCTTTAGAGAGCACCCTAAATCCCCCCCCTCAGGGGTCAGGAACCCCTTTAGAGAGGTTCCTGAAGGTCAGCCTTTTTTATATTCAATTAACAGCCCGAAGGAAAACGAGTTTAACCACTTTATACTGTAGAAATGGGAAACGACTATGATTGAGACGCAAGGGCAGCGCTTATTAAGATAGATTAATAAATGTGCACACATCTATGTACACATTTGTCGCCGTCAATAAAAATGATTTATCTCCCAGTTTTCATTGGGACATTAGACTCAGTTTGCTCTCGCGCCATCGCAAGGATCCCAGAAAATGATAGGGGAAGATTCTGATCGCAAGTTATCGGGGTGCGCGGAGGCGGGGGCGATTTTTCCCACCGAGCCTTGTTTTCTTTCCCACCAGGCTCGATTCGTCACGGTTCTGGGAAGATCGAAGAGCGCTTACCGCCATCATCCCTATATATATAGATCTGAGATTCTCGTAAGACAACAGCCAATCCTACCTCCTCTCGATGAGGGTTGCAGAGCTTTGCAAATATCAATCGATTCGCTTCGCATCGCCCGTGCAATTTGTACCACCGTCATGACCCGGAAGGTCTATTGCTTTGATCGTCGCGTCCTCGAATACATCTTAATTCGAGGAAACGTCCATCAATGTGTACACACATATGGATCATTCCGAATTGCAATGAGCACCAATCGGCTTAATTCAATTATCCTGGTCGATCAATCATTTCGCGTTGTTGACTCGGGGCTTCCGGTTGACTTTTCAATCCCACTAAAAGTCGTACGTACATTGGTCGATCGATCAAACGATCCGGCCTTTCTTTTGTTTTTCTCAGGCTAGGATTACAAAGTACAGAAGCGTGTGTACTGATGACGACCAACCTATTCATCATCTAGGCGAAGACCTAAAAAAACTATGAAAAGCTGGTTCGTAGCACTGGTCCCTTCGGTTAAAAGTGACGCTTTCTACGCCAACTGCCCATCCCCCTACTATGTTTCGCCATATGGGGTTGTAGGATATCAACCAATGTTGTAGGGTATCAACGTTTATGTGACATCACGGTCATCATGCTACGAACATCGTAGCTTGATATGCTCTGACCAGTTTTATCTGGATGGTATTTTATTCCGACGGCGTGTTTTTCGAGAATCCCCAAGTCGCCTCCACTTTGTTCCGAAGGCTCGTTATTCTTGATGTTTTTACGGCTGAAAAAGTGATGTCAATCTAAGCACTGATAAAAGAAATTGTGTAAACCCGAATAATGATTGCTGCATAATGCAAGGGATGCTGGAAGTGATGTCCCTGGCCCTTCATCGTTCAAGGGGGTGGAAAATGTATTTCCCTTTTCTTTACCATGCACCCCTGGAATATTGTTTCGGCATCAGCCTCGACTATGACGGTCCAAAAGAGGGAAGAGTGAGGTTCCCAATGCGGAACGAGTACAATCTAAGAGCCACGCGACCGCGTTTCGCAACATCACGAGGGTGACGCATGACGGATAGCGGATTACCACGTCGTAAAATATACAATGGAGAATTGGAAAAATATTTGAGGAAATTTCTCACTAAACTCACCAGAAGGGACGCACTATGTTTATCGAATAGTCGCTCAGGTCAGGAGTTTTTTCCACTAAATTTGAAGGGTTTTTTTTCTAGCGAGGCTACGAAATCAGCCTAGGGACATGACCATGAGGCAACAAGGTATTTTACTTTTTTTAAACTGCTAGGAGCTGAGATCGAACCTCAACCTATTACCCCCCCCCCCTGCTTGGGGCTGTATAGTACGTGCACCGGGAGCAAAATAGGGAGGCGAGAGAAATTGAGATTGACAGTTAATTTGAACCTCCTTCTCCTCCTCTATGATTTCTCCGTGGTGCTTTCCACGCCAACAGCAGAGCAACCGGAGCCTGTGGCACCTAGGAGAGCCAGCGTAGCAAGCGCCCAAACACACGTACACCCAACCCCGGAACACTTCCCTACTCGTCATTCTGCCACCGGGGAATCTGGGATCCGCCGTATTCCCGTCCGTTCTCTCTCCACTCCTTTTCTCCTCTCCGCCGCACTCCGGACCCTTGTGGGTCGGCGTGACGAAGCGCTAGGGTCTGAAATTTCGAGGTGAATTGAACTTCCGCTCCACTAGGAAGAGCCACAATGTCACGGAGATACGAGAATGAAGGAATGAAAAAGGGGCCAAAAATCCACACGCGGAATTCGTAGGAAGGAACATCGAATCTGATCATCCAGCTACGTTTTTTCCTTGCCCTCACGTCGACTATCGTCTTCTCCTTGGGTTCCGTTTTACCATCACTGATCTTGCCGACATGCTTCGACGAACCTGTCCATCGGGATATGCCCCCATGCCGGCATCAATTTAAAGACAGACGTGTTGGGGTGTGCAGGGTGTTGAGAAGTGTATCTTTGGGTGACAGTGTTTTGTTGACGTTCGTTGGAAATTATCAAAGCGACATGCGATTCATACTTTGCTGTAGAAGGTAGTTTTTTGTGTACACATTTGCCCTCTGGCAGGTCGATAGAGATTGCCAGTTTGGTTCCGTTATGAGAGCAGTGCTTGTGGTGGTGCACTTTTGCAGAATCTTTGGCCGAAAAGTATTCTGTGTGGAGAAGTTATTGATTGATGGAGCTCTTCCAGAAGAATTATTTTCTGATAGCGTTGATGCTGGAGCGTGAAGTCCTCTTCCCATCTTCCAGATTTCTATTGACTGGAAGAAGTTTTTTTCACAGTTTCCCGGTATACCAGGTGTAGAAGTATGAAAGCGGTATTTTTTCGTTAACATTTTTGTAAAAACCCATTTTCCCACTTTCTGAATCTTTCCCATGGCTTTCAAACAAATGGAGACGGCTTTCTGCGTCATATTCGATTGATCCGCGGGTTTTTGTTGACTGAGTATCATCTTCATCCAATAAGGATTGCAATTCGTGTCTGCGAACTTTTTCGGTGGTTTCCCACGCTCTTCGTTTCTCACGTCAAAGTGACCACTTTTGAATTTATCGAACCACTCGAAACACTGTGTTTCACCAATATCATGTTCACCGTAAGCTTCGACAAGCATTCGATGCGATTCTGCAGCAGTTTCCTTCAAATGATAACAGAAAACCAATGCTGTCCGCAAATCTTAGTTCGTAGGCAACCCAAACAAACCCAAACAAACTCGACATATTTAAGGTTATAAAAAAATATACCGGTGTATGGAACTTGGGTTGTTGTGTGTTGAAAATCTTCGTCAGCTGTTAGAGGGAGATGATGGCGCTGCAGAAGCGGTCTTACGGTCCCTAAACTGATGCCTAGCACCATCTATAGGGAAATTCCGGTTTCATACTTCTACACCTGGTAGTTGCGCCTGGGTTGAAATTTTCTTCCGAGTTTTTCCGGAAAGGCTGCTTCTGGGTTAAATTGTAGGGGCAATTCAACCGGTGGAGTTGTTTTGTGGTAGAGCTCTTCGCAGACATCTGTGTCTTGTGCTATACTCGTCTTACGGATGCCGTTCCCTCTATCGTCTTCTCGGCTGAGATTTTTCCGGTTAGAAATCCTTTGGGATAACTGTTTTGTGAAGAAAAGAAAGGCTCCAGAAGACTAAATCCGAAAAATCTTTGCTTTATTACGGTGACTGATAAGATGGATGTGCGGGGTATTTAGGGTATTTCGCACAAACGCCAAATAGCAAATCTCAGTGGGCCAAGCTGACGGCTGGAACTAGCTGTTGCTCCCGCGAATTAATGAGGCCCGAAGCTCACTGAGAAAAATCGATAAATACCCGAAGCTCGTTAAAACGACGGGAGAGAAGAGAGAGTTTGTCTCACGCTCGTTAAACACGGAGAGTCGAATCACTCGATAACGTCACGCCACATACCATCGGGTCGAGTCCCTTCATCCATGTCCGGTACTGTAGAACCGCTTCGTACAGGTCGGCTGTCCATTGTCGATGGCGGCTCTCTTTTTCATGCCTTTGGATAAAGCGTACCAGATACGGATCTGGTCAGTTGGAAGTGACGCGGGCCTCGTTCCATTCAACTATTCCCTGCGGGACAAGTGGCGGCGGGTGAAGCTTTTTTTCGGCAGTCAGGTAAAATTGCCAGGCAACCAGAGGGTCAATTATAGGGAGAGTCGATGAAAAAATTAGATCGAATTCTGTGTCCTGATGGTGCTTTTCATAAACTGAGTATTGTGGTTAATCTCTTACTTTGGACAAGATCCGATGGTTTCTTTTTTTCCATCCCAGCCTTTTTCTACCCGTCATATTTTAAGCAGTTACCAGGTGAAAACGGGCAGCGCTTGTAAGCGGAAATCATGCAATTTCCTCTTTTGACTTGTCGACCATAATCTTGGGTTGTCATCGAGTAAAGGGGATTCAACGCCCGCCGCGGCCGCTTCGTGATGCCAAGCTGACGCGTTGAGGGCGGTAAGGGTGAGGGTGGGGGCGCGAATTATAGAAAGCAAGAGCGGAGACGAGGATCACCACGTTTGGGCAGGGTGGTGGCTTAGTTCCGTTCGAAGCGTCATTAAAGCGTTCCCCGGCCCGTTAATAATTTCCATGCCAAGGCGTCAACGTAACGCTCCGCCAAATGCGTTAGGGATCTTGCCGAAGGAACCGGAAGGTTTATAATTTGTGGTGGTGGTGGTAGTGTGGATCACCGGCGAATGCTCCGGGGCGTGGGCCTGTGGAGGTTTCTAGGCTGTGATCCCAAAGCCAGCTACCCTTTACTTGAAGGGTAGCAGGTGTGGAAGTTCAAGCTTGATGCTACATCCCCGTGCACCTGCACAATAATGATGCATACCGCACATCCGAGGTTAACTTGAGATTCCGTCGAGTTGAACTGAATAAGGTTTGTTTAGGCTTAAATTTTCGATGCTAGGTTACGTTAGCTAACGTAAATTAGGTCAGGTTAACTTAGGTTCGAGTAAGCTAGATTAGATCGAGTACCGTTTCCTTAGGTCGGTTAATACTGGATCGCGATAGGTTAGGTTCGGTCAGGAAGGATGAACCTAGGTTAGGTTATGACGAGTCAAGTCAACCCAGGTTAGCTCAGGATGAGTCGAATAAACCTACGTTATGTTAAAATAAGGTAAATGCACCTCTTAACCTCATCTTAAGATGAGTCGAATTAACCTACACTGTAAAAAATTTCTGTATAAAAATTAATACAAATGTGAAGGAAGTTTATATGCGGATACCGCTTATGAAATTTCAGATACAATTTTGAAAATCCAAAACAGGTTATTTGAAAAATGAAAGTGTAGCTCCGTAATATTAATATACTTGTGCGTTTGAAAAATAATGCACGTGAAAAGAAATAATCACATCCAAGTATATTGAAATCAAGAACCATTTGCAGATATCAATATACGAGTGTATATAAAATTCAAGAACCATTTGCTAATGTCAGCATACGGGTGTGTATTAATTTCACAGAACCCAAGTATTACCTTTAATGTACACTGAAAAAAGCTTCTGTATAAAAATTAATACACAAGTGTATGATGTTTTTATGCGGACGCCGTTTATGAAATTTCAGATAATATTTTGAAAATCCAAAGCACGTTATTTAAAAAATAAAAGTGTAGCTCCGTAATATTAATATACTAGTGCGTTTGAAAAATAATGCACGTGTAAAAAAATGTTCACATCCATGTATATTAAATTCAAGAACCATTTGCTAATATCTACATCCGGGTGTGTATTAAAATTACTGATCCTAAGTATTAAGTTTATTTCAGAAATTGATAATTAAGCCCACTGAAAATGTGACTCGTATTTATCCTCCTCGACGGGAGCTAGAGGTAAAAATAGGTGGTTTTTGTGAGATTTCTTCCTTCAACACCGGGCGGCGTAAAAAGGGAAAAATAATTTCCTTCCGGATAGGCGAGTTCAAGAACTGCGACTCTGGCGTGGATATGGAGAGGTAACGGATTTGCGACACTCTCCGACGCGTGCACGAGTTGCAAACGCGTCTGTTTTTCCCAGGACGATCGTAGCCGGTGGTCGGGTTATATGCCCGACCGAAGCTGCGAGTGGCTATGGGAAAGTGCGGAACAAGGCGCCGTCTCTCGGGCGCTACGCGAACTACGGGCGACCATCGGTCGTCGCGAGCGGCCGAGGTGGGTTGAGCGCGTTTTGTATTTTCAATACTCTGTTTTTTATATTTGAATTAATATACAACTGTTGTAACCTTTAATTTAAGGCACGGGTTGATGCAATACATTTTCCATAAATTTGCAAACTTTTCTTGGAAATTCCATGTTGCATCTATTAAATTCTATATCTACGTTAGAATTTCATGTTCCTGTTTTAAATTTACGGTACAAGTGTCTTAAATTCAATTTCATTTACTGAGTTCGTAAAATTCAATTCTTTTGTCCCTTAAATGTAGTGTAAATTTAATATAATTTTCACGTTGTTTCATGTGATTTTCATCAGCGTTTATGAATTCTTTTTTCAAATCCAGTTTCGCACTTTTAAATACATCTATTGTGATCATGCATTGTACGCATCGTAAAATTCAGTTTCACATATATTATATTTTTCAGGCAGCTGTAAATAAATTTCAAACTTGTTCTGTATTTTCAATGCTCTGTTTTTTATAGTTGATTTATCATACATCTGTGGTAATTTTCAATTGAAGACACGGGTTAATGCAATACATTTTCCACAAATTTACAAATTTGTCTTTGAAATTCCATGTTCCATCTATCAAATTCTATATCCACGTTAGAATTTCATGATCCTGTTTTAAATTTACGATACAAGTGTTTCAAATTTAATTTCATCTACTGAGTTCGTAAAATTTAATTCCTTTGTATCTTAAATGTATTGTAAATTTCATATCTTTTTTTACAGTGTAGGCTTGGTTGAGATAAATGATCCGAACCTAGATTAGGCTGAGACGAGTTCAATGAACCTAGGTTAGGTTAAGATAAGTTAAACTTCACGTTCCGTTAGGTTAGATTGAGTTACGTTGATTTAAGATGGATCAAGTTTCGTCAAGTTCATTTAGATTGGATTAGATTGCGTTGCGTTGAGCCAAGAGTGATTTGCCGTTGTCAAGGCTGCTAGTCAATGCGAGCGACGGATGCAAATCCTGATGGACACTCGTCGGCGGAACGGCGCAAAGAAAAAAGCAGCGTTTGTAAACAAATCAGTTGGACAGTTGGGTGGAAGTGGAAGGCGGTCTACGAAGGACGGAGAATTGCAGAGTTAATCGAGGCTCAATGAATTATCCGCGAGAATGAGGCTCGTAGCGGTGAGAGGAGCTCGACGGTGAAGCTTTGAATGGAAATTCCAGGCGAGTCTTGTGGCACGCCGCGTTCCACTGTACGTCGCAGAGATTTAACGTCGGGAGGGACCCGACCGTCGATGAGGACGGATAGTGAATAAATCGAATTAGCGAGTGGGAGAGAACGAACGAGTGCAAGAGGAATAATGAGGGGCTCAAAGGGAGAGGGATGGAGCGGTGGTAAAAATCGAGACAAACGAAATAACAAATAAATAAATACCAAAATCGCAGATGCTAATCTTAAAAAAAAAACAGGACAAAAAGTTGCACAAACATTTCAATAACGCGCAAGAATAATACAATTACAATTGTAATATTCCTTTTTTGTTTACTTCGTAAAAATTGACGATAACAACTTTACTCAATTGACCTCGCCTCACTTTGTGCCCGACTCCGAGCGATGTTAAAATTCATTCGTTTATTTATTAATTTTTTTTGTCGTCTCGTCTCGTTCACCCGGCGAGGTGAAAAATTCATAAGAGATAACGTTGAGTTATGCTCGGGGGCAATATTCATTTACCTCGGTGGCCGCGTTTTCACTCGTAAATCTTCGAGCCGTATGAATTTTTTGCTCCCACCCACTCCCGCTCGCAACACGGACGAGTCGGGGAAAAAAGAACAAGCAGGAGAAAAAAGAAGTTAGGCAGAAAAAAATGGGAGACAAAAATGAAGCGTCGTTATTAATCAAAAGTAATTGAGGCGGCGGAAGAGTACGGGCGCGGAGCTGTGGGCTTTTATGAAACTTGGAACGTGAGACTAGCCGAAGGTATAATCGATAGCACGCTTTTTCACCTCCGGCTTATAATTGAAATGCGATTTTTTTTCGAGGCGTCAAAGTCTAAGGCAATATGTTAGAGACGACATATGGGTCACTATATTTTAATATATTATTATGTAATTTTATACAATAGAATAATAGTACATTCATATAACAGTATACAATTATTGTAATATAACAATGTATTGCACTGACAATAGATAATATTGAATAAAAAATAATTCAATTGAAGTCTGCAGTATCGAATTAACACTAAATTAAACACGTCAAAAAATTTGCGTCCTTTGTGTTTATTAAGGGCAGATATACACCTAGGAGCCGGAAAAAGGTCATTTTTGTGAATTTTTTCAAGGAAAACTATTTGAAATTTCAGATTGGGGTTTTAATTATCTAAAAGTATATACATTCAAAAATATGTTTAATTTCCTTTATTTAAAAATATCAAAAATATACGAGAATATTGTATGATCCTTGGAGGGTCGTAAAAAAATCGGTACCCAAAATTTATCGAAACCCAATGAACCGATTGCCTTGAGGTTTTTTGTGGTTATTCTATACACCATTATCTCGTACTCGTCATAGCCGATTTTGAAAATATCGATTTATGACAAAATGGCGGACGTTTGAACATAAATAGTGATTTTTGGGCCAAAAATTAGTTATTATTTTGCCTATAAAATAAAAACTAAGTAACAAAAAAAAAATCCTATGACAATTACTAGATAATGGTGTATAGAATAACCACAAAAAAACCTCAAGGCAATCGGTTCATTGGTTTTCGAGAAATTTTGGGTACCGATTTTTATACCACGCTCCAAGGATCGTACAATATCCTTGTATATTTTTGATATTTTAAAATAAAGCAAGTTAAACATATTTTTGAATGTGTATACTTTTAGATAATTAAAACCCCAATACGAAACTTCAAATAGTTTTCCTTGAAAAAATTCACAAAAATGACCTTTTTTCCGGCTCCTAGGTGTATATCTCCCGTTAATGAGCAGTGTCTTGTGAACACCCGCGATTGTCGTTGTTCTGCATGTAATGGTTTTACTAATAAAAAACGCTACAAATTGAAGAGAGAGAAAGAGAGGGGGGAGGGTGGAGGGTGGGTAATAGCGAATTTGACTGCTAATCAAAACGAGGCCTCCCTCGAAACGGAAGTCCTGGATTACCGGTGGAAATCAAGTCCACCTAGCGCTCAATTTGCCTCGCTTCCTATATATGCCTCCATTGCCTCTCCGTCCTCTCATTTCCCTGCAGTGGATATTTTGCCCTAAACACATATTCTTCTCGCCCTTTCGCCCACTCTCCCCCCGTCCTCTTACCTTTCAAATTCTTGCGTACATCCTTCGAAATTTTCAACGACCGCATCAGAAGGGTCGTCCTTGTGATGAGCTGTTCCTCTCTCTCTCTCTTTCTCTCTCTCTCTCTCTCTCTCTCTCTCTCTCTCTCTCTCTCTCTCTCTCTCTCTCTCTCTCTCTCTCTCTCTCTCTCTCTCTCTCTCTCCCCCTCTCCCTCTCTCTCCCTCTCTCTCTCGTTTTGAGTCCTACTGGGAAATCGATGTCTCTTAAAGTTGTTCTCGAACCCTCGGCACTCGAGGCAAGTCAGTCAGCCTCCCTTTCATCCCCCGTTCTCCTCTCGAGCACGGGAGAATCCTCGCTTGTCCTCGAGTGTCGACTCTACCTTCGTAATATTTTCTCGAAGAATAACCTCCAATTTTCCAGTAACTTCTGTCCCTAATGAGTCTCAAAATTGTTATCTTTTTCCTTGCAGAAATTGAGGGTACGATCTAGCGTGATTATTCGTTTAAGATCGGTACACGGAGAAAAGAGGGTTCTCGAAGTTGAGAATTAATACTATGCTTCTAAAAAAATATTATTAAATATCAAAAAGTATTGAATGGAGGATAAAAATTGTAATTATGGTATAGTAATAATGAAGAACTTTAAATTTTAACCTACGATATGGCACGTATACTGATACAAATAATACATTTTATTCGGCATATTGTGTGATTTTTTGAAGTATTCAAAAAATATTTTGCCCACGTGATTGGAACAATTAGTTTCCAGTATTCTACAAAAAGTACGGTATAAATAGTCACATTTTACTAATAACTTCGTTATATTTTTCGCTATACGCCGAAGATTTATGCTATGCGTATAGTGAAATCTATACATACACGAAGATTCATGCTGTACGTATAGCAAAATCCATATAAAAATATAGCGTGTAATAAAGGTTAGTATTTTACAAAGCACGGATTATTTTTACTATACGGTGTAGGAATCATTTTTACATTTCTATAACAACAAGTCTTAGAATTGCGAACTGGCAGTAAACTGCTATACTTTTCTAGCACTGAATATTAGAATTCCGGCCACCAGTGTTAGAATTTGAGGCCGTACTTTTCTCCGTGTACATATAGGCATAACCCGAGGACCAACCAAATTCCCTTTCCAAATTCCAATCAAACTTGTTTCAGCCTGTAGGCAAAAAAAGCTCTGCTCGTGTAAAAGATTGGGCAAGAACCAGCCCGTGTCACCATTCCGTACGAATTTTCCACTCACACCGCAACCAGACAAGAAGGTGACTGTCAAGGTCATTGCGAACGGCCTGTCGTTCGTCGACTTTGACCGATAGTTTCTCTTTTTCCAAGTTCGAGCTATACGCGCGGGCTGATTGATGCATCGTGGCACCTAGCGCGGTCCACCATCTTGCCGAAACGTTCGTGTATTCGACGCTGATCGATTGCGGTCGAATGTGAGTGCAAAAAATTGCAGGCTATAAATATATAAATATATATATATACATACATCTATACGAGGGCAGTTACGTGAGGGATGATTCAGAATGGGCGGCAATAGGTGCGAAATGCTATGGACGAAAGCCCAACGCCCATATCCGCACACAGAGACCATATCCAAAAACCATGGTTGGAACGGATGGAATGAGACCAACAATCAGGTGTAAGAATGAAATAGTGTGGGCAAAAACGAAAGAAGAAAAGGCACGTCCGATACTCTCGCTTCATTTTCGCGTCGTCATGGGGACGACGCGTCCCTTCAAAATCGATATATACGTGTATATCAAGGCCTGGGGAAAAGTTCTCCCCTGAAGAGCTCCTATCCCGCTTTGGCCCGGCCTGCAGGATCTCCTGCGCGACCGACTCCCTCAACGGAGGGATGAAACGACACGTACGTCATCCCGGCGACCTTGTTGGTAATTCGAGGTAACCTGGAAAGCGTGCGGAATACCAAACGACCTCAACCGGAAACGAGCGTGCGAATCCTCGGGATCAGAATCGCCGGAATGAGCAGTACCATAGATGCAACTCAAGAGGATAGATTTTGATGACAAATGGACCAAAAATAGCAACGAACATTATGAAACTTTCTTGAAAGCCGAACTGCTTGAGTTCTTATTTGTATTCGGCATCTTCACTGTGGGTCAGTCACTTGGCATTTTACTATTCCAGTTAGCTAGAAAGCCCAGCCCGGAGGTTTGCTTGGAGCTATTCCTCCGCAATGCACTATTGTAACACATAAGAACAAGGGCACAGGAAAACTGTGGGAAACCCCTACCAACAACGGCAGTTATATTCACACTGATTTCATTTACGGAGTGTCTCCCCGTCCGTTTGCCAAACGAATAAACGTATGTTATTCGTCCGGATAACGGCTCAGTTCACGCCGTATATCCAATAGGCGTACATATTATTGTGATACGTGTAGGCTAGTATCTGGACGAATAACGTATACATTCGGACGTAATGGTCCGGATGGAATGAGTAGAATTGTATCGTCCGGATGACTAACTCACACGTAGTCATCTAAATAGAATCTTTATAATTTTGTTTGGGTTTGTTTGGTTTGGGTTGGTTGGTTGTGTGTTGAGTTTGTTTGGTTTCGGCTGGGTGGTTTTGTTTCGGTTTGGGTTTTTTGGTTTGTTTATTTGGGTGTGTTTGTTTGCGTTTGTATGTTTAGGTTTGTTTGGTTTGGGCTTGTTTGCTTTCATTTAGGTTTGTTTGGTGTGGGTTTGTTTGGTGTGGGTTTCTTTGGTGTGGGTTTGTTTGGCGTGGGTTTGCTTGGGTTTGGGGTTGTTTGGGTTGGGTTTGTTTGGTCTGGGTTTGTTTGGTCTGGGTTTGTTTGGTCTGGGTTTGTTTGGTCTGGGTTTGTTTGGTCTGGGTTTGTTTGGTCTGGGTTTGTTTGGTCTGGGTTTGTTTGGTCTGGGTTTGTTTGGTCTGGGTTTGTTTGGTCTGGGTTTGTTCGGTCTGGGTTTGTTCGGTCCGGGTTTGTTTGGTTTGGGTTTGTTTGGGTTGGGTTTGCTTGGGCTTGCTTAGGTTTGCTTGGGGTTGCTTGGGGTTGCTTGGGTTTGCGTGGGTTTGCGTGGGTTTGCGTGGGTTTGCGTGGGTTTGCGTGGGTTTGCGTGGGTTTGCGTGGGTTTGCGTGGGTTTGCGTGGGTTTGCGTGGGTTTGCGTGGATTTGCGTGGGTTTGCGTGGGTTTGCTTGGGTTTGCTTGGGTCTGCTTGGGTCTGCTTGGGTCTGCTTGGGTCTGCTTGGGTTGGCTTGGGTTGGCTTGGGTTGGCTTGGGTTGGCTTGGGTTGGCTTGGGTTGGCTTGGGTTGGCTTGGGTTGGCTTGGGGTTGGCTTGGGGTTTGTTTGGGTTTGCTTGGGTTGGTCTGGGTTGGTCTGGGTTGGTCTGGGTTGGTCTGGGTTGGTCTGGGTTGGTCTGGGTTTGTTTGGTTTAGGTCTGTTCCGGTTTGAGCTTGTTTGGTTTGGGTTTGGGTTTGTTCGGTTTGGGCGTATTTGGTTTGGGTCGGTCGGTTTTGTTGGGGTTTGCGTTGTTTGGGTGTTTGTTTGTGTCGTTTGGGTGTGTTTGTTTGCGTTTGGGTTTGTGTTCTTTGGGATTGTTTGCGTTTGTTATTTTGAGTGTTTTTGTGGTTGATTTGTTTAGGTTTGTATGTTTGGGTTTGGGTCGGTTGGTTTGGGTTTGTGTTGTTTGGGTGTGCTTGTTTGCGTTTGGGTTTATTTGCGTTTGTTATTTTGAATTTGTTTTTGGGGTTGATTTGTTTGGGTGTGTTTGTTTGGGTTTGTGTGTTCGGGATTGTTTGTTTGGGGCGTCGTACAGCGTGAACCCCGTAAACTGAGCTGGTATGCGGACGAATAACATACGCTTATTCGTCCGATAACCGGACGACTACAACAACGGTGGGTTTAAGTTGATTTACCAAAGCTAGTGCGCGGTTGGGCGTTCACCCATACGAGCATTGGGTCAGGATAACGCAGGACAGCGTATACGCTCTTCTGGAGCTTGTTTGAGAATCTCTAATGGAAGGTGGCATTTAGGAGTCCGTGTTTTCGGATCATTACGAACAAGGCCACGGCGAAGAAGGAGAACAAGTCGGAGGTAAAGCCTCTCGACGTCTGAATTATTTAAGTCGACCCTCAAATGTCCGTTGGTTGGGATCTACTCGCGTTCTTCAAAAAACACTCGAGTACTCCCTGGGATCATTTCTCTTCCCTCTGTTGCTCGTAAAGGGAATTTAATTTCGTTTCGCGATGCGACCAGTCGAGAAACAACCCAACCCAACTCGTTCCCGAGATGAACGGGAAAGCAGGCGAGAGGGCCCGACCACTGCGAGAAGGACCGGGAAAAACGTACGGAGGGTGAAGGAGAATCTCGTATAGCAAGGGAATCTTCCGTTTCCCGTTGCGACTCGCCCATTCCCTCCTTGCCTCCCGAACATCAAAACCGTAGCTGTGAATAAAGAAACGTTTTAATTGCGGAAAAACTCTATGGTGCCCCAGAACCCCTGCCATTCTGAATTCGCCACTGTGAGATTCTAGCCCCGAGGCTAACACCGTCTTTCCTACATGGCTGAAGTAAGCCCGTTTTCATTCCTGCGGTGAAACACACCATTCTAGCCTGGCTGCCGTCTGTGTCATCATGCCCGCGGCCATCCTCGCGAATCCGTCACAGAGTCAGGAGTAGTTTTGCTCCCTTTATCTCCTCCTCACGCGTCATTCTCTGATTACGATCGGTTGTCTTTTTCCTGCGATCCTGTTTTCATCTTCTTGCTCCTAGTTTTTCATTCATTCGCCCAACCTCGGGAATAATTTATCCTGTGTTAACTTGCCAGCAAAAGCCAACCCTCTTCCCATCCCCGAGTATTGATCTGCATTATTGAATATGCGCGATTCTCGGAAACGGACCAAGCTCCAGCTGTGCGTTGACACTGGATGCAGGCTCGTAATATGGTGCGCTCATCATTCTCCCTTACGTCCTCTTTTGAACAACTTCGCTGGTTTTTACTTGAATGTTCGTACCGTTGCAGTCGTATTCCTGCAGATATGGTTCCAGCCAAAGTTTACTCCAACCTCTTTGACCTTTGGTCCGAAGCGGTCAGCTTCGAAGAAGCCGTAGCCAAAGGGATAGCATTCCGAAGACCGAACAAGTCTTTCCGAAGGTCAACTCGAAAGTAGATTCCGAAGACCGTTTGTTTTTGGATTGAGGACCATTTTTTCGGTGATTCTCACTTGTCACTCTCATCGTCGTGGTTCAGCTTCCGCCTTCATCTACTTTCTGCCTTCCACCGTTCATCTTCCTCTTCATCAACCTTTCACCTCCATGCACCTTCCACTTTCAACCAGCTTTCATCTTCATCCATCGTCCTCACCATTCATCTTCCACCTTTCTCCCTTCTAGCTCCACGATCCGTCATGAAGTGAAGAGACCTGGGGCTTCTTATTTTTGTCCTTGGAGCCATAACCCTCATGTGGCGATGACATATACTGTTAATCCATTGTAAAAACCAAGAATGGTGCGGGATTTTTAATGCGCTCGTACGCGTCGCGAACCACAAGGATTCTCGTACGCTCGTTCACCGTAAATGTGCCGGCTGAAAATTGCTTTTAGCTGAGACACGAAGTCACCTGCTGCACAGGATGGTATGTTACGTGCTAACCCACCTTCCACTCCCAAAACCCGCGTCCCCGTACTCAACCCGACGCTATAAATGCGGCTAGTGCGGTTCTCGGTCCAACCGAGAGCGAAATAGGAAAACCCTTTTACCAAAATTGCCTCCCACCACATCCGAGCGATAGCTTTACTATACGAAATAACTGCTCTCCCTCTCCTCGCGTTTCCCTGTAAATCTAGCTTGCCACCTCTTTCATTGGCGCATCTCCTCGTTTTTGTGGGACCTCCATTTTTGCTGCGGCTTTGACGCGGTATGTTAACTTTCACGAAGAAGTTGTTCCGGGCATCCACCGAATAGGATTTTTCCAGGTCTCGACTCTCGCTCCGGCGATCGAATTTTTCGCAAAATTTACGATCTATCCAAAGGACTGAAGGATTGGTACAAAAAAACTCACCCACACCACACGTCGCCAACACATTTGTGCAGTTTGAACCGGTAGTTTTTCTGCCCACCCACTGACCGAGGTACTTTCCAATCTAAAGAATTATCTGAAATTCCGGACTCCGCGAATCGACCGGACAATGTGGCACTTGATGGTGGAGTCTAGTTGATCGAGCTTTCCGTATATAGATGCCGCACGGGACGAGCAGGTATGCTGTATGGATAAAAATCAGCAATTTGGAGAGAACAGGGCCATCCGGATGGCTCATAGTTTTTCCAAGGCAAGGGGAAGATCTAGATGAATTGAGGTAGTTGGAGAGGTATCGATCCCCTTATCCCTCAGCTATCATGACACGTTCGAACGCTGTACTGGTATCGCCACCGCTAACCGTCCCTTGAACTACCGCTTCTTGTCGTCCATCTGCCAGCTGATTAGACTACATACCTACCTCTGGTGCCTAGGGCATTGAGGCACTTTTGTCCCCTTATCTTTCAACCGCTCTCAAATGGTCTTCAAATGCCATTCGAATAGCCTTCAACTGCCCCCAATTGCCGGCCCGCCAGTCTTTCAACTACCAAGATTTCTCTATGTGGTATTTGCTCCAGTGGCAGTCGGAGTTGAAGACCAAGTTCGCTCATACTACCACAACGTCCAACAACTGTCATCATGCTTTCGATTGAGCATTCCTGAATCTTTTCTGAATTGATCTCCGAGAGTTTTATCAATAACGAATCTGATGATCATACAAGTTCTACTCCGACGTGGTGGTAGGCTACCATCTCCGAATAGAGGGCAGAGGACAGCTAACAAACAATGGAAAACATGTTGGTTGTCTCCTGCTGAACAATTGGTTTAGATCGAAACTCCTAGGAAGAAGTAAGCACCTTGCTACTTTCCCTCAACAATTGCATCAGGGTTGCGATCCCTTGTTACGGGGGAGGGGGGTAAGCTTAGCATGGTTAGCTGGAACATTGAGTTGGAAAGCCCATCAAGCTTTCAGCATAAAAAAGATGTGTTTCGACTAACCTCTCCCTCCTCATAGCTTTCCCATTTCGCCCCAAACTTGACGGCGGATGTCGGAATAGGATATAAAGTACCTTTACCCCAAGGTATCATCGAGATACTTTATTATACCGGACCCACAAGCTTTTCTCCCCGTTCCTACCGCAGCCATAAAGACGTTTCCTGCTTCTCGTTCGTTCACGTCCCCTATCTTTGCGGACCCCAGCGTGTCGTACTTCATTGCAGACCTCTTCCTGCGTGTCTCAACTTTTTGGTGCTTTTCGGGACTCTTATCAGTGCTCCCCGGGCGTTTATTACATACATTTATTAGCCAGCTTTGTCCTGGATGTTGGGAGTTGGAAAATTTAAGGCGGAAGGAAAAATGGAACACGATACGCACCGCCGTGGTTTTATGATATGTGCGTCATCAATGCATCAATCATGCAAAAATCATGTTCGACAAAGATTTATTGTGATCGTTCGCTAAGATGCTCCACCAATCATTGAAAGTGTCAACACATTTTCCAGTCTTCGAGCTGAAGTTTGCACTCGTGATGAACCGGATATGGCTTATTTTTTGAGCATCGATGAAAATGGCGTTGCGCGCAATATACAAGATGGCGTCATGCTGACGCGTCACTAGCATTTTCTTTGATCTTTCGAGGCTTTTGAGTCAATGTTCTTCGGTATAGTCAACATTGATATTTTATCCGTAAAAACTTAGAAGTTCAATCCTTTGTACAATACTATAGACGAAAAAAGTAGTTTTGTTTCTTTTTCACAAGTTTTTAGGATGACAAAATTGATACCCAAACAAACCGACTTTTCTCTCTATTACTTAATCCCAACAAATTGAGGTTAGGCACAGGTACTATCCTTCAAATTTTTCCCTCTATATTTACTGCTATATAAATACATAATTGCTCTACGTAGTCCCCAAGACACAATAGGAAGTTTCCAACGAAAATCGCGATATCTACGTTGTGTCGACGACGAATCGGAATTCCGCTTCAATTATCGAGGTGCGCTCTTGGGCATAAAACGTTTTCCAATATCGTTTCGTATGCCTTCGCGTAGCTCGGATCTGAATTTACGGTTTTCCAACAAGCCTTTTCCGCTCCTCGTTTCTCATCCGTTTGGGCATCCTGTACCCGAAATAATGCGATCGAAAGTTGCTCTACCGTATAAAACCGAAAAGCTGCTCGAGCAGCTTAATTTCTTTTCCCTTTCCTTCTTCCATTGTCTATTATTATTTTCATTCGCATTCCGTTCAACTCCGGAACACTTCGCGTCGCGCATCAAATTGTTTTTGTTTAAAAAACCCTTCGCTATTCTCATACTTCGATGAAAAGGTAATGAACTGTCAAAGTGATGATTTGTTATTGTTATCATTGTTAATGTTGTTGTTATTGTTGTTGGCTTTACTCAGATTGTTCGTTCGTTTGGATAGTAAATTATGACATAATTTTCCCAATTACTATTAATATTATTGTTGTTGTTGGTTTCATTCAGGTTGTTATTTTTTTGTTGTTACCCTTATTGGTATTATGATTTTCATCAAATCTGAAATTTAGTTTGCGGCCACACGAGAAAACACAAACATTTCGAATATTTTCAGTTTATCAAAATCGATCGTGGTGTGCATGTTTTCTATTATGTTTTTTTGGCTTTTTTGTTGGCCAGCAAACTCAATTACTTCCGCGGCAGTCGTCGTCAATCGGTCTCACTTCGTTACAAATATACATCGGAACGCACCACGATGTGTAACTCTCCCCTCGACTCGCCTCCTCGCCCCCCCCCTCTCTTTCTGATCAGAAATGTCATACTCCCGCGCAATGGTCTCCGCTCGCAACTCCTCGCTAGGTGACTACCTCATCTGTGACGAAAAAATACGGCACATCCCCGGTTTTTACGACTCGAACTCGCGTCGATAAATTTGTTTTATTTTCTTGTTTTATTTCTACATTTCCGCAGTGAATGACGGTGGTCGCCTGGGGACGTTGAGAATTTCTGCGTTTTTACGATCAACGCGAAACGTGACGTTGTCGGAACGCACAAGCTCTTTTTCTCGCGGCTTTTTTCGGAGGCGGGGGGGGGGTAGTTTTTACGATACGCCAACGAAAAATAACATACAATAAGTACTAAAAGCATTCCCATCTAAACGATAAGTAATGTTAGGAACCATTCGTCAAATTGAAAACAAAATACAAAAGAATAATTGACGGTGGCGAAAAAATAAATAATCACGAACTATTCGATTGATGCCGATTTTGTCGAAAAATCACATTTGAAAAAGTTATAACAAAATAACTTCTTATTTAATATTTAACTTATCAACTATTTACATATAATGATACTTACTAATTATTTACACACTGTGATATACTGATCAATTATTTCCCTAAAAACATTTCCTACAGAAACAAACCCTAAAATCATCGGCCTTACAAAATTATTTTGCGGAGCGGAAATTTTGACAATTCTTCTTGTGCTCGACATCCGAATAAAAATATCAGAGCTCTCGATATATGTGCTCGAAATTCCAAACACTTTTTGGAAAACGCCCGTTTGTGTTATTGACGCAAGAGCACAATTGTTTGTGGCCACTAATCGAGGATAATTAATAGAATATGTGTACCAACTGACGGAGAGAGGAGGAGAGGGAGACGCGGAGACAAGGGAAAAGAGATTTGAGGGTAGATAGGGAGACGTATGCAGAGATTGATTCAAGCCGAACTCCACCTCTCCAATTCGTGACTCAATTCCGCTAACGAAGCTTTATACTCTCCCCCTCTCACACTTTCTACCTCTCGCAATATCTGCCCCCGCCGCCCCTCATAGCTCCGCAGTCTCTCGTTTAATCCCTCTTTCGCATTCGCGTTTGATCCTTTTCAACAAATTCACATACGAAAACGCATTAAACGAAATAAACGAGAACCTCGTCCTCCTGCTAGTCACGTACGCAGAGAGAGAGAGAGAGAGAGAGAGAGATATGGGGGTGGAGGACCCTCTATCCGTTTTGTAGGGCTACACATCGCTGCAATGCTCCCTTGCCCAAGCGTGTATTCTATTCGGTGTTTATTTGTCCAAATAATTTCGTAACTGAACCGCAATTTGTCCTTTAGAGCCTACCACTCGTTCGTTTTTCCATCCGCCATATGCCGTGAATTCCGTAACACTCTAAATACCCGAGAAAGAGAGAGAGAGACAGAGAGAGAGAGAGAGAGAGAGGCAGAGGCAGAGGGAGAGAGAGAGGGCCAGGAACATATACGACTGCAAATTTGTTTACTCATGCGACTATGGCCGAGAAACAGTTGCCAAAATATTATCGCACCGTATTAAATTCACCGAGGATTGATGCAAATTGCTTTTACGAAAATGTACATTTTTGTGTAGAAATCGTTTCAATCTTGATTGTTGAAAGAAAATCCTTTTTTTCTATTTTTTAAATTGATTTTGTTATAATATTATTTCGAGTAAACACGTCGACGGATTTTTTAAACAAATACCAAGCTCAAGTTTGCGGCAATAATTATATTTGGTTCTTTTTCAATTTGTTTATTTTTTTATTAAAAAGGTTTTCGAAATTGCACAGGTGTGCATTGCCCGATACAAGACGAAAAAAATATCACAGTCATAACGAAAAACTTCCGACTTTTCTATTGTTTTCTGATTGATTTGTTTGCTTGAGAATGTTTTTGAAACAACGACGCTGGAAGTCAACGGATGTCATGCCATACTGTCCCATACGAAATAAAAAATCTCGCAAAGAGGCCACCGTATAGCAACGTCGAGCATTTAATTAGAACGGCTTATCTCCCGTCCGCCTGTTTGCCTTTGTCCTCCCCTTCGAGCCTGTTAAAAGGGTAAAAACATTTTTATCCTCGTGCGTGGGTTTTTTTTTCTTCCTGCATTCTTCATTTTTCCCTCCGTGTTTCTCGTTTCCCTCGGGAATGGGTTTTACCGTTCGGAAGCCTAATTTGTCCGACGACCTCTTTGACGGATTTCGCTAGTGCTTTTTTTGCTCATCCAGTGTCCGTTTTTATGGTAATTAAACATTAAAGGGGCTTTTCTTGTCGGAGCCCTGTATTCTTACTTCTAGAAATTTAGCGATTTTTTTCGTTGTAATCTTTATCGTATTTGCGGAACGTTTTTCGAAACCTCTGCATTCCATATTTTGGACTTATTTTGCGATTGAGTTTTCTGCTATGCTGCACAGGGATGGTTACGTGTCATCCTATTTCGGACTATAAAAGTGCACAGTGTATTAGTCGTACGTGTGGACGGGATTTTAGTTACGAGGGACGGAAGATTCGTTCGTGTGCCTTTCGGGGTTCCATTAAAGCAACCCCACGTCGTTGGTCCACCTTCATCTTTCTTATTAGTCCATTTCCTGCGACCGAGAATTTTCGCCCTAATTGTCCGGTCTCATCGTCGGATTAACGCCCAGAGACCACACGGAGAATCAACGAACCGGGGGGAGGTTAAGACATTCTTCGAACCCTGTTGGCTAGTCGCATTGAACAAAAGAGGAGCTTAACTCTGATTCTTTCGGGAAATAATCTTTTCAAATTTCGATACTGCCAGAAACTTCGCGATAAGATTGGACGTGTGGTGACATTCTATAGTGAAGGTATCATAATGCAGCGTTGCTAGGTGCACCATAATCGTATCCCTAGACTAATTCCGTGTTCCACTAAGAAATCCGAATTCGCTGTCATCAAACGTACAGCTTCATCGACGATCCAAATGACCACGATTTTGAAACATGGCTGTCAATTCACGCTCATATTGACAAGTTTAGTAACGATTTTTTGAGATTTCAAAAGAAAAGCGTATTCGATCTTTCTTCGATCAATCAGATCAGGTGCATGCTAACTATTGAAGGACGTGTTCGAAAAACGCGCTGATTTACTGATCAAAAATACTATCCACTGCTCCCGTTATATTGAAGTTATCGAATTTGATTTTCTGCAGCTCTTTTTGCATCAAAGTTCAGCAAATGGGACTCTGATTAAATATTAACTAAAGTTAGTGGGCGTTGATGGTTATCTTAGAACGCAATGAATTTGTGCGCCTTATCCAATCGTAAGGGACACGCCTTTGTGTCCAAGGATGAGGAAACGACGTCAATCTTGATATTTGTACTTGGGGATCTGTCGGATCGACACGAATCTCCCTTTTTTTTCATTTTCTCCATTCGTGGGCTTGGACGCCCTCAAGAAGGGAGATTCTTAATTGCGAGGGTGGATTATCCTGACGCGCGAAACGCTTTTGCTCTCCGGCTCCCCTAACCTCCGCCTCTGACTGTGCCAGCCCTCGAACGTGTGTATTTTGATCGCAAAAGTTCCAATGACTTTCTGATAATGTTCTCGAGCACAATCGATTATCCGCACCCAAAGAATATTATACCAAGCCTCGGAGACATCTGTACCAACCGATCTGGGACACAAAAGCTCCCGCGAATCCGAATCATCCACTTGCAATTATTCCCCAACGTTCTTGAAGATGTTCTGGGTTTGAAGGTACATTCGAATTGAGTGAACTCTTCTCCTATCGTGATCCTTCAGTCCTCTGCAGAAGTATCCTCAAGGGCATTGTCCGCATTAGATGGTAGTGACGGTATTAATAAACCAATCGCTAGCTGTTCACCTTTAGTGGTGTGCACCTTTCACAATGCCGAAGCATAATCGTTCACCCTACGGATGAACCCCTAAATATCGAAGCACTTGTGTAACTGCCCACGTCAAAAGGTCCAAGAGGTTTTTGAAGCCTTGACGATCCTTGAAACATAAATATTCCAGGAAACTGGTTCACCCTCTTCGGCCATCGCTTCGTCTCCTTGGCTATTTGGCCGGCAATCACGAAAGTCGCAGAATGGTGGTACACTAGCTCTAAAATTCCGGAAACCATACCACACCATTCCGTAATGTCAATATATCCCAGTGACGTGTATTCGTAGACACATGCCCGTGGGTACGTGTTTATGGTGTACGGAGGAGCTCTGTTTTCAAAGCCTTGAAGAGAAATAGCAGGGGATAAAGTCACCCCTCAGCTGGGCCGGTGTGAGCTGAGCCGCGCCCGGGCCAATTCGATATCGAAATTCGATCAAATCCTCCGAGTGAGGTGCCCTTATCCTCCCCTCGAAGTCAGGGCTAACCCTCTTCGTTCGTTCGGTTCGACCGGGGACTCCACGACCCTTCGTGGATCGAATTCTTCCGGCTCGCATGACATGTCGCCAAGATTAGTCGCCGATGTTTTGCACACGCGCCCACTTTCCTTAGCCGGTGCCTAGCAGTGGCACGAGAAGCTCAACCAGGGACTTTCCAAATAGCTGGTGCAAGTTGGAAGAGTTGACGCAGGTGTATACAGCCACAGATTTTAAGGAACGACGGAGAACTGATTATTGACAGATCCGCATCACTCTCCTCTTGTTATTGGCATTATCGTGGCGTGCTCCTTTATCGTGTATTGCTTCCCACACTTGCATGGTAGGTCGTTGAGAACTGTTTGGCGTTGCAGCCTTTCAGCATGTCCGGAATGTTGTCACACTTCGATATGCCATACCTCCAGAACAAGTCTGGAAAGATTACTTATCTTTCATGTCGTGACTGCTCCTAGTTTATGTCCAGGTCAGCTTCTCAAGCAGGATAAGGCTCTCCAGCAGGCTTTAGGATTTCTCCTTGTATAAGATTTCTGCTAGAAGCGAATCTATTTCTACATGATCGAGAAAATAGAGCTTCGGCAGATATATTATATGATGCATCGGTATTGATAGCCCAGTGATAGGCTGGATATCAGTGATTCGGCCTCCAGATACGTCCACTGTGCCTCCAGATCGCGTGACTTAATGCTCTTCCGTCCTTCCACTCACCCTCCATCTGTTTTGTCTTTGTGCCACGTGTGGCAGGCATCGATATCGGTATCGAAACCTTTTGCTTACCAGTTACGCCCCTACGAGACCGTAAATTCAGGTGAACATACATACTCAAAGCCTACCCTCGCAAGATCGGAGTCGTGCTGAGGCAAATTTATTCGAGACCCGGTCTGCTACATGGATGACTACTCCTTCATGCTTTAGGATATTCTTGGATGCCACAGTATCCTTTGTGGCTCGCAGAATTTATCCAAGGATTCCTGTCCCACTGAGGCCACAAGTAGCCTCTTGGGCATGATTTATTTTGACATTTTCCGGATTAACAAGCTTTCCTCTTTCGGTGTAATAGACCGATCGATGAAACGTTCGCATGCGCTACCATTTACTCATTCGCAAAATGCAAACTCGGGGTGGTTCAGAATTGAATCCCTTCGACTCATCAAAATGCGAACTAGCGTCTCTGTACTTGATGTAAAACAGGTTATGATGACATACGGTACGATGTCATTTTCTGGAAGGGATTGGTGGCGCTCGAAGCTTCAGAATAATAGCTAAACGAAATACCCCGATAATCCCTCCGATCCAAGATGCTAGCGCATTTACCTCCAGATTAATCCGTTTAATAAATGCCGTCATCAAGGGGTTGCAGTGTGCAGCATCTGGCCCAATGTCAGGCAGTGGTTGTGTGCGCTCGGCGTCGATCTTCCCCATATCTGTCCATGCGGCTGCCAACCTCGGAGTGCCGCATTTAACTTGAAGGCAGACGAAGAGTCGAACGGAACCCTCCACAATGTGGTGGGGCATGTTAGATCACACAATTCTGGCTTACCTCTTACGGCGAACCAACGATTCCCAGGCTTTCCAGCCACTCCTGTGCAGATAGGTAGAAAGCACGGGGAACGCTTGAGGGTGCTTATAGTGGACGGTTTTCGCACTAGCATACGCACATTCCGCAAATCAGCCGCCCGCTACCATACGACACACCCGGCGCGCGGGTAACTAGCTCGAAGCAGGAAAGGGGCGTGGGACATACTGCAACATGTTTACACGTACGGAGTAACACGGGGTAATATAGGGCCGTGAAGGGCGTTGGCGTGAAAAGCACGTTTCTACGCATCCACTAAGTACAAAGGAAACCGGAGTAGGGTATATAGCCAAGCGCAATCCATTGCGTAGATTCCGGGTCTCGTTTGAGCCAGGGGAATTGGTTGAAGAAGACAAAGGCGGTGTAACGTAGCGAATGTAAAAGATGTATAGCTGCAAGTTCTACGGCGGTGATGAAGGCTGGCAGGGAAGTTTGCTTTCGGACCCGCGTACGTGAGAGGTGATCACTATAGGCGGGAGAGAAGCGAATGGCCCCTAGGGTCGCTGTCTGCCGACAAGTCCTAACTAACCTACATAAGACGTCCCATGGATATGTTCCAGGATAATGTGACCAGGGGTCCCGATGGGGCGTCTTCCCTTTTCCCTGGCACAGAATTCCCAATATTTCCGACTTAGGGAGTCTACGTGACGAACTCGGGCTGTCAGTCTTGTTGTTACTAGCGGATTCTTCAGGAACTGACAGCTCCGGAAGTGAATCTCCTACTGTTAAAAGACCGACTGGCCAACCGAACATTGTAACATAAGTTTACCTTTATCAGCAATGATTGAGGTATCCTAACACTGATCATCAACACACTGCTACTGAACAGTGAGTTGTTGATCAAGCTTAGAGCACCTCAAACGCTGCTTATTCAAGGACCGTAATGATTGATTTGGGCATCCCACTAAATCATTCAGGCACTCCAATGAGCTAGTCTACGTAGCCCAATGGGAGTGGCACCTAGATCAGTAATCAAAACCTAGAATAGCCCATCATAACCTAGATTTGCTCATTGGAACCAAGATTAGCTAGTCAAAACCGACCACTCATCAACAACAAGCAAATTTTCTATGACAACCTACGGGCTCGAAGCCTCGAAGCACACGGAACTTCACCAATGGCGAAGTTCCGTATGATTTACGGGTTATGAGACGTGACCCAAAGGAGCTAGTGCTCTTAGCACAGCTAGCTGTCCCCTCGGCTAGTGGTCTTCTGGCTAGTTGGTCCAACACTTTCTGCTCACAGTTCTCCAGATTGCAGTCTACAGACCTAAAATGCCTGTATCGTCGCTCCCCTTTTAGATGGGTTGATCCATATACGGTTCAGTTATAAACCTTGTAACACGATATACTCCCCAAAACCTCTCTCCATATACCAAACAAAGATCTGGAAGACCGAGGACGTGGATAGTCTCGCCGAAAGCCTGGGCCAATTACTACGAGGTCTGTACGCGCCCACCGAGAGAATCTTTACCAGATTGACGCACGGGCGTTGAGCAGCAGAGCACGAAGTCTTCTCTACGGTTCTCTCTTTACTTCGGCGATCCCCTCGGTGCGAACCTTTAGCGTAGGCGTAGCACGTCGCTTCGCAAATGAGTCCTGTGCCGACAATGCAATATCTCTGGCTCCTCCCGCCCCCGTCGGCGAGTATTCCGCATGTGAAGACTCCAATGTCTCGCGGAGACCTCACCCGACCGGATCAATTGAAGGACACGAGCGCCCACCTATACGGGAAGAAATTCGGAATTAGGGCGCTCGTTAATCTTCCTTTCTAGGTTTACGACACTATCGATCCTTAGCCCAGCCGTTCCTATGCATCATAAACGGCTGTATTGTTTACTTGGGAGGAAGTTTGCCCGGAAAGTCTTTAGGAAAAGTTTTCCCGACTGATAAAACGAACGTGGCCCTGTATAAACCAGGAGTTAGTTTCGTACAGTCCAAATGGAGGAAATTGTAGCTCAATTGTTCTTTGAGTCACGATATATCGGGTCCATTGGAGTATCAACTGGTTGGTTCGAATCGAAGTTTCAGTGCTATGTTCTTGGCGCCTGATCAAAGTACGAATAAGATGGAAATGCCAGGTCTTTAACCGGCAGTCCCAGACTTGAGCCAGGCCATAACCAAACCTAGGTCGTCATGTCAGTAAAATTACCATATCGGCATCGGTATAGTGCCATATGGATATAAGCGTAGTACAATAGGAACATTGACACGGTGACGTTTAGCCACCCTGACCAATTGACTTTGAAATGTTGACATAGTGATGCAGATATTTTCATCATCACATCGCCATTTCCGTAGTAAAATCGACGTTGACTTAGTTATATGAACATTGTCCATGGTGGCATCGACGTTGACGGCATATTTGCAGTGCCATTAATGTTGAAATGTTGACTTAGTGACATATTTACATCATCACATATGTACAGACATATCGGCATTGACACATTGACATCTTCAAATATACTGCGACATCTCATGTCGTAACCTCCACAAAAGCAACAGCTTCCCACCATGTGACGAATATCGATCAGCGTAACGCATGGTGGGAGAAGCGCCGGACCCTAGCGTGAGGCTCGAAGCATCCTAGACGATAGAAGAAAGCTTTGAGGGGTACCGCAATGAGCTATCCCAGCTACGCAGTCGGCTTGAGTGGATGGTGCGCACCTCCATGTTTGCAAGTGTGACACGGAGGCAATATCGCCGCTGTGCCAATATGCACCCATTATATTGACAATCGCATTAGTATTGTCATAATGACGGAGTAACATTGATATTGCCTTCTTTGGCAGGGTAACATTGATGTTGGGAAATCGGCATGGTGGCATGTCGATAGTATGGAATATTGACAGATTAACATTAGTGTTGAGAGATTGATATAGCGACATATCAATAGTATGACATATTGACATGTGCAAACATTTGCATATTAGCATTGTCATATCAATGGTACGACATACCGATATTTTGGCATCGTCAGGCATTTTTTCATTACCCAACATACATGTAGGGTAAGGCGGAGCAAGATGATAACACTTACGTCATGTTCAAATAAAACAATACACATATGAGTCAGTCAACTTTAATTATTTTTTAAACTAACCAACATTTATTAATCTTTTGAGTTTGGAAGCAAAAAAATTAGTTTTTCTGGTTTGTACCATACAATAAATATATATATTTTTAATGAAACCTTTATTTTTCCCATCGTACCCCGTATGCGAGGCAAGATGAAACAGCGCTGGGATAATGATGGACACGAATTATTGACACCTTTGTCATGTAAAAGTGGTTTCATACTCAATACCATCAATTCGATAAGCCAAGCGTCTAAATTCTGTGGGATTGGTCCGAATAATCTTGCTTCCATATCATTTTGATCATTTGTAAGTTCTTTTCTTTCCCTGGTAGAAACACCGCTTGAAGAGGAACCAAATGCTTTACTAGTTTCATTTCATCCTTTCTAAACTAAATAGTAGTACGTTGTAAAATATGCCGGGTTTGCGATAGCTTGTATTCATGTTGCCCCATTAGGCGGTTAACGAATGAACAAAAAAATCACGCAATGACCTTGAAAATTTCTGGCAAACCGTTCTTATTATATTAATAACTAGTACTTTCATTGTGCTTACCTACCTGTCTCTAATCATATCAGCAACTCAAATAAACTGAAACGATTTCACCCTCCCCCCCCCCCCCCCCCTCTCGAAACTCCAACGGGAGCACTGTGTTCGCACACACTGTTTAGTGGCTACGTTTATGATTCACCTTACACCGCATATTCGTCTTGCCCCGAGTTCCCCTATGTCCTTCACACAAGTTCGAGGCTTTGCGACCAAAACAAGAATTGCTCTGACCATGCAAATTCGCCCGGATGGGTGTACACCCTAATTAGCTCGGAAAAGGTAATCGGGGGCATGTCGATTGGCCCGGAGCTGCAAAAGCCGACCGAGATGAATACCTAGCAAGGTCGAGAGAGTCAACGAAGCGCGAGAATACCTCCTCCCTAGTAGCGATGTGTTTCGTCCTTTTCCGTATACCGAGGCAAGACGACTTGAAGGTGGAATTAGGAAAGTTGCGCGCAGCATTTATCCATGAGCTAAGGTTCAAGTAACTTTGAGAACCACCCTCTTCCCCCATCTTCGCTCCTCTCTCAGCAAGGCGCGCCGGTATTTAGTGTAGACCGTGAACTTAAGGGGCTAGGGCAACGTCAACTCTTTCAATGGCAATCACAAATATTTGCTAGTTTAAGAGCTTCAAATACAACGCTAGGGTGAGAATGAGAATATTCGCTTCCCTTAACGCTCTGCCTAACTGCGATCAAGGGCCACCTTAAGGGGACCCGGGAATTAAATTTCCGAAGACTGTCTCAAGGAGAATTAATGGGAAAGCATTCGAAAAAGTATTCTTCAATGATCCTTGGCAATGATGATTGCCAAGGATCCTTGAAGATGATTGCTCGAACAATGATGATTGCTCGAACGAATGATTGGCAATCATTCGTTCGAGCAATCAAACGAATGATTGCTCGAACGAATGATTGGCAACGCTTGGCAATGATGATTGCTCGAACGAATTTCGCAATACTTGGTACTCGAGGGTTCGCGAGGTCGCCGATTACGAATCTGCTCTCGAAATACAGAAATTCAAAATGGCGGATCCAATATGGCGGACCAAAATACAACGATTTATTTGCTTCGCATGGAAATTGGTCCTATGGCGTTTTCGAGCTCTCTGATTACAAATTTGCCTTCAAAGTTCAAAAGTTCAAAATGGCGGATCCAGTATGGCGGACCATAATTCAATAATTGATTTGAATCGTATGAAGCTCGGTACTCGGGGGTTTTTGAAGCTGCTGATTACGAATCCGAACTCACAATATATAAATTCAAAATGACGGATCCAATATCGCGAACGCACATTAAAAATGTGAAATGATTGGGTGAATGGTGTTATGCATCGCCTAACAACAAAAGTTAGGTAATGTTTTGCAGAGGATTTACGGGTGTTTCTTTCGCTGTCCTCATTCGAAAAGTCGAATGTTTTATAGTTACTGACCGCCCTTACGGATCATCCAAATTGAATCAGTTTTGCATTTTAGTCCACCATATTTTATCCAACAGTTTGAATTTTTTAATTTTTAGTGGAGATTCGTAACCAGCGATCTCGAAAGTTCTCTACTACCAATTTTAATGCAAATCAAGTACATTTTTGCATTTTAGTTCGCTATATTGGATCCGCCATTTTGAATTTATTAATTATCAGGACAGTTTCCTAATCGGAGACCTTGAGAATTCCCGAGTGCCGATTTTTCTTCGAACTAAATTAACTAAACATTTTTATCCGCGATTTTGGATTTCTGAATTTTTACCTGATATCGTAATCAGCGACCGAAAAATCCCTTGTTCGCCATGTGTCATGACAATCGAAATGCTTTGTTTTTCCGCACTTGGGGCACAAATAGTGAAATTTTCCTTGTCGCTCGAATGGTGAAGGACCAAGAAAACGATTTTTTTTGTTTTTTTTAAACCAAAATCAGTAAATAAACCATTTTTCCGCAGGTAAAAATAACTAGATTATGCCACTCTTCCAACGAACTGCTCGACTATGCCTCAACTCGTTCAATTAAACGCGCAAAATAATTTTATCCATATTCTAGTCTCTCTTCCCACGTAATAATAGTACTAATGAAAACTACAGAATAAAACAGGCACACACACACACGTGCGAAGTTATAGAGGCAATGTATTTGTACCGAGTATTGCCGGAAGTATTTCTTCATGTGCGAGCATACATTTTTTTTTGCTTTCTTGCTCCGCAAGTCACCCAATTGAGGGTCGTTATTGTGCCCTATCCCCGGAACGATGACGGCCTGTGAGAGCCCCATTTATAATGGGCATATCCCTTGACAACTTTGTATAATCCCAGGAACAAAAGTACTGTTTTTGCATTAACAATATACACGAAATTCTCAATATTGATAATAATAATAATAATAATCTAAATATAATAAAATTACCATAATATAAAAAAAAAATTTTTATAATTTAAATACACTAAAAATAATTTTTAAATAATAATAACAATAATCATCATAATCATATAAACACCGACACTGATGGGTGCTGTGTATAGAGAATACACAGAGCGGTGATCGCTGAGTATAGGGTTGCCTAAACCGGTGCGGGTTTTCCACAGTGCTCCCGTGTGTAGCTCAAGGCAAGTGTGGATGAAACAGAAGTTAGGTTAGATTAGCAAAGTGCGGGTGGAAAGTGATACGAAAGGGTGCAATTGGGAAGCGTAACACGTAAAAGCCCGCAAAAGGTACACGTTGGAACTCAGAAAAAACTAATAAATAATATAACGAAATAATATATTGATCATTCAAATAACATGTCAACAATCAAAAAGACAATGACAATAGTAATAGTAATAGTAGAGTAGTAATAGTAGAAACATAGTAATAGTAATAGTAATAGTAGATAGTAATAGTAGTAATAGTAATAGTAATAGTAGAATTACTATTAGTAATTCTAATAGTAGTACTAATAGTAATAGTAGAATTACTATTAGTAATTCTAATAGTAGTACTAATAGTAATAGTAGAACTACTATTCTACTATTAGTAATAGTAGAATTACTATTACTATAATAGTGGAATAGTAGAATAGTAGTAATAGTAGATAGTAATAATAGTAATAGTAATAGTAGAGTAGTAATAGTCGTAGTAGTAGTAATAGTAATAGTAGTAATAGTAGAAACAATGACAATAGTAATAGGGTTGACAGCAGCAACAGAATTGTGTTAATAACAATAATGATAATAATAAGAGGAATAGCAATAAAATTCATCTTAATCCTATATGTGCAATTGGACGAGCTTTTTCCATACATTGAAGAGTTACTATTGTTATTATCATTGTTATTATTGTTGGCGATATTATTATCGTTTTTATCATTATTATTAGTACAGTTAATATTATTATAGAAATGCTCCTCCACCCCCCCCCCTCTCTTAATTGTGCGACACAATTAATCCGCGCATTACAAACTTCCGGTTTCGGCCTATGTCGGACGCACGTGCTTTCGCTCGCATTTCACGTGTGAGCTCCGCTCGCTCGACGTCGACGAAATAATCTGCACAAATATCGTTTACAACATTATCCGCGTCATAATAGATCAATAACGGGCGGTAAACAAATTTCGTGCAATATTGCAATGAACTCGGGCGCTTTCGTTTGTATATCGGTGCTCTGCGTCACTATTCGCGTGCCGGGAGAAACGAGCTATCGATCTTCGGAGCCGCGACAAAGTTCGAGAGAATTGTCAAGCAAGTAACACATTGACACGATCGACGGAATACGTGCGGACATATTAGCATATTGACATATCGGCATGTCGTGATGTTGACAGCAATATATTAATATATTTGCATTGACGGATTGAGACTGATGTATTTACGTATTCACATTGGTATATTGAAAAAATAGGGCTATTGACATATTGACACGTCAACGTATCGGCAATTACATAGTGACATACAGTGATATGCAATGTTTTTGCCACGTTGACAGTTGGAAATCGTAGTGAAAAAGCGATGTTGATACAGATATATGGGCGTATTGACAGTTCGATATATTGGCATATCAATATCGATGTATTTTTCATTTGACATATTAAAATTGTGGCATGTTCAAATACAGGCTTAATGACATCTATATTACGACGTTTTTGAATGGACATACCGACACATTGACATGGTCACAGTGACACATTTATGTATAGGCATTAAAATAGTAACATATGTTCTTATTGGCATTGTCATTTTGACATAGTGACACTCAAATGTTGCCATTGGCGTATTGCCATTAGGATTGACATAGTGACGATTGGCACATTGGCATTGACAGTGAAGTATTAAAGTATTGGCATTGTCATATTGACACAGTTATGTTCACAAGTTTGCATTGAAATAGTGCTATAGTGACGCAGTGGCGTTGACAGTGGCGTATTGACAAATGGACAGTAACATGTCCTTATTGGTATTGTCGTATTGACATAGTGACATTCAAATTTTGCCATTGACGTATCGCCATTAGGATTGACATAGTGACGATTGGCATATTGGCATTGACAGTGAAGTATTAAAGTATTGGCATTGTCATATTGACACAGTTATGTTCACAAGTTTGCATTGAAATAGTGCTGTAGTGACGTAGTGGCATTGACAGTGGCGTATTGACATATGGACAGTAACCTATCGACGTATTGACATATTGGCTTGACAGCGACGTATTGACATTGGCATTGACATTGTGGCATATTCACACATGCCGATTGACATGTGACAAATTAGTGACACATCGAAATACCGTAATCTTGACACATTGTCGTATTCCTATTATTCCCCAGATGAATGAAAATCGAACTGTTCAATAACGTGTACGCGATTATTATTGCAATTTGCAGTTGGTGGGAATGCGGCCTCCCTGGAGATATGGCCGAACGGCGACGTACAGTCGAAACCGATCGGCTCGAGCCTCATACTCACCTGTCAGCCAAACGTAAGCGGTCAAGACGTCATAAGTGACATACGATGGCTTGACCCAGAAAATCGAACCATCGAAACGCGCAGGTCAGTCGTCTTTCCTAACTCCAGACGCGTTTCTTTTTTCTCTCAATTCTCTTTACTCGTCTCAGCAGAAATTTACGCGTTTTTTCTCTCGTCACTTGTCCAATATAAAATCCATGTCACGTACGTGCGTTATCGGCAAGTTTTCTCGTCTTTCTGGCGCGATTGTGGTAGAGATAGAAGTATTTTTTTTAACAGAAGATAAAAGCACATCTTTCCTCGTGAAAAAGTTTTTTTTATACTGCTAATTTGCAGATAACTTTGTTATCGTAATTTTCTAAACGTGCGCATTTTTTTACAATTTAAATGTTTAATTTGGAAACAATGATTGAAAAGAAAACTGCACACTACCACCCGTCGTAAAGATAAATTAATTATCGACACGAGATACATATGTGTGTGTGTGTGTGTGTATATATATATATATATGAATTTATATATGCGATAAAGTAACTAAATTTTAACAGAATTCTTTCTATTTTTTGTCTCTTTTTCTCTCCTCTCTCTTTCTTTTTCTCTTTTCTCTCCGAACACTGTCGTCTCGCACACAAAAACAGGCTCCTCGTGTTGCCGATCGAGAGCGTCAGGCGAGTATTACACCAAACAGCCCTCTAAAAACACGCAATAATCGTAGTTTTTGGTTTTTGTTTTGCGGCACCTTTTTTTTTGTCTCAATCGAACACGTTTCTTCTACTCTCTTCTTTTTTTTCCATGTGTTGCGCAATTTTTTTTCGTTGCCAAGCAATTTGGTTTCGCATTTTAGGAATTCCTTTTTCAACTCCACAACTTGGTGTAAGATTGGTGGTAGAGGTTTTTTTTTCTTCAAATTTCAACGTCCCTGTGGGAGAATATTTTTGTTGCGAAAGTTTAACTGTTTGCGAGTATTTTGAGTCCGATATAAGTATTTACTGGCACTGTTTGTTATGTAGTATTAATTGGAATTACCTATTATTGGATATTTCTATTAGTTTCGTTAATTAATGAATATTCACCAGTATTGTGAATTATTCGATACTTGCTGAAATTTGATTATGATACACTATTTTTCGTCTGTTTGTTCACATCAATATTATTCGAAACGTTAAACGTAAAATGAAACATTTCGACAGATTTTCAAAAATCGCTTAATCTATTTTCATACCGATTGCTATAGATCGATCAGCTAAAATGGGAAAAATTCACTTATTCATTTTCACACATTGGGTATATTTCTTTTTCACGCGGAAATTATTGCAGTTTTTCACTTTGCGCCTTGCAGACTTTATTCAGAGCTCGACATAAAAAATTGAACTAATGCTTTATTCGATGCTATTTTGAACAACATATTTTCGATTATATACATACGCGATATTTTTCAAATCTTTTGGTTTTCTTCAATTTCACGTCGCTTCGTTTTTACGTGTGTTTTTATCATAGTAATACGTGTCAATGGATACATTCATCTCGACAGCTTACCTCACATTATCTTCATTCGAACAACATATACAGTAATATTCAATACCTGCGTCGTGTTATTTCGATTTATAAAGAACAATAGTATTATAATTTAAAAAAAGGAAACAATATCATTTTCACCATTTTTCATTTCATTCATGGACGACAAATTGTTCGTTCGATCAATTCATGTTTTTTTGTAAATTAAATTTTCGTCACAAGTACAGTCGAACCTCGATATAACGAAGAATTGTCTATTCCCTTCCGATAGACACCCGAAATCTTGATACAACAACATAATAATACACATTGTGCTCCAATTGCTAATTGCTTGTAAAAATTGCTCGTAAAAATTGCTCTAATTTAATCCTATCTCTCTTTGAAAAATATCCCCATATTTTTGGTACTAATATATTTTTTCACAGAACATGATCTCGATGTAACGCAACCTCGATATAACGAAAACTCGATACAACGAACTTCCCTAGAGATTCGTTATATCGAGGTTCGACTGTAATTGATTTTGCAAAGTCCATTGTTTGCATATTTTTCTTCCATTTTTTGCACTATTCGTGCACACACCTACATTATGGGAAAATAGGTGTTTTCGGGGATTTTTGATGAAATATCAATATTCAGCAGGCGGGACTGGGCTTTTCGGAATCAGCGACGAATTTTACACCGGATAGGGCTTTTGAAAGTCCAAAAGTCGGAAGTTTCAAATTTGCGTATCATTCGGCCGGTTTCGCAAAACCGCCAATGTCGCAATTTTTCAATCAACCATATATCGGCCTTTCAATAACCATTTCGGTTTTATAACCTTATTTCCGAAAAGGATTTCGACGGACTCAAAGAATCCTGTTGGATCCGTTCCGAAATCTCAATTCCTTCTGCCCGAAAAGCCACCCGAAAACAGCAAAAATTGGCATCCAAAGGGGCAATTGGCACGCAGGAAAATTGACTCAATCCGGATGGGCCAAAATCTATTCGAAAATTAAATCGATTTCGCGGAAAATGAGACCAGATAAAAGTCCCTAGGTCGAAAGAAAAAGTGATTGTGGAGAGACCGAATAGCGAAAAATGCATTTTCCAAGATCCCGCATTTGGAAACATTTATAGGTCATATCTCAGCCGCTAATTGACTAATTGGGGTTCTTAAGGCGTTACCCCCACTTGTAGCGCAAAAAAGGCCTTTTTCATGAATTTTTAAAAAGAAAACTACAAAACTTTTTTAATCGATCAATATACCATCTTAAAGAACACATCTTGAAGAACTTTCAGTAATTTTTTTATTAAAAAATATTACATTGTTTAGCGGCAAATGGCCGTCAATGAAATAATGTTTTTATATACACGGTTTGCGGTGACCAACATTGCGGCGAAGTGGATCATCTGAAAAAAAAATGCGGATGGATTTAGTCAAATATAAGTATAAACTAGTCTTCAATCGAAGGATTTTAAAAAATTTTCATTTTCCACAAAATGGCGGACAGTCAAAGTTAATGGTTCGATTTTAACGAAAAAAAACGGTCGTTTTTTGGCTATAAAACGGCCATTTTTTTCGAAAAAAAAAAATCGAACGATTAAAGACTACATTTTTATGTATTATATAAGCCTGCAAAATTTCAAGAAGATCGGTTCGTTAGTGTTCGAGTAATCTTGGTCACCGACTTCAGAAATGCCATTTTGAGAAAAACGCGTTTAAAGTTTCAATTTCAGTTCTTCAATTCACGGATTCTTCTCTTTCAACGCTCATATCTCAGTCAATTTTGTTCGGATCGACTTGAAATTTTCACGACATATTCTCAGATACTTATACGTCAAAAAAATGCAATAAAAACAATCGATTTTTTCAAAATCGCAAGTGGGGGTAACCCCTTAAACCGAATTCGTTCCGATATATTCAGATTTATTCTGCCTGAAAGGCGACCCGAAAATCGCCACCCCAAGAGAAATCCTGCACGCCAATTTTGGCTATCGGGTAATGGTTGTAGATAAGTCTTCGTATAAAGTCCAACAAAAAATTCCAACAGCTGTGCTTCGATGGCGATTTTTACCTTTGGGTCAAGAAACATATCACGACCATGCTCGTGGATGATAGGTGTCCCCATACGTACCGTCAGTGCTTGAAAATGGTCCCAGTAATAACCCCTTCATAAACATATATAATATATTTATGCTCGCAACGAAAATGTTTATGCGAACGTGTTGGCCATTGATCGCGAATTTTACTCTGCCTCGGCGGAGTAGCATGGGGTTTATGAGAGCTAAGCGTAGACGGAGAAGGAGCCTGACAAAAGCATTTTGCATTTTCGTCGCATAAATTACATTCCTCTCACGTAGACGTACATATGCCAATTCCGTATGTATGCGCACGTATATGTACATACATACGTACATATGCATACCTACATCACGCACATTTCACGAGGCACAATACGGCGATCTCTCGCTGGGACGAAGAGCGATACGATTCGAACACGCTCGACTCTCGTCCGTCGTACATAATACACGCATTCACACGTGACAACCGGGAATACTTATATTCCTGCCGTTCTTACGAGACTCGAAATGAAAACAAAAAATGAAAAATAAACGAAAGTCGGATCGGTTCGGAAATTTACTTTACCGTCATTTTGCGATCGTAAAAAACAGGAAATATTTGAAATATGGCAATATGCATTTCTTGTTTTCCCTTCGTTTCAAATTCATCATTTTTACTTTTATACGGCTCATTTTTTTCATTTCTATTCTCTATTTATTTTGAGCTTCGGAAAAACAATTTACTACATTTTTTCCAATATTTTTACCTTTGTAGCAAATATCTTAACCACTATCTTTATTCTCTAGCCAAAATACCGAAAGTAAAGAAAAATCAATTTCATTTCCCATCCGCGACGACCGAATTTCTTTCTTCATTTTAGTCTTTCATTAATCGTACACAGGTGCAAAAATTTCACGAACGCAATATCATCCGTAGCAAATGTTCATCTCGTGCGAATATTTCAAATAATCGTTTTTGTAGTCGTTTCTTTTCTGTTCTTTGTTTTTCAACTCCCTACTGTTTTCAATCGAACTCGAATGTTGAATTATTCAACCGCAGTGCGGCAGCAGCGGCCGGATCGAATGCGAATCCGCCCATATCGACGGAGATGCATCAGCCGAACAGTCTTAAGCTGTATATCTACTCCCTAAAGGAGAATCAGGCGGGCCGTTATACCTGCGTCGCAAAATACGCGGCCACTGAGACACTCCAGAAATCCGTCATGATCGAGACTATCGGTAAGCAACGAAATTGTACGCGTTTCTTCGCGTACATAAATAATTCGATACGATAATTAATCAAATTAACAGTCTCTATCACTTACATTTATCTAGATCACGCAAAAAATGTGAGACTTGGCTCATTGTCTTATTTATTATTATTGTTATATGTCATCTTATTGTTGCTTATTGTTTTTCGAACAAAAAAGTATTACGTACATCATCATCATTTTATGAAACAATAAATAATAATAACAATTTTACTTAGCTGATGATTAATTTTATTAGTATTATAAACGATGCCCTAAATGGAAAATAATGAAATATAATTGTTGAGAGATAATGCGTTTAATGTTATATATATATATATATATATATATACACTAACAAGAAATCATGCTCATTTTTCTTATTCATTTCATATTTTTCAGCAGATTTTCCACCATAAATTTCATTAGTATTATTATTATAAGAAAACTGCTAAATAGAAAATGAGTAAATATATATATGAGGCTTTTCATGACATTTCGCTCGGCCGTGACCCTGCACGTTTTTCATTTTTTTAAAATGTTTTCATAAAATAGTATGCTATGCAAGGAGTAGTTTCACAAATTTTTAAATTTTTATCCCATGTATTTCAGAAGTTACAATTGTTCGAAAAATCTGGATGTCAGAAAATTCGGAAACGTTCTAACGCCGATATCTCTTAAATTAATCGATATATCGAAAAATGTCTATATATCGTTTTTTTTTTCATATTAATTCACACTTTCATAAAAAAAGGCAAAACATTTTAAAAATACCATTGTAAACATATTTTCAGCGTGAAAAGTGAAAACTAATTTTTTTAAAGATGATTGCCATTTTTTTTTATCAGATGACTTGACTATGACTGATCGGATTTTTCAAAATCTGATCAGTTTCGATTGTGTAAACTTTTTAAACGAGTGGGAAAATAAATATTTAACTCTCTCAAGATAAAAAAATATGTACTTAGTGTTTCATTAATATATTCTCCTATAATGCATCATTTTTATTATTTCTTCTAGGAAAATAATGGAAAAATAATTCTTCAAGATATTAGATCGGGCTACTAATTGTAAAATTATCACGACAATTACTAATTGTAAATAAGTACAATCATTATTACTTACGAGTATTATTAGTAATACAAATTATTAGTAATTCATACGAAACACTCGAACCTTTCATGAAGAAAAATTGAACTTATTTAAAAAAAAAAAACAAGGCAAAATGGGCCCACAATGGGACTAGCGTTAAAATTCATATAATTCATCATATTATTATAGAGAATTTTTTGGAACAAATCAAAAATGGCAATCATCTTTAAAAAAAATAGTTTTCACTTTACACGCTGAAAAAATGTTGACAACGATGATTCAAATTTTTTTCCCTTTTTTTTATGAAAGTGTGAACTGATATGAAAAAAATCGATCTATAGACATTTTTCGATATATCGATTAATTTGCGAGATATCGGCGTTAGAACGCTTCCGAACTTTCTGAAATCCAGATTTTTCGAAAAGTTGTAACTTCTGAAATACATGCGATTAAAATTTAAAAATTTGTGAAAATACTCCTTGCATCGCATACTATTTTATATAAAGAAAATCAAAAAACTTCAAAATGGTCAGGGTCCCGGACGAGCGAAATTGCGTGGAATGCCTCATATATATGATGATATTTACTAATTTTTCATTTAACGGTTTGCTTACAATAATAATACCCATGAAGTTTATGGTGGAAAATAAGTTGAAAACTATGAAACGAGTAAAAAAAATGAGCACGATTTCTTGTTAATACTTACTCTTGTGCGAAAAAATAAATGATTATTGTTTTTTTTCTTCATTTATTCATTATTACTCTCATTATTCCATATTTCGTGTATAACTCACTGTTATTATTATCATTATATTATGATAATGCAATCGTTGTTATTATTATCGTTACAGTCATCTGTTTCCAAAAGTTTAGTGAATACGTGTTCTAGTTTCATTATTTTTTATGTACAAAAATCAACAAACGCTTGTACATGCTTTTAAAAAAATGAGTTCGCACCGCAAGACCTCGAGCAAATCAAAATTGATCAAATTTATCAATAACGAAAGCAACGTATTCAAGAGGAAAAAAAGGTTCATGCTAATCGTCGTTTTTTTTCGTTGCTTCATTCGCGAATACAGAGGCGATAAAATGGATCGACGCGCCGGAAAATCAGTATCCGATACTCGGCAAAGAGTTCAAGATAAAGTGTCACGTGAGCGCGAGACCGTCGCCCACGGTTGATTGGCTCCACGATAACAATTTGATCACGACCGACGATCATTACATAATCGAGACTCACGCGTTGAAGATCAAGAAAGTCGTGGAATCGGACGAGGGAATATACACATGCAGGGCGTCCGTACTAATGACCGGAGAGCTTCAGGACCGTGCGATTCGCGTCGAGGTGCGTGAAAAACCATTAGTTACTCGTCCCATTTCTCTCGGGATACTTTCCAATCCGTGAAAGAAATTATGATGGGCAGCCATAACGAAAATTCGGGCCCCATGAGCGATTGGGCCCCGACAGGAAAACAACAGCCCGACTAGAAACCCTTATAGGGTGTGTAACGATCTTCTAGGGTTTTCTTTGGGTTCCGTCAGGTTTTGCCTCGGACAAGCCCAATTTTGTGATGGCTATTTCAACCCACTGAAATCAGTAGCGTTGCATGGATTTGGGTTGGAAATTTTTTGCAACGTTACAAACATGGGAAAAATCGGCAATCAGTTGGTAGAAAAATAACCTACCCTTCATTGATCGAATTCACAATTTATCGTTTTTGTTTGGTTTTATTTATTTATCCTTACGTGCAAGCGAGAACACTTTTGATTAATTTTTCAATCACATATTCATCTTTCGATTAAAGATAGAGGAACTAGAGAATACAAAATAAATCGCTGAGCACGGACACAAAGCATAACAAAAAATAAAATGTCCCTACGCTTATCAAAATATATGTGTGAAAAATTCGATAAAAAATTAAGTTCCGAATAAAAATGCTTCGCTAAATAAAAAATTAGTAAATATCATCAGATATATGAGGCATTCCACGCAATTTCGCTCGGCCGTGACCCTGACCATTTTGAATTCTTTTGATTTTTTTTTATAAAGTACTATGCTATGCAAGGAGTATTTTCACAATTTTTTAAATTTTTATCGCGTGTATTTCAGAAGTTACAATTTTTCGAAAAATCTGGATTTCAGAAAGTTCGGAAACGTTCTAACGCCGATATCTCTCAAATTAATCGATATATCGAAAAATGTCTATAGATCGTTTTTTTTTCACATTAGTTCACACTTTCATAAAAAAAAAGGGAAAAAAATTTGAATCATCGTTGTCACCATTTTTTCAGCGTGTAAAGTGAAAACTATTTTTTTTAAAGATGATTGCCATTTTTGATTTGTTCCAAAAAATTCTCTATAATAATATGATGAATTATATGAATTTTAACGCTAGTCCCATTGTGGGCCCATTTTGCCTTGTTTTTTTTTTAAATACGTTCAATTTTTCTTCAGGAAAGTTTCGAGTGTTTCGTATGAATTACTAATAATTTGTATTACTAATAATTCTCGTAAGTAATAATGATTGTACTTATTTACAATTAGTAATTGTCGTGATAATTTTACAATTAGTAGCCCGATGTAATATGTTGAAGAATTATTTTTCCATTACTTTCCTAGAAGAAATAATAAAAATGAAAAGAATTCCGGATAAAAAAATACGAAAAGTTCTAAAATGAAAAAAAAATCTCGTAAGATCCACTTATTATTGCAGTATCTATCAAAAATGTATTCGTATATGTATTTATTATTGCGAAATATAAGGTTTGCATGTTCACCTATGACCCACGTGGTTAACCCTGAATAAACATTATTGGGACCGTATCCTTGGGGACTTCCCATCGCAGGCTTGTCCCAATACTATCTTTATCAGGACCTTGAGAGGCATTCCCTATTCAGGGTTCACCTGAAAAGGTCCTCATGCCGTATAGGGTCGTCCCTATGAAAATTTCTAGTTGGGTACAAGAATCCTCCCCCCCCCCCAAAATGTACTGTTCCTATTTGAAAAATTGAAGATGACCTTCACGTGACCTCGGCCATTCGCGGCAAGGTCAAACCAACTCGACGACTTTTCCCTCTCACTCGAACCAAACAACTCTCGTCCAGACGTCCCCCCCCCCTCCCCCTCCAACGCGTACTTTGCGCGACATCTGGGTATTTATTTTCCGTAACGCTGTATAACCTCCAAAACGGCCTTTCTCTCGATGTCCCCTCAGGTCCTGGAGGAGCCGAAGATCGAGGAGATCCGTACGGTGATCGAGATAATCGAGGGCAAAACGGAGACGATACCGTGCAAAGCGAGCGGAAAACCGGCCCCTAAGTACACCTGGGTGAAGTACCTGACGCGCGAGGATCTCTCGAAGACTGATCGTTTCGGCGTCGACGCGGACACGGGTTTGCTGACGATTGGGAACGTTAAACGCGAGGACGACGGCGAGTATCAGTGCACGGCTAAGAACACCGCGGGCGAGGCTCAGACGATAATGAAGGTCGCGGTTATCGGCAAACCGAAGATAATGGAGTTTTTCAACCGTACGAGCCCGGTCGGTAAAACAGTGGAGCTTACGTGCAAAGCTTCGGGACGCCCGTCGCCGGAGGTCTTCTTTCGCAAGCACACGCTGGATCGTCCTTACAAACAGGGCATACAACCGGACGACGACAGGATCACCCTTAAAACCGTGCCGTTCGACAACACACGGGGCGAGACCGTGGCCGTTTTGACGATCGACAACGTTCTCCGCAAAGACGACGGCCTGTACGAGTGCGTAGCGAAAAACAAAGTTGCCCCTGCGTACAAAAACGGCCATCTTACCGTCGAATTTCCGCCCTCGTTCGCCTCGATGAACAACAAAACCGTATGGTCCTGGGAACGAAGGGCCGTTAATCTTACCTGCGTCGCCGAGAGCATACCCAACGCGACGATACAATGGTACATGAACGGCGATCGGCCTGTCGATTTAAACGACCCCATGTATCAACAGATCGGCAAGGGGCCCATATCCACTCTCGTTGTTCAACCCGTCGACAGACGCTATTACGCGATCTACAAATGCCGGGCTATCAATGTTCACGGCACCCGGGAACACCTGATCGAGCTCAAAGAAGCCGAGAGACCGGCCCTCGTACAACAGGCGAGAATGTCCGAGATAACTGCCACAACGATCGCGTTCACGATCGTACCACCCGCTACTCAACCCGAGCTTCAATTGCGCACCCTCAGCGTGCAGTACAAGGAGAACACGCAGCCGTGGACCAGCGCGAGAAACAAGACGTGGTCCATCGGTGCGTTTAGCCCCGACAATTTTCGCACTCGGAATACATTTCACTCTACTTTTCTTTTCGATTTTTTTCTTCACCGTGTTACCCTCACCTGTGGCCCAAAAAAAGGCCTTTTTCGTGAATTTTTTTAAAGAAAACTACAAAACTTTTTTAATCGATCAATATACCATCTTAAAGAACACATCTTGAAGAACCTTCAGTAATTTTTTTATTGAAAAATATTACATTGTTTAGTGGCAAATGGCCGTCAATGAAATAATGTTTTTATATACACGGTTTGCGGTGACCAACATTGCGGCGAAGTGGATCATCCGAAAAAAAAATGCGGATGGATTTAGTCAAATATAAGTATAAACTAGTCTTTAATCGAAGGATTTTAAAAAATATTCATTTTTCACTAAATGGCGGACAGTCAAAGTTAATGGTTCGATTTTAACGGAAAAAAACGGCCGTTTTTTGGCTATAAAACGGCCATTTTTTTCGAAAAAAAAAATCGAACGATTAAAGACTACATTTTTATGTACTAAATAAGCCTGCAAAATTTCAAGTAGATCGGTTCATTAGTGTTCGAGTAATCTTGGTCACCGACTTTAGAAATGCCATTTTGAGAAAAACGCGTTTAAAGTTTCAATTTCAGTTCTTCAATTCACGGATTCTTCTCTTTCAACGCTCATATCTCAGTCAATTTTGTTCGGATCGACTTGAAATTTTCAGGACATATTCTCAGATACTTATACTTCAAAAAAATGCAATAAAAAAAATCGATTTTTTCAAAATCGCAAGTGGGGGTAACCCCTTAACTTTCGTTCGTCCGGCTTCGTGCCACTGAAAGAAAAGTGCATGGTATTTGCAACAAACGCGCATGGCAAAAGAGAGCGTGAGGTAAATGTCCCAATTATTGGACAGCTGAGGATCTGGGGGATTGTTTTCGGTGAGAAGAAAATATAAAATCAAGAAACAACCATCGATTTCATGTTCAAATGATACTTTGATATTTTTACTTTCGAAAAATCACCCTTTGAATTATTTTAAAATGATTTCAAATGAAAAAAAGAGAATAACAATGTGAAGCATGCAAATGCCGAAATTATTGAACACCGGAAGTGCCTGTGTCCCTAATATTGAACAGGCATGTCCTGGTTATTAAACACTCTCAAGAATTCTCTTTCCCTCTTGAAATTTTGTCCCTGAAATATCGGAGAGCAAAAAATATTGAACATTACATTCGTATTTTTAGGTTACGTTTAGGTTATATTTTCTTTTTACTCTTCCTTTTATGTTTATTGCACGAAAATATAAATAAAAAATATATTTGACGATCTTAGAGTTATTATTAAAAGAATAAAGGTAAGATTATTCAGGAACTTACAGTTTTTGTTTGAATAAATCCGATTCACGCGATCTGTCACGCATTAACTGTCTCGATGTTTTGATGGGTTCAATGACGCCATCTTGGAGAATTCGAGTGTTCAATGATTGGGACACACGGCATTTTCTATGTCCCAATGATCGAACCCCGTATTTTTTAACAAATAATTAATTAAGAACATATTTTTTAAATTGTTATTTGTAAGAAATTTTCTGAGGAACCTGAAACGCCTTTACTTTTTGAGATGCGACAGTTTTTGAATTTTTCATGCCCTTACGCAAACGTCTTAGCAAAAACGATAAACAGTTACCACGAGACGTCAAATCGGGTCACCGTTGCTGATTAAATAATTTTTTTCTCTATTAATTAAAGCTTTTTCTGCACAAGGTAACATTTCGATAGCTAAAAGTTCCATATATGTAATGAAATTTTTATAAATAAGTAAATTCATGTAGGTGAATGAGAAATAATAAAAATACGAGATAGTGTTCAATAATTGGGACCTGTTCGATAATTGGGACATTTACCTCACTCCTTTTTTGTTTTCTTTCTCTTTTTCATTATTTTCTATTGGATGAAAAAAAAATCAATTAATTTTTCGGAGTTCTTCTCTCCGATTTTTTCCACAACTTAAAAGTTTTCGTCGTTTTTTCCCCTTTTTATTCACACTACATTTTTGCCATTTTTCAATTCGATTTTGCCGCCATTTTTCCGGAAATACTTCGTTTTTTTCTTTTCTTTCCTTCAACTTTTTCATTATTTTCCATTGGATGAAAAAAAATCGTTTTTTATTTTTTGGAGTTGTCTCCGATTTTTTCCATAACTTAAAAGCTTTCTTAACGTTTTTTTTTCTCCTTTTCTAAAAAGATATTCGCAATTTTTTCATTATATTTTATACTGCCGCAATTTGTTTTGCGAATTTCCGGTTTCCGCGCGATTTATTTTGATGTGTTTATTTTTGTCCATTTTTTTTTTCGTGTTTCTTTAAGTACGTTGTATTTTTTAGTACAATTTTTTCCGATTTATTGTCGCGTTTTTATTTTTCTTCAAATTAATCTCAACACTGCCGTTGCAGGCTCGCCCTACGTGATCGAGGGCCTCAAGCCCCAGACGCAATACGACTTCCGTTTCTCGGCGCGCAACGACGTTGGTGACGGCAATTGGGGAGCAAACATCGTGGAAACGACGCCACAGCGAAACATTCCGAATCCGCCCCGGATACAAGTGAGATCGGGCGATGCGCTGTACGAGGTCTCGCCGTTCAACAATCAGTATCAGCTGCAGTGGCACGCACCGCCCGACAACGGTGAGCCGATAGATCTCTACGAGATACGCTATTGTCAGGTGAAGAGGGCCGGCAACGATTGGGAATCGTTGGAGGGCAGCTGCGTCGCGAACGAGATGAAGGGACAACGCACGAAACAATTGCTCAAGGATCTCAACCCGGATTCGTTCTATCGCGCCGAGGTACGGGCCCACAACGTGATCGGTTTCAGTAATCCCGGAATCATTCATTTCAAGACCGCGCGAGGTAAGCTTCTTTTCTTCGGACTCGAACTTTCGGATAATTGAGCGACGAAAAAAAAAGAAAAAACAAGAAAAAAAATCACTACTAACTTTTCAATCAACGACAAAAACAAAACCGTCTGTGCATCCGTTGCTTTCTCGTATTTTTTTTTTTTCTTTCGTATTGGAATGTGACGTGTGCTCGTTCGGTTTTTTCTTCTCTCCGTCGATATTCGAGAAATCGTTAATCGCCGATGTTTTTAACGTTTGAATTGAAGAAAAATCGGTATCTCGATATGTCGATCGGTACGAATATCGGTGCTCGGGAAAAATCGGTATGTCGATAGGTCGTCCAGTGGAAAGATCGGTATTGGAGGGGAAAAAAATCGGTATATGGTTATTGAATGGAAATCGGTACGTCGACATGCCGATCAATCGAAATTTCGAAAGACATCGATACGACTACGCGATCTCGATACATCGATAAATCGATAGCCGAAATATCACGCCTAGGCACGGTTAAAAATTCAAGCGAAAACAAAAGATCTTCGGGCGATACGTAAATGATATTAATCTTCGGGAGGACGAGAAACTCCCACCAGCCTGCCTGCACGCAAAATGTCGAGCAAATTATTTTAGGATTTGCAATTAGCTGTGCACCTAGCCGTACGTTACTTTCAGGTCGACCTTGTCCAACGGGACCCGCGATTTTTCGTTCAATACTTAATTTTTTTGTTTACCTTTCTATATTTTATACGTTTTGCTCACTTTTTTTTTATTCAGCATTCGCCCCAATCAATCGTGCAACAAACACGCGTTTGTGCAAACGTGCCATGCAGATTGCAAAGTATCGATTTTTTTCCCCCTTTTTCATTGCCATTTGCTTTTTGCGTCTCGTTTTGCACGCAAAAATCGCTCCTAAATATTCTCGGGCACTGAAATTGGACAAACCGAAGTACCTTTATGCACATGTATATGCATTCATATTATTAAATATATATTAAAGAATATAGAATATATTCATATATATTAAACATATATATTAAAGTAAACATAAATATTAACATATATATTAAAGAAAATAGAAACAAAACAACAAATTGTTAAAGAAAAAGTGCGAAGGCGAGCTTTCGGATTTTCGTCCATTCCGGTGCGATGGGAAATTCAATTAGACGGTGGACGGGAGCGGAGTCGTGACAGGGAGGGGAGAATAATTAATGGAGTACGTCTCGAAAAAAAAGCTACGCAATTTATATCGCGACGAAATATTTCCGGCATTATCGTACTCAAAGTTCGACTTATGGCCACTCTCAATCTTACGGTGAAAAGAAAAAAAGTATATATACATGAGTCATTCCACGCCATTTCGATCTGCCGTGACCCTGAGCATTTCTCATTTTTTGATTTTTTTAAAAAATAGTATGCTATGCAAGGAGTATTTTCACAAATTTTTTAATTTTTATCGCACGTATTTCAGAAGTTACAATTTTTCGAGAAATCTGGATGTCAGAAAGTTCGGAAACGTTCTAACGCCGATATCTCTTAAATTAATCGATATATCGAAAAATGACTATAGATCGATTTTTTTTTCGTATTAGTTCATACTTTCATAAAAAAAGCAAAAAAAATTTAAATCGTCGTTGTCAACATTTTTTCAGCGTTCAAAGAGAAAACTATTTTTTTTAAGGATGATCGCCATTTTTTTTTTTTTTTTTTTCAAAAAATTCTCTAAAATAATATGCTGAATTAGATGAATTTTAACGCTAGTCCCATTGTGGGTCCGTTTTCCTTGTATTTTTTTTTAATTCAATTTTTTTCACGAAAATTTCGAGTGTTTCGTACGAATCATATTTATCGTATTCGCAATATTTTTTTATGTTTTTGTACCATTGCTAAGAAAAATCACGCCTACACTTGGCAAACGAAAAATAATTCTTCAACATATTAGATCGGGCAACTAATTGTAAAATGATCACTACAATTACTAATTGTAAATAAGTACAATCATTATTGTCATATCGAATCATTATTATCATACCATACGAAACACCCGAAATTTTCGTGAAAAAGAATTGAATTTATTTTTAAAAAATACAAGGAAAAATGGGCCCACAATGGGACTAGCGTTAAAATTCATATAATTCATCATATTATTTTAGAGAATTTTTTGGAAAAAATAAAAAATGGCAATCATCGTTAAAAAAAATAGTTTTCACTTTACACGCTGAGAAAATGTTGACAACGATGATTCAAATTTTTTTCCTTTTTTTTTATGAAAGTGTGAACTCTTATGAAAAAAATCGATCTATAGACATTTTTCGATATATCGATTCATTTAAAAGATATCGGCGTTAGAACGTTTCCGAACTTTCTGAAATCCAGATTTTTCGAATAATTGTAACATCTGAAATACATGCGAGAAAAATTAAAAAATTTGTGAAAATAATCGTTGCATAGCATACTATTTTATTTAAAAAAATTTTTTAAATAAAAAATGGTCCGGGACACAGCTGAGCGAAATGGCGTGGAACGCCTCATATATATGTCGGGGTTTTTCGAACGTAGACTCCAATGTATTTTATTCCCCCTTACCCTCTCTCTCTCTCTCCCTTGTCTCTCGCCTGCTTCACTTCGACACGTGCTCACGTCTAAACGAGTCAATATTTTTTTTGTTCTTATTATCATTCAGAATCATCCGGCGGGACAGTAGACTACGGGATAATAAATGCTGGTGATGTCTCCAAGCCCCTGGCGATCACGATTACCGCAACAATAGCGATTCTCTTCCTAGATATCTAGAGCTCGTAGTTTATACATAAGACCAAACAAAAAGACAACAAATAAACAACACTCACGAGACACAATAACATAAATACGAACGGGAGAAGCAAAAAACAAAAATTGCAACAACAACAAAAAAGCGCATACGAGAACAACGAAGTACGGGGGAAAAAATTACCATTTGAAAATCGTGAAGCTTCGTCACGAAAGAACAATTACGAGGGAAGGAAAACCTTCGCCAAGAGCGATACGGAAAATTCGACAAATACATACGAAAGAATAATATCGAAGAAGGTTTAAAAAAAATCAATACGGAACGTAATATAATAACGTAGAATTTAATTAATTAGATCGACCGAGGTTTCAAACATTCCCCAATCACTAATAGCTTTTTTTGATCGGAAAAATGACAACAAACGAAAAAAAAACTCAAAGTTTCGCCGCAGGGTGAAAAAAAAACAAAAAAAAAAGCAACGACGTAACAAAGTGAGAGGACAAAAGAAAATGCGTTACAATCAGCGACTGACTCGAGGGCTAGACGAATGATTTCGAATGAGAAATGCCCGAAAAATGAACGACTGGCGGGGCGGGCGAGTAATAGTCAGTGAAGCGGGGCAAGGGTAATCGAGCTGAATAGTGAAACTAAAGTTATAATAACAACTGTATTTATATGATTGGAGACATTGTTTTCAATGCTCGTTGTTTACTATAACGTACTGGTACGTTTCGCTCCATTCTTGTATTTAAATTAAGGCGTTTTTCGTATGCGTGTGTCTGTGAGCGCGCCCGCGCGCGTGTGTGTGTGTTTTTTTTTCTTTTTTTCCCCCACGGCCATTTTATATTTTTGCTTTTTCCTTTTGATCCATTTTTACGGCGCTAAAACAAACGGTTGCTGCAACGCAATTTATTTTTTCTACTCCACTTTTAATTAAGCGGTATCGGTTGGAGTTATTCTGTACGTCGAATTAATCGATACGTGGTGCAAATCGGATTGATCGATTGATCAAACGAACGTAATCGATCAATTGGTAAAATCGGTGGATCAAAGTAATCGATAGATCGGGCTAATCGATAGTTCGGAATAATCGGTAGTTCGGGATAATTAATAGATTGAAGAAATTTATAAATCGAAGTAATCGATAAATCGAATTAATCGATAGTTCAAACAAATCGATAGGTCGAACAAATCGATAGGTCGAACAAATCGACAGGTCGAACAAATCGACAGGTCGAACAAATCGATAGGTCGAACAAATCGACAGGTCGAACAAATCGATAGTTCGAACAAATCGATAGGTCGAACAAATCGATAGATCGAACAAATCGATAGGTCGAACAAATCGATAGGTCGAACAAATCGATAGGTCGAACAAATCGATAGATCGAAGAAATCGATAGCTGGAAAAAATTGACTTCGGGGTTTAACGAGATTCGTTAGGTCGAACTAATCGATAGCTCGAACAAATCGATATATCGAACTAATCGATAAATCGGACGGTAAGCCGAGTAATCGATGAACCACTGAAATCGTAAAACTAAAATTGAACGTAAATGTATATGTGAAGGCGCGTCCAACATTTGATTACAAAGGCAACCTTATACATAAATATACTTATGTACTGCCCTACATTGCCAAATGCCTGTATTAGAACGGGTAATATAAAATAATATTTTAAGCAGGTCATATATAATTTATATATGTTTTCGTGGTATTTAGTGTGCTCTAATTCGATCGGCACGCGTCTCGATCATAAGGATACGAGTAAATCGTCTCCCGAAACGCAAACAAAACGAAAATATACGTGTTATACACAATACTGTTATTTTAGTCATAATTATTTTTATCGTTAGCGAAACAAAAGAAATACTATATAACAAAAAAAATATCTTATCATCGCATGCTATCTTCAAAATTTGGTTCAGTTTTTTTCCCTCTTTTTTTTTTGTGTTCTCGTCTTTATTCTTTTTACTCGAAGAAAATTCTTTTTTATCGAGCCTGCGACTGTTCCAGGTAAATTCAGTTTTCCGATATTATTCGAGCAATTTTTTTTTCTTTATCGCGTACACGCATTTACTTTGACATTTTCATCGGTTTTATTTGGCGATACTTCCCATGCCGTTGGCCAACAAATTCGGCTAGATTGGCTTGATTCGTCCGACGAAAAAAAACACACACGCATATATGTACGCGTACATATATATATATATATATATATATATATATATATATATATACATTCTAATTTAAAAAAAAGAGAAGCTGTATGTGTTTAGAGCGCATGATCTGTAATTTACGAATCATCATTTAGTTTTTACAATATTATTAGTATTATTATTATTATTATTATTATTATTATTATTATTATTATTATTATTATTAAAGCTGCGATTAAATCATTATTAGGAATAATTAATTTCTTCATTATTATACCATCACTCGCGACAATTCCCCATTATATTCACACGACTACCGCAAACCTGTCAGAAAAAAAAATAGCGCCTGGGATTCTCAGAGACGCGACTTTTCGGTTTCGTCCGTTTTTTTTTCCTTTCACCTTTTATTTTTTCTCTTCGTTCTCGAAAAAAATATCGCATGGCATGTGTGCTTCGAAAAAAGACTATACATATATGTGTAAACAAAGAATTTGGGAAATTGCGCGTTGTGATTTTTAAGGGGAAAACGTGTATTCTGTTTTTACAGCTCGTTGTCCTTAGTTAATTTTTTTTTCTTCATCGTGTTAACTCTTTTCGTTGTTCTTTTTTCTCTCGTTTGTTTGTTTGTTTTTTTTTTGTTGCGAATTTTGGGTATCATCAAGCTTTTCAATGAGAGCCAAACATCGATGTGGGTAAATAAGGAAAAAAAAAGGACAGATAGACGAAAACAGTGACCGGAGGTCAATAATAGGACAACAATGAAGCGGACTATTTTTTGTGGGCCAAGGGGCGGGCGCGGTCGAGCAAGACAGACGGGAGGAAAAGAGGGGGAGAGACCTCGAAAACAATGAGCCAAATGAAACGTCTCGTACTTAACGAAACAGTAGCAAAAACGGATTTAATGCAACGGGAAATAAAAAAGGCATATAGCGATCGTCATCCTAATTATGCACGGACGGGGAGCTGCGAGATAAAAGGGGCTGAAAGGAGAGGGAAATGAAAAGATCGAGGTTCGACGGGGCTGAAGAGAAAACAAGAGAGAGAAAAAAAACATTCGCGTTGGCGCGCATGAACGTTTGATCCCCCCCTCTCTCTCTCTCTCTCTCTTTCTCTCTCTCGCCCCACCCCCCCCCCGTTCACTGTTCTCGATTTTCTCGATCGGCACGAAAAAGAAATCAAAGAAAGACAGAAAGGAAGAAAAACACAACAGAAACAACGACAACGGAAATAAGACCAACAACAAAAGATTAAACGTAATTGAAAAAAAAAAAACACCAAAACACGAAACGAAAAATTGTACATAAAACAATATATCTATGACGAAAAATATACGTGGCAAAGGAAAATTCACACGACAATTGGCCAGCGGAAAGAGGCCCTTTCCAGATGGCTGCGCAAAAAAAGAAGAAAAAAAAACCCATAGAAACACTTCGGCAATTCAACAAACGAAAATACCGAAAAACAAAAATACGTTTAATAAAAGAAAAATACCATGAAAAATAAAGGAGGAGAATACGAAAAATAAAAAAACGAGATGGAAATTTGAGATGATTTGTTGCGCGGCTGTGTCGGTTATTTTTCTCGCTTGCCCGCTAATCGTCAACCGGGACATACACACCTCGAGCCGAAAAATCAAACGGTAAATATACGCATACGGCTTTGCTGAGCGAAGTCAATAAATTGATGAAAAAAAAAAACAATCAAAAAACCACCACAAAAGAATACAAGAAAAAATACACAGCTTTACTAACGTAGAGATGGGCATTGTTTGAGTGGCGCAATTGATTAACCCCATTAGCGAAAGGCCTTGAAAAAAAAACCAAGTAACAACAATAACCGTAACCCAAGAGCGATGAGAGCGAGCGTAGCGAATTTTTTTTTTTTTCTTTTTTATTCCCTCGCTAAGGCAAAATAGCGGCTATACTAACGAAAAAGAAACGCGATATTAAGCCAATTAGTAGAGGGGGCTAGTCGATGAAATAGCGGGCTTGAACGAGATCGATTAATTATTTTCTTTTTTTAATACCGCATGCTCTTTTTATTTATTTTATCGGCCGCGTCAAGTGTTTTTTTTAAATTTATATTCAATTAGGCGTAGGATTTTTTTTTAACGCTTTTGCTTTTAGGAGCTGCATGTTTTTTTTTAAGCTTTGGGATTTTTTTTCTCGCATGCCTTCGATGGGAACGAATTTTTGGCTCTTTTTTTCCTCTTGTCCCAATCCCTCTCTCTCTCTCTCTCTCTCTCTCTCTCTCTCCCACTCTCTGTGTCTCTCTTTTTGGCCCTAATCTTTTTCAGATTACGGGTGAGAAAAGAGGAAAATCTGAAATTCAAGTTTCACGATACCGAAAAATCTCGTACTCGTGATGATAAAAAAAAAATTAAATTGCCTGTTGATGATTTTTGTTGTTGTTATTCTTTCGATATTCTTCTTGTCCGTCAAATTGATTTTTCGCAGTTCTCTTGCGTTTTTTGTTTTGTTTCTTGTGGATTTTAAAAATCATTCAAATTCGCAGTACGAAAGGTCCGACGACGAAAATGTACCAGTACGTTTGTGTCTATGTAAATTCCATTCGAATCGAGTTTCAATCGCACATCATCGTACTTCGATGATTTATTTGTAGGACTTTTTTTCTTTTTCTTCCCGATGGTTCGAGGATGTTTCGTGCGTAAATATTGGAAAGGTGAACGAGAAATTCCGAATACTTTGCGGTCGATGAAGATCGGAATGAAATTATCGATAGCAATAATGTATAGAAAGAAAACGTTTTTGATCATAATAATGTGAAGCGTAATGTTTTATTTTCTTTTTCGATAATATAATAATAATAATATGAAAATATTATGGACAAATCGTTTAATAACAAAGAACATAGTTTTAAAAAAGTTTTGAAATCTTTCGTTTGTTCCGTATGAAATGAATTTTTTTTCAACTTTTTCGTCAATATTTTTCATTAAAAATTTTTTTTTTCTTCTATGAGACAATTTATGCACTATTTGCAAAATCTGCATTAATTGTTCATCGGGTATTTACAACAATAATAAATAATATCTATTAACGAGGAATAAGCAATTTTAGTTTGTACGTTGAAAAGTTTAAATTCTTCGATTATGCTCGTTAACCGGACCTTTTTAATCAAATTTGTTAATGACTTTTGCATCTACTCAACTTTCGAGTTCAGCACAAAAAAGTCGTTCAATGTAAACGTAACAAAAAAGAGACTCAAAATTCCACAAAAATGCGAAAATTTAAGCAAAAATCATAATCTTATGCAAAAAAAATACAAAAACCTCATTTCGAGTGCTGAACATTAAAGTTTTCTAACAAAAAGTCGAACGAATTTTTTTAAACACGTTTATTAACCATTATTCGGCATTTTTATTATTACTATTATTTTCATATTTATTTTGTATATATTTTCAATTTTATTTTGTTCATGACTATTATTATTCGATTTTTATTACACATTTATTATTACTACTATTATTGTTTATTGTTATTGTTATTATTATTTTCGAAAATCAACACCTTCACCACTTTCGCGATACCGTTGAATTGTTTTTTCAGATTTTTGTCTCTCATCAACAAAAAAAACCAAAATCGTTCGACCGAATGGAACTTTTGACTTCGATGCATCCTCGAATACCTTCGTCACCAAACACCCCCCCCCCCCCCCCCCATCGTTATTGCTTCTCGCACTAACCGACCGCAAATGATATCCTCGAGCCCTTTCTCCTCCCCCGCAAAAGCACCGACGTAACAGCACTTTTTCCGTTCTCTTTTTAGGCGAAAATATGCCGCTGGTGCACAAAGGACCGTTGATATCGAGCGCGGCCATTATCGGCATCGTGATCGCTGCATTGGTCATCGTGATCGTCGTAATCGACGTTATTTGCTGTTGCACCCATAAAACAGGTATGCGGTGACGTCAGTCTTCAATTATTTTTTATCGCTAAACTCAATATTTCCCACTACGTTAGTAATCACTGTTTTTTTTTTCGTTATAATCGATAACTTATTGGATCTATTCGCTTATGTTTTTATTTTTACAAATTGCTTAAATTTAATAATTCAATAACGTGAATGTTTCGTAAATTTCATTACGGGATTTTATCATTACAAAATATTTATATTGTTTGATTTTATAATAATTCGGTGTCTTATTTATTTGTCGTACTCTGATTCGTGGACATTTTAAAGTTTTTTTTATTGCATTGGAGTGCATTTACGTATGTATTTTCGATTTGTCATTTTTTTTTTGCTCTTTGGTATATATAAATGGAAAAAGCATTGAAAAATTACTAGGTGATCTTATATATATATATATATATATATATATATATATATATATATATATATATATATATATATATATATATGTATGTATATATATATAAAAATTAACTGTGCAAAATGAATAAGAAACATCTAACAATGTTTAGACTACAATTTCATAAATGAATAAATACACAAATAAAGTTATGTACATGTACGTAATATAAACGCACATACACACTTATGCTGTGATTTTATTTTTCGCATTTATGTTGATTTACTTCTACATATGTGCATTTTACTTTCGTACTTATTCGACGGAATCGAATTCATCAATGGTTGGTCCATCTTCGACTTGGCCTAATTTCATTTTTTATTGAGATACTGAGATTTATTGAGATATTTATTTATTTATTTCTTTTATTGAGATATTGAAATTGTATGGAGACCCATACGAAGTTTTTATTTCAAAAAAGAATACTTCCTCCCTCTCTCTGCTAAAAAGTCGCAAAGAAAAAAACACCTATTGTCTTTGCCCAATCGCATTCGCTCAATTTTCAGGCATTATTTACTACGTGTGCGAGAGATCGAGGAAGAAACCAGTCGACGATGAGGACACGAAGCTTGGGAGGTGAGTTTTTCTTTGAGAACGCTAAAAACTATACTTTCACCAAAAATTTGGGATTAGGTCTCCCCCCTCTCTCTCTCTGTGTCTTCTCCTTTCTTTCTGAACACTAATTATTGGTTTTCCCAAACAAATTCAATTCTCATTTAAAAAAAAAACAAAACCGTACTTCCTACAATTGAATACATATGTGTACATATATACAATAGTATTAAAGTTTTCATCGTTGGAATGCAACAAAATTTTTTTTTTATACTCGCTACTTATGTTTATTGTTGTACAAGTTCTTTTTCTTGCTGCAAATTTTGATCGCAACTTTCGTAATAAAAGAAGCGAATAAATGTTTGAGTAATTCTGGTAGGTCAAAACTACCGAAAGAAGTCTGGGAAATTACAAGCAAAGAAAACAAAACACAACTGGACATTTAATTGCATTGAAACGATGCAAACTTCAATATCATCATATATATATTTTAGTTTAAATCCGTTTCTGGTTGGCACGCTTTCTCCATAGTGAGAACTTGTTTTTACTAAACGCCTTCGTTACAATTAGTTTTTCCCAGTAAAAATTAGTTGTACCCACTCAACCCAAGGGTGTTTAAGTTTTTGGGTTTTACTACTAGTAAAAACTAGTAGTGCCAAACAAACGTAAACAAAACTCATTTTGTTTAGGCTTTTACTAGTAATTTTTAAGTTCGTTTTTACCAGTTTGTTTGGGTTTAGCTACTATTGCCAAATAAACCCAAACAAAACTCATTTTGTTTAGGCTTTTACTAGTCTTTATTAAGTTCGTTTTTACTAGTTTGTTAGGTTTAGCTACTATTGCCAAATAAACCCAAACAAAATACATTTTGTTTGTACTTACACGGGTAACTTTTAAGCTCGTTTTTACTAGTTTGTTTGGGTTTAGCTACTATTGCCAAATAAACCCAAACAAAGCTCATTTTGTTTAGGCTTTTACTAGTAATCTTTAAGTTCGTTTTTACTAGTTTGTTTGGGTTTAGCTACTATTGCCAAATAAACCCAAACAAAGTACATTTTGTTTGGACTTATACGGGTAACTTTTACGTTCGTTTTTACTAGTTTGTTTGGGGTTTTCTTGAAGTTTTACTAGCTTGTTTGGTACCGGTATATATTATTAGTAGTCAAATCCAGAGTAGTAAAACCCAAACTCTTTGGTACTACTAGCTTCACGAGTAGTAAAACCCAAACTAGTTGACTATTAGTTTTTACTAGTAATAAAACCCAAACTAGTTGACTATTAGTTTTTACTAGTAGTAAAACCCAAACTAGTTGACTATTAGTTTATACTAGTAGTAAAACCCAAACTAGGTTACTAGCAATACACCCCAAACTAGCTTGCTACTAGTTTTAGTAGCAGTACAACCGTATTAGTAAAAACTAGTTTTACTAGCAGTAAAGCCCTGCGAGTAAAAACTAGCAGTACAAAACAAATTCACCGTCGAACCAAGCAAACCTCAGCATATTTTGTTTGGGTGTTACTACTAGTTAGAACTAGTTTGGATTTAAGGGCTAGTAAAAACTAGTTTGGATTTTACTACTGGTAAAGCTAGTTTGGACTTTACTACTAGTAAAGCTAGTTTGGATTTTACTACTAAAGAAAAATAGATCCCAGTTTGTTACTAGTGGTAAACTAGTTTGGGTCTTACTACTAGTAAAAACTAGAAGTCAACTACTTTGGGTTTCACTACTAGTAGCCGACGATTTTGGGATTTCGTTACTAGTAGTCAACTAGTTTGGGTTTCACTACCAGTAGAAACTAGTAGTCGACTAGTTCAGGTTTTATTACCAGTGAAAGCTAGTTGTCAACTCCTTTGGGTGGTGTACCAAACAAACCCAAACGAACACATTTCGTTTGCGGTTGTTCCAGTTTATTGAGGACCACTAGTTTTTACTAGTAACAAAACCCAAACGAGTTTACTAATAGTTGTTACTTGTCTTCACTTACGTCTTTACTTACTAGTGAAAACTAACTGGTACAAACTATCAGTAAAAGTTTCAACTGATTTATTTCGTTAGAACTACGCTACTCCAAAAATTTATTTATTTATTTAATTTTCTCAGGGTTTTTTGTAGCGCTGTATTTATGTGCAAACTTGTCGCATCGAGATGAAAAAAAAAAGAATATTTAAGTTTGACGTTTCTAGTTTCGAGATCTTTTGGCAGAACATTTTTGTGAGCTACGGTTATCGCGCAGTGGTAATAAAAAGCGGGAGAAAAAAAATGTGCCATTTTTTTATTGTTCTTTCTACAAGGGTCCACGGGCACGGGCTTTTTTGTCAGTTCAATCAATGTATAGGCCAGTTAGCTTGTTTATTCAACTTCAGTTTGATGTTTTTGGTCTCTCTGCGTCAATTTTTTTGCTGAGATATCCGGATTTGAATGAGAAAAGATCCTTTTGCCTTTGATCATCGATATCTCAGCAACCAATGATCACACAGGAAATTAAAGGGCAGCTTTGGAAACTTGAATAAATTTCCTACGAGATCCGTGCGTTGATTTTTGACAATTGTTTTGTTCACCCTTAACGTTAATTTGAAAAAAAAGTACATAAATCGTACATTTTGCACCAAGGAGACAAAGAGATACTTTTACGACGAGCGGGATGCAGTACCATAACCGTAGCACACAACAATTTTTTGCCGCAAGGTCTCGAAACTAGAAATTTGGCGGTTTGAAATGCTTTTTCTTTTTATCTCGATACGATCATTTTTCACATAAATACAGCGATTCAAAAACACTGAAAAAATTGAAGAAATTTTCCGTTCCTTTCACTTTTGGAGTAGTGTAAATAAGCCTAGTTGAAACTACAATTCAAATAAATTTAGCGATCGTAGGTTTCACCAGGAAGTACTAGTTGCAACGGAGGCGTTCATTTAGAACTAGTTTTTGGCAAGCCTGGCGCTACCGTGTCATTTTTACACACGTATATACACCCGCGTGCGCGCACACACACACACACACACATTAAAACATCGATGCGACAAAAAACCTTCATTTTTTTCCATCACTTCAGCAGTTATTCTTTCATTTGACAATTAGTTTTTTCATTGCTTGGTACTAGAGACGAACCAATGATACACGACGATACGTATTCCGTGACAAAATCGCGTTAAAAAAAAACTTTGCGTAGCTTCGCATTATTTGTCGTTTTTTCTCAATGGTTTTTTTGTCACATCGAGCGTAATAAAGTTTGGTTTTTTTAGTTGAAAAAAAAAATCATTGACGCAGGAGTGTAGGTAAAAAAAGAAAAAAAATGATAAAAAGTGTACTAATACGAATACAATTTCGAATGTCAAAAGAAGTTTTCTTTTTCATTGTGTATTCTATTGTACATACGATATATATATACGAACAGGGTGACAATTATAAGGTGGCCGTTCGTTTTTTAAGGGTCGAACACAAAATTTTAAGACCCCTTCGAAAAGAAAAATATATTTATAGCGGATTTTTGTAACGAGCATTTGTCAGAAAGAAATTGAGCATTAGGGAAAAAGAATAAAAATTTCATTTTGAGTCCGGCAGAATGAGAATACTTTAATTCCAAATACGAAACACTCATAAATAATATTTTTTTAATGCCATTCAATTCCATTTATTCATGTGGAAATTTTTCATAATTTTTTTCTCGATGTCTCGAACTCGCGTCTCGATTGCGTTCGCATTCCAAGCGAACTTTGAACTACGCTCCTGCGCTGGCGAGCGATATTACCGATTCCCAAAAGTAGCGTCAGGTCCGTCGCGGCTTTGGTTGATCGCTGGAAGTGACGCAGGGTACTTGTAAACTGTGCGTGAGGTCTATATGACGCATTCCACGCAATTTCGCTCGGCCGTGACCCTGACCATTTTTAATTAAAATTTTTTTTTTTATAAAATAGTGTGCTATGCAAGCAGTATTTTCATAAATTTATCATTTTTTATCGCATGTATTTCAGAAGTTATAATTTTTCGAAAAATCTGGATTTCAGAAAGTTCGGAAACGTTCTAACGCCGATATCTCTTAAATTAATCGATATATCGAAAAATGTCTATAGATTAATTTTTTTCATATTAGTTCACACTTTGATAAAAAAAAAAGAAAAAATATTTAAATCATCGTTGTCAACATTTTTTCAGCGTGTAAAGTGAAAACTATATTTTTAAAGATGATCGCCATTTTTGTTTTTTTCCAAAAAATTCTCTAAAATAATATTATAAATTATATGAATTTTAACGCTAGTCCCATTGCGGGCCCATTTTTCCTTGTTTTTTTTTTATTTAAATAAGTTCAATTTTTCTTCAGGAAAGATTCGAGTGTTTCGTATGAATTACCAATAGTTTTGATTACTAATAATACTCGTAAGTAATAATGATTGTACTTATTTACAATTAGTAATTGTAGTGATAATTTTACAATTAGGAGCCCCATCTAATATGTTGAAGAATTATTTTTCTTGCCAAGTGTAGGCGTGATTTTTCTTAGAAATAGTACAAAAACATAAAAAAAGATATTGCGAATACGATAAGTATGATTCGTACGAAATACTCGAAATTTTCGTGAAAAAAATTGAATTTATTTTTTTTTAAATACAAGGAAAAATGGGCCCACAATGGGACCCTGCGTTAAAATTCATATAATTCATCATATTATATTAGATAAATTTTTGAAAAAAAAACCAAACGGCAATCATCTTTCAAAAAAATAGTTTTTACTTTACACGCTGAAAAAATATTGACAACGAAGATTTAAAAAAAATTTTTCTTTTTTTTATGAAAGTATGAACTAATGTGAAAAAAATCGATATATCGATTAATTTAAGAGATATCGGCGTTAGAACGTTTCCGAACTTTCTGAAGTCCAGATTTCTCGAAAAATTGTAACTTCTAAAATACATACAACGAAAATTTAATAATTTGTGAAAATGCTCCTTGCATAGCATACTATTTTATAAAAAAAAATCAAAATAATTACAATCGGTCAGGGTCACGGCCGAGCGAAATGGCGTGCATGCCTCATATGCACCCCAGTCATGCGTTTGAAGGTAAACAAAATGAGTCATGATTTCCACGGCTAATTAGCTTCAATTCTAACCTACTCGAAATGACAGTTTAATTTTTTCCCAGAAAGATCCGTTTTTCTGGCAAATAATACTCGTCACACAAATACGTTATATTTTTTTTATCGTAAAGGACTTGGGAACCCATTAAAATCCGGGTTTATCTCAGTCACAGAAGGTCCGCGGAAGACCTTTGAAAAACACATGGCCACCTTATAATTGTCATCCTGCGTATCGCTAATCAATCATATCATAATTACCATCTTATACTTTCCTCGTCTTTTTTGTCCGACCACATATATATTTTTTTTTGTAGTCTTTACGGTTGGCGGTTCCCATTGCCCTATTGCGACCAAAAAATGGCAAATGTCGCGGGTGTTACGGCCATACAAGACTCGGGTAACGGAAAGAATACCATTAAATTGGTCAAACATACTGCCATGTAAGAACACGTAGATACATACTTATATACGTATATTCAAACGTATGTGTGTCTTTATACAAATATATATATATATATTTGTGTGCATATATACATACATATGTATGTACGTATTATTTTCTTCTTATTTCTATTAATTTGAGCTTTGACCTGATGTGATGATATTTGAACGTTTAGTTGATAAAAACAAGAGCAACATGAACGAAAAAATAATAAATTAAGGCAGTTCAGCAAAGTGTTATGAGCATGGCTCCTATAATAACGCTGATTAATTAAATTGACATGGCTTTTCCCACGTGGCATGATTTGAAAGTGTCGTTCTCCGCGTGGAGATCGACGATTACGATTTACTAAATATTAATTAATTTATTATTATTATTATTATTGAAGTTAATATTGTATTAATTTATATATTAATTAATATTAATATTATATATTGATTAATATTAATATTATAGTATGTGGATTAATATTAACATTAATTAATCAATTTAATAATATATTCAATTAATAAATAAACATTTGTACATGCGCACATATACTTGTAATTTATTTGTTTATTTACATTTTTATTTATATAGAACGCAACGAATATTGCATTTAAAAAAATATTTTCACAATTTTGTCTATTCGCGTACTTTATACTTTATTTTCGTTTTCGGAGAGCAAAAAACAATAGGAAGGGAATTTTTTTTTTTCAAACAGAGGAAAAAAACGTCAAACGTACCGTGGAATATTGATTATTATTTTATATAATTTTTTTCTCTTTCGATCCACTTTATTTGTACATGTCGTTTATTTCGAATTGCCGCCTTCTATGTGCCGCCAACCAATTCACGAACATCGATCATTCACACGATTTTTCTATCGATTGTCCTTTTTTCGTTATTTATTTGCACTTTGTTTCTTTTTACGCCCTATTCTCGCCACCCTCATTACGATTACGATTACTTCAACCGAACAAAACATTAGGGAGGAAAAAACTTCGCTTCCGCGATTATTTGGTTTTTCTGTTCTCTCGTCTTGTTTTTTTTGTTCATTTTTTTTCTTTTTCTCTTTTTCTTTTAACGACAATACGGCTTCACGCTTTGGCCTGGTTGCATGACGAACTCACACCTGAGACTGTCCAACAATAATAGTAACGAGAACTTTTAATAGCCCGAGGCTCGCTACACCCATACGTACAGGGTGACCCTCTTATCTCTGCCACCCGGAATAACTCGGTAATTATCGTCGCGACAAAAAAATGCTCCAGACAAAACTTGAGGTGACCTTCACTGTGCGTTAGCGCCTCCGGCGAAACAAAAGAAAAAGTTGGTCGCGTTTGATGGCCTCTTTTACACCGTACAACTTTTGCCTGGAACATTTTTCTTGTGACGGCGATAATTGCCGAGTTATTTCAGGTGACGGAGATAAGAGGGACACCCTGTATACAGGGTGGATCAATAACTATTAGCACCTTGGATATCTTCGAAAGTATAAATTCACAGAAATATTTGCTGCAATGAAATTGCACAGTACGAAAGGGGCCATGCGATAGCGACAATGGTTTTTTTGCGAGTGGAGGTACTTCGGACATTTGAAGGTCAACTCCATTTTTTCAAATGGATCGTTTTTTTTCTGTATCATGAAAGAGGAGCTTAAAAACGAGTTCAACTACCTATAACATAAGGTCATTGAAGGTCATAGAAAGTACAGAAATGCAGCAATTTTGGTACACGGAGAGAATTTTTAAGTATTTTTTACGGTGAAATCTCCGTAAAAATTACATAAAAAATTTGAAACCGGTGACAAATGTGCACATAGTCAAAAATTGACACTAGCTTTTAATATTTTGCGTTCATTCATGTAAACATTTAAGCAAGTACCATAATTTTTTAAATTTCTTTCAGTAAAAATTCTGACACATTCTCATGTAGAATTTTAACAATGGGCTGCCTCAAAAATTCCAAGTTTCTTCAGTAAAAATAACCTGGACGAACTTGAAATTTCTAAAATCCCTAGCGAAAAATGAATTCCCTATGATTAAATAAATACTCTATATACTGTATTTCTGAACATTTGTGTTCTTGATTGCTACTTATTTTAGCATATCATCTTTCCGTACCATTGTAGACGTCCTTTATCGATGTTTCTTTTCACGTTTCTTTGTTTTCTTGCGTAGAACTGCGTAGAACACGTTAGACTGCACGAGACCACGAGGCTTTCTTGGCCCATGCTTCGTACTATAATGCGCATGCGCGGTACCGCTGTTGCTAAGCAACGCGGGTCGGCGTCGTTCGTGCTCGTCATCTGCGTCATACACAAGCACACTCTCACAGCTTGCGTTCACGTATACGCACGCTCCACACAGAGCTCACGCGTACGGTCAGGCGACCTAGCCCTAACTGATTTTACTATAAAGAACGTAAAATTCTGGTGGACGCACGGAAAATTTCGGCTTCCTTTTTTAAATTTTTATGGAAAACACGCAAATTTCTCAATGTTCCACTGAAAAATTTCATTTATATTAGCACTTTTTTAACTTATTGTCGTAATCTTTACGTTTCATGAAATTTTACTATTAATTTAAATAAAAATTCTGGAAAATATTTTAAATTTCTGTTACGCAAAAGTAAATTTTGATTCATTTCCATGAAAATTTATAATTTATTTCCTAAAAACCTGAAGAATTGCACATTTATCACCGGGTTACTGTGATTTCACAGTAAAAATTACTTAAAAATTCTCTCCGTGTAGTAAATAAAATTACTACGTTTATAGTGAGTGTTCGAAATGACGACCACCAATATCAATGCGCACGTTATTATGTACGTTTACACATTTCTTAGACAAGTACAGAAAGTACCTTATGTTATAGGTCGTTTAACTCGTTTCAAGCTCGTCCTTCATGATACAGAAAAAAAACATACCGATCCATCTTAAGAAATGGAGTTGACCTTCAAATGTTCGAATTATCTCCACCTGCAAAAAAAACTATTATCGCTATCGGACGGCCCCTTTCGGACTGTGCAATTTCATTTCAGCAAATATTTCTGTGAACCTTATAGTTTCGAAGATATCCAAGGTGCTAATAGTTATTCATCCACCCTGTATAAATCGTCTTTATTTTCTCGATCGTTACGGCGAGAAAACTAAAATGTTTTGGATGTATATGTTTTTTTTT
>OX632360.1:19250797-19280139 GCA_951751655.1 Ophion costatus | reverse complement strand
AAAAAAATCACGCCGATAATCGACTCGGGGCTGAGACGCGAGACCTCGATAACATTCGACGGCAAGAGATCGGTATCGAAGACGGGCTTCGTCGGCAAGGACTCAGCCGTCTAGATATTTTTCCGGCGTACTAGATTGTAAATTTTTACGAACCCGCGTGGCCTCGAAAACGAAAGGGAAAAAGAAAATAATTTTTTTCTCTTCTTTTCCGTCGAAATGCCGAAAAATTTCAGGCCACGAAAGTTCCGCAAGTCGAAGAAACCGCGATTTCTTTTGAATTTCTGCTCGAGGGACAAAAAGTCTTTTTTTCTCTTTTTTTCATTGTCATTAACAATTTTTCCATCGTTATCGGAGAAATATGTTATTAACGATAAGGCGTTTTGTTCGACGAGCGGACTGAAGCGGCTCGTTGCGGGAGATCGCCGAAAAACGTTCGCTCCCCAAGCGGGACGAATTCGCACCTGCCACGATAAAGAGCGACGGAGTGAGAGCAATCAGTTACGAAGGTGAAAAAAAAGGATAGAGAATAGTTTCGAATATGAAGAGGCGAGTGGAACGATGCGTGAACGTTGTTGAGGAATCAAAGAGTTCGTTTATCGAGAAGGGGAACGATCGATGCCGCAGACCGATTTTTTTCGAAAACAGCGCAAAAGTTGGTTCTCCCGTTTTTTGGCGATCGAGACGAGAAAAAAATTCGGTTTCCCGCATTTTGCCGATCGAGACGAAAAAATCGATTTTCCCGATTTCGACGATCGGCCACGACTCGGTAACGACGACGACTCGGCGAGGAACTAACCTCAAATTTTGTCTTGAAGTCAATTATTTTCACACCATTTTGAAGCGCAATTTAAACCAATTTTCGGTTGTGCCAAAATCGCCAAATAAAACGCACAAATCGGTAAACCGAATGTCAATTTCTGCCAACGTTCGTTCCCGTTGGAAAACTTTTACCCTCCTAAAGTCTTATGAACTCGCCGATTTGTTCTTCGATGATACCGATAACGATCGTATTTCTTGCAAATTTCAACGGCTCACGGCATTATGCGAGCGTAAGAATAAAACGACGGCAAGAACGACAACGAATGATAATACACATTGGTCACGAGACTCGTATAAAATTCGCCTTCGATTGCGCGTTGTTACCGAAACATCGATCCGAGCCAGGTAAATCCCCGCCGACGAAATCTGAGTAACTGCCCTTACCGCATCGCACGCGGCCCTCCTCCGTAGAGCTCACCCGTTCGTAATATCGTAGGGAATACACCGAGAAAACAGTAAAAGGACGAAAAGAAAACAAGTCGTCGCGAGAGTGTATAAAAAGGAGGGGGAAAAACGAGAATCGCCGATGATAATAAGAATGACAAGGGCTCGTGGCTGTATTTATCCGTAGGATTGCGAAAAAATTGAATAGTGGTTACTTACGCTTCGGGAAAGCTTATGGACGAAAAAAAAACTCCCCTCGTAGATAATCGCGGTCTAGTACGCTGGATTTTTTTTTGGCGTCTTTTTTTACCCAATTTTGCCCGGCTCGATGAGCAATGAATGAATAATCGTTGTTGTTGTTTTTTTCTCTCTCAATTTGCCGAGAATATTTGTGTTCGATATGTTTTGTGTCTCGTATATATTCGATTATATTAAATGTACACACACGCTATATGGGATATATATATATATATTATATATACGATATACGTGTACGGGATATGCACGATATATTAATTCTGTATGTGATATATTCGATACATTGTTGATATGTTCGACAAACATTCGGTATATTTGATATATTTTCTATATATTCAATATAGCGCCGATATATTAAATATATTGTCGATATTTTTCGACATATCGATATGATTCCAGATGATCGATGTATTCGGTAACGTTTAATATATTCAATATGTATCTCGGCACATTTGACAGATTCGTTGTACGCGATTTGGAGATAAATCATCCCTCGCTTGTCAAAGATCGCGCAACGGGTACGATCGTGTTGCGCGAACGGGTGGGAGAGAAAAAAAACTCGTCCGCCGAGACGATGAAAGTTCGAGCATACGAAAAATATTTGAATCACAATTGTCGTGGATCACAGAATTCTTTCGAAGTCCCTCCCACTCCGTGTGTATATAACATATTTATATATACCTGTGGTTATATATATATATATATATATATACTTTCGCAAAGTAATTCCTTCTCATTATTGCCACATTTACTTTCCACGAGTATTCTCGTTATTCGAGCAAAGTGAGTAAACTGAGCGGCTAGAATCGTAAAACGCCGCGAATAAAGGAAAACAATTTGTCTTGTAAAATTATGAAAGCCTGCCAGAATGATCGACCCTGCGCGTATCGTTTACTTCGCAAGACTGATCTTTCCTTATTTTTTAAAAATATTTTTTGTGGTATTCCTTGTTTGTACTTTTTTACCATTAAAAAATAGCCCGTTCATGACAAAAACGAACACGTATAGAATTCAACTTGAAAATCGATGTGTCTCGGTTGCTTGAATTTATTTCATTTTAATTTTTTTTTAAATATTTCTCATTACTGTTAAGTTAAAAAAAAACGATAGAGCACATGACGAAGCGAAGAATTCAATGAAGATAGAAGAGAGAAACGCTTGTATAACCTGCCAGAATAGCGAAGATTTTTTGTCTTATTTTTTTTCGTCATTTTATTGCGTTGTGAAAAAAAAATTCTGAGGCCAAAAAATTAAGAAAAGATAGAGATAAAGAGGGATAGAAATATTTGCGTGTATACGCAACGAGAACGAGGAACAAAAAGGAAAACGGGCAAAAGATGAGAAAAAAAAAAACAAAATGTGATAAGTTTTTGTAAATGCTTGTAAACGTTCAACCACCCCGCCCCCATCCTTCCTTTTGGCTCTCTCCTGCGCGCAAGCCCCCCCCCCCTTGCGCCAGATAGTTCCCCTTCCCCAACCCTCTCCACCGCGCTTCTCCTCGCCCCCACTCCTCCTTCGAGTAATTGTCAAGGGTTATTCGATCTAAGGCTTACATTTAGCTAATACAGACTCCTTTTAGCGAGTAATCGATCGATTATAAATAGTTTAAAATAGAAAAAGACGAATCAGTAAGAATTGAAATTAATGATAAGACGAATAGGGGTGGAACGGGAGACGAAGAAGCAACGAGAGAAAAGAAGAAGAGGGGAAATAGAGAAGGAAAGCCAGGATGGTAAGAAAAAGAGGGGCAGAGTAAGCAGAAAAGAATAAAGGGAGGGCAGAGTGGAGCAGGAAGTAAGAAAATGAGGGGCGAAGTAGAGTGAGGGAAGAAGGAGACGGGAAAAGTAGATTGGAAAAAAGAAAAAGATGACAAAAGAAAGCCGGGAAGAAGAAAGAGCGGAGAAAAGCAAGAAGCAAAGAAGAAAGAGAGGGATAACGACGGAAAGGGGGAAGAAGTGAAAGTGAAAGAGGGGAAATTGAAGAAATAGAGAAGAATAGCAGAAAAGAAGGAAAAGTCGGGGACAGGAAGAAAAAAAGGGAGGAAAGTAGAAACCAGTGCGTACAACACCCGCATCAATATTGCCTTGCCCCATTCAAATCGTGCAAACATAGAATTGATGCAACAAAAAAAAAGACGAAAAAAAGCACAAAATATCATTAAAAAAAAGAGAATTTCGAGTCTCGATCGTGTCTTTTTTATCGCGTTTTCTCGCTTTTGTCTACCTTCCTCTTGTAAGTCGTTCCTAACATGCCCCTTCCCCCCGTTCCCAACCCTTGCTTTTTTCTTTCCATTCGACGATTATCGCGCGAAAAGTTGCCGAACGATACAGCGACGAGAAAGACACGATCGACCATTTATTGTAATCAACTTTTTGTCTTCTTTGTCTTTTTTGTTCTCGTCGCCCGCGCGCCGACACGCTTCTCACGCGCGTGAGCGCGGCTAGCTTTTTTACCGTGTGAATCCGTGACAGGACAGTTTTGCCAAATATAATTATTGTAATAATGATAATAATAATATTAATATTAATATGAACGATAGTACTTATTAGCCACGTAAGTCGAAAAACAAACAAATGAAGATGAAAAAGTATTTGTCGCGTATATATATATATATATGTATACGTGAAAAAAATGGTTACTGTCTAGCGAATGCGCAGCTCGATGCGTAAATCCGTCAGACCCAATCGCGCCGTGTAATTAACGTGTGGAGGAATTTTTCATTATATGTCCTTTACATCCGTTTCACTTCTATTTTCACTCCGGTCGAACGACGGCGTTCCTTCGACCGCGAAAGACCGAAAAATCGTGGGAACACGCGACGAAAGAAAACAAACAACAAAAAAACACGCAGCCGCAGTCGTTTCAAATTGACGCGAAACGAGGAAGAAAATTGTGAGCGTGAGATTGTATTGACGTAGTTTTAAGGATCGATATCGCTATTTTGTATTCGTTGCCAAAAAAACAAACAAACAAATAAATAAAACTCCAATGATACAGCTTTCAATTTGAGCTTTTCACGATACTATCAAGTGGAAAGAAAGCAAAATAAACATGCGAAATAAATGGAAAAAGATAGAGACACAGACACACACACACACATGCAGTACGAGATATCGAAGTATGTGAGGAGCGAGAGAGAAAGAAAGAAAACAAAGTATTATAGCGCATCTTCCACTCTGTGACACTTTAACGTCCGACACGCAACGTATACGTACACAGAGTTGGGCGTAATTCTATTTATAAATACGAATACGAATTTATTCACATCGTGATTTTCATGTGAATATAAATACAAATGTATTCGTACTTCACTTATTTGTATTCACATGCATGCATACAAATACTATTGTGTTCACAAATATTCTGAACATACGAATAAATTCACCGAAAAAATTGTGACTGTTCACAAAAAATGTGAATATTTACAAAAAAATCCTGTGAATTAAAAAAAAAATTCACATTCAAATCCGTGAATGCAAATGTATTCACAAAAAATTGTGAATACAATAAGAATTAACAAAGTTGTGATTTTTTTCGTATTTAAGACAAATTAAAATCAAATTCACAATGATTAGATTGAAATTTACACCAAAAGTGAGTTCTTACGTATTTTGAGAGAAAACATTGCGTCGAGGCAAAGAAATTTTTGCAAAAAAAAAGTTGTGGGTTACAAATATTACATTATAAATATGAAAAAATTCACAAAATGAGTTGTGAATCTTCTCAAGTTGAAGAAAATTAAGATCTAATTCACGACAATTCTATTAAAATTTACACCACAAGTGAGTCCTTGCGTATTTTGAGAGAAAACATTGTGTTGAGGCAATGTTTTCTCTCAAAATATGTAAGAACTCACTGTTAGTGTCAATTTTAATCTAGTCATTGTGAATTTGATTTTAATTTGTCTTACGTACGAAAAAATTCACAACTCATTTTGTGAAATTTTTTGTATTTACATTTTTTTGTGAATACATTTGCATGCACAGATTTTGATGTGAATTGTTGTTTATTCACAGGGTTTTTTGTAAATATTCACAAAAATGGTGAATATTCACAATTTTTTCTGTGATTTTATTTGTATGTTCAGAATACTTGTGAATACTGTATACAAATACAGAGTATTTGTATGCATGCATGTGAACACAAATAAATTTGTATTCACACTTGTGAATACGAATTTATTTGTATTCGTATTTACAATAAGTGAAGTATGAATGAATTTGTATTTATAACCACATGAAAATCACGATGTTTCTTTATAAATATTGATATGTATTTATACGTATAAATACGTATACATATTTCGTATTTATAAATATTTATATGTATTTATACGTATACATATTTCGTATTTATAAATACGTATTTATAGATACGTATTTATAAATAGAATTACGCCCAACGATGTACGTACATATACCGGGTGCCCCGCTCAGGCTGCCGCCACCCTCCATCTCCGAATGTACGCGCGGAAATAAAAATTTTTTTTGGACAAATCTTGTACGGTTTCGAGAGGCGAAAATTCACCGTTGTCAATTCCACCTTTGCTACAAATGCCAAGGTCGTATGAAGGTCAACGTACCTTTTTCAAATAGGAATGCACGTTTTTAAGCGCATATTCTCGTAGCCCACCGTATTCCCAAAACACTACGGTTGAGTATTTTTATTTTGGTCTTTTTCCGTCGAGTGGCGTAACTGTGAAGACGTAACTACCGAAAAAGTCCCATAGCTCAAAAGCGTCTCGACGAAAGTCTACTCGTCCGTAGTGTTTCGAAAAGCCCTCGAGACGAGCTGCAACAATAGACGTCGAACAATGTTCGCGCGACCTTGGCGGGTGATCCCAAGGTCGAACCTTGCGGTCCGTCATTTTCCTCGCTCTGAACGATCTTTGTTCGAGACACTTTATTGCGACGTGTGCTTTTCGAGATATTGGCTCGTGGCCTTGAAAGGGGGCACCCTGTACACGTACGCGTATACACGCATATGTATATGCAATATCAAAGTTCATAGATGTAAGGCATATTTTTTATGTAGGTATGCTTTTTCTGTACGCGACGAAAAAAAAAATTATGAAACGAAAATAAAGTCTGGATAAGGAGAAAAATAAACGGAAGGTAAAAGTCGGTAATTATTGTTCGAAGTCTTATTTTACTTTTTTTCACATTTCTATCCAGTGACAACACTTTTTTCGCAACGACTGGAGAATGAGGGGGTAAACAGGAATATTGCAAGCAAGAAGTATATCTATCGTTATTAGTATTTTTTTTCTATTCATGTAAATATTTGAGATTCATGTTTCGTTTATTTTACATTTCTCTCTCTCTCTCCCCTCTCTCCCGTTCTCCTTCCAGTTGACAAACTTTTCCAGCCATCTCGGAAATTTCTTCGTTTTCCTTACTTTTCTTCGTCCCGTTTGGCGCAAAATTGTCGGCGCTTCGGGGCTTCTCACACCTCGATTCCCTCGTTCGAACGCTTGCCTTTCCTTATAAGACGCTGCTCGGCGTTTAGCAAAGGCGGCTCTGTCCTCGTGTGCCACACGTAAACCTTCGAACAATTCGCGAATTTCGTGGTGAGCGCAGAGCGACGAAATTTTCATTGAGGCTGAGCCAATTTCAATCGCAAAATAATGTGATTTCATTCGAAAAGTTTATTACGGCTAATAATAATAGGAATAACAATACCAACAACAATAACGATTATAGCAAAAGTAATTGTCGATTATTAATAGTACTTCCATATGATAAAGAAAAAAGTAACAATAACCAAACGGAAAACAATAATAGCAAGAATCTCACCACAATAATGGTAATAGTACCAACAACAAGAACAACAATAATAGTACTGGGAGTACAAATAAGCCTCCGGCGTTCGACGAAAGATGGCCCCACCCGGAGGTTATGGTTGAAATTGTCACATGTAAAACGTAATATCGTAAGGTTGGACGTCTGGCAAAACCATAACCTCGAAATATTAGCGATTCTGTATCAGCATAACATAATTTTTCGTGCGAAAATGTCGAGCTTTGAGCCGAATGAGCGTCATTGGTGGGATCGTTTGATTTACTTCTACAATTTGGAGAAATCTGCAGCTGAGGCGCGTCGATTGCTTGTAGAAGCATATGGTGAGTTAAGGAGGTACGATCACTTCCACGGGGTCAAAAAAGAGTCCAAATTCATTTTACGCACATCTGCTCCGATTGATGTTTACTTATGTTGATTATTCGTATTATCGATCATAGTGTGCCAAATGTGGTAAATGATGAATTTATTGCACGTGAACAAATAAAAACTGAAAAACTACATTGCCAACGACTCGGTAGTAATTTTCGTAATAATAATATTAACTAATCCACCATGAAAACTGACTAAAAAGACAAAAAGAAATCAGCCGAAAACCTATTAAAATAGGCTTGAGTTACCTCAGCGAAATTAACACGATATTTGCGTATTTTGTGGCAGCTTCTATTCAAATTAATTTCAAAAACAAAGCTGGGTTATGTTCGCCAAACGCATCAGCTGTTACTCGCGACGTTGCTGAGTCTGTGGATGCTATTTCGTCGTTCAGACCATTTTCAACCGGAAGTTGAAAGTTTCTTGTAATGTAGTCCTTTAACTACACGGTGAAGATTGATTTTCTTATTTTTTACAATATCGATTATATCTAATCTATCGAATTCCAGTTTTCCAACGGGTTCAGTTGGATACGTGAGTAGAAAAACCACGATCAGCGCACTTCCGGTTGACCGTACTCCCAATAATATCGATAAGAAATCGTAATTATCGATAATTACGGAATAATTAGTAATGATACAGAAATTAACAATAACCGATCCCATTTCAAGTTGAAATAACATTAATGATAACCGCAACAGTACCATCAATAATAAAAATAATAACAATAACGATAAAGAGTAACGCAACAGCAAACATAATAATAATACTATAATAATGATATATCAATAATGACAACAATAATAATAATAATGACGAAGGAAATCCCAAATAAACCCAAATAATAATAATGACGATGAGAGATCGTAATTATCGATAATTACTAATAATACAGAAATGAACAGTCCATCGATCACATTTAAAATTAAAATAATGATAATGATAATCGCAACAACAAAAATTATAATAATGATAATAAAAACAACACCGATAAATGGCAACGATAATGCTCAATAAGGCTAACGATAATACCATTGATAACAATAGTAAAAAACGGTAAGCGATCGTAATTATTCATAATTCCCGAATAATTAGTAAATATGTAGAAATTAACATTAACCGATCACATTTGAAGAGATAACAATTTTCGAAGTACCTTGGTACATGCGTCAGCGAGCGGCTCGAGCTCATCTCGAGTTATCAATTGTTCGAGCCAGTCGGTCTCCTGATAACCGCCCTCGGTTTCGTATGAGAATTTGGCGTCTTTGTCGAGTATGAGATTGAGGTTAACGGCGAAACCGGCCATATCGACGGGAAACTCTCGACTTGGCTTCCAGACAGCGTTGAAACCGACTACCTTGTTAGTAACGTTGTCGCATATCGGCCTTTCGACCATCAGACCACCGACGAGACCGACCGGCCATACGCCCACCTTTTTTATCTTCACCATCTGTCGGTAACGCACAATTCGGTAACGGTAATTTGATTAGGGGATTTTCTTATTTTGGAATCTAAGTTTGTTTTTGCCAGATGAAATATTCCTTTTTCGTCCGGAATGATTTGTTTGGGTTGCCGTGAACGTTCTTTTTGAATGTCTATAGAATTACTTGAATTGCATGCTGTATTTCAAAAAATGAAAAAAGTGTTTTTTTTAACCTTTTATACTCATTATATAGTGGTTATTGTGTTGAAAAAGTGTATTCATTAGGATTTTTTGCCGAAACTATGTGTTTTATAAATAAAACAATATTTGGAAAAAATAAAAGCACCGCCCACCTCGGCGAATAATTTGATAGAATAAGTATTATCGTCGTCGGCAAAGTAGACTACGCCCTGATCGCCGTGGCTGAGATTCTCGCGAATCCACCGTAGGGCAGCGTTGCGCTGCTCGATACCCCGTGGTTTCCGCCAATTCGGATCGTTCCGGCCGAGTTTATAGTTCGGCGGAGTGGGGGCGTTGAGATGCGTGTAAGCGAGATTGCTCTTGGCGAGGAACTTCGCCACGAGATTGGTCCGACTTGCCGAGTCCTCGACTATTATCCAATGAAAGTTCGGCACGTGAAGAAAGGTCTGGGAGAGCCTCGTAAGTTCGGCTTTTTGCACCGGCCGCGCGAACGTCGGCGTTACCGCGTACACCGTGACGTTGCTCCTCTCCAATTTTCCTGTGCTCGACGACAATCCTTGGAGAATCTTCATTCTCATTGATTGCATCTCGGCCATTATATTCGTTTGTTCGGCGACCAAGGCATTGAACTCGCGAAGCACGTCCATCGTGCTTTGCGAACGTCTCCTCTCCAGATAAACTGCCAATTCAATTGTTATCTCATTCAAATGTCGAGGCATCAAAAAAATATTCCCAAACTTCTTGAGGTGGAGTGTTTTGAATTTTTCAATAATACGATTTTAGTCCGGTTGGTAAAACAGCGTAAGGTACTTCTTCAATTTAATGAAATGAAATTTTTGCCCGGTCGATAAAACAACGTAACGTACTTCTTCGATTATGCTGTTTTTCAATTCCGTGATACAAAATTTTAACCCGGCTGGTAAGACAGCGTGATGTATCACTTTTCTTTTATGTCGTACTTTTTCAATATCGAAATATCAATCGCACCCCGCGATCTCGGATAGATTGTACGGATCATAGTATGTCGTGATTCAAGGGTTCATAGAAACGCCATAGTTAAACCTCGTTGTATAATGGGTTCTTCAATAAATCATAGTCTTCATCCATCCGCCTGACATAACGTTCGCCCCACGCTCATCACTGTATTTTCAACCGTTCAATATTATTCTCCATAAAGTTCACTAGGCGTTTGTGAAGTCGTGAGTGTCCTTTAGCCTTGATCTAAGATCGGCGTCTGTGACAGGTTATGCGCCCAAGCTGCGCCATAGATTAATAAAGTGCAAAAAAGAAGAGAATAGTACGCGAGCCGAACCCAATGCGTTGCAAAGACAAGATCCACGAAAAACAATGGCCACGATGTCTGGTATTACAAACATCGAGCGCGGACTTCGCCATTCGGAAAACACACTAGCGCACACTATTTTAAGTGCGAATGGAGGGGCCACGTAACAGTCAAGAAGAATAGCGACCGTTTTCGTTATCGTTGGCTAGCGACAACCAATCGCATGCACGATTACAGAAGGAAGAGAGCCTCTAAGTGGCTGTCACTAGCTAAACATAACGAAAACTGTCGCTATCGAGTTACAGAATCTTGCTACAGGTCAATCGAGACAAAGGCCAGGTGGCGAAAAAACGACGAAGGCCATGTCGGAAGTTCTCCTAGGCTTGAGCCCAGCCGACTTTAAGAACGTAAAAAATTGTGCGACTTCTCGCGAATTATGGAAGAAACTCGAGCAGATTTGTGAGTCGGATGGACTGATGAGGGAGGCGACCCGACTGCAACGACATGCAAAGACATGAGGGAGACACGTGGTTTTTATTATCCGCCCATGTCTTCCTTAAAATATTTATATTTTTGAAACCTCAACCACTGAATTTAATAGCCAGAACTCCATTAAAAAAAAACGTTGCAAGGAAGAAAATATATGTATGCTGTTTCGGTTCTTCACAAATGCCATTTGCATTTTGTCACATTTTCGGCCCATTTTCGCTGCTTAGTCCCCTTAAAGTACGCTGTTACAAGTGCAACAGGAACAGCATAATCCGCTGAACGTAATAATAGAACACTTGTGGAAATGGCCAGGTGGGATTTCTCACCCACTCGCGGTTAGCGGCATCCTCCTGGGCAAAAGCCGTTTTAACATCAAACTACTTGCGATATCGATACCCGACGAGAAATTTGATGGAAACGACGCTTTTTCAAGCTTGGTATGGAAGAAAACCAAATCACTTGCGCGAGTTCGGATATAAAGTGTTATATCATAATATGAATTACAAGAAGAGAAAAATCGAACCTCACTCTCGGGAAGGAATTCATGTCGGCTACGGTGAGCAATCAAAAGGATACAAAGTGTGGTTACGAACGGAAAAAGGAATCGCAACCTCTCGCGACGTAAGATTCCTGGACAAACAAATCAACGAAAACACAAGAAGGCCTTGAGAATTTCTGGCTCGAGTACATAGCAACTCAAGAGAAATACGTGGATGGAACGCCGCAGAACAAAACTTCGATGGTAGAAACACTTTACGAGGACAGAATCGAAAGTAATACTTCGCGTGGTGCCATGCAGTTTTTTCATATTGTGCGTAAAATTTAACCTAACAAACAAACGCATCTTAGTAGTAGGTAGATTGTAGACTTTGAACGGTTGTTATCAGCATCTTGATATTATTTAAATAAATGCAAAGTGCAAAAATATGAAAATGTAAAAATAAAAAAAATGTAAAATGATGGCTCATAGTAGCGGCAAGTCTTGTGATGCTGCGGATGATGCTCGCTACTGCTCAGCGAATGTCTGTGTTGCTATTGTCGCTGCGAATGGCGCGATAGCTTTTATGCGAAAGATATTGCTGATGTGACTTTCGGGTTTATCGCTTTAATTCTTTCGATGAGTTGTCGTTGTCTAATGTCTGTCACTTTATGAGTGTTTGTATATGAACTTGTAGTATAGGCATCACTGGGCAATCTAGGTTATTGCCATTTGCACAATGGGAACACGCGCGAGTCTTGTGATGCCGCGGATGATGCTCGCTACTGCGTAGCAAATCTCTGTGAAACCTCACTACACTTGACGCAGTGATATGTGAGGTAGCAATTTACACTCGCATGTCCCAGTCGCTGACATTTTCTACGTACTTTACACCGCACCTCAGACCAAGGTTACGCCGATGCTGACTAATTAATTAGAACTCGAGGAAACAATGCACGATTGCATTATCATCGACCGAATGAGAATGCATGGTCCTAACGGAAGCAGCTAGGGAAGCGATATGTCGTCCCGATTTGCTGGTCAAACCTGGTATCGACAACCACGCCACCATTATATTCTGCTATGACAACATTGGAACCTTAAAGATTGCCGGAAAACCCGTGTTTCACAGCCGGACAATACTTCGTGCGTGGCGTCCGCAACGACGGACGGATAAATCTGGAGCATATCGCAACCGATGAGGTTATGTCTCAGCCGAGTATTATTATTCTCAATAAAGTTCACTTATTGTTTGTGAAGTCGTAAGTGTTCTTTAGATTTGATTTAAGAGGGAATGATACCTTATCGCGGTCGATATGGTAGATCGATTATAGATTCCCACGAATCTCTGAAACGGCTCTTCAGATCCCGTCGAAACTTTGCCAAACGACGTCAAATAGATAGATGAACGGCTGTCTTCTCCTCAAATTTTTCGAATTTGAGAAAAAAAATGTAGATTGGGTTATCATAAGCCAATCTACATTCTTTTTCTCAAAATCAGAAAATTTGAGAAGAAGAGAGCCATTCGTCTATCTATTTGACGTCGTTTGGCAAAGTTTCGACGGGATCTGAAGAGCCGTTCCAGAGATTCGTGGGAATCTATAATCGTTCTACCATACCGACCGCGATAAGGTATCATTCCCTCTTAAGCTCGGCGTCTAACAGTAACAGTCTCACAATGTTATCATAGTCGGTAAAACAGTGTGATGTACTTTTTCTATTACGTGTTTTTAAATTTCGTAAAATGCAATTTCAGCCCGGTTGGTAGAAGAGCGTAACGTACTCATTCAATGACGCAGTTTGTCAATTTCATCAAATACAAGTTCAGCTCGGTCGGTAAAACAGCGTGACATACTTCTCTAATCACGTATTTTTTCTATATTGGTACATACGATTTTAATCTAATCGGTAAAAAAGGGTAACGTGCTACTTCGATTACGTGGTTTTTAAATTTCGTGAAATCCGATTCCAGCCCGATCGGTAAGACAGCATAGCGTACTTTTTTGATTACATCATTTCGATTTCGTAAAATACATTATCATCATTATTATTATTAAAATACATTTTTATTACTATATTTGGTAATGTGAAGTATTCTTGTCAAAAAGCAAAGTAACTGGAACAATATTATATGAAAGGGGGATGTGTGGAAAACAAAGTAAATGAAAAAAACTATCGGCTCGTGTTTGTCCACAATCAGGAATGATGTTTTCGAACGAACCGCGCGATACGATGAGAATACGCGGACTGAACGTGCGTACCATGGAAATGCCACTTGTGTGTACCCAGTTGCGTCGGAGATCGCACGCACACACACGAGCGATAAGAAAAATACGTTTCACACTTACAGACGAGGCTGGTAAATACGACAAGGGTGACGATGAATTGTAGAGGAAATATCCGACCGCACCGAAAACCACTCCACATTGTAGCTTTTTGTAACGTACTATCAACAAAATATCCGTCGGCCGTCATCATAGGAACGCCATGACACTTGGAATCCACCATGTTCTGCGTATTCAAGGAATGTACGCGAGCAGGGAAGGGGAAAGAGAAAAAAAAATCTTCCGAACAGCTTGACCATAATTTATGTAGAATTCGACGAGCCGATCGAAAAGCGTTTTTGATCGGTCAACAGCCCATTGTCGTTAACGCAGTAGACAAATCTGGGTCGCCAAACTTTATAAATCCCAAAAATTACCTGTTCATCAGAGTTATGTAGGATCGCATCGGTCAGTAACGTAGAGCTCGATCTTACTGACCGTAGGTCTTATCAGTAGTTGTTAAGCCAGGTCGTCGAGAGATGGCGCCATGTACAGCGCAGGGCGTGCACGAATCTTTAGACCGAATTGCAGTAAAGTAAAAGAACTTGGCAAGATTATTTTTGCTATTTTTGCACTACTAATGTTGCAGAGGAAATCTGCGAACTAAGAAACACAGCGCGCGTCGTCAGTATCGCAGATACCGTTCATACCAATGCCGACACAAAACCTTCCACATCTAGGAAAACTTCGAGCGCCGTCGATATTGCAAATACCGTCTATACCGACACAAAAATCTGTTTAAAAACGTCTTCAACGCCGCCGGTATCACCGTTCACGACGATACGGACAACGTGATAGAATCTCTTTCATGGTATCTTTGTAAAATTCGTTGGACCCTGTCGGTATTGCAGCTGCATATCGATCGTTGATCACATACCGATCGTTCACCCCGAGATCGTTCGTGGTGATGCCGCTTCTGCCGCACGTTATTAGCAATCACATTCGCCTACGAATAATCGTCGATCCTAACGAAACGACGAAAAAAAAGAACAAGACTGTTCAACGTAAGGCTGTAGTTACAAAAAATGTACCCGAAAATTCGTCAACCACGGCGTGCCTTTTTTGGATACTCTTCGAACTTTGAACGTCTAAATGTTTGTGGTACATAAGTATATATATTTATAGATCGCAGCTACATGTGATAACACAAGAAGCTTATCGTCCCCTCCTCTTTCTCCCGCTCTCGCTTCGATCCCGATTCGTTTAAGTCTGCAGACGCCAAGAGCGCGTATCAACACAGATTTCTAACCTCAAATTATTACGGCGTATCCGGAATATATATATTTATATTTGCATATATACACAGACACACACGTATATAGATATACAGCCATCGCGTACGTCGCGTGCGCGTTAGTTTTCGCAAGCTTCTTTTTCCTCTTGGTCACGTTCGCAGGAGCGGAAGAAAAAGAAACAAGAACACAATGAGCTTTCGCAAACCGAGACGTGATTCGGACGTGATATTGTCCAATAACTTTAATCACAAAGAGCTCCTGTTCAAGTTTCTTATCATCGGTGATTATGGTGTCGGTGAGTGCAATGAAATGCCCGAGGTGCGGCTGACTATTATCTATGTACATACATAGCTTAACGTCTGCATAAAATATGACTTGGTGTGTGTGTGCATATATATATAGTATCACATTTCGAATATTAATTAACACGATAACTCTTCTTACGTTGTTATTATTATTATTATTATTATTATTATTATTATTATTATTGTTGTTGTTGTTATTATTGCTGTTGTTGTTGTTGTTGTTGATGTTGCTGTTGTTGTTGTTATTATTATTATTATTATTATTATTATATTCTAAAAATGAAATAACGTTTAGCAACCAATATTAAAAAACATAGAATGTCGCGTGACCGTATTCTGGATCGGGTAAAAAAAACTAGTCTTTTTTTACGTTGAATTATTTATATCAGCAAACTCAAGCAAACGTCAGTCGTAATAATGACGATATACAATATGATAATATGATAATATGACGATATGATAATAAACAGTTTGAAAAATGTAGTGAAATAAAAATAATGATAATAATAAGAATGACAACAATTTTGCATTTTTGTAAGTGGTGTATATGTAAATGTGTGCGTGTGTGTGTGTGTGTGTGTGTACACACACGCACACGCGCCACTTACGAAAATTTCGAGAACAAAAAAATGTCCAAAATCTTTAGGTTACTTTTAAATGGCTTTATCACCACGAAAAATCAATGTAGGATTAAATTTAAAAACGAATTTTCAAACTTGATTATAAATCTTCAGTTTTTGAGCTTTAACATCAAAACTTCACCTAAGCAAAAATACTGATCAAACGCTTTTTTAAACTTTTAATATATATATATATATATATACACACAGGGTGTTTCGTTATGAATGGATTTTCAGTTGCTGGAATTTCAGTTTAGTAAAAGTTCCGCGGTTTTGGAGATAAAAATCATCTGCTTTCGGTTTTCCGCATGCTATTTCTTTAACTACTAGGTAGTTCTTTAAGTACTTTAAAAAAGTTACTATGGTAACTTTTTCACCCGATTAAAAAAAAACTCTTGGTCATTTGTTTTGTCTAGAAAAGTCTCCTTTTTAACCTTGAATGCTAAGGAAACTTTATGAACAAAGATCTTTCGCAGAATTTTCATACATACCAATTCGAACGGCTTCATCTGACTTTGATTGCCTACGTAGTAGAAAAATCTATTACGCATATCGTGCCAATTACTTAACGGACAACACCACTGTGACCCCCTGTTTTTTTGCCATTTTTCAAGAATTTTTTTTTGTGGGAAAAAAAGAGATATTCGAACATTTTTTTTTGTTTTGTTCGTTGTTTATTGAAGGGACATGAAAAAAAAAAAATTCAAATTTTTCACGCCCCATGGTGACGCTGGGGAAGCTCCCGCGTCAGGCACTGTTGCCTCTGCAGTGGTTCGCGGCACGCAGCAGAACTCTTCAAAGTCGATCTGAAAAAAAATACCGAGTGTTTTCGTTAATAATATGATATTTTGAAGAGAAGTACATAGGGATTTGAAAAAATATTGATTTTTAAAAAATAGGCACGCTTTTGAAATTAAAGGACGATTTTCGAGCAAAATTTCTCGTCGAAAATAGGCTATAACTTTTTTTATTATTGAGATATCGAAAAAATCCTATGTACTTCTTTAGATAATCTAGTTTTATTGATGCAGTCCAAATTTGAAGTCGATCGGATAAAAATTGCTCGAGTTCTGCTGCGTGCCCTACTCAAAAAAGTGGTTTTGAGAAAAACGCGTTCAAAGTTTTAGGTTTGTTAATTTATGCGATAAATTGGAAAAAAATTTTTTTACCTTTAATCAGCGATGCCGGCACCATATAGCTAGCCTTCAAGAAGCAAATCATTGCCCCTAGCATCTTTTCTCGAACTTGTAGAGGCTCTTCTTGCCTCTTTTGCAGCGTCTGTGAGCGAGCGCTCCGCCAGCTCGATCCGCGCTGCGTCGGTTTCAACGCAAAAATTGAATCAATTTGGGCCGATAGTTATCCCCAACGTCTCCAGAACTTTCATGAGGCTTCTCAGGCCATCATTGAATAATAATACCGCGATATCAGCTGCAATATGGACGATTTTTTTGCTCCCGGACTGACACTTGGGGGGCTATTGTCCAAACTGATTTGTTGTAGCTTTCGTTGTTGTTTTGCGTGAAGCCGCCCAAACAACGCTGCAGCAAATCGTCTCTGCCCAAATTTTCGAAGACTGGCGTAATTGCCTCCAATACTTCCTCAGGAAGAGGCGGCTTATGGCGATATTCAGAAATATTACCGCTTGCGACCGCTCGCTGCCACGAACACCACGACTCGGCTCCCTCTGGGCAATCGTCATGTTGTGGCTCACTATCTGTGGATATTTTATGTTTGATAGTTGCCCAAATTGCCTTCCTCATTTTTTCAACATCATCGCTGTTCCTCCGAATAGCCAAGCCGTAATATGTGCTCAACTCGTCAATCAATTTTCCGGTGAGCTTTCCTCTGCCAGACAATCCTTTTTGTTTTTTCACGATTTCGCGGAGGCGCGTCCCCATACGTTTTTGGAAATGATCTATGCACTCGTTTTTTTTAATCTCGAAACCGTCGTATGGATCGCTATCCGATATACCTACCGACCCTGAGGCGCGCAGCTGCGCGGGACCCCGAGCGTCACGGAGCGCTGCACCGCTCCACAAAATATTCAATATCTCCGAAAATAATTATTTTTTCGACCTGGGTCCAACGGCATCTTAATCTTAAATGTATTTTAGATTTTTCTAGATGGTTTTCAAAAAATCGATTTTTTGAAGCCGTCACAGTGGTGTTGTCCGTTAAAAAAGTTGCTTAGTTATTATCGATTCATATTATTTGTAGTAATGCCATGTGAAAACCCAACAGCAGATTATTTAAAAGAAAATAACGTAAAGCCCAAAATCTCGAAAACCGTGGGACTTTTACGAAACTGAAATTCCAGCATATCGTAGGACATAATCTGACCTATCGACAGTTGCAGGATTATCCATTTATAACAGGATACGCTGTATATATATAAATATATAGCTGTAGCTATATACATATGTATATTACAGTTACGCAAATATAATTGTGTGTATATATATATATATATATACAATGTATATATATATAATATATAATATAATATAATGATATAATATAATATAATATATATATATATATATATACACACACATATGTATATAGCTATATTTATTATATTTACGTAACTGTCAGTGACAATAATTGTAATATGTGTTATAATGATAAACTACTCATGATTTTGAACCTATTATTCATTTCGAATAACAATAATAGTACTAACAACGATAATAATAACTTGCTCATCCGGAGTCTAACAATAATAATAATTGTTATTTGTAATGTTAATATTAATATTATTGTTACCGTTATATCTGTCGTTTGTTTTGTAGGAAAAACAGCGATTGTCAGGCGCTACACAGAGGGTAACGTATGTCTGCGTTCACAGGGGAGAAGAATCTCCCGCGCCACGCCTATGCTGGAAAACCAGCATAGGCGAAATAAAGGCACGCTTTCGCGAGCTTTCGACGATCAAACCGGTGTTTTTTTCCTTTAGAATTTTATTTGAAAAAAGAAAAATGCTGCGACAAACATTGCATCAAAACTCATCTTGTAGTACGATTATATATTTATTTTTTTATTATTGTCGAGAGCTCCGGAAAACGTGAAAATTTACGACTCTTTTTTGCAATGACTCGCTGGCAATTATGTTAACAAGCTTGGTAATATGTGCATACGCACATTTTTGTGTTTTTAAATTCTTATTCTATTTTTCTTCATTTTTATGTCCTTTTTCAATCGAACCTGTAATTAGTGTACCATTTTTTCCACTCGCTGATTTCCTTCTCGTTGATTCGTTTATTTATTTGAAAAATCGTGACGTGTACAATTTTTTTCTTTTTTTCTGTTTTTTTGGAGCACTAATAACCTACGAGTACTTTTCAATCCGCTTTTGTAACAACTGACTCGAGAATGTTGCGCCATATGTGAATCCGTGGATTTGCCTCGTCGATCTTATAATCCGCGCAATACTATTGAACGCCATTACGTGCAACCCAAACAAATGCACTGTTTTTCTCCCCCCCCCTCTTCTCTCTTCGTTTCTTCATTCTTTTTTAGGTTTGACACCTCATTATTGTACTCATGTGCATTTCCTCGTTCATTTCTCATTCTCATATCATTATAAAACTTTGATCAAATATGTGTAAATTTTCGTTAACATAATTTTTTTCTTATTTTATTTTGCTTAATTTATTAAGTTAATTTTAAGTTTGTGATATAATTTTTTTTACATCAATTTTTACTTTGCATCTCAGTTCGCTATTTTATTTTATTTTTAGATTCTATTCTTTACCTCATCTCATCTTATATTGTTTATTTTTCTTTAATATCGAATCGTTATTCCGTTAATTTCTGTTGATATTTTCAATTGTTTACTTTCCATTTCTATATACAAATTTGCTCGAGAAATTACAGGGTCGTTATAAGTATTATCGATCAATTCATCAATGAATCCAATCCACCAATCAATCGATCGATCAATCCACCCTTCCTCTCCTGGCTCTCACACCCTCTTTCTCCTTTTGTTTTCTTTTGCACAAAACGCCACAAGCTATTATTTTGCAGGCAAATTCTCCTCGAATTACAAGATTACCATAGGCGCCGATTTCGCTATAAAAACGCTCGATTGGGATCCTCGCACTAAAATAAACTTGCAATTATGGTACCTGCCTCATTAATATTTTACGATCTCGTTGTAAGAAAAATGTTTCGATGGTCCGCCGCGAGAGGCACGGCGGCAAGGGGAGGGGCCCCAGCTCGGACGTTGAGGATTTCCGCGAGACAAACATATGGCCTTGTCACATTGACTTATTTTATTTTTCACATTGAAAGTATATCCCAGTTGGAGCCGTTCGCTCGTTTTGCTCGCGTCCTTTGGTGCCGGACCGTCGACGTGTTTACAAGTCCGTCGGGCAAACTCATAGTCATTTATTTTCTCTCGATCTCTCGGTTTATTTTTTTTTTCGTACGTGATCCACACGTTTTGGACCCTGTTTGCCCGACGGACGTTGTAAAATAATTGTGAAAACATTGTTCTGTGCACGGTTCTGTGCGCATACAGGTCTTGCAACTCGATTGAATTTTAATGGTGGGGGTGACACGCGTATTGACGTCGTTTTTGATGTCGCTGGTATCGAGGGATGTTGTTTTGATAGTGAATATAAAATCTCGTAGTGGGTTAATCCATGCTAACTTAAAATTCTTTTATCTTATACGCTACGTTGAATCGTGTTTTCCGAAGCATCCCTTAAATTCGTATGTGTTTGATTTAACTCTCGAAGACGTCTCAGTCGCGTATAATTTTACTGTTCCATGCGAAGAACATGGCTCGGATATCCTATCGTACGCGATTGTTTGATAGATTCTGTTACGCATGGGGTAAGAATGCTCTCCAGGAAAATATGAAATTAAATAAAAATAGTCGAGATTGACAAACCAATACAATTTTGGACATTTTGCTACATTGTACGTTTCGTCTGCGATTGCATTGTACCTGCATAACAGCAATAAATAAATGTTTCGGTGCGCCATCATCTCGCATTTTGAGGGATAGATCATTGTTTTTATCGGATTTGTCCACTCTTGAAATACCTGCGACCAGTAACCTCAATTATTCGTGCCATTTACAATTTATTAAAACTTGCATTATTTTTCTGCAGCCGTATGCACATGAGAGAAAAAAACCAGTGTACGGAAATTGAACCGCAGATAACAAACTTTTCAACCAGGCATCAACCCATTCGGCTAGAATGTATTTTATACATAAGAGAACAAAATTAATTTATCCTTATTAAGCTCGCTTGGATTTCAATTGCAGAGTTGATGAACCATTCGCCAATTAATTACTGGATAGATTTTTCTGATTTATACTCATCAGTTTGTGAGTTTGTGTATTTCTATTTGCATAGCAATATCATTTGTTTTTGAATAACTTGTGGAACATTGAGATTCTCAGGTTAGGCTACAACGAGAATGCTTGGCTGTTGTTCTTATCGCACAGAACATCCCTCGATTACAGCGTCTCTAGCGAACGACTATGGCAAGGGAACCATCTCCCACCACTAGAGTTGCTAGATCTGTATGTGAGACCGTGGTTCTGTGTGTGCGTGTGTTCGCGCCTGAAACTTTTGTGGCCTCTTATTCTAGGGACATTGCGGGCCACGAGAGATTCGGTTACATGACCAGAGTTTACTATAAATACGCGTAAATATTGCTTTTTTCTCTCCTTATCCCCCACCCATCTCTCCAGTCATACGATTTTTTATTTCGTCAATTTTTCGGTTGGTTCTTTTCGTTTTCTCTTTCTTTTTTTTTTTACTAAACGTGAATTAATCAGAAGCTTGGCGTTTTCGCACGACGCGGCGTGCGACTCTTATCTCGACACTAATGCCCTCTTCCACTTCGGATTAACATTAAGATGGAATATATATTACGGAGATTTTCGGGCGTGCGTCGAAAAATTCCAGGGTCGCCGCAGCCCTCGTCTTCGACATATCGCGTGTCGCAACGTTTCAGTCGGTAAAGAAGTGGCTGAGCGACTTGCGTGAGAAGGTAACGCTGCCCGATGGCTCGAGCATACCGATCGTTCTTCTCGCTAACAAATGCGACATACAAAATGTGTCGGTGCCGACCGAACAAATAGTCAAGTTCTGCAAGGAAAACAAAATTGACTCTTGGTACGTCACTTCCGCCAAGGAGAACAAAAATATCGGTAAGTGAACACTGCCGGGTCGTATGATTTTGTTGAAAAGCAGGCATGATATTCGGATTCTTCAAGTGGGCAACGAGATCGAGGACAATCAGCGCTGCGATCGCGAAAACGTAACCGCATTTCCCTTGAGTAAAATCGAGTTTGTGGTATAGAGGTTACAGCAGTTTAAACTTCGTAGGGTAAGCAGTGGACAAAAGCGTATGCGAAAATGTAGAAAGTAGTGGCTCAAAATTTCACTAAAGGAAATAATTCATGGATCCAAACAATTAGCATTGTGATTGGCACATTTTATCATTATAAATTATTTTGTATCGTACGTATACTGATAATCAAAGACTCTAAAAAAGTATTAGAAATTTACATTATATATATGCTTTGAAGTTTGCTTTGCTTGCATGCTTGCATTGCTCGCATGCTTTGAAGTTTCCCTGAAAACATACTTTGGACTTTAAAGTTTTTGACCCCCTTTATACTTCACCTTATAACCATACTTATATCACATATTTTTGATCAACATAAAAAACAAATTTAGGTTATGTTAAAATAACATATGCATATATAGAACATATCGGTCGCGACGGGCAACAGCGCCACTTGAGCAGAACCCATATTTTTTTACATGATTGCGGACGCTTTGAAGTACGGAGTTCAGTACAATAGCCTCATAAAAATCTTATAATAGTGATAATTAGTCTTATAATAGTGACATTCTGTAACTTGGTAGTGACAGTTTTCATTATCGTAAGCTAGTGGCGGTCAAATGCATGCACGATCACAAAAGAAAGGGAGCTTCTTTTTGGCTGTCGCTAACTAACGATAAAGAAAACAGTCGCTACCGAGTTACAGAATCTCGCTACAGTGTGCCTATTCTGTAACTCGTAACGACAACTTTCGTTATCGTTAGCTAGCGAGAGCCAATAAGAGGCTCCTTTTCTTCTGTAATCGTGCATGTGATTGGTTGGCGCTAGCTAACGATAACGAAAGTTGTTACGAGTTACAGTATAGGCCTACAGTAGCGCGATTCCGTAACTCGTTACAACTCGGTGGCGACAGTTTTCGTTGTCAAAAAATAGTAACAGCCAATCGCAACCACGATCATAGAAGAAAAGAATGCCCTTATTGGCTGTCACTAGCTAACGATAACGAAAACTGTCGCTACCGAGTTCCACCGAGTTACAGAATCGCGCTACAGGTCTAGAAACGAAGGCGAACTTCAGTGGTGGGGGTAGGCACGCTTGGCGTCCAAGGTGCTGCTGTCGAAGGGTGTCCTTCGTCTGTAGGCCTTTACAAATCTTGAACACTAAGCGGGCCTACCCCATAACCGTCGTTTCAAGACCTGTATGTAAAACAAAACCACGGTCTTACATACAGGTCTCAAAAGTCCAGTGGTGGGGGTAGGTGGCTTACCGAAGACATGTTTAATTGTGTACTGGCCACTAGCGGCGCTGCGGTAGGGTTACCTGCGTCGACGAGGGACGGCGGTTGCGGGGGAGGGATCTCAGTTTCAGCCATGAATCCAATGACAGTGCCGAGTTGTGTCTATGCGGAGGTGAAACTGAGAGATCCCACCCCGACAACCAACGTCCCTCGTCTATGCGGGTAACCCTACCACAGCTATTCTAGTGGCCACTACGTATTTAAAATTGTCTTCAGGAAGCGACCTACGCCGACCACTAAAGAACACCGGCGCTTCCAGACCTGTATGCAAGACCGTGGTTTCATCTCTCGCACGGAATTCACTACGCTCGGTAACTTCGCGACCGCAGCGCCGCTTTCCTTCCTCGGCATTTTACTGCCATATTGTTAACAATTTTACTCTAGTACATGGAGACTAGATACAGGAGGCCACACTCGGCCTTTCAACTCGTCCCCAAAACGGTATCACGATAGATGGCGCTGGGGTGCTCCGGACCACATGTATGATATATGATTATGGGTGATACATGTATGATATATGAGATATATGCAAACATGGGTCCGATCAAAGAGGCTAGCCTCAATGATATTACTATGCATAGGGCCCACGGCACCCCAGCGGCATCTATGCTGGAGCCATTTTTGGGGACGCTTTTTTCGGCGGCTTTGCACGGGAGTTTGGTCTCCTGGTATCTAGTCTTCATACTTTACTAGTTCGAACACGCACAATACCCCACATTCCAAGACTCGAGCTCACACCTAACCTCACTTTCTCCGTGACATAGACGACGCGATGCTATATCTGGTCGAGAACGTGTTGAAGGCAAAGATCGAGGACGAGATAAGAGACTCCATAAAACTCCGTGAAACACCGGAAGTCCAGGAAAAAAGCAGCTGCTGCAGATCTTGACTTGTACGCAAAAAAAAACGAATGGTGCATGCGCCATCTCGCGTGACAGCGCACAACGAAATAGAAGTGATGTATCCTGCGAATTGGACATTTCCTCCCACGCCACTGTAATATCGATGGAGCTGAAGAGCGAACTTTCTCGAAGCATCGAGAGCTCGAGCGATCGTGATCATTTTGAGAGAAAAAACGCCCCGAACTCATTTTTTCTCTGTATATTTTTGTTTATCTCAAACTTGCGGGTATACGCGTAATATATAAAAATTTGTACATACAGGTATATACCCGTCGATGAATATTTACGTAACTACATAGAAACAAATATAGCGTGAAGAAATAAAAATTTACGTTGAAACTATTTACACGAGTGTCTCGATCGTCAATAAAGGAATCATTACCGACGGCGTGACGGGTTGATAATGAAGAAATCTAGGCTACCTCGATCGGTATCTGGATAAACGGGCTAAAATAAATAATAACCTAGCTAAGCGGCGAGTGTGTGCGAGAAACGCGACAAGTAAGCGATCTCGCTTAGCGACTGCGAGTGCTGGAGGTTGCGCTTGGTGCCTTGTTCGCTAATTCTTACTTTACCCACCGAGCAGACTCGTGACTCTCGTCTTAAAATAGTAGAAACTACAAGAGATGGGGTCGTCTTTGAATTCTTTTCTTTCACAGCTCGTCCTCGAGTTGCGAATTTTTTACCGCGTTCATGGCTATTGAGACCGTTGATACCATGGTCTTGCTGTACTCTTTCGAATAATCTGCAAATCGATACATCCCCGAATTAGCGCTTTGCGATGTCCCGCACTGATTTGAGAAAAGAACAAAATTGTTAGAAATATTGAAGTCACGTTAAACCTAGGATAAGTGTAGCTTAAGCGCTTTGTCCACTGGGCCTGTTCTGGTAACTCGGACGATAAGGAAGTTGCAGAATGTTTGTCCTCGTCGCAACCGTAATTTACATATTTGTAATAGAATGCAACACTTCTTATGAAAAAGCCGCATTTTTTTCTGTGTTTAGTATACATCGAAAAGCGGAAGTTCCTGAGTAAATATGAGTCTAAAATGTGGGAATTTTTGTACCCCGACATCTGGTGGCGTAATTTGTCGACCGGTCTCATCGATACGCGATCATCACGTGACTCTTACTCGGATGTAACGTCATCTGGTGAGGTTCAGTTCAATTTTCGTTATATAAACGATCGTGAGCACGGGGAAAGGCGCGAAAACGTTAGTGGTGGAAAGATAAGTTAAAATTAATCAATTCCACATGATATTGAAGGCAAGAAATTTAATTAAATAATGACAATTAAATATATTTTCCTTACAAACCCAAACAACACGAACAAACTGTGCAACTTCCCGGGTCGAGTAGAGACCTCTGACGGTGGCGTGTGAAACTATCACCATTCTTCGATAAATATGGAGAGTAGAAAACTGAGAAAGAATTTACACTTCGAATATAACCTAATATGCGTTTCGAGTTGAAGTCAAGATCGTAAATTCGTATGTTTCACAAGCCACCGTGAGAATTGAAGCCAAGATTAGCCATTTTCTTCAACCGCGACGGAAAAAATCGCCGCCATGACGTCAGGGCGCTACAAGTTTCGAAGTTACAAACGTCAAAAGTGGTTCTCACCTCGAAATTTCAAATCCGTTTTTCTCAAAAACACTCAACAGTGCTGGATAAAGGTTTTTTTCAATCGAAATTCGATGCGCAATGATACAAAATAGAGAGTTTAGAAAATACGATATTGCCGCTAAGTCAGGCTTCTTCCATATCGGACACTATCACAGATAATTTGTCCACCATTCGCGTCGATAATAAAAACATAATTACGACGGTGGAAAGGGCGCAATCCAAAAAGCAGTTTGTTCCGAGAACTGCTCAACATATGCGAAAGAATGACAATAGCATAAACGAGTATCTCGAAGAAAATGGCTACCGCAATTGAAAAATAAAAATAAACTGCGTCAGCATTTCGAAAATATCAGGCAAGGCAGTCGATATAAAATCCAATTAATGAAGCCATGAACCGAGGTTCGATTAACTAGTATTAAAAAATCGTAAAAAATCCGAAAGTGAATCCGTTAGTATCGCCGTAAGTAGGAAACAATTAGTACCTATATTCAGATCATTCTCGTAGATATCACTCTACACGCATGCTACCCCGTCTCAATCCTCATTAGTAGTAAATTTTCGTTTTGGTTTTTTTGTCTTTTTTTGTGTTTTAGCTCGCATCGAGAATTCCTGAAAGAAGGGTTTAGCTTGAGTCAAGAAAATCGATAGTTTTTTTTCGTTTCGTCAAATTTACGGATTGCTCGTTCCTCGTTTTTCATAATTAACATTATCATTATATTTTTTCTTTTCAGGCCAAGAAACAATCGACGTACTCATGCTCAGGCTCAAACTTAGAAACGAACAATGTGCCCATCACTTACACGAGGCAACTTCTAGCCGTGCTGATCGTTTTTTGCTTTGCGTTTCATTTTGTTTGTTTGCGTTTGAATTTCGCGCGCCCTGTCAGAGCTTGGTGGAGGTAACGAAGTGTTGGTTACCTTGGCCGTAGTTGTTCTGTCCGATGACGCCGGGGGCGCTGCTGCCGTGCGGCGTTAGACTAGCCCTGATCCTCGAGCAACTTATTACACCGGCGTAAGCCTGTCTGTACTGCTTGTTCATGATCACGTAGATTATCGGATTTACGCACGAGGCGAAGTACAGCAACAAATATCCCATCACGTGAGCCTCTGGGGAATGTGAGTGGGGAGGGAGAGTAGAGAGAAAGACAGACAGACAGGAATCTCGTGAGACTTTTTTTTGTTAATTCGTAGGGGGCACGCGGGGAGGCCAGGAGAAAAATTATCAGCAAACCGGAAGTGGCGGGCGAGGTTGACTAACCTGGATATCTGACCTCGTGATCGGCCACTTTGACTATCGTGATCGGCAGATAGCAAGCGATGAAGCTCAGAAATATTACGAGTACCATTTTCGTGATTCGCCACTCGCTCCGCCGTTGCTTCATCTCCCGCGTGTCGCGACCCGGTGTGTGTGGTGATTTGATCGTTGGATTCGCGTGCTTCCGCATCCTCGATTCCGAGCTGCACGTGCGATCAAATGACCAAGTCAGGTGGGTGTGTGAGTAATAGGTTTGAGTAAGTATAGCACGTAAATGAGTAAGAATTCCATAACGAGTATGCAAGTAATGAGCGAATAAGTGAGCCAGTAACAAGTAATGAGAGGATAAGTAAGTGAATAATAAGTAACATGTGAATATGTAAGTGACTAATAACTGATGAGTGAATAAGTGAGCCAGTAACAAGTAATGAGTGGTAAGTGAATAACAAGTAACATGTGAATATGTAAGTGAGTAATAGCCAATGAGTTGATAACTGAGTTGTAAGTAATGCGTGGCTGAGTAAGTGAGTAATATGTAACGAGTGGATGAGTAATGCGTAATTAAATGTCAAGTGGATAAGTAAGTGAGTAATACGTAACAGATGGGTAAGTAGGCGAGTAACACATAATACGCGGATATAAGTAAGTAAAAGCCGCGAGCATAACTTAATAAGTGAGTAATAATAAGAGATACGCGATGAAACCAATGAGCGATAAGCAACGAGTATTGAGTAGTATGCAAGTCACGCAATAAATAAGTTAGTTGTGAGCAGTTAATAATAAGTAATACGTGAATAGGTAAGTGATAATAATTAAATACCCGATACAATAGTGAGTAATAAGTAATAAACCGGCAAATAAGTTATGCGTAATACGTAAATACATGAACTAGCAATGCGTAATAAGTCAATAAATACGTTAGTAATGGGTGACAAGTTGATAAATAAGTCCGCAACGAATACCAAGCAAACAAATCATTTGGGTAATTGGGTAAAAAATCAATCGAATGGGCAATGCGCGAATAAATACGTAAGTAATGACTAACAAGTGAATAAGTAAGTTAGTGGCAAGCAACGGTTGAGTAACAAGTGAGTACTCAGTTTGGCACGTGCTTGTAGGCTACGAGCAACTGATAAGTACGCATATCACTGAATGAGTTTGGTAGTAACGAATGAGTAATAAGTGAGTAGTCAGGCAGCAATGAGGCCGAATAGAAGTTAGTAATTAGCAGGTATGAAAGTAAATAAATTGTAAGCATTTTAGGAACTCAGCCAACGAACGAGTAAATTGGTGATTAAATTAGTGAGTAAATTTTTTTTAAACTAGTAAATTGGCGTAGAAAAGTAAGTGTAAGTGTAAAAACAAAAGTGAGTACATTGAGAAGGCAAGTAAATTAGCAGCAACGAAAAGTGTAAGTAAATGAGCAAAAACGTGAGTCAAATGACGACAAAAGTAGGTAAATGAGTAATTATTAAGTATGAAATAAGTAACCAATTCAGTAACGTTCAATAAAATGGAAGACCGAAAGAAGAAAGGAAAAAAAACAAAGGAATACGTGGAGCAGATTGAAAGAAAAGCAGCGACACGCAGAAGAATGGAAAATCGTTGAAGGAATTAAATACCTGTGGACGACCCAGAATATTTTTGCGTAGCAGACGACGATAACGATGCACGGAATGACGAATGCAATTACGAAGAGAAAGGTCTTCGGGCTTCGGCCATTTGCGTCCTTAACGATCGAGCAGGTCTCCAAGTTTGAATCATAGTCGAATTTTCCTGTGGCCGTAAGAGGGCGGGGCCGTGTCACAAGCAAGTTAGGGGGGGGGGGGGATTTAATTGCATTAACGATAATGATTATCCGATGCGTCGAATAGACCCGACGACAGCCCCTTTTTTGCACCGCGTAGAAAGAAAACAATGAAACGAGAATTAGAAAAGAAAAACTTCCTAATTACCCCAGACA